>CM060599.1:25463128-26198128 GCA_030578255.1 Tiaroga cobitis
GTAAAGAAAAAAGTAATTCAGAAAGCATCTTAACCCTTAAAAGAGGTCTTAAGGTCAAAATTGTTAGGAGTACGGATGAGGACTTTTAAGAGGCTTAAGAGTTTCTTTAGCAGAGGAGAAAATGGCAGAAAGATGAAGAGGGAGAAGAAATGTATTGCAGAAAATAGATGACAGTGAGTTAATAAGACGCTATAGATGAGATTGTTCAGGGATCATGTTTGTGACTGATCTTATTAGAGACACGCTAATATCTCAGACACAGCGCAGGGATGCCATAACGCCAGAAATAAAAGTAATCACTACATTAAAATATTTGGAAAATGGGAATATGCAATAAAGCAGTGATTTGGGTCTGTCACAACCTTCTGTAAGCAGTGATCACACAAACATTACAGCACTTTCAGAACCTCTTATTGTGTCGCAGTTCATTTAGTTTCCACTGGACATTCCCACCTTGCAGGCTCAAAAAAATAGCATTTATGAATATAGCAGGCTTCCCTGGTGCGTACAAGCAGGGTAATGAACCGTTAATAATTTGCGCTATAAGCTCCCACGTCCGCTTCTCGCTCCGTGCTGTGACACCCGGCCCGAATTTTCCTGTAATGATGGCCTAGTGTTCATCCACTAACTGGGCTAACTAACAGTAAACACGGTTCTTCTGTCCAGTTGGGCTTTCTCATCTTTCTCGTTTTTTAATCCATGTTTGCTATATTAAAACCAACATTCAAACCATCACTTAAATAGACAGCAATCAGTGTAATTGGGAAGAGTGGAACAATTTTTATCATTCTAAGCCAATCAAATACCTTAGGAAATTAACAGCATGGTAAAAAAAGGATTTATATATACATATATATTGTATAATGTGCGTGTGTGTGAGTAAACTCAACTTAAAATCGCTCTTTTTTTTTTTTTTCCTTCTTGGACAACCAACCAATCACAGTCTTCAAAAGATTGTGTCATACATAGCAACGGGGTCAACCCCGCCTCCTCACTAAGATGAGAGTTTTTGTCTTTTCCTTACTCAGTTGCTCTCAGATCGGTCCCAAATCGCTCTTAAGCTAAGACTCCTACGTAAAAGGTTATAAGCTAAATTAAGAGTTTTCTGAGAGGATTCTTAGAATCTTTATGAATACGGGCCCTGTATGTTTTTCATAATGAAGACAAAACACAAAATACTACTACTAAAGCTTTGAGTTGGACTTCAGCTTTTAGTAATGTGACTTAAAGGTGCTATATGTATTTTTTAGTAGGGATGTTCCGATCCGATCACGCGATCGGAAATCGGGCCCGATCACGTGGTTTCAGACTCGATCGGAATCGGACGTTACCTCCCGATCAGGACTCGGATATATGTAAATTAGGGGTGTAACGGTACACGTAATTATTGAACCGTTTCGGTACGAGGCTTCCGGTTCGGTACGCATACAAACCGAATGATTCCTAGGACCATTTTTCCTGCAGACAAAATCCGCGCTGGCGCGACCACCACAACGTTGCGCAACATCAATTGGCAAACGTAATGAAAGCGGACGAAACTGCGCTACTCATTATATTGTGCTTAACGGACCGTTTATCAGTTCGGACCAGCAACATCTGTGCAACGCGGAGATCAAGCGACACTGTGCTAAGAGATCCAGTGAAGAAAACATTTGAATTCGCCACTGAAGTAATAACATTGCTGCGAGATCTAGTGAGAAGCATTCAAATTTCTCTGTTATTAACTGTAGATCCCTATTAGATCAAACAGCGCTGACGTGGGAACCAGGAGAAACATTGTGCCGTGAATGAACAAGGATTTAATGTTGCACTTCAAAACTCAAATATTATATAAATATATATTTAAATGATATTTTTAAGGTGATTACCAAAACATTATTTGTTCATCCTTCAAAGATTACCCCATTTATAAACCTGAAAGTTTCAAGATGTAGAAAAACTCAAACTTATTTAAAAATAGTTTTTCTTTTAATAAATAGGAAATTTCTCTGGCATTTCTTTCTTTTTGCTGTATCGTATCGAACCGAACCGCAAATTTTGTGAACTGTTACACCCCTAATGTATATATATATTATCATTATTTTTTTATACACTTTTAAAACATTTTTATTTTTTGCCAGCCGGGTATTTTAAGTTGAGGTGCTATTTGTTTTTATATTAGACTTTTTCTATATTTACTGTTGCACTAAAGTCCAAAAGTGAAGATTTTATGTTATTTATTACTTGATTGTACAAGCTACCTCACAGAAGTGCTCTGTTTGTTAACAGAGTTGTTGAATGTTAAAATAAGGTGAATTAAATAAAAAATAAGGAACATCCTGGATCAGTTTTTTCTCTCTTCTTTATTCTTTTTTTATGTATTATATAAGTATCGGATCGGGACTCGGTATCGGTAGATACTCAAAATCAAATGACTCGGACTCGAAGGGCAAAAAAACCTGATCGGGACATCCCTATTTTTTAGCGGCCTCTATCGGTGATGTTTCAGATTGCAACCAATTTTTACCAGAGCGCTCGTGCTCTTGCGCGTGCTGGAACACAAGAGCGAGCACTCATGGTACCGGCCACACTGAGACTTTCAACACACCGGAGAAAGCATCACACAACATGCTGGAAACTCATGTAGGCCTAAACTCCCACTGCAATGTTACAATAGGCTACTTTTATCAGCTTGATGTTGAACTAATGCTCCATGCTCGTACCATGATAACGTTACAATGACTGCATTTAGCCGACATGTGGTGTTATCTAGCATAACAAGGCATTAACTATTCATGTATCTTTCACTATCAGCAATGTCAACATAGGTGAATGTATAATATAACAAAAACGGTTAGTGAACTAGACTGAACAATTTCAGTGTAACAGTAAGATCGTAGGAAGTAACATTACTGTATTGAACGTGTCTGGAAATGTGTATTATAAACAATATGATAGTGGGATCAGTGACGTTAGACAGTAGATCTAGTACATAAAATAAAAGTTACATCCTAAAGCACCTACTTTTTGTTATACAGTCTTTTGTATTCATTTCATGTCTCATATATGTTGTAGTTTACCTTGCTATTTCATTACAGTTTACCATTATTAATTTCAGCATCTGAAAACTTGTAATTTATCACAATAAAAATAGCGGAGGTCTCTCCGTAATTCAAACGCATTGCCGATGTTGATCCGTGTTTTCGTCCTAAGTCGATCCGATTCACGTTTGGCCTGATGAGCTTCAGTGGATACACTGTTTTTTTTTGTTTTTTATATTTATGTGGAGTTTGTGTTTGAGTCTGTGTTGTGCTGGAGGCAGGTCGTTTTTTGGTGTTATCAGACTCCATGTCGTCAGCTGCAGTGCCGTCGCATAGACTGTATATAAAAGGAGAGAGGCTCGGGAGCGCGCATGCACGTCACATCCGATGGATTTCGCAGAAAATCCGACCCGGAGAGTTCACACAGAAATAGGAATACTGGCCTTCAGAAGTAATAGCAAAACCTGACAAGTGGATCATTGTAATGTGTGATTACAACCCCTTCACTCACAGGCAATAAAAAAAGGATTCATTTTAGAAGAAAAGTTACATATAGCACCTTTAAACTCTACACTTCAATGCTGGTGGTTTAGGCTTTGACAATTACAGATAGGCCCTAAGTCAAATATTTACTTTTGCTATTTAAAGAATTCTGCAACAAGATTGGCAGTGACTCAGTGGCATTTCAAACACTAAGAGGTATTTCAATATTTTTTCATGGGAATGAGATGACACAGGCCTGTGGCAGGCTTATGCTGTAACTGTAACAGTTGATACGTCCCATTGGGAACTCTATAATCCTTAAGGGTGGCTCCCATGGTGCTCATTTCTCCATTTCAGTCAACGCTTACAATACTCTGAGGTAAATTAGGAAGGTTACAGATAGTACTGTTGTTAACTAGCCTAATCCCATAACATGAAAGGGTCAGTTGTCTTTGGTTATCAGTTCACGACACGTTGACCTCATACTAACCTCTTTCTCCCAGCACTGGTTTACAAAGCTGCATCCTGATAGTTGACTGCTAAATTGATCTGAAACATTTGTTTTCAGGCTCACACCCAGTATACAAACTCTTGGGCAAATAAAATGGGCCAATCCAAAAATGGCAAAATATTTAGTGGTCTTCTAATGGTCTTAACCATTTTAATCACTGGTCTGGAAATGATCAAGAATTGCACAAATTCTGTAGACAAAGTCACCAACTTGGAGACAGCTTTTTAAAGGAAGAAAAGTCAATGTTGTTCCACCCAATGTTAATGGCTTCACACAATTCATGAGTAGAAAAATGTATCCCAATTCCTTTGAATTTAACATGAGACCGAATATTCACTATAGGCTTCACAAATCTGAAAAATAAAAATTCACAAATCTGGCCCCAGATTTACTAACAGTTTGTGCCAGCGCAAACACACTTTTGCCGTTAAAAAACTTCTGTCAACTACATCATCAACTGACGTTATTGCAAATGCATTTGTAAGTTTCCCGTTCAGACGCAGCATTTATGGGAGGAGAGTATTGAAATGATTTATGCAAGGTGATTTACTAAGGTTTACTCTAGTCAATTCACTGGTATTGGCGCCATTATTAACGCCCAAAAAGCATGTCTTAAACCTCCGCTCTGCTATTGGTAGATTGCGTTGGTCATTACGGAAATGATCTGGCTGCGTTTTTTTATTTTTATTTGTGCGTCATAAGTAGATCACGCACAGAACTTTCCACTCTGTTTTTTTTGGAATTTAAATTTAATTTCCAAACAATACATTTAATTTATTTAATTTACAGAATATATATTATATATATATTTCTTTTTTGTAATGGTTTTACTGTCAATTTTAGTTTTAATTAAAAATAGCAACAATGTTTTCAATGCAACTTTTTCTTATAATTGTGACAATATAAATTTTGTAATATCTTGTATCTTTTTAACATGCAAATGAAATCTCCGAAATGACCAGTTTAATTTTTTTTTAACTGGAAACAGTCTTCCATGATGGGTGTGGTTAATCATTGCAATGACAAAGTTACGCCGGGTTCACACCGGACGCTGAAGCGACGCGGAACGGAGACCGCTTCCTTTCGGCGCCCATGTTAACCTATGGTGTCGTTCACACCAGGTGCGGAGCGCCGCGGTGCGGCGCAGCGCAGCTGGCCCGCGCCGTGAAGCGCCAGTTTCGGCGTCTGGCCTATTTTTTTCGCAAGCCACGAGTAATCCACGTCAATTCCGACAGGAAGTTACTCTTGAAACACTCGACCATCCGGTCAATTGTCAAAATATAAGCAATTTTCAAATTAAAATACCGCGAGTGACAAATGTGAACACACAAACAAACAGGGAATTAACACCTAGAGAGGATGTATGTTTCAATACCGAAGCTCTATACACTACTATAACTGTCTACCATATTCTCTCTCTGGCTGCGTGTGTGTCTCGACAACGGATTAATAAAAGAAGTGTACAAACTTCTTGGTTACAGAAACATGGTGTATTTATATTATGAGGTTATTTACTTACACATGATGTAAAAAAATAGGTCTGAATAAACAACAACTGAGCAGAAGCGCTTGTCGACCTCCGCGAAGAATACGCGTCTGGTGTGAACAGGCAGGCGCCGGACCGCGCGTGATTTTCCGTTCCGCGCCACTTCCGCGTCCGGTGTGAACCCGGCGTTACAGTCCTGAGTTAAACAATCATGAGTTATAAATTGTAATTGTTTGTCTGTTTCCACAGGGCGAAATACATCAGCACAGAGCTGGGAATTCGAGAGCGTCTTTTCGTGGGAATACTCGCATCCAAAAACACTATCAACACTCTGGGTGTGGCCGTCAACCGCACCATAAGCCATCATCTGGACAATGTTGTGTTCTTCACTGGCACACGAAGCCACAAGATACCCCACGGGATGATCGTGGTCACCCACGGTGATGAACGCCTCATCTGGAACATGTTCCAGACCATCAAGTACATTCTAGAACATTACATCACAGAGTACGACTGGTTCTACCTCGCCCAGGATGACACGTACACGCAGGCGGATCGTATCAAGGCTCTGGTGGAACACTTGAGTATGGACCGGGTGCTTTACATGGGCAGCCCAGAAGAGTTCATCGGAGGTGAGATGCAGGGGAGGTATTGCTATGGGGGGTTCGGATACCTGCTGTCCCGCAGTCTTCTGTTAAGACTCCAGCCCTTCCTGGAGAACTGCAGGAATGACATCCTCAGCGCCAGACATGACGAGTGGCTTGGGCGATGCATCATTGACTATGCTGATACGAACTGCGTGGAAGAATTTGAGGTGAGAAGTCCTGCTTTCAGTGGAAGTTTACAGATAGCCCTATGTAAATAGTTTCAGTATCAGTATGTCTTAGAGCTGCACGATTAATCATTAAGACAGGGTTTCCGCGGAGTCATAAGTCATAAAACGTCTTAAATTTAATAAGAATTTTAGGCCATAAAAAGTCATAAAAACGTCCGGATTTTCCATACAAGGTCATAAATTACATTTAGCCACGTCTTAAATTGATATGCTCATTCATTCATTATCGCGATATAATTTTTTCTCTATAAAACGATATCAAGAGTTCGATAAATGTTCCATAATGTTTATGCGCCAAAAGCGGAACGAAACTCATTTGAACCGCGCACGCCTCCTGGACTGTTTATCCACTCGACTCAACGTCCAAACGGCACCGCGAACTCACTAGAGCAGCGTTTACTCTGATCGGCCTCGGCCACGAGATCCAAGCGCTTGAATTCAGCTTAGAACACAAATATCTCTACCTTTAAACTGGTTTAAATCACTGATGAAACAGCGCTGACGAACAGTAGAAACAGTGCGCAACGATACGATCAGAAAGCTTTTCCGTCTACAAATTCCCATAATTACCATGGATTTACTATAACGTTAGCCTAGTATATTAACTGCACTATGAAATGTGGGATATACATATTGAAGTGTATTATATTTTTAATATAGACAATGTATTAAAGGACTAATGGAATATAATTACAGTATTTAATGTATTTAGGCTATATGGCAATATGTTCTGACAATAAAGAGTAGTTTAAAACCACAATTAACGCTCTGGTTTCTACAACTTTCAGTTAGGAGCAAACATCTGCCTTTAAACTAAAAGAAATAAAGATTTGACATTTATCGTGATAATTATCGATATTGACTGATATATTATCGTGATATTGTGTGATATTGTGAAGTGTTGTTCCTGTGTTATTGATACTTAGGAAAAGGGAGCCTTCAGTTTGTTACTCATAAGAAAATGGAACCTTTAAATAATGAAACTTATTACTTTTAATGAAAGTCAATTAAAAAAGACTTTTGAAATGAAGTTATTTTTCGTAATTCGTGTAGGTCATAAATTTAAATCATAATGGTCATAAAAAGGTAAAAAGGTCTTAAAAAGTCTTAAATTTGACTGACTAAACCCTGCAGAAACCCTGTTAAGAGATTGTGATCTCGATTCAAACACCCATGCGATCTTATTCCTAAATGACAATGATTTGGCTATTAAACCTTTGTCTATTTAACCTTAGACTTGTACGATCATAGCAGACATTCAAATCTGCGTTGGCGCTGCCGCTGATCCAGAGAGAACAGTTGTCATGTGTAGGGGAGGGATGAAACCGCTTCACAAACATTCTTTAAAAATCATTAAAATCATCACAGAAGTACTGAGATAAAAGTGTATAGTTTGGATATAAACACTGTTGTCTACGGTAGTGATGTCTAGTTTGGATATGAATGCTGATGTCTATGTAGGGAACAGGGGCGGTTTCAAAACACGTTTTTGAGACTGTTTTTGGTCAGTCTCGCGTAGCCAGACCTTCAGACTGACGGCAGAAGGTCTGGACTCCATAGCAGCTTCCATTGGCCAAGGACTGGCTAACAATGTCTGACTGTCATATAAGGCAATCAGTCACATTTCGTTTTGTTCCATGGAATGTTTAGGGGTGTGAACATTTTCATTTGACGTCCCTACAATAACAGACTGGCATGCATCTAATAAATTATTCATTCAAGAACATTGTGCAAGTTAACTGGAACAGTGGCACCTCAAACTTCACATACTTTAAAAAAAAAAAAAAAAGCGTTTAGTTGATCCCTATAAGCGCTCATTGTCACAGTTGTAAACACCACGGCTTCCTTCTTCTATGAGGGGGTTTGGCGTTACAATGTCTTTGTTTCTAGATGAACCATTAAAGAACACATATCAGATGTCTCCAGGAAATCCTGTTGAATTCAACCAATAAGATCACGACATCAAAACTCCTTTAGTGTTTCCCATTTTGTGTACCATCAGACATTCAGCCTACAGTCTGTGGGTGTGACGTCTGAGGCTAAGACTAGTCTTTGGTAAACTGCAGTTTTAGGGAGAAAATACTCAGCAATAGTGTTGACTGATGAATTTGCTCATGGTTTGTATTAAAGCATATTAGAACACCACAAAGACATAAACAACATTAGAAACATGTTTGTTTGTTTTTTTTTACCACAGGGGGTCTTTAAAATTTAATTTATTCCTGTGATGTCAAAGTTTAATTTTCAGCATCATTACTCCAGTCTCTTGGAGATTTATAGCCTTTTCTCACAGCACTTGATATAATTAAACTTATCAATTTAATGGCGGATCCAGAAAGGTTCAAACGACAATCACCAGTGACAACAGATTCACCCGCTGTAAAATGCAAAAGACTTCCTTCGGACTTCGGAGTGGCTACAGAAAAAAAGAGACTGCAACCGGCCCATGCGAAAACAAGGATACATATCGGAAGGACATTACATGTAATCACGCAATGCTGACGTTGTTAACATTAACAAGTTGAGAACAAAGTATAATTTGCACGGTTTTGCGTGATATGATAAGCGTTTTTTTTTTTTTATTTAATCAGCGCGATCTACTGCAATGTCAGAACCAGAACAAAAGTGGATGTTACTTACTTGTTCAGATGACATTTTCTGGTGAAAATTATTATGCTGGTCATACTTCCAAAAATAATAATATTCTAATTCTGAATGCCAGTATCCACGCCGGCACGGTGGCTGACAGCTGCACACTCTTCTCAAACATTGTGTTCATCCGCGCTGTGCCGTGTTGAAGTACAATTCACGTAAAGTTGATAATTCCGCGAATAACTGCAATTGCAGATTTCGAACAGAGATGGCGACAAAGAGGGAAAACTGCGGACTGCAGCTTTAATGTGTCCTTGCTGAGTAAAAATAATTTCTTTAAAAAACTAAAATCCTACTGACCTCAAATTTTTGAGTGGAGTAGTTTCAGACCTGTGATTTAAAGGGTTAGTTCACCCAAAAATGAAAATTAAGTCATTAATTACTCACCCCCATGCTGTACCAACCCCGTAAGACCTTCGTTCATCTTCGGAACACAAATGAAGATATTTTTGATTAAATGTGACAGCTAGATCACTCCTCCATAGGCTGCCTAAGGGACTGACACTTGACGGTCCAGAAAGTCATTAAAGAAAATGTTTAAATATTCCATGTGCCTACAGTGGCTCAATTATAAGTTTATCAAGCGACGAGACTACTTTTTGTGCGGAAAAACAAACAAAAATAACGACTTTATTCGACTATTCCTTTTCTTCCTTGTGGGCCTGAGACGAGACTTCAAGAGATTTCCACGACGCATGCGCGAGAACTGGGATGAGGACGTTCTTCTTTGACTCCTTCTTGTTACCGGCTGCTCACCGCTTAGAAGTATTACCGCCACCTACCGTATAAGATGACGTGTTGGAAGCGCAAAACTTTCTGTTTACAAGCAGAGGAAGACGCGCGCTGTACATACGCGTTTCAATTCGTAAATATGTCTACTGATTTCGACTTTTTAACCATTGTATATAATATAGCGAGACCTACAGCACATTAAGTGTCGAATTGAAAAGCATGTACAGCGCGCGTCTTCCTCTGCTTGTAAACAGAAAGTTTTGCGCTTCCAACACGTCATCTTATACGGTAGGTGGCGGTAATACTTCTAAGCGGTGAGCAGCCGGTAACAAGGAGTCAAAGAAGAACGTCCTCATCTCAGTTCTCGCGCATGAGTCGTGGAAATCTCTTGAAGTCTCGTCTCAGGCCCACAAGGAAGAAAAGGAATAGTCGAATAAAGTCGTTATTTTTGTTTGTTTTTCCGCACAAAAAGTAGTCTCGTCGCTTGATAAACTTATAATTGAGCCACTGTAGGCACATGGAATATTTAAACATTTTCTTTAATGACTTTCTGGACCGTCAAGTGTCAGTCCCTTAGGCAGCCTATGTAGCAGTGATCCAGCTCTCAGATTTAATCAAAAATATCTTCATTTGTGTTCCGAAGACGAACGAAGGTCTTACGGGGTTGGTAGAGCATGGGGGTGAGTAATTAATGACTTAATTTTCATTTTTGGGTGAACTAACCCTTTAAATGAATAGTTCACCCATAAATGAAAATTACCCCATGATTTACTCACCCTCAAGCCATCCTAGGTTTATATGACTTTCTTTTTTCAGTCGAACACAATCGAAGTTATTAAAATAGCCTAGTATCCTGGCTTTTCTGCAGCTTTGTGATGGCATGGAATTGTGCCCAAGTTTTTGAAACTCCAAAAAGTGCATCCATTCATCATAAAAGTATTCCATATGACTCCAGTGGGTTAAAAATGCCTTCTGAAGCAAAGCAATAGGTTTTTGTAGAGATGCACCGATTACAATTTTCTAGGCCGATCCCGATTCCGATTTTTCCTTGAGTTTGACCTGCCGATACCGATTTTAGCCGATTCCGATTTTATTTTTTCAAACCACTTTACAGCACACACAAATATTTATTTTCTATCTTCTCTTTAATAGAACATTTTGCATAGAACATTTTTTGAACAGATAATCGCTATAAAATAGAACTATATAAATGACTCCTAGTGTGGGAAATTCACACACATCTAAAGTGCAGTGTTATGGAAGAACCATTTCCTTTTCACATCCAATATCCAATAATTTTTTTTTTTATATATTTAGCAAACTAAACTTCTGTATGAAAACAGGTAATGTCAATAAAATAACATATGAATAACAAATAAAAATTCAATAAATATAGCCTTGCAGTATAAAGATATTTATCTCTCTCACACACACACACACACACAGGCCTATTGCAATCACTTGTTGTATATCAATGGCAAGTTATATTTCTCAAGCAGTTCTTCTCTCATCTGACACATGTCCAGCCAAGCTAAACAGGACAAGTGGAGCATGTGCAGGGAAACAATTAAATAATAATAAAAACAAGTTTAAATGGGTAAATTTTCTATAAATATTTTTGAGTCTTCATTTTCTTTCTGACATAGCCTAGCCTACTTCAGTTCTTGTTAAAACACACCAGACATGCAAATTCTTTGCATTTTGGGCACTTTTTGGATGAAATCATATTTATTTTGTCCATCAAAAGTGTGCTTTCACTTTAAATTGAGCGCAGCAAAAATAGATTCGGCGCCGAAACCCGCGCTTCACTGTTGCTCACGCGACGCTCCTGCTCGACGCTCACGCGCTGCTCCGGCTCCCGGTGTGAATGCACTCATTGATTAACATGCACGCCGAACAAAAAGGTTTCCTGCATGTACGCGTTTCGTGTGCACGTGTGATGCTGATGTTGCGCGTTGTTAATCATGCGGCGCCCGAGTGCATTTGACCGGCATAAAATCGGATTATGTCAGACTGACCGGCCGGTCGCCGATCATGGCCGATCACGTGAAAACCGTCCGATTCCGGTCACCAGCCGATCAATCGGTGCATCTCTAGGTTTTTGTAAGAAAAACATCCATATTTACGGCCGTACGCACATTCACGAGAGAGTCGAGTTCTGGAGAAGGGGGACCTTTGACCCTACATGTGACGTAGGGTAGGACATATGTCGTAGACATAAGTTTAGGTGAGAATTGATTGACGAATGCGGAAGTGCAGAGGATATAAATCAGGTCAGGAATTAGAAGTCTAAACCGTGAATTTTTAAAGAAAAATGTCGAAGGATTTCTATATAAGAGAAGAGGAGCTACGTCATACGTCGGGTCAGAGGTCACCCTTCCGCTGGAACTCCACTCTCTCGTGAACCCGCGTACTGCCGTTACCGGAAGGGAGCCAGTGATTATAGTTTATAAAGTTTTAAATATGGATATTTTTCTTACAAAAATGCAGTGCTTCAGAAGGCCTTTATTAACCCCGTATGGATCACTTTTATGATGGATGGATGTGCTTTTTGGAGCTTCAAAAACTCGTGCGCTATTCAATGCCAATACAAAGCTGGGAAGAGAAGGATATTATTTGATATTATGCAGATTGTGTTCGGCTGAAAGAAGAAAGCCATATAGACCATACACCATACACACCTAGGATGGCTTGAGGATGAGTAAATTATGGGATAATTTTCATTTTTGGGTGAACTATTTCTTTAACCATGACGCTAGGGTTGTGCCGATAGACGATATCATCGTCCATCGTGATGGCTGACGGACATCACGATGTTAAGCCAGCATCGCGATTTTGGGTTTTTTACAGCACGTGAATTCATCAGTTTCTCCCGAAATACATGGCCGGTGAACTGGGAGAAGAATAGAGTTGACTTTGTAGTTACTTACACTGTGTGTCTGATATTAATAAAACCTGTCAGGAAATATATGTGAATGGGTTGTTATTGCTGCTTCCATAGACACCATTGTGTATTTTACAATCTATAAATGTATTGTTTTGCTATATATTATATGTATTTAAATGTCTGAAACCTAAAATAAACATTATGTGGTTAAAAACACTGAATAGTTATGATAATATGACAAGCGCCGAGCGCGTCCGTCTTTGGCTCAGCGCCAGCCACAGCGCGAAAGCACAGTGTGAATCTGGCAGTTCTCTCACGTCACTGTACATTCGCTCTTAGTGCTCAGCTGCTGCAGAGCGTGCAAAAATCAAAATTGCTGATGAGATTTAGAGGAAAATATCTTCGCGTTGTGCCTACGCCTCTTAGCTGTTCTAAATCCACTGTAAAACACGGCTTTGCGGGGCTTATTGCTTAAGGGAAAAATTTTAATATTAGCCCCACCCCTCCTCCCGATATCATCGTCCATTGCGATGTTTCACTGTACACATCGTCTGAAGCCAAATTGGTAGACATCGCACAACCCTACATGACGCTGTAAAACGACATGCAAGTAAACCATGGCTGTGTTAAGAGTCGGCAACTGACGGTTAACAAGCGCCAACATGTTTAGCTCATGTGGGTGATGCAAGTTCAAGTCTTCCTCTTTCTGTCCACAAATACACAACATAATGCATACTCAGATATATCTAAAGGATTTGATACATGCTGCAGGTCACCACTGTTTTCAGAGCAAGCGCACATGTAGCAAGCGCATACGTGAGGCCAAATGTAGTCTGATTAACGTGTTTACAAGCTGGATGAGGCCGAGCTACAATCTCATTACCCAGCTCTATTAGTTAGACTTACACAAAAAAAACGGCCTGATACAATTTCACTAAAACTAAAGCATTTACGGGACATTTTAAAAATACATTTTGTTTAGTGCAGCTCAAATTAAACCTTTTAAGTTCAAGTTCCAAGCCTTTAAGTGCATTTAAACACACTTAATGACATATTTCTTGGAGCACCATATGCTAATCATACAATTAAGTGTAATGGTGGTGTTTAGGGAATTTTACAAGTTCAGAAGCAAAAGAGGGATCTAATTATATGAGTATTATCATTGTTTTTGTTCCACACATAATCATAATTATGTTTGTTAAATACTCTGTGGGAGCCCGTTCTCATCCTTTGCCGTCATATAGGTGACGCCATATGACATTTCGTCTAAATCCTACGCACATGGCATCCTTTAGCGTCAATATGAGACGCAGAACCCAAGGCGTCATACAGGTGACTGGCATCCTTTAGCGTCAATATGAGACGCAGACCCTACCCCAGACCTAAACCTACCCATAACTGTGCGTGTTATATTGACGCTAAAGGGTGCCATGTGCGTCGTATTTCGACGAAATGTCATATGGCGTCACCTATATGACGCCAAAGGATGAGAATGTGTTGTCTGTGGAAATACTAGACCTTGGCGTTATTGGAAATGCTTTTGTGTAAAAAATAATAAAATACTTGCCATATTTTCAACTCCAGATTATTTGAATGAGCTATCAGTGTCTGTAATTTCAATCTCTGTGGCCTTGATCGAAGAGAGTCAGACTCCCTGTGGTAAACCTGTTGTGTTTGATGACAGACAGCTTTATACTAGTTGTGTGTCTCAGTATTACTGCAAGGGACCCAGCGGAGCCTTATTCTTGATGAAACTAAATCTCACTGCCTTTCAACTCAGCGTACGTATGCAACAACTGAAGACAAGATTCAGATGTCTCCTTTGAAACAGGCTGTTGTTCTCAGCCATTAAAGGGAAGGTCTCCAGTCTGCTGCTTTAGTCTGTCAGTCATCTCAACATCTGAAGTTTCACCTCTATCCAGGTCATCTGCCAGTGCTGGAATTAAATTCAAGACATGTTCTAGTTGCTCTTCCCACCGTCTTCAAGCATAGAAACAGTACAAAACAGAACTCGTTCTGAATGTTTTTTTTTTTTTTTTTTTTTTTTTTTTTTTTTTTGCAATGGTAATATGGAATCATGACTTTTCTTACCTGAAATACCTGTTAGATTTTGCAGTCTGTCTCTTCTGACTCCTGTGGGGAGAGGTTGGGACTCTCAACACACCACATTCAGTTTCAGTTCTCTTGTCTTACTCTCTGGGTTAGAGTGATGCAAGTCAGTGACTGTTTCTGCATCTACAGATCCCTGTTTGCCCAGAGCCTGTCTGGGAATTAATCAGTGCCCACAAATAGAGGGCAAGAAAGAGTCTAAAATAGGGATGCACTAAAATTTCGTCTGCCGAAACTGTAGCGGCCCCTCGGATTTATTGATCAAGACGCAGAGAGTTTCAAACGGGTGTAGATTTATTTCTTCCTCTCAACGTGCACCATAAGCACAATGAACACCGTGAAAACTACAGAAGAAAACAGAAGAAATGCACAATTCTTCTATGTAGCTTCACCAATAATTCACATAAATCATGTTTACATCCCATACAAATCATTTTAACATTTTAACCAATATGAAATATGTTTTTAAGCCTTCATGACAAATAAAATATCACATGCTTCCCTTAAATGAAATACAATATATTAGTTGTTCACAGAAAGAATATATTGCTTTTATATTTATGAAATGTACAATTAACCCATAAACAAATGAAATAATGACGTTCTTTTCCTTCATACCTCATTCCGCTCTCCAAGGGTGCTAATCAAATAGTTTCGGCCATCAACTAGCATGCTCTCTAGTTCGACACACCTTCACAGTTCAGAGCTCTTAGAAATACAAAAGTACGAACAATACAAAGATAATAAAGTAAACACAAATGTAAAACTCTTTCTTTGCAAGTTTCAAATGGATGAACATGATAAATAACAAACGGGTTTACAAGTTTTACCGTTCTTCCGACGACGCGTGAGCACCACATTGTGATGAGAGTAACAGGAAGTTTAGCGCGACAAAAAACATCACAAGAAGAAAAAACGGCGCTTTTCAAAATAAAAGCAGAACAGACCAGGCGACACTGTAGAACTACAATGTCTTATTAACATAAATATAACACTAGGAGAATATTAGTGCAATTTATCAGACATTTACACTCCCACCAAATCCTAGTACAATGAATGAACAAATACACAAAGCGTAATTGAATTGTACAGGATTTCTTGACTCTAAGAAATGAATAGCCTGAAGTTAAGCTATCAGAGGTGTAACTATATAGCCTCACGCATAATAAAGCGGTGTGTGTATTGTTGTCAATTGCTTTCTTCTAATCAGTTCTCAAGGAGGAGCACCAATTTTTTTATTGGTCTCTCAATAACTGAGGGCTTGGAGGGAAGATCTTGTTTTTTATGAGGTTTCCTCTCCCCAACTTGCACTTTAACTCTACGAACTAAGCCATCACTACTTTGAACAGTCTCAATCACTCGTCCAAGTTGCCACTGATTTCTTGGGAGGTTGTCGTCTTTGATAATGACAATATCATTCTCTTTGAGATTGCGCTGAGGTAAGTGCCATTTCTGTCTTATGGATATGTTTAGCAGATACTCCTTTTTCCAGCGGCTCCAAAACTGTTCGATAAGATACTTAACTCTTCTCCACCTCTTTGTCGCATACAGGTCCTCCTTGACAAATACTCCAGGAGGAGGAAGAGCAACTTTAGATTTCATCATTATGAGGTGATTCGGTGTTATAGGCTCCAGTGCCTGAGGATCATTGATTCCATCCACTGTTAACGGGCGGCTGTTAACAATAGCCATGGCCTCATATAGCAGTGTTCTGAGGGAGGCGTCATCAATTCGACCTGGGCACTGTGCAAAGGTGGCATTCAGCACATTTCTAACAGTTCTGATCTGACGTTCCCAGACACCGCCTGCGGGACTGTCAGAGGGAGCATTGAAGACAAATTCGCACTGCTTCTCAGTTAGGAAGATTTCAAGTAGCTTAATGTCACATTGTTTAAGTGCTTCCTTGAGCTCATTTCTGGCACCAACAAAATTAGAGCCTTGGTCACAGTGTAGTTGTTGAACAGCTCCTCTCAGGCTGATGAAGCATCTCAATGAGTTGATGAATGAGTCTGTTGACAAATCTTCGAGCATTTCAATATGAACAGCTCTAGAGTACAGACATGTGAAAATCAAGCCGTATCTTTTGTATTCCTTGCGGGCTTTCTTTACAATGAAAGGGCCGAAACAGTCCATGCCGCTGTATGTGAAAGGTGCCGAAGCTTCGACGCGTTCTTTGGGAAGTTCGGCCATTCGCTGTCTCTCTGTTGGTCGTCGCAGTTTCCTGCAAAACACACAAGTGCGTATCAACTTAGCAACCAACTTGCTCCCACCAATTACCCAGAATCCATTGGCCCGAAGCTCCATTAAAGTCTGGCTTCGACCCTGATGGCATGCCTTAGTGTGGAAATGGGACACAATCAGCTTGGTGATGTGGCTATTATTTGGTAAGATGACTGGGTGCTTGACTTTATGACAGAGGGATGACTGTTTCAATCTCCCACCAACACGGAGGAGTCCTTCAGACCAGATAGGGTCAAGACGGAAAAGAGAGCTTGAGTTTGGAAGGTCTTTTTTACCCTGAAGCATCTTTATCTCCTGGGGGAAGGCTTGCTGCTGTACAATCTTGATCACTTCGTCTGCAGCCTTCTCACGCTCCTTAACAGTCACATACTCACTGTGTTGTTTCTGTTTAGAACCAAGCCTCTTGATTCTTGCCACCACCTTAAGAATTGTTGTCCAGGAGGAAAACTGACTCAGACGCCTGAGGATGTCATCGTGGTTTTTGGCTTCAGTTGCAAGCACCTGAATTGTCTTGACTTCAGGATCACCAACGAGTAATTCTGATGGAGCACTAGGTGTTAGAAGTAATTTACGCTCCCAGAGAAACTTCGGTCCTCTCAGCCAGTTTGTTGAATGAATGTCTGAAGCACGAAGACCTCGGGAAGCATGATCTGCCGGGTTTTCTGCGGTGTCCACATAGTGCCACTGACTGGGATCACTGTTATCCCTTATCAGCTGAACACGGTTTGCAACAAATATGTGGAACCTACGGGCGTCATTGTTAATGTACCCAAGCACAACTTCTGAATCTGTCCAGAAAACCTCTTCGTCAATCTTTGTCAAGTTCACCCTTTAACATGACACTGACTTTCGTAGAAACCACAGCTGCCGCGAGTTCTAGTCTCGGGATACTTGACCTTTGAGGGTGCAACCCTTGCTTTCGCCAACACGAGACTGCAATGGACTTCATTCCTGTCATTTTTGTACCTGAGGTAAGAACATGCACCGTATCCTACGCAGCTGGCATCCGAAAAATGGTGCAACTCTACTCTGACGATGTTATGGAAGTCAATTGGGTGGTAACATCTCGGAATTGAAACCTCTTTCAACCTGTGAAGCCCATTTATCCACTCCTCCCACCGTGGCCTCAAATCTTCTGGGAGTGGATCATCCCAACCGATGCCTCTATGACATAGCTCTTGAAGTATACGCTTTCCAGTTAGGCTGAATGGAGCGATGAATCCAAGTGGGTCATAAAGAGAGGCAATGACAGAAAGGCAACCATGCCGGGTTGAAGGCTGATCTTTCAAGCTGCTGTTAAAGCTGAAAGTGTCAGTTTTAATCGACCATTGAATGCCGAGTGCACGCTCTGATAGGGATGGATCCAGTCCTAGAGGTTCGATGGTTGCTGCTCTTTCTGAGGGATCTAAGCAGGCGAGGGCTGCTTCCTCATTTGAGTTGAATTTATGGAGGCGTAGGCCTCCTCTTCTGCACAACTCCTGTGACTCAGCAATCAGGTTCTTGGCTTCCTCGACAGATGGGACGCTGACTAGCCCGTCATCAACATAAAAGTTTTTCTCCACAAATGTTGATGCTAGTGGATAGGTAGCTTTGTGTTGCCGTGCCAGATGTTTCAAGCCAAAATTGGCGCATCCTGGAGACGAGGCGGCTCCGAAGAGATGAACCGCCATCCTGTATTCCTGTGGTTCCTTTTCCAAATCTCCACCTTTCCACCAGAGGAATTTCAGATAATTGCGGGATTCAGGAGTGACGGAAAACTGATAAAACATTCTTTCGATATCACAGATGATCGCTACGGCCTCCTTCCTGAAGCGGCAAAGAACTCCTACCAAAGGATTGATAAGATCAGGCCCAGTTAGTAGAGTGTCGTTTAGAGAAACCCCATGGAATTTGGCTGAACAGTCGAATACGACTCTCAGCTTTTCTGGTTTTCTGGGGTGATAGATGCCGTGATGCGGAAGGTACCACTCAGTCTCTCCCGCAGATGTTGTAGGGGCAGGCTCTGCATCACCCTTGTTAATCGTTTCTTCCATGAATGTTTTGTATTGATCATAATATTGTTTATTGGTCTTTAATTTCTTCTTAAGGCACTGCAGGCGAACTGTGGCTAGCCTCTTGTTGTTTGATAGGTTGGGTGGACTATTGCCCTTGAAAGGGAGGGGCATCTCATAATGTCCGTCTTTCTTCTGCGTGATGTTGTCACTGAGGAACTGTATGAAATTAACATCGTTCTGGGACACATATTTATCTTCATAAGCTCTCTCTGTGAAGTCTGATTCTAGGGCTTTTAGAACATCTGTCGCTGCTGGAATTGGCAGTTCTTTTACTGTGAGCCGATGCACAAAACTCTGATTTCCTTGTCTGTCTAGGTGAGGGTTTGCTGAGCCTATGATACTCCATCCTAGTTTTGATCTCTGTGCAAACGGTTGATTTTTGTCCCCAATGATAACCTCAAGAGGAGCTAGTGCAGATGGACAGTCATATCCAATCAGGAGCCCTACATCACAGTCTTGAAGGGGTGGTAGCTTATCTGCCAAATGTCTGAGATGAGGCCACAGTAATGCTGTTTCCTTCGTTGGGACGTAAGACTTGTCCACCGGGATAAAGTCACGGCTGTAGGCCTGCTGTACTTGGATGTAGTTCTTAGAGTGCCGTCCTCGAACTTGTAGACCATGGACGTTCTTGCTAGATATGATTGTGTCAATAGCCGTCATAGTACTCAATTTTAGTTTTACTGGTTGGGCATCAACATTCAGTTTGTCAAGTAGATCTTCTAAGACAAACGTTGAGTCACTCTGTGTGTCCAGTATTGCGTACGTAAGTACTTCTCTGTGTGGCTCTTGTATCGAAGACACAAGGACTGGGACGATACTTGAGGTAGCGGAAGCACGTTGTGTTGATGCATGGGATACGACTTTGTGCGTTTCCAAGCTTGCATGGTTTTCTGTGGAAGTGGAGCTATTCGTTGTTGCTTCCACAGGTCTTTGCTTCCTGTCTTCATGCAAGCAGGTTGGGTGACGACGGCTGCATATATTGCATGTGTGTCGCCTCTTACAATCTTTGGTCATGTGACCCTTCCTCAGGCACCCAAAGCAGAGCCGATTTTCACAGATGAATGCCTTTTTGTCTTCACCACTCTTCGCTGCGAAGGTGGGACACTTAGTGATGTTATGAGCTTCACTTTTACAGACGGAGCAAGGTGATTTTGGTTTACTGCCGTTTGTTTCTTGTTTCTCCTGAGCGAAACTTTTTGTTTGTGTATTTGTGTTGAAAGCTTTCGCTCTCTTTGGTGATCTTTCTTCTGTGACCCTGAAATTCATCAACAATGGAGAAGCAATAGGGTTACAGGCTATCCGTGCCTCTTTGCTCAGGAACTTTGTGAAGCATGCAAGATCTGGATAGCTTCCGGATGTGTCAAGTTCCTCTACAACAATTCGACTCCACTTGCGCACGATCCATTCTGGTAGTTTTTTGAGCAACTTGTGATTTTCTTCACAATCGTTAAGGATAGCTAGTCCTTTGACATGTGGGATCGCCTCAGTGCAGCCTTGAAGGAAGTCAGCGAACTGTTGTAGTGCTAGTGGGTCGTTTGTGTTGATTTTTGGCCACCTCATAAGCTTATCTCGGAAAGCCCTTTGTATGATGAACGGGTTCCCATATCTGTCTTGTAAGACTTTCCATGCTCCATTGTATGCACTCTCTGAATCTCGATAAAAGAAACCTTCTACAGCTTTGCGAGCCTCTCCAGCAAGATAATTTTTGAGATAAAACATCTTCTCACTTGGTGGGAGGGGTTTTCTGTCAATAAGAGCTATGAATGACATCTTCCAATCTGTAAACTGTAAAGGGTCACCACTGAAGGTGGTTGGTTCAGGGACCGGCAAGCGGTTCATGCTTAATGAGCTGGCGATTGCTTGGGCTAGACTGACAGACTCTTGGTTCATTGTCACTTCAGGAGCAGCTTGGTGAGGTTGGAATGATGCAGCATCAGGATTTAATCGAGGTCCAGTTTCCGTTCTGTAGCAAGCAGAGTTAGTTTCGTCATTAATCTCCTCATCATGGTTCTCAAAACCTTCAAAATCATCATATGCTCTCACACGAGCTGCTGCTATGGCAACGTCTTTTGCTGCTTGTAACTGCTGCAATTTGGCTCTCTCTTGTTCCAACTGTTGTTGCATTTCCACCTCTTTTTGTTTCATTTCTACTAACATTTTTGCCTCTTTAAGTTTCCATTCACTCTCTAACTTGTGAAGATGTGCTTGCTGTGTTTGGATTTCTTTCATGGCTTTTGATTGTTCCAGCTTAGCCGCAAGCTCTGCTTGTGCATCTACTCTACTGCTGTTGGTACTGGCTGAGCTGGAGTGGTTGCTCAATCTCTCCGGTGACTCCGCTGAGCTTACTGTTTCAGTTTTAGTGTGGCCAAAGACAGACCCATATTCATCTTTGTTTAATGTTTCTCTTACCCTTTCCTTCTCAAGTTGGTCATTATAATCTTGATTAATAGTCTCTAGACGGTTACTTATGAGTCCACAAATGTCTTTTGTTAGCGTAACGCAGGCATCCATTTTCTTTACAATCTCTGGTGTGGTGTTACTGTTACGTAGGATAGGTTCATACTGCTGACCTACGTCATCTTGCTTTGCTTGAATGTCTTGCTGTAATTCATTAAGGTCTTCTGATGAACAGAGGGTTTTTAATTTTTTCCTAGTCTCCCTTGCTACCAGCTTCCAAGAGTCATAGGTCTTGTTAAATGCTTTCTCACGTTTTCTGGTGTCTTGGTCATGCATCTCTTGGCCTTTCTCTGTTAGCTTTCTTTCACGTGAGCTGGATCTGCATGGTGTGTCTTTACGTGACATCTTGTTTGTTTGTGCTGCTGCTTTAAGTCGAGTGTAGCCTTTGATTGTCCTACGCCTGAATTTACACTTGTAAGCTGTAGTTGCCTTTTACCACAGAGTAATGTTTATGCCAAGCATTAACAGATTATGGACATCAAAAGGATTTTTGCATAAAACAGTAACAACAAAAATTCACCATTCAACCTTTTCACAAATACATATGACACAAGCACATGGGTCAGTTTCTTGAAATAGTCACCTTTTTTTTTTTTTAGAAGCGTTAGGAACGGAGAATTAGCTCGCAAGTTATTTTGACCTTATAATACCATGTTATTATTTAAGTCACTTCAGTTATGCTGTAAGCTTGCGTGTGTAGAAATTGTCTCTTTTCAACCTTTTGCTCCTTGGCATCCAGTGTCTCTTTTTACATCTCTAGTTGTACCTTAAACATGCTGTCCATTTTAAGTATTGCCTGGGTGCAGGAGTTGGATGCAAGCGAAGTAAACTGGCTGGTATCAGGTTGGTAGTTGGACCTCGGATGTGATGGCGTCAGCTTCTCACCAGGGATGGCAGGGCTGGTGCAGCGATGAGTTTTCACTGTAGCGGCCCCTTGGATTTATTGATCAAGACGCAGAGAGTTTCAAACGGGTGTAGATTTATTTCTTCCTCTCAACGTGCACCATGCACCATAAGCACAATGAACACCGTGAAAACTACAGAAGAAAACAGAAGAAATACAAAATTCTTCTATGTAGCTTCACCAATAATTCACATATAAATCATGTTTACATCCCATACAAATTATTTTAACATTTTAACCAATATGAAATATGTTTTTAAGCCTTCATGACAAATAAAATATCACATGCTTCCCTTAAATGAAATACAATATATTAGTTGTTCACAGAAAGAATATATTGCTTTTATATTTATGAAATGTACAATTAACCCATAAACAAATGAAATAATGACATTCTTTTCCTTCATACCTCATTCCGCTCTCCAAGGGTGCTAATCAAATAGTTTCGGCCATCAACTAGCATGCTCTCTAGTTCGACACACCTTCACAGTTCAGAGCTCTTAGAAATACAAAAGTACGAACAATACAAAGATAATAAAGTAAACACAAATGTAAAACTTTCTTTGCAAGTTTCAAATGGATGAACATGATAAATAACAAACGGGTTTACAAGTTTTACCGTTCTTCCGACGACGCGTGAGCACCACATTGTGATGAGAGTAACAGGAAGTTTAGCGCGACAAAAAACATCACAAGAAGAAAAAACTGCGCTTTTCAAAATAAAAGCAGAACAGACCAGGCGACACTGTAGAACTACAATGTCTTATTAACATAAATATAACACTAGGAGAATATTAGCTGTTTCTGTAAATGTCTGATAAATTGCACTATTTTCTTTTTCAGGCCAAAATGGTTTTGAGGGCCGAAATCACTGAACGAAACAGATGTTTAATTCGCTCTTCTCTGATTTGTTTTGGTCATTGTTTGACTGTTCAGCGTCTATTTCATGCACACAACGTGGATAAGCTACAACAGATGCTAGCTCGGGATTGACAATAGTAATTTCTTGATTTTAATCTCTAATAATGTTTTTTTGAATCTCAAATCTTTTAAGAATTTATTGCATGCCTGCCATCCAATAATCGCGAAGAGCTTTGTGCTATGTTACTTTTAATATGAAGCAGTCTCAACTTAAAAATTTTGTCCATTTTATTATGAAATTGAAACAATGCATATCATGTTGGTGCTCTTTAATAACACACACATATTCATTACACAATTAATTAATTGCACTCATCAATTGCATAGCAAAAAAAATAAATAGAAAATGATCAAGTTTTGAGTAGAAATGTTTAGGCAAGGCAAGGCAAGGCAAGGCAAGTTTATTTATATAGCACATTTCATACACAATGGTAATTCAAAGTGCTTTACATAGGAGGAAATAATTAAAACAGTTTAGAATAAAAAATAAAATAAAGTACAGTAAAAACAGTCGGACGAACATTGACACAGTGCTCATTCAGTAAATGCATAGCTAAACAGATGTGTTTTGAGTCTGGATTTGAATGTGACTACTGTAGGAGCACATCTGATCTCCTCTGGAAGCTGGTTCCAGCTGCGGCTGGCATAATAGCTAAAAGCAGACTCTCCGTGCTTAGAGTGAACCCTTGGTATTTCTAACTGATGTGATCCTAATGATCTGAGTGATCTGTTGGGTTTATATTCAGTGAGCATATCTGCAATATATTGAGGTCCTAGCCCATTGAATGATTTATATACCAGTAATAATACTTTAAAATCAATCCTAAATGTAACTGGGAGCCAGTGTAAAGACCTGAGGACTGGTGTGATATGTTCAAATTTTCTGGTTCTGCTCAGAATCCTGGCAGCAGCGTTCTGTATGAGCTGCAACTGTCTTATGGTCTTTTTAGGAAGGCCAGTGAGGAGTCCATTACAATAATCCACCCTGCTGGTGATAAAAGCATGCACAAGTTTCTCTAAGTCTTGACTGGAAACAAAGCATCTAATTCTTGCAATATTTTTCAAATGATAGTATGCTGATTTAGTTATTGCTTTGACATGACTACTGAAACTAAGGTCTGACTCTAGAGACACACCAAGATTCCTGACTTGATTTTTAGTTGTTAGACCCCTAGCGTCAAGGTATGCATTTACCTTGAGAACTTCATCTTTGTTTCCAAACGCAATGACTTCAGTTTTGTCTTTGTTTAACTGAAGAAAGTTTTGGCACATCCAACCGTTTACTTCATCAATGCATTGGCACAGGGAGTCAATGGGGCTGTAGTCGTTAGGCGATAGGGCTAAGTAGAGCTGTGTGTCGTCTGCATAGCTGTGGTAAGAGATTCGGTTCTTTCTCATTATTTGGCTCATTGGGAGCATATACAGGTTGAATAGGAGTGGTGCAAGAATTGAGCCTTGAGGGACTCCGCATGTCATGGGAGTCCACTCAGACTTATGGTCTCCTATACTCACATAATAACCTCTCCCTTCTAAGTATGACCTGAACCATTTTAGGACTATCCCAGAAAGCCCCACCCAGTTTTCCAGCCTGTCAAGAAGTATGTTGTGATCGACAGTGTCAAATGCAGCACTGAGGTCGAGTAGGACCAGCACTGATAATTTGCCTGTATCAGTATTTAAGCGAATATCGTTTATTATCTTTATGAGAGCTGTCTCTGTGCTGTGATGCGATCGGAAACCAGATTGAAAATTGTCAAAGTATCCATTCAAGCTTAGGAATTTGTTCAGCTGATTGAAGACAACTTTTTCAATGATCTTGCCTATGAAAGGAAGATTTGAGATCGGTCTATAATTGCTTAAGATGGTCTTATCCAGATTGCTCTTTTTCAGGAGGGGCTTGACAACTGCAGTTTTCAGGGAGTTTGGAAAACTCCCAGAAAGAAGTGAGGCATTTACCACTTCTAGGAGATCTGCTTCTAAGCTGTTTAACACACTTTTAAAAAAAGATGTGGGAAGTGTGTCAAGGGCGCAGGTTGATGTTTTAAGGTGCTGTACGGTTTCTTCCAAAATTTTGCCATCAATTTCTTCGAAAACAGACATAGTAACTACTTTCTCAGGTAGTGGTCTGATCTGTTTGACCCCAGCGCAACTCAAGGATGAGCTGATCACCTTTCTGATATTATTGATTTTCTCAGAGAAGAAAGAAGCAAACTCACTGCACTTGATGTCTGAGAGCATTTCACTGGGAATCTGGCTTGGGGGGTTTGTCAGTCTCTCTACAGTAGCAAAAAGAGTGCGTGTGTTGTTTAAGTTGCTGTTTATAATATTCGAGAAGAAAGTCTGTCTAGCTTTGCCTAGTTCCATATTAAAAGCATGGATGCTGTCTTTGTAGATGTTATAATGGACTACAAGTTTTGTCTTCCGCCACATGCGCTCTGCTCTTCTGCATTGTCTTTTCATGTTTTGCACAGCTGTTGAGTTTCTCCAAGGTGCTTTTTGTCTACCATTCTTCCTGACTTTCACAGGAGCAATATCATCAATTACACTTTTAATTTTTGAGTTAAAAGATTCAAGGAGAAAATCAACAGAGTCAGCAGATATGCTTGGTTTTAAAGATATAGCCTTCATAAATAGGACACTAATGTTCTCATTTAAGCATCTCTTCTTGACAGACACAGATCTAGCTTCAATGGCAGGAGAGATCAGAATATCAAAGAAAATACAGAAATGATCAGACAGTGCTACATCCTTGATAACAATTGATGAGATGTTTAGACCCTTACTGATAAGTAAATCTAGAGTGTGTCCACGATTATGTGTGGGTCCATGTACATGCTGAGTCAGATCAAAAGTTTTGAAAACAGTTTTGATTTCTTTTGCCATATTGGTTTCTGCATTATCTATGTGAATGTTAAAATCTCCAGCAATGGCAAAACAGTCAAACTCAGAGGAAATTGTTGATAACAGTTCTGTAAATTCCTCAGCAAAAGCTGGAGAGTATTTTGGAGGCCTGTAAATAATGATAAGTAAAATACGTGGAGCGCCTTTTAACACAATACCCAGATATTCGAAAGACGGGTAATTCCCAAATGATATTTGCTTACATTGATAGACATCTTTAAAAAGAGCAGCTACGCCCCCGCCTCTCTTTACCGCTCTGCAAACACTCATAAAAGTAAAGTTAGGAGGGGATGTTTCATTGAGGACTGTTGCACTGCAGCTGTCTTCTAGCCAAGTTTCATTTAGAAACATAAAGTCCAGGTTGTATGTGGTTATTAAGTCGTTGACTAGAAGTGATTTATTTTTAAGTGAGCGGATGTTTAAAAGTGCTAACTTAACAGTCTTACTTTTTGTCCCCACAGCGATCTTAGTTTGCCGTGTGATAGGCACCAGATTAGATGGGTTTGCTGTATGGCTTTTGAAGGCCTTAGATTTTCTATCATGTAATTGAACAGCAATAGAGAAAGATACAGGCACACTGGGTTCCCGCTTGTTTTGTAAACATTTAAGAAAGTTACTGTTATCATAGCGGGTACCCGACATATATCACTGAGAGTTGGTATCAGTTGTTTTTGGTTCACCGCGAGCCGCTGGAGGATGGTGTGGGCCCTGGCGCTGTGGCAGAGGCCGAAGAGCTCTCACAGGAGGAGGAGGAGGGCGAGCTGGGCCCGCAGGCTTTGGTGGTTGTGGGGCCTGCCGTTTTTTGGTTGACATCTGGGGGCTTGCAGCAAAAGAGTGGGATAGTTTGGTTCCAGCATACACCAGTTGTTCCATTTTCTCTGAGAAGCACAGAAGTGGAGTTGCTGGAGAGAGAGATAACGTGTCTGGTGAGAGGGGCTGTTGTTCTGGTGTTATCGGAGGCTGTGATATGCTGTCCTGTATTCCCTGGCTGTTTTCCAGAAAGTCGTCCTTGGGTGCTGAATCTTCTAGCAGTTCTAATATGTCACAGTCTGTTTGTGGTGAGCTCTGTGGGCAGGGTTCAGCTGAGATTGTGTCCGTGAGCAGAGGTTGTTGTGGCTGAGTGGTGTTATCATTGTCCTTGTGTGATGTGTCGGCCGCATGTCCATTCAGGTTCATAAGTGAAGTCCTGTGGTCATTCATACTGTGTCCAGGTGTGTGTGTGCCATTCAGGTTGAGTGGATTGGCACACACTGCAGAAGGATGATGGAGGGAGAAGTAGATATTGTCCTTTAGCACTCTTGAGCCAAGTTTGTTTGGGTGGAGCCCATCCTGTTGAAACAGTTGCCTCTGACTCCAGAAAAGATTGAAGTTGTCAATGAAGTTCACTCCTTTTATATTGCAGGTTTTTTGCAGCCATGTGTTAAGCCCAAGCAACCGTGAAAACCTGTTTGTTCCTCTTGCTGGGAGTGGTCCACTGATGAATGTCTGAACTTTCAGTCTTTTAAGTGTTTCAAAAAGTTCCTTGAAATCCTTCTTAAGGAGTTCTGACTGCTCTTTATGAATATCATTCTTCCCCACATGAACAATGAGTCGATTTGCAGTCTTATGTTTCATCAGAATGTTCTGAAGTTCCTTGTTTACATCAGAAGTCGTTGCTTGTGGAAGGCAGCATGTAGTTGTGTCCCTGCTAATAATGTTTCTGATTATCGAGTCACCCACTATCAGAGTCCTGGGCTCGGCTGCGCTCTGAGCTGAGTGCCGCTGTCTGCTCGACCTTGAGCGCCAGTTAGCATTAGTGTTAGCTACTGGCTTATTCATTCTGTGTTCGATCACATTCATTACATTCAGGGATTCCTCATTCATTAATACTTCAAATCTGTTCTCAAGATGTATAGGCGGTGGTAGGAGACCAGTGTTTGCAATCCTTGTCAGAGCCGTATCTGGGGTAGAGGATGCTACTGCGGCAATGTGTGATGCTCGTGACAATCTGATGTCTCGTGTGCCTTTGGGTCTCGCTCCCTGTTTGTGCCATCGATTTGTAAGTCGATCGGCTTGTTTCTCTACACTCAGTATAGCCTGTCGAGGAGCACTAGATTCATGGGACTCACCGGTATGCTGAGGGCGTCCATGATGAAGCTCGATTGTGTGTTCCGTCTGGTTTGGTGGTCCCACAAGTAACTTTGTTTCAAGAACTGCAATCCTTTGTAAAAGTCTCTGGCAGTTAGTGCAGCAAGTAGATTCCAGAAGAGGCATTTTCTCTTATCCTTATGAATGTAGGGAGTTGTGTTTTCTCTTCCCCGGAATGTAAGCTTTCAGTGGGAGGCTGGTCGGAGAAAAGAATTCTGCTTTTTTCAAGCGTTTGAGCACTGTACTGAAGTTAAAATTAGGTGATAAAAGGAAATAAAATATAAAAATATAAACGATAGAGCAATAAAAAATATAAAAGCGATAGAGCAAAGCGCGGAGCAGTAAGCAAGAGCGTCCGAACAGTAGCTGAGCAGGAAGTAAAGGTTTAAGCATCCTTAACTAAACACTCTATTTAGCTTTGCTCTTTCCACTTGACCAGACATTTTAAATAATGATTAAATGCAATACAAATACTACTGACTATTGATCCATAAGGCCTGTTTTATAAATGCCAACATTCACTTGTACATATTTATAAATTTTACTTGTTTTTTGGTTTAAGTTGTTCATGTGGCTGTGATTTAGTTTAGAATGGTGCAAATTGTGGCTTAGTGTTTTCTCTTATTCTTTTAATAGCTTGATCAGATTAGATTCACTTTTCTATTTATGCGGTCTAATTGGCTCAGGTTCTTAGTGTCTGCACCCCACAGGTGCACCTAGATATTGTGCAGCACTGCCTTACACTTTGTTTTTGCTTCTTTTACTTAAGTTATAAAGGACTACAGGAAATGTAAAGCATGATAAAGAATATATGCATGTGCTTTGTGGGAATAATCTACTACAACAGTATTTTTAATACATTTTTTTACATCTGCTCTGGCAATAATTATTTTTTCTAAATGTATTTGATTTCTATTTTTTTGAATACAGAAAGAACTTTTCAACTATCCATTGTGGGTTGTTAATATGGTTTCCCTACCAATTTTTACTACAAATACCCTCATCATATGGTATGCAAAATATTCAAATGCAATAGAAATCAAATCTCACCCCTTGACCACTTCTCAACAATAATAATAATAATAATAATAAAAAAAAAACACTTAACAGTCTGATACAATTATTTTAAAGTATCATACAAATTGTGTGTGTGAATTTTATATTAAATGTATTTAAAAATGCAGCTTTTTAATAACATTTTCTTTAATGCAATCTCTGGCCTTTTTTTTTTTTTTTTTTTTTTTTTTTTTTTTTTTTACTTGAATCCCATACTAAAATATCAAAGTTAAATTTTGTTCTGGAAATTGTCTAGTGTATTTAATTCCTTGTCTGTATGAGCTATACATTCTAGAGCCACATAAAATAGTTTGTCAGTTGCCCAGAAATGGACTAAATGCCTTTAATCCAGGCCTTGCATAGACCTCACACTTTTTCTTTTTTGTGGTTCAAGTAGTTCTGTAAACCTCTTATTTCGCCTTCTCTTTAATGCTACAGTGGTCTTTCTCCGGTCTTTCATTTAGCTTGTATATATAGCTGCTAATATTTGTATTGGACTCTGAAACTAGAAAGTTTAGAAGAAAACTCTGTCATACACATTTCAGAGTCATATCAATGGCAATTTTTTTTTATTGTTAATCGCAAATAAGCATAAGAATTTAAGCTAATCATTTGTTTCATGTTTGTCTACCATTTCACCTTTGGCCCAGACAGAATCACACCTCTTAAATTGAATCTCACCTTTAGAGACTGAACCATATGTCACACTTTTGTTTGGAGGGGTCTGAGGTCCTCCGGTTAATCTGTTCTTGAAACAGGTACAGGTACCTGTATTAATCCATCAGAGGAGCATTAGATGTCTGAAAGTCTGTGTGGAGCTACTGGGGAGAAAGAGTCAGTGAATCAGACACACTAAACATGATGTACTGTCTCCATTTTGGCATTTCATCCAGTTATAAATCCACCTCTGCCTTTACCGGCAAAGCACGTCCTGTCTTTCAGCACATCATTGTAATGCCTCCTACATCTGTTTAGAGCAGAGCTCTTGCAGGGTCAAAATTGGAAGCATTTACTTTGCTTAAACATAATTTGTTGCGACCTGGAGCAAGTGTTCCGAAGAAGTACCTCTGAACTATGATTTCTAAAAGAATAAACCAATATTAAATGCTGGCTGATACAGATAAGCCAACAATTGTTTTTATGTTCTGGCTGATAAATGGCAAAAAAAAAAAAAAAAAAAAAAAAAAAGTATAAATATATATTACATTTATCCACATCTATCTATCACTAAATCAGTCTTAATTCATTTTGAGATTCGTTAAAGATTACAGTTTAACAGATTAACAGTGTTTTTAAATTAGCGTTTTTAAAGATTACATTTAAGTGAGCGTTAGATGTTTTAAATGTAAAGATGGGAGCAATGAGCATGCACAATTAAATATTTAAACAATTAAACTGCACACTAATTGACATTTGAAATAAAAACATCCCACTAACCATACTTTTTTACATTTGTTTTTTTTTCAGGGGGAGAAGTATTATTATTATGAAATGGGGAAAAATTCTGACCCTAGTAAGGAAGATAATGTGCAGTTTAATAATGCACTGACCGTCCACCCAGTGTCTGATCCTGAGCAGATGTACAGACTTCACAAACACTTCACTGAGATCGAGCTGCAGAAGACATACGAGGAGATCGAAAAACTGCAGGTACACTTATGTTAAACCTATACTGACTAGTACCAATGCCAAACTAAGAATAAACAGTGGTTTCTTTTGACCTTTTGTGCACTATGATTCATAATGTGCTCTTTTGTGTTATACAATTGCTATAAAATCCTTTCTTCATTTTCAAAGTGCTCTGGTAAAGTGCAGCATTACAAATTTTAAAATGGAGGTAGTAACCTGCTCATCAAATACCTTAAAATGCTTAATGGTCTCCCACACCTCTTTGTTTAACAGGCGGAAATAAGAAATGTGAGTGTGGTGGCTTTTGAGGGCAACCGTAGTGCCTTGTGGCCAGTAGGAATCAATCCACCCTTTGAGCCCAAAACACGTTTCGAGGTTCTGCGGTGGGATTACTTCACCGAAGATCAGGTGTACTCCTGCACTGATGGTTCTCCGAAGTGCGAGCTCCATGGAATCGATAAACTGGACGTAGCCGACGTCATTGAGACGGCTATGGGTGAGCTGAACAAGAAGTACAAGCCGGTTCTGCACCTGAAGAAGCAGCAGCTTATTAATGGATACAGGCGCTTTGACCCCACCAGAGGGATGGAGTACACCCTGGACCTACAGCTGGAGGTGGTTAACCAGAAAGGACATAGTCGCTCTATCACCAAGAGGGTCCACCTGGTTAGGCCTCTCAGTCGTATTGAGATCATCCCCATGCCTTATGTTACAGAAGCAACTAGAGTCCACATCATCTTACCCGTCACTCTTCAAGACCGAGAGGACGTTCAACAGTTTTTGGAAGTGTACGCCGCAAACGCCTTCGAAACCGGTGAGAATGCCATCTTGACGTTTCTCTTTATTTACGATCCAATTGAGGCCCAACAAGTCAACCAGAATGACATCTTCGCCAGTGTCAAAGCCCAAATCAATGCTTGCGAGCACCGTTATCCTACGGTCAAAATCCCCTGGATCAGTGTTAAAAGCGAAAGTCCCTCTCAAATCAAATTTATGGACATCATCTCCAAGAAGCACCCGGTTGACACGTTGTTCTTCATCGCCACCGTGAAAACCAGCATCAACTCCGAGTTCCTCAATCGCTGTCGGATGAACTCCATCAACAACTGGCAGGTGTTCTTTCCCATCCATTTCCAATACTACAATCCTGACATTGCTTATCATTACCAGCCTCTTCCCAATACATTGGATTTGGTCAAAGAGGCTGGCCACTTTGATCGCAGTTCCTTCACCGAAGCATGTTTTTACAACTCTGACTACATGACGACCCGGACGCGCATGTCTTCGGATGTCCAGGAGAACGAGGAGATCCTGGAGAACCTAGATGTATATGAAATGTTCGTCAAATACTCTGGCCTCCATGTTTTCCGAGCAGTGGAGCCGGCCCTGCATCAGAAATACAGCTACCAGCCATGTAATCCTCGTCTAAGTGAAGATATTTACCAGAGGTGTGTGCAGAGCACCCTCGACAGCCTTGGGTCACGCTCTCAGCTCGCCTTGCTGCTGTTTGAACAGGAACAAGGCAACAGTACTTAAAATCTAACCTTGAAGATTAAGAAATGACTAAGGGGCGATAAACAGTTTTCGTCCATTGGGCTGATGTTTTACTAGCAGGTGGTCTGTGGAGTCACAATGCTGAACACATCAAAAATGCTGTTGGTACCAAAAAAAGGACTAAAAACTATTTAAACCAACTTAAAAATAACAGATTTTTGTGACAACAGGGATTTATTATTTGCTATCTATTTATGTTGGCTCTTAAACCAAGCAGCTGTTGAAATGATCACTACCGAACACATCTAAATTGTTGTGCCTTAAAAAATATGCTGTCCATTCACTATACTTTTGACTTGTCACTTTTGCTCAAGGAGATTTGTTTAAAAGAGTTTTAATTGTTTATTTAACATAACAGGGTTTTTGTAGTATGAAGGAACCGTATCCAGATTCTGTGTTCTAGCAGTGGGTTTATTGTTGTTGAAACGTTTTTAAACGTCAGTTCACGCTCGGTGCTGAATTTATTAACCCTATAGCGCTAACCTGTTAAATCTTAGTCTGATTTTAAGGTAAAATCGTTGTCTTACTGACCATTAGTGCCAAAGAAACAAATGTCAAGACAATACACAATTTTGACCGAAGCTTTTCAACCAGCATTGTTCCATGTATATTTTATGCTTGAATACTGAACAGAAGAGCACAGATATTACAAATACCTGCATTTAAATGCATACTTATTTGTACTATTGATACCACCTAGATACATTTTTCTGATTAAATAAGTAAACTTTTTAAAGTTTTGCACTAGCATTTTCATTGCAAATCTGCCTTGCATAACAGTAATGTTGTACAATATCCCTGTCAAAGCATTTCATTTTGTTCAAGAAAGATTATAGGGTGCATTACACAGCTATAGCTAGTTCCTGTGCTGTCTGCCAGAGAGGAGTGCAATACTAGTGCAATACTATTCAGATGGTTTGCTTAGAGCCTGTTGATGGAAACACTCCAGATGAAATGTACATCTGATGATGCATTTTTGAAGATGCTCTACAGAGAGCCTCTTTTACAGATCATTCTACAACACAATGTGTTTCAGTAGGAACATATTGGGTTATATAAGTTTTTTTTTTTTTTTTTTTTTTTTTTTTGTGGCTACATGGTACATGTGTTTGTTGTATTTACTTAGTGCTATGTTGAAGGTTTTTTTATTTTTTTATTTAAGCAATCATAAACTTAATGCAGTACACTGACTTATGTTACACATTACCATGATGCTGGATGTCAAATGTTTGTGCATACAAGAGCTGTGAAAGGTTTTACAAAGTGATGTTTTGTACGTTTTTAAACGACGCATGCACAACATGAATGGACTCCTGTAGCGTGGCCGCTACTGTCCTTTAGGGGTCAGCAAAGGAGCGTGGGATTACAGCTCCTCTCAGAAATGTATACTTTAACAAGACTGTTTCTTAACCTCACCTTTGTTGATTTTTTTTGTCACTGTAAATCTATTGGATTTTGTTTTAATATTATTGTACAAATTTTTAAATAAAGACTTTATTTTAGGGCTCAGAAAAACCTAAGTGCTTGTCTTTTTTTTCTCCCTTACTTTTATCAAGTCATTTCTTAATACTGTTTATATTGCATTTGGTATTCATTTTCAGGTCAGGCTCTCTTACCAGAGCAACCGATAAGACGGTTAATGCATATATTTCTCGGTGACCATTACTGCAGCAAAAATTAAAGGTTACAAATCAAGACCCAATGGGTTCCAGATTAAACATCAGTCTTAAGGAGATCCTGTATATTTTCACCTCTATATTTTCACCTCTATTTATATGTCCTCTTTAGAGGCTTTAACCACACACACTGCCTTTGGGCACGCAGTGAACCCATTAGCAAAAGACAGCTGAAGTCAGCAGACCTAATTATATAGGACTCATTTTACATAAGGGGAGTTTCACTCCATTTGAACTTTTTCCCAGCAGTTCACTTGTATAGCTTAAATTTACATCCAACAATCATGCATTTTTGCCATTCCGAACATTGCTACCTTTGTTTGTATATTTTGTGCAGTTGTATATATGTATACAACTGCACAAAATTAGACTGAAACCACATCCGCAGTAAAATATTTGATATTTAACACACACACAAAAAAAATGTTTTTATCTCCCTGCAGGTGGCAGACTGTTAGAGATTCAGCAAAACACTCATTTCCTAACTATATATTGATATGTATATAAATCTGGCATGTTTAACAAAGAAAATCATTTACTCACCCTCGAGTCATTCCAAACCTTATTAGTTAGAATAAGTTAGAAGTTGTTTTCTTCTTCTGTGGAACATAAAAGATATTTTGAGAAATAAGTTTTTTTTTTTTTTTTTTTTTCATACAATGGAAGTCAATGATCACCAAAACCATTTGGTTACTTACCAATGTTCATATATATATATATATATGGAATGAGAAAATGATAACAGAATGTATATATATATATATATATATATATATATATATATCACATAAGTTAGAGGTTTGGAATGAAATGAGCAAATGATAATATAATTTCCATTTTTGGGTGAACTATCCCTTTAACAAGTGCTTAAAAATGCTTCATTTTGAACTTTCTAGTTGATATCTGATAAGATTGCAACCATTGTGGGAACTTTTGATTAATATATCATAAAATGTTTATTTTATCGTGCTGTTGTTGATTACCACTTAAAATTGTCCAGTTTGTAAAAACAATTAATATTCTTATACAATGGAAAAACATTCTGGACATTAATGTGGTTTTCTCTTAAAAAATCATGCAAAATCGCCACCTTAGTTCGCCAAAATAATTCTCACAAGATCAGGTTGTAAATATCAGTAATGTGTGTTTTTTGAGATGTAAAGTTGTGTAAAGCATCCTTTTAGCCTTCTGGTTATGCATCACAAAAGTGATTTTTAACAACATGTTGTCTTGTTTTCTGCTGCTTGCTATCATACTGTCAATAGGGTTTAACTTGTAATGAACCCAGAACATTCAGTCAATATGTCCAGCATCCTCGGTGGAATCATAAGCCATCAATTAGCACATGGTGAGACGTGATTAACTATATCTCAGTGAACAAGAGCAAAGCAATTCATTTATCAAGATTTTATTATTGGACTGCAGTACGTACCATCGTTACATTTATAAAATGTGTTCTAACAGAAACCATGGTCATAACAGCAGACCTTTGTACAAACTGTATTATGTGTTCTCTAGTCTGGTATACAGTCCATTAGGTTCTGGAGTGTAATGGGTAATTAGCCTGATTAGTCTTGATGCCTTTAATCGTGTGGAAATCTCAACAGTCTGTTTGCGCTATATGCTGCTTCAGTGCCTCGTTTTATGGCCCTCTCTCGAAGCTAAATAGTGCTCTGGCTGGCAAAAGCAGGTGGAAAAGGAACAGCATGTCAAAGTTAAAGCAGCGTAGCACAGTTTCAAAAATACACACAGAGCTCAACGCTGCCCCAATCAGTCTAGGATGGAACTGACTTGTGAAGATGAATTAATATCAAATAAAGCAGGGGTGTCCAAACTCGGTACTGAGGGCCACTATCCTGGAGAGTTTAGCTCCAACTTGCCTCAACACACATGCCTGGAAGTTTTTTTATTGAGCCTAGTAAGACCTTGATTAGCTGGTTCAGGTGTGTTCAATTGGGATTGGAGGTAAACTTGGCAGGACAGTGGCCCTCCAGCTAGGAGCAGAATTGGACACCCCTGAGATAAAGGAATATTATTGTTTTTTCTGGACAGGTTTGACATTATTTCTCCAAACTAAGCTCTATATATTTAACTAATCATGCACAGCAGGTTTATGCTAAATTAAATACTGAAGAATCAGATTACTACCTTTCAATTCATGAGTGTGAATTTGAACTCAATTGGATACACTTCACGAAAAGTTGAATTTACTGAATTGGTCCCACTTTATATTGTGTCTTTAACTACAATGTAATAAGATTTAAATGAATCATTGATACAATGCACTTATTGTCTACATGCATTTTTTACATTGTACTTATATTAAAAACTTATTTTTCTGTAATTACATCTATATTACACTGACTCTTCCCTTACACCTTAACCCACCTTTAAACTACCATTACCAATAAAACCTGTCCCTAACCTTACCCGTATCCCACCTCAATAACACCAAAAGTGTTTTGCAACACTACATGAACACAAGTATATTGAATCTAAGTACATATTAGTTTAAACACCTAATATAAAGTGTGACCCTGAATAGTTATTCAAATAAATTCAACACAGGTAATGCATTCTAGGATCTCTACATCATATAATGCTTTTTCAAGTTATGGATCCAAGAAAATAAAGTGGTTAAATACAACACTTTTCATCCCCATGCAGACAAACTACTCCACAACTGAATTTAGAAAAGGAAAATTTGCTGGAAGAAACACTATAACAAAATGTGGGTGATTTTCAATCCATGCACGCACCAGCGCTACGTGGTGGAATTGGACATTGTCCCAAACCACAAGTTGCTCCGGTTGTTCCTGCTGTGCCTCCAATATTGCTTTTCCCTTTCCTCTTCCTACATCATGTTCAATTTCACGCCTATCATCTCTTTCACCTGTAGTGTTTCAAGAAAATGATGTAATTTGTATGAAATCATGAATCAGTACAATACATTTAGGAAAAGATAGCTGTGTTAATTCCTTAACAACCGTGTAACAACCTTGACCTCAGTTTGGAGAAATGTCTAATTGGTGTGCAAGCATCTTTCTTCTGATGCAGATCTGCCTGCTGGATTGCACAACAACACCTTCTATTGCTCCATAGAAAACAGTTTCCACCCTAATAGCAAGGGTTATAAAAGATAGTCCCTTTTTAAAAAAAGACCTGTGAATTGTGCACAGGCAATTGCATTTCAACATTTGGGGCAATTCCTTCTGCACAGGTAAGATAGGCCACAAATGCATAAATTTACAACTGGACAAGCGCATGAGGTTGACAGATAATGCTAAATCAAATCTTGGACATGCACTGGTATGCCAGGTCGTCTGGTCTCACTGCTGACAGCACAGTTATTTATGACAGTAAACTGTATTATTATGCATAACCGACACAGTGTGCCATCAAGACTCTTACTGGGAACCTTTAAAAATGCCACTCTGATAGTAAAAGCCCATATTACCCATGATTACTTTTATATGGATGGATATGTGCTGCATGTTTTGGATATGACATCCAAATATAAAATGCATTCTGCAAAACATGAAAATAACTATGCTAAATCTCTCTCGCTGATGGGATCTACTCAACAGAGCAACTAATCTATAGAGGATATACAGCTCTGATATAAGACAATTATGTGGTGCCCTATTTCTGAATGTGGGAAAAAAAAAAAAAAAATAAGTACCAAATGTGCAGGAGAAAATTATATATAATTTCTGCTTATTTTAATAGCACAACCTTTAAGCCATTAAGTCTTGAACACATCATATTAAATTAGAAATAATTAACCCAATAATAATCAGAGAAGAACTGTACCTGAAATGTCAGATTATTACAAGAGAAAAAAAATATTAGAGGTGCTACACAGTTGACTTACAGTAATATTAGCCATATCTATAACCACAAATTCAATATGGGCATTTATGTTATTAGGACTAGCGAAAATGGAAACGTTTTTAGTCTATGAATTGTCAGTGCTTACTGAATTTCACACACAGAAAAGCTGGTGGTTTCTGATTGAAATGCTTTGCACATCTGACCTTTAGTCAAAGAGACCGCGAGACATTTCACAGCTAAGAACCCTGAGAAAAACTCATCGACCGACTTTTAAACATCTAGCCATACGCTGCGGTGCATCAGATTACTCATAGTTTGCGAGTATGCTGAGCAAACCCGGTTTATCATTCTCTATGGGACTGTTGCACTCCGTCTCATTCAAAAGTGAAACTAGGAACATAAGGTATGTTTTATTAAACACTTTTGGGAGGTCTGGGGGAGTGGATCCATCAGCTGATGGATGGATGAAACAAACCTTTTCCATATGGTTACCGCAAAGGCTTCCTCTGGCTCTGGTAGGCTGGTGGGCTTACTGTACGCATCATTTGGTTCTCCAATGGGAAGTAACCTCACAAGAAGATTATGTTATTACTGCTAATGACACCCATTACCACTCACACGTTACATCTCTATAAATAACATTACAAAATTTGTGGATTATTCAATATACTTGAAGTTAAACCATTTGAGATAAAGGAAACATTTACCAAACATATCCAATAGAGATGGATACAAATTACTTTTCTGAAACACAAACTATTCTACACCGTCCCCCATGATTTCAGTGAAAAACCAGAGTTAAGATATTTCTCTGCCCTCTGGGTCCTAAGGGTTGATAGCCATGATTCAAATACATAATTTACATTTGTAGATTAATCTGAATGATAATATTTCACAAGATAAGAATTCACCAAATAAAACTAACAGCTGACAAAATATAAAGTAAGAATGTAATGCTTCGAACAGGATATGTAGTATAAAGTGGCTCTAGATGTCATGCAGTCTATGCCTTGATATAGTAGAGGCCCAATACCAAGGAATTCGGTGTAGAAATTGTAGAGTTTCCACTGATGTCATTTCCTGCGAGAGGATGAGGAAAAGGACAGGATTTCAGAGAGTCTCCTGCTGGACCGTAATGTCCGATCCGTGCCTGTGTTGGGTTCGAAGCGAGGGTTTAGAGTTCGACTTTGGCTGTAGCTTTAACTGGTGACAGCAAGAGAGATTAGCGCTGAGTTCTGAGGGTCTTTCACTGAGCCCACCTTCAGCACTGAGACCACTCTTTCTGCAGACGTCAACAGCACTAGACCTGCCGGCCGGCTTCCTAGCAGGCAAAGTCTTCGAACACTCGGTGGTGGGTACGGTGGTGGTGATGGTGATTTGGGAGGATGGTGTTAGCATAAGCTCCCTCCGAGTGGCTCCGGCTCATCTCGTCAGAATCCTGACAGGAATAGAGAATGTCAGATGGGATTCTGCGAGGATACTTTAACTCCTACATCTTACACACTATTCCATTGTGAATAAAACGCCTTTAATGACTAACACCGTGACTCATTGTTTAATCTGTGGTGTGATAAAGAAAAAGCCGCGCTCGAGGTTGAGACTTTACAGTGCTTTATCATAGTTAAACCCCTTTGAACATAAACTAACTCACTGTTATGATCTTGAGTGGCTTATTGCATCTATAAAATGGTGGCAAAAGTACAGTGATTAAAGACAGCAACGTTTTTAATTAGTTAGATCACACACACACACACACAAAACGTTTATAGGCTGTTTATGAATTAAAAGTTCTGTAAGTAATTTCAGTGAATTAGATAATTAAATAATTAGACTGAAATAGTCTGCCCCTATCTATTCAACTTTCATTCCAGAATCTTGTCACCAATGAAAACAGAATATGCTGGATAACAGAATATTTTTTTTGTGGAAACCATGATCATTTTTTCTTTCAGGATTCTATTGGTCAAGGGGGTAGCATTTAAATAGGAAATAGAACTATTTTGTAGCATTATAAATGTTGTTACCATTATGTGGGTGTGTTGGTATGGATTTCAGAGTGTGGTTTGAATGTGTATAATAAAAAAATTGTGCTTCCCTTTCGTAGTCACTCCGAGTTACGTCGGATGACGGAGAATGGGGGTTTCGCCTAGAAAGCCAGTCCTCTTCGAGTATTAAAAAACGAGCCAATGGCAAGGAAATGCCATGGGTCTGCGGAATTTGCATAGCGTATCCCCGCCTCACCACGTGGGTATAAAGGGAGGATGCGGACGCAAACGCAGCTATGTTTTTCGCTTCGGAGCCAAGATAATCTCTTCACTCCACAAGCCAAATCCTGAGTATTTTCAGTGACTACATCTCTTCGAGACGAGCGAACTCTCTGGTGTTGGTGTGACGGCGGTATCCAGCGAGATTCATATTGCCTGCGATCTGAGCAGTGGTCTGCCGGTCTGTGTGTCTCTCCCTGGTCGCTTCAACATCCGCAGAGTTTTTTCCTCTCATTAAAAGAGCGTTCACGCGGCGCGTCTTTCTAAAGACGATCTGCCCGTGTATTTCTGAGTGCGGTATTCTGATAGGTTCAGCTGTTGGGCGCGAGCGCTGTTTGGCGTGTCTGGGCTTTGATCACGCTCAGACAGCGCTCGTGGGTGTGTCACGTTCTCTCAGTGGGAACGTGACCATCGCAATGTATACGGTCGAGACTCCGTGAGCTCAATAGAGTGAGAGTCCTCTCATCCACCACCCGATATATTTTTCTCCACGTGAGATAATACTTCGGCTGGTGGGCAGGGTGACTAAGACGTCAGGTCTGGAACTAAACCGACGAAAAATCCTCGGTCCACACCCCGTCTTTCACGTTGCAACCCACGTGGTCCCGCGTTCTCATTCGGTCCACCAGCTGATGAAATCATGTTTATCGCCGCATCACAAGGTGAGCTGGAGTCCTCTGGAGATGGCTCGTCTGTGCTGCTGTCCTCGGATGTGCTAGCATAGCGAGCTTGATTCAGAGTTCACAGCTATGCTTTCCCGGGCTGCCACGAGTATCGGGTTTGTGTGGAAAATTCTGCCATATCCCGAGCACTTGAGGCTGATGATTGGTTTTTGGGGGTGGCGAACCCAAATCCTTTCTACCCGGATGTGCATGAAGAGGCCATGAGATCGTGGAAGTCTACTTTGACTTTTCGCGACTGCTCAGCGGCCTCTTCCACCTTCTCTGCCCTCGTAGAGGCCGCAGTCTACGGTACACTGGGGTTCCCCCCTGTGGAGTGTTCTGTGGCAACACTTAGGTGTCCCCACAGCGCCTCCACCTGGCATGGCAACCCTAAGCACCCCCCCAATGCCTGTAGGTTCTTGTCTACTCCGGTGGCGGGGACCTATAGAGATGCGGGGCAGGCTGCCACCTCACTGTGTGTTATTGCCATCCTTCTGGGTGTTCAATGACATGCACGAGGGTAGGGCTGATTCAGGGCTCATCCTTGAGCTGCCTGCCGTCACCGACCTTGCTCTACGAGCGACGAAGGTGACCGCATGCTCCCTGAGTCAGGTGATGTCCACATGCGTGGTCAGACATTTCTGGCTTAACCTGGTTGATGTGCGCGAGGCTGAGTGAACCAGTTTCCTCAACTTCCCCATATCCCAGGCTGGCCTCTTCGGCGGCGCAGTCGAGAACTCTGCCCAACAGTTCTCGGCCGCCCAGCAGTGGACTGTAGCTTTTTTTCTGACCCTGCGGCTTCTGCTGCCAATCAGCCGCCGGCTCAGACGCCTCAGTCCGCTTGCCGTCGAATGCGCCCTCCTGCGACTTCCGCCCCCTCCCACCCGCCCCCAGCAGCACCGGGCCGGGCCGTGGAGGTGGTCGCAGGGAGGTGTCCCTGCCCGTACCAGCCCCGCAGCCCCGCTGTACGCCAGGCTATGCGGCGCTCCCGTTACGGGCAGCTCAGATATGGCTTGCAGTTCTTCAGGGAGTGGTTGCAGGCCCACTCCTTCCCCCGGTGGAGGGCTGGGGGAGAATCTTTTCTTAAGAGCTGCATCCCATCTCTGAGCACACAGAGCCGGACGGCAGTGCGCGACGCCCCCGAGCCTCGCCACTCTCGTTCCCCTCTGTCTCTGAGGGTGCGGATGACAGTGCGTGCCGTCTCCGGACCACACCACTCTCGTCCCCCTCTATCGCCAGACCCCTGGCAGAGCAGACCCCCGTGGAACGCTGGTCCTTCCCTGGTCTCCTCTGTCAGGGCGCGGAGCATGACTGTGTACGCGCGCAGGGCCGCTATGCCACCCTCGCCTGTGCCGGTCACTCCGCTCCGCTGCCCTTCTGGGGGGACGCCTGTGGCTCGGATGATTCCACTGGATCAGTTTTTGGTGGCTTGTTTAGAGCTCCCCAATCTATCCCGTTGGGTCGCCCGAATGATCAGGCTCGGCTATGCGATTCAGTTCGCACGGTCTCCTCCCCGCTTCAGGGGAGTCCGCTTTACTGTGGTCGGTGGCTATGCCCCGATCATGAGAGCGGAGGTTGCCACCCTGCTGGCGAAGGGTGCAATCGAGGCTGTCCCTCCAGCCGAGGTGGAGTCAGGGTTTTACAGCCCGTACTTCATTGTCCCCAAGAAAACCGGTGGGTTACGGCCGATCCTGGACCTGCGCGTCCTGAACCGCACCCTTCACAGGCTGTCGTTCAAGATGCTTACGGCCAAACACATTTTCGAATGTGTTCGGCCCCAGGATTGGTTTGCAGCGATAGACCTGAAGGACGCCTACTTCATGTCTCCATTTTACCTCGACACAGACCGTTTCTTCGGTTTGCTTTCGAGGAGCAGGCATACCAGTACGCGGTTCTCCCATTCGGGCTGGCTCTGTCACAGAGACCTAGTGCTCCGGCACCTAGCCCGTCTGGGCCTTCGGGTCAACTGGGAGAAGAGTAAACTTTGCCTCGTGCAGAGGATCTCTTTTCTCGGTATGGAGATAGACTCGGTCGCCATGTCCGCGCAGCTTACGAGCGAGCGCGCACACTCACTGCTGACTTGTCTTCGACAGTTCGAGGGCAAGAGTGCGGTCCCACTGAAACTTTTTCAGAGGCTCCTGGGGCATATGGCATCCGCAGCCGTGACAACACCACTCGGATTGCTTCATATGAGACCGCTTCAGCTGTGGCTTCGCGATCGAGTCCCGAGGTGGGCATGGCATCGCGGTACGCTCAGAGTCCTAGTGACTCCGACCTGCCGTCAGACCTTCACCCCGTGGCGGAACCTCAGCTTCCTACGGGCCGAAGTTCCCCTAGAACGAGTTTCCAGGCATGTTGTTGTCTCCACAGATGCCTCTGCCACGGGCTGGGGCGCCATGTGCAATGGTCATGCAGCCGCGGGCTCCTGGACAGGACCCCAGCGCCTCATGCATGTCAATTGCCTCGAGTTGCTGGCAGTACGCCTTGCCCTGCACCGCTTCCATGCGTTGCTCAAGGGTCAACACGTACTAGTCCGTTCAGACAATACTGCGACAGTAGCGTACATCAACCGTCAGGGTGGTCTACGCTATCGCCGTATGTCGCAACTCGCACGCCACCTCCTCTTATGGAGTCAGAAGCACCTGAGGTCCCTTCGTGCTATTTACATTCCAGGAGTGCGGAACCTTGCAGCCGACGAGCTGTCACGGCTCCGACCAACCTCTGGCGAATGGCGACTCCATCCCCAGTCAGTCCAGCTGATATGGGACCAGTTCGGGGACGCACATATAGATCTGTTTGCCTCCCACGACTCATCCCATTGCGCCCTGTATTACTCCGTGTCCGAGGGCACGCTCGGCACGGATGCACTGGCGCACAGCTGGCCACAGGGCCTACGCAAGTATGCGTTTCCCCCAGTGAGCCTTCTCGCACGGACTCTGTGCAAGATCAGGGAGGACGAGGAGCAGGTTATCTTGGTCGCCCCATACTGGCCCACCAAGACCTGGTTCTCCGAAATGATACTCCTCGCGACAGCATCTCCTTGGCCAATTCCTCTGAGGAAGGACCTCCTTTCTCAGAGACGGGGCACCCTATGGCACCCTCGTCCTGATCTTTGGAGACTCCACGTGTGGTTCCTGGACGGGACGAGGCAGGTTTGAGTACCCTGCCACCTGGGGTGGCGGCTACTATCACTTCCGCTAGAGTGTTGTCCACGAGACACGTCTACGCGTTGAAGTGGAACCTCTTCATCAACTGGCGCTCTTCTCGCCGAGAAGACCCCAGGAGATGCTCGATCAGTGTCGTGCTTTCCTTCCTGCAGGACGGGTTGGAGCGAAGGCTGTCTCCCTCCACCCTGAAGGTGTATGTGGCCGCTATCGCCGCTTATCACGAAGCAGTTGAAGGTAAGTCTCTTGGAAAGCACGACCTGATCGCCAGGTTCCTGAGAGGAGCGAGAAGACTGAATCCTCCTCGCCCTCCTCTCGTTCCCCCTTGGGACCTCTCAGTGGTCTTAAATGCCCTGCAGAGGGCTCCCTTTGAGCCTCTGCAATCAGTTGAGATTAAGTTTCTGTCAATGAAGACAGCGCTCCTGGTTGTACTGGCCTCCATCAAGAGGGTAGGGGACCTGCACGCATTCTCCGTTGACGAAGCGTGCCTGGAGTTCGGGCCGGCTCTCTCTCACGTGATCCTGAGACCCCGGCTCGGATATGTGCCCAAGGTTCCTACCACTCCCTTCCGGGACCAGGTGGTGAACCTGCAAGCGCTGCCCCGGGAGGAGGCAGACCCAGCCTTGGCACTGCTCTGTCCAGTACGCGCCCTCCGTGCTTACGTAGACAGGACGCAGTGTTTCAGGACCTCAGACCAGCTCTTTGTCTGTTATGGTGGGAAGCTGAAGGGAAAGGCTCTCTCCAAGCAAAGGTTGTCTCACTGGATAGTGGACGCCATTGCCTTGGCATACCAGCAGCAAGGTCGACCGTGCCCCCTTGGTGTGACCGCCCACTCCACCCGGAGTGTGGCGTCCTCTTGGGCTCTAGCGCATGGCGCCTCGCTAACAGACATCTGCAGAGCTGCAGGCTGGGCGACACCTAACACATTCGCCAGATTTTACAATCTCCGAGTGGAGCCAGTCTCCACCCATGTACTGTCTTTTTCAAGCTAACATGGGAGCTGTTCAGGTGTCTTCGCTTGCTCGCCATTCCACTCCACTGACTGGAAACGTGCGATATTTCCTCAGGCAGTCTTCCCCTCTGAAGCCCTGAGTTCCTCCAGCACTGTTGATGCTGGCGCCACTGTCTATTGCCTGTGCGTCGGCTAGGTGCCTCCGTGTGCATGGTTCCTCCCTTGAGTAACCCCCACATGAGTATTTCCACTGTAAGCCTCTCTTGAGCATGTGTCTTTCCCTTGGCAAGCCACCTTGCCACTCCTGGAGTTGAAATTCTAGCCACCCTACGGGTTGGTACTCCAGTGTTCCTCCATATGTAGCCCCCTTGGGCCATATGTGTATTCGTAAGTCCTCCCTACGGGTAGGCATACTGCGGCATATCTCCTCTGAGATATGCTTCCCAGTGTACCTTGGTATTCCTGTGCTAAGTAGGACTCCTCGTCCGTGCTAAGTTCACGACCGGGGATCAGACTTTCGCAGGAGTCTCGGCTCCTCAGCGAAGACATAGCTGCGTTTGCGTCCGCATCCTCCCTTTATACCCACGTGGTGAGGCGGGGATGCGCTATGCAAATTCCGCAGACCCATGGCATTTCCTTGCCATTGGCTCGTTTTTTAATACTCGAAGAGGACTGGCTTTCTAGGCGAAACCCCCATTCTCCATCATCCGACGTAACGTCTCCGTTCCCTACTCAGGGAACGAGGGTTACATCCGTAACCGAGACGATTTGTGTGCTTGTAATATTTCAGAGAAAAACTTAACTGCAAATCACAGTTTTAGAGTTCAACATGTTTAATAAAATATATATTTTATATAAAATATTGTTCATAAATAATTTTCATCAACTTAAACCTCTATAACTTTTTTTTGGTTTCACTTTACATCAACAATAAAAACAATAACAAAATTGGAAATTAACTATTTTTAAATGATGCCCAAGGGTTAATTTATATAAAAACTGAACCCAAACCTTTGAACAATAGTGTATATACTGTATATATTTTGAACATTTATGAGATTTTATAAGATTAATTACTATTTTAATTATATTATTACAATATTTTCCCCATTTCTTTTCAGGGACAATATACTGTAAAACACAATTATGTTTAGGAAACATCATGTTGTCTTCATAAAAAATCTCACTTTTTTATCACTTACAGTATAAATGTGATTGTATACATTACAATTTAATATATAATATATATATATATATATATATATATATATAATGTATATGTATATATGTATATGTATATATGTATATGTATATGTATATGTGTATATATATATATATATATATATATATATATATATATATATATATATATATATATACATACATATACAGTGTATACATATATATATATATATATATATATATAATGTTTCTATATTTTAGGAAGGGTGTCAAGGGGATAATCATCCCGAATGTGCAAAAGAGACTATTTCTGATCGGCTGCAAAATCTTTGAAAGTTTTTTTTGTTGTTGTTGACAGAGCCTAGGGTGGCCACGGGAAGGTGTGATTTCTCAGAGCTTTATTTCAGTGACATCTGACAGATAGCAAGAACATTTCATGTGGCATTCCAAAAAAAATATTATAGCATCTTGAATAAAGGAAGTTAATACTTGCAGGCTTGCCAAGTCTCACGCTTTCAGGCTCTGTCACACACTTTCATGCTCTCATGCCCAACTAAATCTCATACCAAATAAGAAGACAATGCAAAATAAATTGGTTAATCTGCTCATAGGATTTTTCGATCAGCACTGAACTTGTTCAGTCTAACACAGAGACTGAACTGGTCTAAAATGTCTCCCCGTGCTTCGCAAGGTGATCGCTAAAGAGCTAGAAGAAATGCCAGCAGGTGAGATGTGTTTGTGTCCCCAAACAAGGGCATGAAATTAACACCTGCCGGGCTCCAAATGCAGATAAAGTTCACAGGCCGGCCACTCTGATGGCTGATAATTTCATTGTCTATTACTGTAGTTGAATATGTGCGCTGTGGCAGGAAGAATCTCTGTCATTAACCACTGGCAGTACATAAAACGAATCATTGTATGATAAAAGCGTATAATTTGCATTACTCTTATGCGCATATTTATATGTCGCTGAATAGTTTGTCATAACAGCAAAAGAGTAACCTTTAAACTTCAAAGACGCATGTGTAACAGGGAGCTCATTAGAAAAAAAATTAGCACAATGAAGAGGAATGTTTTCAGGCATCGACATTTATGCAAGAAATATATTTGATAAAAATAACTTGGTATCTTGATTAAGTGTTTACAGGAAATATAAATGACAGTAACATGTTACTGTGTTCAGACAGATGACTGAATGTGTGTGATGCTGCATGTGTGTCATTTTTAAAAATGTATATTTAGTTTAAATTGCATACCACAGTGTTTATATATGCATTTAGGCTATATACTGCACTCTACTGACACAATCTGGAGCATAAACTAAAATAAATATGCTTTTTTTAAATATGTCAATTAATAGGTTTCTCTACCAGAAGGACTGTAGGGACAGTTGCTTCTATAGAAAAGTGCTTCTACTGCAGTAAAATATTAAGCCTCAGTATTTGTGCACATTTCAGTATAAATAAAAAAATAAGAATGAATTGTTGGATCCTTAAAACCTTAAAAAGTGGCGTGTCATTGATTCAGCCCATGACATCAAAATCTCACTCCAGCAGGCAACCAAAGTTGACAACCCTGATACTTGACACACTAATATAGAATTGAAGGACACAGGTATAAGCATAACCTATATATCAGCTATTTCACACCGGCTAGAAAGTTATTCAGATTTTAGAGTTGGAACCATCGGTTCCCTTTCGTTGTCACTCCGAGTTCCGTCGGATGACGACGAATGGGAGTTTCGCTTAGAAAGCCTATCCACTTCGAGTAATACAAAACGAGCCAATGGCAAAGAAATGCCATGGGTCTGCAGAATTTGCATGGAGCAGCTCCGCCCCACCTCGTGGGTATAAAGGGCGGAAATTCCATCAAAGCAGTATGTTTTCGCTTCGGAGCCAAGTTCATCCTTCGTTCCACAAGCCATTCCTGATACTGTCAGTTCTACAGACGAGCGAGATTCTCTGGTGTTGGTGTGACGGCGATCTCCGGCGAGCGCGCGCTTCCTGCTTATCTGTCTGTGATTCGACAGCGAGTGTGTGTCTCCCCGGGCGCTTCAACACAGTCAGAGTTTTCTTTTCTCTCACAAAAGAGCTTGCACGTGGCACGTCTTTTTAAAGATGCATCGCCCGTGCACTTCTGGTTGCGGTAGACTCGTTGACATCTCTGATGGGCACGAGCGTTGCATAGTGTGTTTGGGCATTGATCACGCTAGAGCAGCGCTCGTGGATGACTCATGTTCTCTCTGTGGGAACATGACCATCGCAACATTATGGTCGAGACTCAGTGATCTCGCAAGAGTGAGAGTCCCCTCATCCACCCCCCGTTTTACTAGTTCTAGAGATAGAGCTGGTACTTCGGCTGGTGGCCAGGGTGATCTGAGGGTGACGGTTTGGAACAAAGCGCCGACTATCAGTCCGTGCCCAGCCGCACCCTCTCCAGTGTTGCAACCCGCGAGTGTTCAGGGGATTCCCGCGGGACCATCTTCGGATGCCCCGCGAGTTTCCTTTGGCGCTCCAGAGGAGGACGCGATGTCTATCGCAGCATCACGAGGTGGGTCTGAATCTTCTGGAAGTGAAGACTCAGCGCAGCTGCCACCTTCCGGTGTGCATACGGTTGTGCCTGAGTCGGATCCGGAGATGACGGCCATGCTCGCCCGAGCCGCCGCGAGCATCGGTTTAGAGTGGTCCCCGCCACCCTGTCCCGAGCGCTCGCGGCTGGATGATTGGTACTTGGGTAAGGCCGCGGACCCCCGTCCGCGTCAAACCTCAATACCTTTCTTCCCGGACGTGCATGATGAGATCTCGAAGTCCTGGAAGACCCCCAGCTCTTCCCGTGACCGCTCGTTGGTCTCATCCGCCTTTCCTCCCCTCGATGAGGCGGCTGCCCGTGGGTACACTGGGCTCCCCCCGGTTGAACGCTCTGTTGCGATGCAGAGCGCTTCTTCTCGTGGTGAGCCTAAGCACCCATCCAAAGCCTGTAGGTACTCGTCTACGCTTGTGGCGAAGTCCTACAGAGCGGCGGGACAGGCAGCCACCTCTTTGCATGCCATGGCCATTCTGCAGGTCTACCAGGCCCAGATGCTCAGGGACATGCACGAGGGTAGGACAGACCCAGGGCTCTTCAATGACCTGCGCGCCGCCACCGACCTTGCTCTCCGAGCGACGAAGGTGACCGCATGCTCCCTGGGTTTGGTGATGTCCACAGCCGTGGTCCAGGAGAGACACCTGTGGCTGAATCTTGCTGATATGCGGGATGCCGAGCGGTCTCGGCTGCTCGACACCCCCATATTACAAGACGGCCTCTTCGGCGGAGCAGTCGAGGACTTCGCCCAACAGTTCTCGACTGCGCAGAAACAGACTGAGGCGATTAAGCACATTCTGCCCCGACGGCCCGCTGCTGCCTCCACCCAGCCGACCGGCCAGAATACTCAGTCTGTTCGCCGCCGAGGGCGCCCTCCTGCGGCTCCCGCCCCTCCCGCCCGGCCCAAGCAGCAGCCTTCACCCGGGCCCGGTCGTGGAGGAAGCCGCAAGAAGGCGCCCCAGCCCTCTCCTGCCCCGCCCCCCGCTAAACGCCGGGCCAAGCGGCGCTCCTGAGACGGGCTGCTCAGGGATGATGTGCACTTCTCAGGAGATGGTAGCAGGACCACTCCTTCCCCCGGTGGAGGGCCGGGGGAGAATCCTTTGTTCCACCGCTGCTCACCCACGGGTGGGCAGCACCCTAATGTGGTTAAAGAAAAAAGTGACACAATTATCCCTGAGCACACAGAGTTCTCGGACGACACGGTGCGCCGCCCCCGGGCCGTGCACCCCTCGTCCTCCTCTGTCCCAGAGCCGGATGACAGTGCGCGCCGTCCCCGGACCGTACCACTCTCATCCTCCTCTGACGCCAGACCCCTGGCAGAGCAGACCCCCGCGGAACGTTCGTCCTTCCCTGGTCTGCTTTGTCAGGACGCGGTCAATGACTGTGCCCCCACACCGGGCCGCTATGCCGTCCCTGTCTGGGCCAGTCATTCCGCCTCGCTGCACCACCGGTGGGAAGTCTGTAGTTCGTTTGATCCCGCTGGTACAGTCGTTGGGAGCTTGGCAAGAGCTTCCCAACCTGTCCCGCTGGGTCGCCCGAACAGTCAGGCTCGACTACGCGATTCAGTTCGCGCAGTCTCCTCCCCGCTTCAGGGGAGTCCGCTCCACTATGGTCGGTGGCAATGCCCCTATCATGAGAGCGGAGGTTGCAACCTTGCTGGCGAAGGGTGCAATCGAGACGGTCCCTCCAGCCGAAATGAGGTCCAGCTTCTACAGCCCGTACTTCATTGTCCCCAAGAAAACTGGTGGGTTACGGCCAATCCTGGATCTGCGCATGCTGAACCGCTCCCTTCACAGGCTGCCGTTCAAGATGCTCACCGCCAAACGCGTTTTCGAATGTGTGCGGCACCAGGATTGGTTTGCAGCGATCGACCTGAAGGACGCCTACTTTCATGTCTCCATTCTCCCTCGACACAGACCGTTTCTTCGGTTTGCTTTCGAGGGGCAGGCATATCAGTACGCAGTTCTCCCTTTCGGGCTAGCCCTGTCTCCTCGCGTCTTCACGAAGGTCGTCGAGGCAACCCTTGTTCCCCTCCGGGAACACGGGGTTCGCATCCTGAACTATATCGACGACTGGCTGATTCTAGCTCACTCTCGAGATCAGCTCTGCGAACACAGGGACTTGGTGCTCCGCCATGTAGCCCGTCTGGGCCTTCGGGTCAACTGGGAGAAGAGCAAACTTTGCCCCGTGCAGAGGATCTCTTTTCTCGGTATGGAGATCGACTCGGTCGCCATGTCCGCTTACGAGCGAGCGCGCACAATCACTGCTGACTTGCCTGAGACAGTTCGAGGGCAAGAGTGCGGTTCCACTGAAACTTTTTCAGAGGCTCCTGGGGCATATGGCATCTGCAGCCGTGGCAACACCGCTCGGATTGCTTCATATGAGACCGCTTCAGCTGTGGCTTTGCGACCGAGTCCCGAGGTGGGCATGGCATCACGGCACCTTCCGAGTACCAGTTACTCCGACCTGCCGTCAGACCTTCACCCCGTGGTCGAACCTCAGTTTTCTACGGGCCGGAGTGCCCCTGGAACGAGCTTCGCGGCATGTTGTTGTAACGACAGATCCCTCTGCCACGGGCTGGGGCGCCATGTGCAACGGACGTGCTGCCGCGGGCTCCTGGACAGGACCCCACCGCTTATGGCACGTCAATTGCCTCGAGTTGCTGGCAGTACAGCTCGCCCTGCGCCGCTTCCGAGCCGTGCTCAAGGGGCAGCACGTACTAGTCCGTTCAGACAATACCGCGACTGTAGCGTAAATCAACCATCAAGGTGGTCTGCGCTCCTGCCGTATGTCGCAACTCGCCCGCCACCTCCTCTTATGGAGTCAGAAGCATCTGAGGTCGCTTCGTGCCATTTATATCCCCGGAGCCCTGAACTGTGCAGCCGACGAGCTCTCACGGTTTCAGCCCCTCCCTGGAGAATGGCGACTCCATCCCCAGTCGGTCCAGCTGATTTGGGACCAGTTCGGGGACGCACAGATAGATCTGTTTGCCTCTCACGACTCGACCCATTGCGCCCAGTATTATTCCCTGACCGAGGGCACGCTCGGCACGGATGCTCTGGCGCACAGCTGGCCGCGGGCCGCAAATATGCGTTTCCCCCAGTGAGCCTTCTCGCGCAGACCCTGCGCAAGGTCAGGGAGGACGAGGAGCAGGTCATTTTGGTCGCGCCGTACTGGCCCGCCAGGACCTGGTTCCCCGAACTTATACTCCTCGCGACAGCACCTCCTTGGCCGATTCCCCTGAGGAAGGACCTCCTTTCTCAGGGACGGGGCACCCTATGGCACCCTCGTCCCGATCTTTGGAACCTCCACGTGTGGCTCCTGGACGGGACGAGGCAGGTTTGAGTACCCTACCACCTGCGGTGGTGGCTACCATCACTTCCGCTAGAGCTTCGTCCACGAGACACCTCTACGCGTTGAAGTGGAACCTCTTCGTCACCTGGTGTTCTTCTCACCGAGAAGACCCGCGGAGATGTTCGATTGGTGTTGTGCTTTCCTTTCTTCAAGATGGGTTGGAGCGAAGGCTGTCTCCCTCCACCCTCAAGGTCTATGTCGCCGCTATTGCCGCACAGCACGACCTTATAGAAGGTAAGTCCGTAGGGAAGCACGACCTGATCGTCAGGTTCCTGAGAGGAGCGAGGAGACTGAATCCTCCTCGTTCTCCTCTCGTACCCTCTTGGGACCTCGCAGTGGTGCTAACTGCCCTGTGGAGTGCTCCCTTCGAGCCTTTGCAGTCAGTTGAGCTTAAGTTCCTGTCAATGAAGACAGCGCTTCTGACTGCATTGGCCTCCATCAAGAGGGTAGGGGACCTGCACGCATTCTCCGTTGACGAAGCGTGCCTGGAGTTCGGGCCGGCTTACTCTCACGTGACCCTGAGACCCCGGCCTGGATATGTGCCCAAGGTTCCTACCACTCCCTTCCGGGACCAGGTGGTGAACCTGCAAGCGCTGCCCCCGGAGGAGGCAGACCCAGCCTTGGCACTGCTCTGTCCAGTACGTGCTCTCCGCATCTATGTAGACAAAACGCAGTGTTTCAGGACCTCAGACCAGCTCTTTGTCTGTTATGGTGGGAGACTGAAGGGAAAGGCTCTCTCCAAGCAAAGGTTGTCTCACTGGATAGTGGACGCCATTGCTTTGGCTTACCAACAGCAAGGTCGACCGTGCCCCCTTGGTGTGACTGCCCACTCCACCCGGAGTGTGGCGTCCTCTTGGGCTCTAGCGCATGGCGCCTCGGTAACAGACATCTGCAGAGCTGCAGGCTGGGCGACACCTAACACATTCGCCAGATTTTACAATCTCCGAGTGGAGCCAGTCTCCTCCCATGTACTGTCTTTTTCAAGCTAACATGGGACCCGTTAGGTGTCTTCGCTTGCTCGCCATTCCACTCCACGGACTGGATACGTGCGATATTCTCCTCAGGTGAGCTTCCCCGAAAGCCCTGAGTTCCTCCAGCACTCCTGATGCTGGCGCCAGTGTCTTTTGCCTGCGCGTCGGCTAGGTGCCTCCCGTGTGCATGGTACCTCCTCTGAGCTACCCCCACATGTGTATTTCCACTGTAAGCCTCTTTGAGCATGTGTCTTTCCCTTGGCAAGCCACCTTGCCACCCCTGGGGTTGAAATATTCCACCTGCGGCTGGACACCCCAGTGATTCCCCATATGCATCCCTCGGGTCATATGTGTATTCTCTAAGTCCCCCCCCCCCCCCCCCTCTGGGTTGGCAGTAATTGCATATTTCCCTTAAATACCTTGGGATATGCTCCCCAGTGTACCTTGGTATTCCTGTGCTAATAGGAGTCCTTCGTCCGTGCTATCTCACGACAGGGATCTCAGATTACACAGGGCACTGGAAGACAGCTGAGAAGGTGGCGTGATTAGACTGATACTCCCATTCGTCGTCATCCGACGGAACTCGGAGTGACAACGAAAGGGAACGTCTCGGTTACGGATGTAACCCTCGTTCCCTGAGTAGGGAACGGAGACGTTCCGTCTTCCTGCCACTTTCCGCTGTACCGCGGGGATCGCCTGAGCTCAGTCTTGGCTCCTCAGCGAGGAAACATACTGCTTTGATGGAATTTCCGCCCTTTATACCCACGAGGTGGGGCGGAGCTGCTCCATGCAAATTCTGCAGACCCATGGCATTTCTTTGCCATTGGCTCGTTTTGTATTACTCGAAGTGGATAGGCTTTCTAAGCGAAACTCCCATTCGTCGTCATCCGACGGAACGTCTCCGTTCCCTACTCAGGGAACGAGGGTTACATCCGTAACCGAGACGTTTTATACTAATCGAACAATCTTAGGTCACGATTGCACTGGCCATGCTGAATTGAATTAGTTTTGAGCATACTCCATTTCTCATGAATATAATGTGCTCTGCCGACATCTGTGTTCCTCTTCCATGAACAGAAGATCGGATTGCAAAAAAGAACAAGGGAGATTTGATTCAATCCTGGTCTAAGCAGACAGCCTGGCATCCCATTCGTGGCTCAATATCCTGCCGCTGATGTCGTATTTCCCTCCGGCCTTTGTTCCGATTCACAGATTTGATCTGTGCTGCATCCTAACACTAGCGCTCCAGAGATTAGCATGTGGCTTACCTTAGCTTTCATTTCCTCTAGGTTTACTGTGGCGACTGTGCTGGCCTGTTGCTGCTGCTGGGTTTGCTTTTTGTCATCTCTCTGTGGCCTGAGCAAACGCTCCAACCTGTGTTTGATCACCTAGGAAAGCGAGGGGGAGTGAGGGTGAAGAGGGCAGCAGGGAAAGTAGGACAAATGAGGGCTATAAACAGTTTTGCAGCATCAGCATTCCTGCTGCTCAGCTCAGAGGTCCAGTCTTATCTGCTCTTATGGGAAATACTGCTCACGATGGGGAAAAAACAGTGCAGGAGAAGAGCTATTGGTTAAAAATTAATGATTGTGGAATAGGCAGAGGACCAAGACAATGTAAGCTTACCTCATATACATAATCTAGAATCTCCAAAATGGTAAGAACGCTGGCTCCTATAAAAAGACCCATCTGCCCGCCAATGTCCCCTGAATGTCCCCAAAAAATAACAAACATTACAGTTATTATAAGTTTATTAAATTATACAAAATTAAGCAAAGACAAACATTTTTCTTCGTTGGAACAATGTGAACCAAGGAATTGTTCACAATAAGACCAGGAACGTGCATTAAGAAAGTAAATAGTCATTTTCATTTTATATTGATGTTAAGCTCAGTTCAGATGCACTGAAAATTAAAATGTTTAGAAAATAATATGGTAAAATGAAGCATAAGAGACCCACCTAATAATCCTGCAACGTCATACGCTTTTTTCTGTTCTATTGTTTCATAATTTAGCGCTTCGAAGAAGATGTCCAAAACAAGAAAGTTGTCTCTAAAACAAAAGGACAATAAAATAGTTTTGTGTAAATCATATACATTCATTATATATTCAGAATCAGTACAGTGTTAGGCCTTTATCTGTTTAAAACTATATTGAAGGTGGAAAGGTTGCCAAACCTGATGTATTCTTCTGACTTGTCATATTTTCTAGATAGGTAGCGAGCCGAGCCCTTGCTGGGGATTTTAACCATGGACAGCTCTTTACCATAACGGGTCAGATTACAGGGAGTTTCACAGGAGCATGTGTCACCTGAACTTTTCTGAAGCAGTGCTGCAAAGAGGACACACATATCAGTTTTAGCAGGAGACAGACTAGCAGGAGACAGATGTGTGTGAGAGTGTGTGTGCGTGTGTGAGAGAGAGAGAGAGCAGGTGCTCTAGCCCACACCTACACACCCATTCTTCATTCATCAAACTAATGTGGAGAGATAACACCAGTGCTAAATAATCATCCATAAGATGCCTGAAACACACTCAACGTGTTGTTCAGATTTAATTTGGTTTCTGAAGGGCATCCAGAGGAGAGCACACACACTCGACCTCCCTGAGAGGAAGTATCATGAATGTCATGCTCATAAATTTTGTGTACACTGAATGTATTTAGCATTAGTGCCTTCCATTTAGAACAAAATTTAGTTTACATGCCACGACACCACCTATTTGATTTATATTATTTTATGCAGATGTTGCAGTAAGGAAGCTACTTCACAATTTGTCAAGCCTCTCATAATTTAAAGTAGTTCAAGTACAAGCGACCCTTTTGAAAAAGACTCTAACCACAAGCTAGTAGTTAGAAGCTGAAACTATATAATGAGAAATATATATATATATATATATATATATATATATATATATATATATATATATATATATATATATATATATATATTGTATAAAAACTATGTATATAAATTAAGCTGTTTGTAAGCATAATATTTCATCCACAGTATATAAACTATTGTTTAAAAGTTTGGGATCTGTAATATTTTGTAATGTATTATCAGTGTTTTCTGATTTTATATGTTTTAAAATGTAATTTATTCCTGTGATGGCTGAATTTTCAGCATCATTACTCCAGTCTTTAGTCACATGTTCCTTCAGAAATAATTATATATGTTGATTTTCTGCTTAGGAAATATTAATATCAAAAAACGCTGTGCTGCTTAATGTTTTTGTGAAAACCGTGATACTTTTTTCAGTATTCTTTGACGAATAGAAAGTTTAAAAACAACATTTATTAGAAATATAAACTTTTGTTACATTATACTTGTCTTTACTATCACTTTTGATCAATTGAATGTGTCCTTGCTAAATAAAAGTATTAATTTCTTTCAAAAATAAATTAATAGATACACTGAATAATACAAATACAACTGGAAAACTGTAACAATAATTCAAATAAGTCAAAAAATTAATACCTGAATTTGATATAATTATTACCCCTTATTATTATTATTAATATACTTTTTAGAAGAATTATTGTAATAAATATTCTAAAGTTATTTAATATGAACCGTTGAAATTTTAAAAGAAATTTTAAATAATGCTTTATGAGAAAGTGGGCATTTTAAGCAAGCTTTTTATGTGTTAATAGGCTGTGTTGTGCTGTTATGTGTGTGGCATATAGACATGTTCCTGTATTAGGGTGAGCAAATAAATCATTATTAAAGTAAACTATCAAGATTTCAGTCAGAGTATTTGAATAGCCAGTGAATGCAAGTACAGTCCATTCTTTCAAGATATATCTGGATTTAGTTCAACTATCCATTAAATGGGGTTGAGTTTCCTTTTGACTGCGGAGATAATTAAATTTCTGGCTTATTAGATAAGGGCTATCATAATTGTACTGATACATATCTCATCATCAACTTTTCATGAGCCGCTCCATTTACGAGTGTCATAAAATCAGTGGAACAAGATACCTACAGCGAGCGATAACACCGTGAGGGTATCAGAGGGTAATGCACTATAGAGATACTCTCTAAAGGATGTCAAAGCACTGGAGAACACTCTCCTTCTTGGACTGACTGAGTAATCCTGTTTCTCCCACCCCAGACCACGCACAGAATCATCTGTTTATCTAGGATTTAATTATTTGTGCCCACAACCTCCAGAGATATTACACTCCAGGGCGTTAGCAAAAATGAAAAATGCTTGCTTACCAAGTGCTTTGTCCACACATTTGATATTGCTGGGAGTACAGATATCGGCATCTCCTGAGAAACAAAATACATAATGACTCTGATCAATCACAAGCAAAATGATTGCTGTTATTTCACCGCCAGCCAAGGAAGAAAAAGTGCGAGCGGCAGAGAAAGAGACAGCGCGGCTCTGCTTTGTTATTCATTCTAAAATGATGGAAGGCAGCGTGTGACTGAGGGAGATGGGTTTGCTTTCACCACGCCTCCCTCATGACCATCATTCTAGGCCTAATTGCACCCAAAATGAACTGATCCAAACCCTCCCTAAAGGCACATTAAAGGTCTTTAAAACCCAATCCCCATCGACACACAATACCGCAGGAGGGCCAACTCGCCCCCCGAATCTATCAAAAGCGCAACTGGTCTGAGGAAGTATGCATGGGACCTAAGAGAAAATGGCCTTTGAGTTAATGCTTTTGGTCTCTCTTTTCAATTTGCATTATGGGAGATTGATTTAGAAACATTAAAGGAGAAAATCAGAGAAGCAGAGCTTACATTAGAGCCCGGCCTCCAACAGTCACACGCTCTCTGAGAAGCCACACTGATAACAACTCAGGTGTGGTGGAGTTAATTAGAAAAGAGGTTTCTGGGGACGGAGAAAGTCCTCCAGTCCATACGTTGTTGGTTTTCAAAAGAGAAAATAAATGCTTTTTTGCTTTTTTTGAAGTTTGGCAAATGCTTTGAGTGGAACGTAACAAATCAGCAGGTCTGGGTTCGTCCTTGGTGTCAGATTGCGATCGTCCCAGATCTTCCCTTCAATCGCCCGAATGAACTACCCGACCTCCTCGTATTGTGTGACTAGACAGTAAGTTAATTTAGAGACTTGCATTAAGCTTTCGGCTCCACTGCCTGGAGCAAATTAGATGAGAAGAGTTTATTCATTTAGTATTTTAGCAATTAGCAGAATACATTAGCACGCTGATTAGGTTGAGTGGGAAAAGAATGTGGCGGTGTAGCGTTACCCGGCATGTGCACCATCCTGCAGTTGCACTCGCGCAGAACCTCAAGAGTCTCGCAGCGCAGGCGGCAGGCGCTGATACTGTAGGTATCGTAACCCGGGATCATCTGCTCACTGGTGGAGCGGCAGTTCCCCCAAGGCTGGGGCAGGTAGGTCAACTACACACAGAGAGGGAGAGCAAATGAGAAGAACAAGGAAGATAAAGTGAGAGGGAGACAAACAGACAGAGAATGAGTAAATGCAAATTTAGTATGCACATAAGCAGCGTTCTCAAGCTGAAGTGATTGACTAAAGAGTACGATTTTAGTTTTCGATAATCTCTTTCACTTGGATGTACATTACAATATGGAGAAAAAAAATCAGTCACTACTTCCATTTCAAGTAAAATTACTCATCTGTCAGGACTATAGTTTATTATTAATGTCTGTTGCTCCATCCTCCTGCTTAAGAAACCTGAGGTCATATGGCACACAGATACAGAAGGTACAGTTAGAGTTGGGGTACTTGGACTTGGACTGCAATTGTAAATAAACTCGGATTTCATCATAGGTGGTACTTGGCGTGAAAAGTTTGAGAATGATTCAAGAGAAGGGTTATACCCTTTGCTCTTGACAGGATACAAAGGTCTGGAATCCCGGAGAGACTCCAAAGCCCAGCTGATGGATGTAGGGCGGCTCATCCTGACTGTGGATCTGAACACGGATTCCTGCCTCTAAAGATGTTTCATCTGCAAAAAAAACACTGAGGTAAGAGAGCAGAAAAGGCAATATGAATGGGAACACAAAGATAAGCCTCACATATCCCCCTATCAATACAAATGGGAAAAAAACAACAACATCACAAATAAACCTTGAATTTAAACATGTTTATCTTAACAGCTTGTGCAGACACACTTCTGAGAAGCAGAAAATATGGGATGACTTTGCAACTTTCGGACCAAAAAACATCTCTGTGTGGCATTATAACTCACTTGTCTCTTTCCAGATAGGCAGATATTCATCCTGCTGGATATCCAACATAATCTCCAGCCCGTTTCCCATCCCTCCTTGCTTTGTCTTCCTGGAGGTTGTTTTGTTGCCATTGAAAGTATAGCATTTCCCATATCTTGTGTAGACCTATGAAAAATACGAAGGATTAATTAAAAATGTCGTACTCTGGCATTGGGGAGGCCATAACAACAAACAAGCTACAATCTTTGGAAGCCATAACCTTTGTTTTTATAAGATTTAATACTTTAAAAAGGAACATTTTGAATCTTCAAAGAGATGCCTTTTTAAGATGCTTATGATTAATTGGGGAAAAGGCCACTTTAAAAATCAAGAGTTGAGAGTTTTTTCTAGCTCATAAAGCCAAATCAGACATTAATTAAAAGTTTTACAATGTATCACCTTGTCAGTAAGCATTTGTATTTGGTGGCATAACAAACAATGTCTCATTCCTGTCATATTCATTTTGAAGTGAGGTGAGACAGTTCTACAATCCATACTACATTAGCATGCAATACATTTGTTCCTCAAACAAGAGGAAAATGAATCGTCCACATCCCCAGAAACATATCTACCTCCAAAATGAAATCATAACATCAAAATAATTGCTCCACGTGGGTAATATTGATAAGAGTAGACTAGATCAAAAGCAATAACTTTTGAAATTTGACTTAATATCCTTCCATAAACCACAACCACTAAAAAAAAAAAAATAAATAAACAAACATGCAATTTGTTATTTATAGTTCATGTCTCTCTTCAAGCAAAAGTGACAAAAAGACTAGTATATTATTCAGGTACAATGCATCCTGACACACAGCAATGAAATACTCAAGAATAAAAGACACTGACAAATAAATGTCAGGAGAGAATGGATCAACAAAAAGCACAGGTGGATGAAGAAGAACTCTTAGTGGGCATAGTACCTCAAAATACAGGAAAAATCACTTTTTCATGAAATAATTTCTCTTCACATCAGTCCTGGGAGCCCAATTCTTTCTGACCTTTACTTCTTAACGTTTTCAGTTCCAATCTTTAGCTAACATCCCAAATCGAAACACTACCATAAATAGAAACAAGGCTTGATTTGTTGGATTAACTGAAAGCACAAACAAAGAAAGAAAGAAATGTTAGACAGACTCTTGGCAAAAGTCCAGTACAGCTCTGATCTCCAGCATATGTTGTATTTTGGATGCTGGTCCCAGCATGAGATGAAATTAAAATGAAAAGTCTGTCCTCATTTATTCAACCTCATATCACTCCAAACTCTATGGCTTTCTCTTGTGAGGCATTTAGCAGAATGTCTGAGCCACTCTTGTCTATTTAAAGTGGACAGTTTAAGTCGAAGAAGCAAAATTACTGAAATTGAAATAAAAATAAATGCAAGCAATAGAAATATTTAATACAAACACGAATAAAAATGACAAAAGCACACAAAGTTACTAAAACTTAAACTAGAATTAAATGGAGTGTCTATTTACACCAAGTGAAAATAGCCCACCTTTTTGACAGAGGCTATTTACACTAACTCCGCCCACCATTGACCAGTACCTACACAGCATAAACCAGCCTAAAAAGAAATGCATGCTGGTTTAAGATGATCTTTTCATCAGAGTGACTGACAATAACAATTATCTTTTATAAATCAACCAAATTTCTCCATCAGCTCAGATGTTCTGATGAGAAGGGACCGTTAGGGGCCACACTTGTATGTATGTAACACATGGCTGTTCATTTAGCAGCCTGCATGTGGAGTCTGATCTCAGCTGGCTCCGTGCTGAATCAAAGCAGGGCTCTCTGAGCAATATGGGCGTGCAGTAATTGCCAGCTGCAGCTGTGGACGCTGCACACCACACAGCTGAAATTAAGGCTGGAGACAGCCATGTTTTCACAAGCAGACGCTGGTCAAACGGGGTACAAGAAAACGGATATAAACATCATTTTACACAATCAGACTGGAAACAGAAAACACACAGACACCAGAATAACCGTCCTGTTTAGTTCATATAAAGTGTCACACAAGTGTGTCAAATGCATTGATGCAAGATTTGGGTAGTAACATAGCAACTAATGATTTTAAGCATTATATGGAAATTGCAGGTTTATGCCCAATGATAACCAAACCAACTAGAATCACAACTCATAGTGCTACGATTATTGATAATATATATACAAATATACACGGTGAAATTATAAATGGTATTTTCACAACTGATGTGAGTGATCATCTCCCTGTATTTATAATTTATGACAATTTCTGTATTAAGACCAAGCAAGATAACTCTTTCGTCGTCATAAGGGACAAGTCTAGTAAAGCTATTGAGGATTATAAAGAAGATCTTAAGAGACAAAACTGGGATCAAGTATACACGAATGACTTAAATAATGCTTATAATGCTTTCATGACTATATTAATTAATTTATATGACCAAAATTGTAAACAAATTAGAATTTGTGCTCAAACTGTGAAGAAATCACTTGATAACCCTTGGATGACAAATGGGTTGAAAAATGCTTGTAAAAAAAAAATTACCTGTATAGAATGTTTCTTAAAAAAAGAACAGAAGATGCAGAGTGCAGATATAAAAAATATAAAAACAAACTCGTATCAATTATAAGAAGACAAAAAAAGGATTATTATACCAATTTGATAGACAAAAGTAAAGGCAATATCAAAAATACATGGGGTGTAATAAATACAGTCATGCATAGAGGTAGGCCTAAAATTATTACTCCTGATTTTATAACCAAGAATAACTCAGATAAATATGCGACAGAAGAAATTGTAAACGAATTCAATAATTATTTTGCAAATATTGGCTCAAATTTAGTACAATACATCCCAGATGAAAATATTGATGGTAGTATTATTTCACATAGTGTAAACAGCATTTTTCTTGAGAGGGTACAAGCGAGTGAAATTTTGGAAATTGTGTATGGATTAGCAAATAAAAAGTCAAATGATTATAAAGATATGAAAATGTCATTGATTAAGCAAATTATAGACGTTATTGTTGAGCCTTTTACTTATATTTGTAACTTGTCATTCACTACAGGGAAATTTCCAGAAAGTATGAAGATAGCTAAAGTGGTTCCACTTTTTAAAAAAGGAAATAAAAATGATGTTTCGAATTATAGACCCATATCTCTGTTACCACAGTTATCTAAAATCTTAGAAAAATTATTTGTGAATAGACTAAAAACAATTTTGGATAAAAACTAATTGTTAACAAATAGTCAATATGGATTTCGTTCAAATCATTCAACAGCAACAGCAATTTTGGAACTTGTAGAAGAAATAACCAATGCTATGGATATGAAAAATGTTACTGTAAGTATTTTCGTGGACTTGCAAAAAGCGTTCGACACTTTAGACCACGAAATATTATTGTTTAAATTATATAAATACGGTATAAGAGGTATAGCTCATCAGTGGGTCAAAAGTTATTTAAAAGATAGAGAGCAGTTTGTTGAAATCAATAGCATAAAATCAAGAAATTGTCCAATAAATTGTTTCTCTGGTGTACCCCAGAGATCGGTACTAGGTCCAGTACTTTTTCTTCTTTATGTGAATGATATAGTCAATGTTTCTAAGTTACTAAAATGTATTTTGTTTGCGGATGATACTACTTTTTTTTATGCTGGCAAAAATATAAATGAGGTATTACAAGTTGTAGAGTACGAATTTGGGAAAATGATACGATGGTTTAATGCTAATAGACTGTCTTTAAACATCAGTAAGACAAAATTTATGATTCTCGGTTGTACAAACGTGGATTTAAATGCAGCATTGACAGTACAAGGAGTACAGATTGCAAGGACGCATGAATTTAAGTTTTTAGGTGTTGTTATCGATGAACAGTTGACATGGAAATTCCATATTGACTCTGTTAAATCTAGGGTATCCCAAATTATAGCTGTGTTACATAAAGTAAAAGAATCTGTTAATAAATGTGCCTTAATTTAGTTATATAATTCATTGATCGTTCCACATCTGACCTATTGCATTGAGGCATGGGGAAGTGCAAACAAAACTTATATAGAACCTGTCTTTAGATTACAAAAACGTGTCATTCGCGTTGTAAATGGAAGCGAATATAGGGCCCACACAAATTCAATATTTATAAAGTTAAAAACTTTAAAATTTAACGACTTACTAGAATATAGTCTTCTAAAAATAATGTATAAAGCTCATTTGAAAACATTACCTGGAAAATTACAAAATAGATTCATTAAGAGAGTTAGTAAATTTAATTTAAGAGGACGAAGTCTTTTAGAAACCTGAGTTTAGAACAAAATTAGAAGAAAGATGTGTCTCAATACAGGGTGTCAGTCTGTGGAACAATCTAAATAGGGAAATTAAAACTTCAATATCATTTTTTGTTTTTAAGAAGAGAGTAAAAGCATTACTAATAGAAAAATATAATGCATCTATTTAGTAGGAAAATGTGATTATTTATTTATGACTTTGCATAGGTGCTGCAAAGCAGATGTGTGTTGTAAGTGTACCTCCTTGGAATTGTAATTTGATTTGTGTTGATAAGGGGCAGATATTATAAGTTTATCTTCCTTTTGCTCCTTTTCATTTCTTTTTCAAAGAATGAAATAAAATAAAAAATGAAATGAAATGAAATGAACATGATTAAGTAAAGAACTCTATTTTATAATATATTGGATAATCCAATGAAAACACATTTTAAAAGATCAAAATGTTAAATATGGCATTTAAAGTAGTTATATTAGTCAGCATCAAAGCCAGATTTTCAGCATGATGGTGTGCAAACTGCCTTTTTGAGTGACATGAGGTGTATTAATGTGAGAAGGGGCAGTGGAGACAGAGGTCCAGCAACAATCGATTCAGTCCTGTTTATTGACATGTTTAAGTTTCCATTGCTGCTCTAATCCGGTCCGATAGAAAACCTGGGGGACTGCATAGAAAGAAAAGACCTCTCGTTTCACAGTTTTGCTCTGAAACTTCAATTTTCAGGGGACGGTTCACTTTGTGTTCCCAAACGATTTTTTGGGAGGGCAATGGAAGCTTTCCCATAATGCAGCAGTGGAAATGGATGCTGGCACAGTCTCCTCTGCCTCATTTCTCGGCCTCATTTCTAGAGCCCAGTGCCCAGAGCGCCTCTGATTGATGGACCATTTTCTCTTGTAACATCTTGCCTAAAGTCCGCAAAGGTAAACAGTCCAACATTTATCTGTTCCCAGAAACAGCCATCCAGCCTAGTCTGTTACTAAATCCTCCAGGGATTGCCACTGTCACTGCCACTGTCTGGGGAGTTATGGGCAATCAGATTATTATTATATTTTTTAAATGTCAAAAGAAGTGTATGTCTATTAGATCCCATAGAGACACAAAATAATATATCATATTTTTTTTTTTTTCTGGCCAAAATATATCTTGTAAATATGCTAAATATCTGGTGTAAACAGTACTGCTTAAAGGTGCAGTAAGCAATTTCTGTTGAGACTTGAAATCAACACTGTTGATATTTGAAATCAACCCCAAACAAACACACCGATCCCTTCATTTCTCCACCCCAGAATGCATGAACACGCAATGCAAGAGCTGAAGAGATGCAAAATAATGCTTTGTGAAAAATAAAAGCAAAGACGACGAACGAAACAAACAAAAAAGGAAGAGCTGGTTGTCAGTCGCCAGCAGACAAACAATGGCACTCAAAACTGTCCGGTTACTTTAGCTATAGAAAAACAACAAAAGCATATCTTGTTTCTGTGAAACAAAGCAAAACCAATGTTACTCACATATGAAGCAGAAACAACGCAACCTCTGCGTCCTTTTTCAGTCATTCCTGCTTAGATATCTCCAGCACTGGAAGGTTTTTATAATATTAACGCAGGTCATAAAGCTCTCTTGCCTGATCATTTCCAGTGGTATTTCTCTGCTGGTTTGGGGGTGATATTTGTAATGTTTTGTAATGTCTCTCAGCCACAGTGTTGTTGTTGTGCTGAAGTCTGTGACCCTAGTAGGTGCTGTAGTGGCGGTACGGTTAGGATTCGGATTGGGATTAGGAGTACAGTATTGGATTGGCTCAATACAGCGCCTACTAGGGTCATAGAATTCAGTGGGTCACACAATGTGGCACAACACCGGTCCTCCCTATGTGCAAACTACACAAGGCGCTTAGGACCCCCAAACCAGCAAGGGGCCCCCTTGCTCTCAAATATTATTTAAGTAGCATATCACTATTTAATGTAAACATATTTTTTATAACATGCGTCTTGACATATGGCTTTCAAACCCCGACAGCAACATAGTGTCAGCCCAGATACGGCCCACATCTGGTACACATGGATTCCACACGGCCCAGATGTGGGCCAGATCTGGGCCGACAATTTGTTGCTGTATGAGAACGAAGCTATCTGTCTGGAGCAGAAAAAAACTGTGTGCCAAGAAGTAGTTATGTATTTTTTGTAACATTTTAAATTATTTTTTAGTCTTGACAAACTAATAAATTCATTTAAAAAAAAAGAAATACTCCATTCCAGATAACCCGATTCAATATCGGTCAACTTTGTTTCATTAGAAATGCCCCATGGTGAAATGTAATTTTCAGCTTGTGTGTAATGAATAATCAAAACGTTCTTGTGTGTGGTTTAATGATAAACACATTCCTGTTCAGTCATGCAAGCTGTCCTGTGAGTCTTGTCAAGTGCTTTAGAAACAATTCCCAGAGAATTATCGATGTATTTTCATGTTTACTTAAGCTTTCTTTGGTAAACTATATTCATCACACTTTAGTTTCGTTAGAAAATCACACATTTGGAAAATCATTTCAGCAGTGTGTTATACTTTTTCTGACAGTTGGATTGTTTCAGAGCAATGATTTTATAAAGCACTTATTTAGCTGTCAATAAAAATTTGGATTTGATTTTACTTTATTTTTATTTCTGGCAGTTTTTAAAGAATTTTCCCTTTACATATTTATATACTTTTTTCATAAAGTGTAATTTGTTGCACCAGAGAATACCATTCTCATTATACTAAAGTTTATTGAAATTCAACTCACTGTATAATGTCCGTTGACAATGAAACTGCTCTGAAAGGGGGGTTGATTTAAAAAAATGTACGCAGTTTTATTTTTGGTCAAATAAATGCAGTCTTGGTGAGATTAAGAGACTACTTTCATAGCTATAGATCAGTGGATTGAAAGCATTAGTTCTTCCCAAATGTAAATATATCATTACAAAATAAATGCTTGTATAGGCCTAAGTACAGAATGTCCATTTTTGAATAAACAAATTTCCATCTAAAGCTAATCTGAATGTAATGAATTTGCTGAAATTGCAGTCTGCCCAGAGGTGGGGAGTATAATTTTGTTGTGACAAACATATAATATTTTCTTACCTTTGAAACCATTTCACAGTGAACCACTAACCCACAAGCTTTCAGTTGCAACCTTTGTTGTAGAAACACCTGACTGCAAAGCATTTGCATAAATCTTAAATAAAGCATAAAACATCCAACTTAATTGGGCTTAATGTCTGGCCATTAACTGTCCTCAGCTACAATTTCCCCTCTAAATTGCTTTGTTTCTTTCCCCTTCCACTCAGTTTGATGTGCCTTTACTGTCTTTCTCTTCCTGCACTGAATTTCTGCACAAAGATGAAGTAAAACCCAAAGAATCTCATTTATGGCAGGCATCTGACAGATTCCACTCTCGGCTGGTCTTCAATTATCCAGGGAAGCTACATAAGAACTTCAGTTTCTTAACATGCAGGATGTGAGTTGGACCGACTCAGAGTATACATTCAGCTCTGGTGTTTGAAGGATTTGAGCTAACTGCCTCATAAGAAATTTGTAAGGATCAGAGTGCTTTAGAGTGTAAAATGTATCAGTCATTCCCTGGTCCTATAAAATGTGGTGCTTTGTTTGACAGGATAGTGATTTAACCATAAACCCAATAGATATATCTGAAAGGTACTATTGCTGACGGAATCTCAATGTTAAATTAGTAGAAGTTAAAGGTGTCCTTGTAAACAAACTGGGGTGTGTTGTCCAAAAGCATTTTTATTCAACTATGTCCGCAAGTTTCATCATTACCAACATGGTTCAACAATTTGGCGTTTCGCGAAACCCACTCTCGACAAGTGGTTGAGCAGTTTCTTGTTAATATGTCATGGACTTAAATAGATCATGTTCTTGAGCAAAATAATAAGCTAACATGCAGTACAATCTATATCTTTCATTATATACTACATATTTAATTTGTTTTTACAACTTTTAGTTTGTCAAGAGAATAAAATCACAATTTTTTAAGAATGTGTGTTCTTGTTCCCAGGTGAACCCCTAAAAATGACGTAGGAGGAAACCTGTGATTGAATTAAATATCTAGTAGTAGTCCCACACTGTAAAAATTTATATGATCAATAAGTTATGACAACAGATGTTTTTACGTTGCATTAACTCACCAATATATATACATTTTATATTTCAGTTATAAAAGATTCAACTAATCTTTTTTTAAGTCAGTTTAATGTAATGTAAGTTGAAATGACTTAAACATCCAAGTTGATTGTGCTTAAAAATTTCAGGCAACTTTTTTTTTACAGTGGAGATCAAAATTGACAATTCCTTTCTATATATATATGGAATATTGCAGTATTTATCATAAATGATTTATACGTGCACATCATGAGTTTCTTTTAATCAATGTGTCCTCGTAATCTTAAATCAAAATTACTTCCCCTTCCTCTTGCTCAGCGACATCTCTTGTGTTTACTGGCGTGATGCCACTAACAAAAGCAAACCACAATTATCCCATAAAGTCCTGATGGACAAAATCAAGTCCCGCCTTACATTTGTTCTTGTTTGACAAGCTGTTACATTTGGATATACGTCACAATAGGGAAGAAAAGATGATCGAAACTTCTATTTGCCGGTGTTCATTTATTCAGGAGTTTTATCCAGAACAGGTATATATACCTATAGGTATATATATGTTCAGTATACTGAACATGTTTTTCCACAAATAAACAGAAACGGAAAACAGAGGTCATGACTCGTCGTAACACTTTATTTTGATAGTCCACTTTAGACATTCTACTAACTATAAGTAATTTTGCAGCTACAGGTCAACTAACTGTCATTAGAGTATTAGTAGACTGTCTGCCTAATATCTGCTAAAACTTTATTTTGTTGGTCCCCCAAGAGACATTCTACTGACTATAAGTAGCTTGGCAACTACGTCAACTTATTCTCCTAACCCGAACCCTAACACCTAACCATAACAGTCTACTGACCGTCTACCACAGCCTACTAATACTCTAATGACAGTTAGATGACATGTAGTTGAAAAGTTACTTATAGTTAGTAGAATGTCTAAAGTGGACTATTGAAATAAAGTGTCACCCATGACTCTTATATTTACCAAAACCAAAACTGTGTGGTCTTGCTACAATGGATTCATGTGAAGCTATACCTTAAAAATTTGCTGAAAACTAGATGTTTTAGGCAGCTTCGACAATAGTGCAGAAAACTCGAATTGCAATTGATTTTGACATTAACATGTCAATACATTAAAGAAATGCATAGCAGATATAAATATTGTGTGAAACAGTCTTGTTTCAAATGTTATGTCTTAAAATACTGCCTCTATAGGCAGCTCACTATAGGTTTTAGAAGAGAGTCTTTCTTTTACCTAACATATCAAAATATTCAGAGTAAACGGTGGAGACTTTTAAACAGTCATATTAAACAGTTGAGCCAGAAAGTGCCGTACAGCATTACGCTCCATTAGTTCAGCTCTCATGGGCAGCTGCTCAACTCTGCATCTACGGTATCTCTTTGGCAGGCTATCAAACACGTTATATTTATTGTATCAATTCTTAACTTCATTAAACAACTGACTGGCAGTATCTTTTCCTAAGCAGCTTATCCCTCATGCACACCATGCAGAAAAATGGGCCATGTCTCGAGGACTCATCGACACCGTTTTACACTTGTTCTGAGAGGATTATCACAGTTCTTTATCTTTCTGCATCAATCTGAGGTGGAAATGCTCACAGATCCGACACAATCTGACACTCACATAGGACATTTCAACACAAAAGTATGTCCCTCTCCAGTGAGAAGAGCCTCTCTATTGTGATTGTTCATAAGCTGAAAAATACATCAAGTAATCATAGTAAAGAGGTCTATCAGTCAAACATTTCAAGGTCTAAGGGAGCATGGGAGTGTGATAATAATATAATGGAGAAATCTCTTCAAGATAGCATCAAAGCTTTCCATTACAATGCTATAAACTGAGAATACTGGCTGAAATATTGTGCCTCCTTAAAGGAATATTTCGGGTTAAAACAAGCTATTGAAAGCATCTGCATGCTGTTCTCACTCTTTGCACAGTTTATGAAAATAAAAATCATGCACTTACAATGCATTGACATGCTTTTATGTAATCTTTAGGTAAACACAAATGCCAAGCAAATGTTTTTGGTTCATAGCTAGCAGGTATGCCTATAGTAGATTTAGATGTGTGGGTGTATTTGACTCCTGCACTCTTCTTCAAGGAGGGATGTCACCATGGCTTATTCTCAAACTGTCGCTGTCCTCCTCAACACTATCACTCAGACCTTCAGAGAGACTGAAAAGTGAAGTGGATCTGTGGTGCCGCACCATTAAAAGGCACATAGCCTACTGATAATCTCAAGGACCCCGAGGTAAGCTTCCTTCCTTCCTCTGTCTACATGTTGGAACATGCCAGTTTGCAACAGAACTGTGGACGGCCGCAACTCTTTTGACCTCGACCACAAATAAAAACTGAAGTACCACACTCTCTGAACTCTAGAGAAAAACGTCTCGGTTACATATGGTAACCCTCGTTCCCTGAGGGAGGGAACGGAGACGTAGGTCAGACTGACCAATAGGAATCTCACTAGAGAGGCCAATCTACTTCGAGTGAAACTAAAACAAGCCAATGCACATTGGCGTGCAATCATTTGCATCAGCTGTGCAGCCTCGCAGCGCGGGTATTTAACGAGCAGCTGTTGTGATTGCACACTAGTTTTTTGCTGAGGAGCCAAGCCTGAAAAATCTGGCCGCCCCGGCGGGCGGCAGCAGATGTGGCGACAGGACCTACGTCTCCGTTCCCTCCCTCAGGGAACGAGGTTTACCATATGTAACCGAGACGTTCCCTATCGGTCAGTCACTACAACGTAGGTCAGACTGACCAATAGGAATCCCTACCAAAGCTCCACAGCTGCTGCACCCCATCCAGCGCCCCGTGCAAGCCTCTACACCTTCTTGCCTGGAAGGACGATAGGAGAAGGCTTTACACAGAGTGTATCTGTCACTGTTGTTCCGTAATAACCCATACAGTGAGATTATTGGATAACACTGGGAAAGCGTCCCCTTTCAATTTAGGAAGGAGAACGCTGCGGAAGCCACTTCATCAAAGAGTTATGTGGAAAATACATATGGACTAACCCGAGGGTTGTACTGCATATGAATAATGGGAAACTTAGCCCAGGGGAAATACACGGGCTTCGGTCTTAGGAGCAGCCGTGGAGAATACACATATGGGATCCCCGTAGGGTCACACATATGGAGCCCAGCCCAGATCCGGCTCTCATGGATTCAGCGGATAAAGGCCTGGCACCGGACGCTCCGCCATGTCCGGGCCAAGGGGTTTTGGAGGACTCGACAGGTTTTTCACTCTGGAGCAATAAGGGTGCACAGTAGGGTGCAGCAAGCCGACAGAGCCGGGCCTCTCGGTGCTTCTACCTGTTTAGGGTGAGAACACGGGAGGAGACCGGCTCTACACGTAGGCTATAATATCTAGCGAACGTGTTAGGTGTCGCCCAGCCCGCAGCTCTACAGATATCTTATAGCGAGGAGCCACGTGCCAGCGCCCAGGAAGATGCAACACCTCTCGTGGAGTGTGCATGCAACCTGAGCGGGCAGGGCACGCCTTGTGCTTGGTAAGCCAAGGCGATGGCATCCACTATCCAGTGGGCCATCCTCTGCTTGGAGACAGCCGTTCCCCTCTGCTGGCCTCCGTAACAGACAAAGAGCTGGTCTGAGGTCCTGACGCTTTGAGTTCTGTCCACGTACATACGCAGAGCGTGAACGGGACAGAGAAAAGCCAGGGCTGGGTCTGCCTCCTCCAAAGGCAGCGCTTGCAGGTTCACTACCTGGTCTTTGAAGGGAGTGGTAGGAACCTTGGGCACATAGCCAGGCCGGGGTCTTAGTACCACATGGTTGTCACCCGGCCCGAACTCTAGGCACGATTCGTCGACCGAAAATGCGTGCAGGTCTCCTACCCTCTTGACAGAGGCCAGTGCAACCAGTAGCAAAGTCTTCATAGAAAGAAGCTTTAAGTCTACTGACTGCAGAGGCTCAAAGGGAACATCCTGAAGTGCTCAAAGCACCAGGGAAAGGTCCCAAGAGGGTATGGAGGGGGGTCGAGGAGGATTTAATCGTCTCGCCCCCTAAGAAACCTGACGACCAGGTCGTGCTTCCCCACTGTCTTGCCATCTATGTGGTCGTGAAAAGCTGAAAGAGCGGCAGCATGTACCTTGAGGGTGGAGGGAGACAGGCTTCGCTCCAACCCTTGCTGCAAGAAGCAAAGCACAGACCCTATCGAACATCTTCGGGGGTCTTCTCGGCGAGAAGAACACCACACGACGAACAGGTTCCACTTCAGGGTGTAAACACGTCTCGTGGACGGCGCCCGTGCTGAAGTGATGGTGTTAAGTACCTCAGGGGGTAAGTCACCTAGAACCTCCGCGTCCCGTCCAGGGACCAGACATGGAGTTTCCAGAGGTCTGGACGCGGGTGCCATAGGGTGCCCCGTCTCTGAGTCAGAAGATCCTGTGGTGGCAATTTTAATGATATTCATTGATCTTTAGTTAAATATAGATGATTCAAAGAATGTCACATGTGTGTCTCTCAACTTGTAGTGAGAAAGGATTCTGTTTATGTACCTGGGGAGGCAGAAGAGGGAGACACTCCAGAGAACAGACGAACAAGGAGCTCTGACCTAGATGTCAGAAGGCCATTTGGTGCAGGGGAGCTTAGTGGGCCAACTAGTGACGTCTATGGAAAACTACTGGGAGGAAGGCTCTGGGGGGAAGAAGGCCTTGAAACTAAGATAAAAGCTAGTTCAGTCTGTTTGGGGGTGTGTCACTCTTCTGCACAGGGTAACAACTGTGTATTATACTGCTCCTATTCTTGCAAGAATAAATACTTCTATTTTATATAATTTGACTCTGAGTGTCTCTTACGCAGTGATGTTTGTTTGAGATGAATTTTTGCCACAACAATCCTTCCTCAGAGGAATGGGCCAGGGAGGGACTGTCACAAGGAGCATGAGTTCTGGGAACCAAGTCCGGGTGGGCCAATAGGGAGCCACCAGAAGGACCTGCTCCTCATCCTCCCTGACTTTGCACAGTGTCTGTGCAAGTAGGCTCACTGGGGGAAATGCATAATTGCGGAGGCCCCGGGGCCAGCTGAGTGCCAGTGCATCCGTGCCGAGTGTTCCCTCGGTCAGCGAGTAAAACAGCTGGCAGTGGGAGGTCTCTGAGGAGGCAAACAGGTCTACCTGAGCCTCTCCGAACTCTCTCCAGATCAGCTGAACCACCTGGGGGTGGAGTCGCCATTCTCCCGGAAGCACAGCTCGTGATAGCTCGCCGGCCACACGGTTGAGCACAACGGGGACATACATGGCTCGAAGCGACCTCAGACGCTTCTGATTCCAGAGGAGGAGATGGCGGGCGAGTTGCGACATGCGACGGGAGCGTAGACCACCTTGTCGGTTGATGTACGCAACTATCGCTGTGTTGTCCGTACGGACCAGCACGTCCCTGCCCTGTAGCGGCCTTTTCAAGCGGCTCAGAGCGAGATGTACTGCTAGCAACTCGAGGCAATTGATATGCCAATGCAGTTGGGGAGCCGTCCACACCCGACACTGCATGCCCGTTGCACGTGGCACCCCAGCCAGTGGCGGAGGCATCTGTGAATACCACAGCATACTTGGAGACCTGTTCCAAGAGGACTCCTGCCCGAAGGAACGAGAGGTCTGACCACAGGCTGAAGGTCTGGCGGCAGGCCGGTGTGATTGCCACCCCGTGAGTGCCGTGATGCCACGCCCATCTCGGGACTCGGCCGTGAAGCCAGTGCTGAAGCGGTCTCATATGAAGCAAGCCGAGCGGGGTTACCGCCCAACTGGCTGAGGTGCATGAGCACGAGGTCCCTGTTTTCGCATAACTGATCTCGAGAGTGTGCTAGTATGAGCCAGTCGTCGAGATAGTTGAGGAGGCGAACGCCCTGTTCTCTCATGGGAACAAGGGCCCCCTCCGTGACTTTCGTGAAGACACGGGGAGACAGGGACAGCCCGAAGGGCAGGACCTTGTACTGATATGCTCGACCCTCGAACGCAAAGCGCAGAAACGGTGTCGAGGAAGAATCGAGACATGAAAGTACGCGTCCTTCAGGTCGATCGCTGCAAACCAATCTTGGGGACGGATGCATCCGAAAATGCATCTCTGCGTGAGCATTTTGAACGGTAGCTTGTCGAGGCTCCGATTCAAAACTCGCAGATCCAAGATCGGTCGTAACCCACCACCTTTCTTGGGTACAATGAAGTAGGGACTGTAGTGTCCTGACCTCATATCGACTGGAGGGACCGGCTCTCTCGCGTCCTTCGCCAGTAGGACTGCGATCTCTGCACGCAAGAAATGGGCATCGGCTGCTCTCACTGTAGTGGAGTGGATGGCCCGAAACTTGGGGGGACGCCAGGCGAACTGAATCACATAGCCGAGCCTGATGGTCTGAATGAGCCAGCGAGATGGACTGGGGAGCGCTAACCAGGCTCTCAGAGACCGTGCAAGTGGGACCAAAGGGACCATAGGCGTACCCGGAGTGGGGCAGCGAGGTGGAACACAGGGAGCGAGGTGGAACACAGGGACGCGGCGCGGGAGGCTCTCTCTGGGAGGCGGCCCGTAACGGGGTTTGTGTGTGCTGTGTAGCACTTACCTGGTTCCAGGGGGCAGGAGGTGCAGGAGGCGGCTCGGCGGCGTTCTCAAACTGCACACTGCTGCTCACTGGCGACAGAGGAGGCGGATGAGAGTGGTGAGGATTCTGTCCCCCCACTGCTCTCCGGGTTCCCTTCGGACCCAGAGATGGTAGAAACTGCTCTTTTAATGAAAATTTGGGTGCCGCTGGTTTTAAGGCCAGCGGCGGAACACAAACAAAACGAAACAAAAGATTTTCCACCCAGTCCTCGCCCGTCTTAGGGCCGCTTACCCCTCGGCTTTGCCGCCCCTCTTGGCGGGGGCCTGGACGGGCGGGGAGCCCTGCCTGCGACTGGCTCCACGGCACCGCTTAGGTGGAGGCTGCTGCTGCGGCGCGGGAGCAGGGGCAGACGCAGGAGGACGCCCTCGGCGACGAGCAGACTGAGGTGCCGCAGGCGGTGGGGTGGAGGCAGCAGCTGGCCGCCGCGGCAGGATGTGTCTGATGGCCTCCGTCTGCTTTTGTACAGCCGAGAACTGCTGGGCGAAGTTCTCGACCGCGTCACTGAAGAGGCCGGTCTGGGACACAGGGGAGTTGAGAAACCGGAGCTTGTCAGACTCCCTCATGTCAGCCAGAGATGGTGTTCCTGGACCACCAGGGTGGACATCGCACGACCCACCGACCGCGCGGTCACCTTCGTCGTACGAAGCGCGAGGTCCATCGCGATACGGAGTTCCTGAAGAATTTGGGGATCGTGACAACCCTCGTGCAGGTCCTTCAGTGCCTTGGCCTGATGGACCTGCAGCAACGCCATGGCGTGCATGGCAGAGGCAGCTTCCCCACAGGCCTTGTAAGCCTTGCCGGTTAAATCCGACGAGTACTTACAGGCCCGGGAAGGGAGACACAGTTCTCCACGCCAAGTGGAGTTAGGGCACAGTTGCATAGCAACGCCCCGTTCCACTGGCGGGATGCGCGTGTATCCCTTAGCCGCCCCGCCATCAAGGGTGGTGAGGGAGGAGGAGCCACCGGGACGGTTTCTGGCAGTAAAAGGTGCCGTCCACGTCCCCGTAAGCTCCTCATGCACTTCCGGGAAGAAAGGCACTGGGGTGGGTTGCTGAGAACCAGCGCGCGCCACCCCGAGATACCAATCGTCCAACCTCGAGGGTTCGGGACACGGTGGAGGATTCCACACGAGCCCGACCCCGTTGGCGGCCCGGGAAAGCATGGCCATCATCTCCGGGTCCGTCTCAGGCACCGCTGGCACACCCGAAGGAGCTAGGCACCGGTGCCTAGTCGTCATCCACAGAGAGGTCTGACCCACCATCCGATGCAGCGATCGACATCTGGTCTTCACTGGGAGCCCCAAAGGAGACAACCGGTACACACCTCGAGGATGGTCCAGCTCTCTCCAATGGGAACTCAACTGGCTGCGGAGCATGAGAGGGGTGAGGACTCCTAGGGGGTTGGTTCCCCGAAGGAGACGCGCTCACCGTAATCCTCAGGTCACCCACGCCACCGCCCGAAGCAACCCTCTGAGGAGGATTGGATCGAGGCAGAGGCACGGGGACTCCGCCCCTTTGCAGGAACAGGAGTCTCGACCGGAGCTCCGCGATGGTCATCTTCCCACAATGGGTACATGACTCATCCACAAACGCTGCCTCAGTGTGTTGAATGCCCAGACACACGAGGCAGTGTTTGTGACCATCCTGTGAGCCCAGGTAACGACCGCATCCAGAAACACACAGATAGAAAGTCATCTTTTTTTTTCTTTTTTTTTTAAAAAAGATGCTCTTTATCTGTGTAAGCTCTTTTAGGGACTACTCTCACTGGTGCTGAAACACGCAGGGGAACAGTCACTGCGAACACAGACAGGAATGTGCACCCGTCTGCGCGCTGTCTCTCTCTCTCGGTGGCAGGTCTTACCGGCTGTAAAAACAGCCTTTGAGCGCTCAACTGCGCACCTTACCAGCTTTTAAAACAGCTTTTTGAATTTTGCTCAAAAAAACAAAAACAAAAAGACAAAGACAGAAGAGAGAGGACATAAAAGACTGCTCGCGCTGCCGTGCTGTAACGCCCGCACCGGATAAGGAGAGATCCAACGAAGAGGCTCGTAGAGTCACACTCTGTAGAATTAAACATGAAGCGTTTGGCTCCGAAGCATAAAGCTAGTGTGCAATCACAACAGCTGCTCGTTAAATACCCGCGTTGCGAGGCTGCAGAGCTGATACAAATGATTGCACGCCAATGTGCATTGGCTTGTTTTAGTTTCACTCGAAGTAGATTGGCCTCTCTAGCGAGATTCCTATTGGTCAGTCTGACCTACGTTGTAGTGACTGACCGATAGGGAACATACACTGTTCAAAAGTTTGGGGTCAATAAGACTTAAAAAAAAAAAATGTATTCAGCAAGGATGAAAACTGATTAAAAGTGACAGTAAAACCATTTTTAATGTAACAAAACATTTCTGTTTCACATAAATGCTGTTCTTTTCAACTTTTTATTCATCAAAGAATCCTAAAAAAAAATATTATTAAGGTTTCCACAAAAATATGAAGAAAAACTGTTTTCAACACTAATAATAACAATAAATGTTACTTGAGCACCAAATCAGCATTATTATTATGATTTTTGAAGGATCATTTGACACTGAAAACTGGAGTAATGATGCTGAAAAATTCAGCTTTACCATCGCACCAATAACTTACCTTTTGAAATATATTAATATAGAAATATTCCACAATATTACTGTTTTTACTGTATTTCAAGTCAAATAAATGCAGCTTTGGTGAGCAGAAGTGGCGTCCTGCAAAAATATTTAAAATCTTATGACCCCAGCCCGGACTTTTAAATGGTCATATTACTGTATTGTATAAACTGAATAAAAGTAGAGTTGTTCCACTAGGAAGGAGTTTGAGTTCCACTATGTAAAAGCAACCATTACAAAAAATAATTTATACCTGCATCTATTAATATTTTAAATTGTGAGATGTAGTAATTGTTATGAATTCGTTTTAATGTTTTTCCCCTCATAATGTTGTTGTTGTGTGTTGTATGTTGTGTACTATAATGCAGCTTTGAATCCAAGACAAATTTCCCGAAAAGGACAGTAAAGTATAGCTCTAACTTTAACTTTCTAAAGGGTTATCCATTTCATGTAGACCTCTTTTTTAAATTTCCCAGCCTTTTCCAAATATTACAGACTATGAATAGTATACTGCTATCACATATGTCATCTGTTTACACACAGTGCTACACTACATATTTTTGAGAACTGATGATACACACTGCCTGAGGGTGGTCAGATAAACTATTTTACTTGATAGTCTGAACCGGAGCTCAGCTGAGTGGGGAAATTTGCAGCAGTGCGGCTTGTGTGGCTCTGCAGACCTTCAGAATTATTATTTTTTTATTAACCGTCTGCCATATGGGCCATGTTTGGATTCACTTGTCTCCTTTTCTCCACATACTTTACCACTTTGTGATTGTTGACCATGTCTGCAAATAAGCAAAAACCCTGCCAGCAGCATTAGTCGAGCCCTCGCCTATGTTTTTGAGACGTACTTTGTTTCCTTCAGTTTTAATTAAGGTACCTTTCTTATTAACATAAGCCTACATTTTACCTGCTTTCAATTTCTAACCAAGGCTCAGACACATACCAATCCAGTCTGACACTACAGAACAGCTGTTTCACTCGCTCCTCAACTGTGATCGCTGCGATTTAGCTGAAAAGGAAAGCCAAATAACTTCCTTAGGGGCTATCAGCATGACACCTTGTTCATATTAAAATGGTAGGAAAATATAAGTGAATTAAGCACCCTGGATGTTCGTGTTTTTACAGCCTCAGGATTCAGACAGCATGCCAACACTAGACAAACAGGTTTAAGATGTTTTAAAAGTGCTCAGAGTCCAAAGTATTTGCAACAGTGTAATGAATGTCGCTTCTCTCATGTAAATAAGACATGCAACACTTGATTATTCACAAGGTGGTGCAATAGCCACAAAATAACATACTGTATAAACAAAACAAAAAAATAAATATAAAAAAAAGTATTTGGGATCTGAAAACCCAGGGTTGAGCACACTACAATGTAATCAAATAAAATGGAAAACGCGAAAGCTTGATTTGATGTGACATGTTTGAAAAAATATAAGCCTGTCCGTCCAGAGCTTTCACAACTCCATAATGGGACTTTTCCTGCATTTCTCTCTCTTCTAAATGACGAGATGTATCAGAACTGCTGGTGTGCTATTAGTGGTGTGGAGCAGGGCCATCCTCGCAGATGTCCAGTATGTGGACTCCATGCTTGCCAAATTGGGATCACAAGATGGCAAGGTACTCCAAGGCCACTAAGGCTCCCCAGCATCAGGGCCGAATGGATGGTCAATATTCTCTTTCCATAAAGAGCAGCTAATAAGCTTAGCTTTCTCAAATACACGTCTAAAAAAGTTTCACACTGCTGACTTGCAGCTGCTTGATTTGCAAGTTTATCTGGCAAACATGTCTTAGATGTTTTTTTTCCTCATTCCCTGCTGAATGAGTGACAGATGTTTTTCGGATGCATTGTATGGCAAAAGTACAAGATTCAACATCAGAGCCTCTTACAAGCTTTCAAATGATTCCTGGAGACCTGAGCATAGCAGACAAATGGAAGAGGAATAGACATGTGAAATATGTTTGTTATGGTCTGTCTTTTATTTTTCTTTCTTACATTTCTTTTTAAATGAAATAATATCCAGCTGGAGTGGTGCATTTTCGCCACTGATTTTTTTATTGGGAGTAAGATATTTGTTTGTTTGTTTTGAAATAAATTGTATTAAAGGTGACCTATAATTCAAAATTGAATTTACCTTGGTATAGTCGGTTCTCCACACAATACCGACTGTGACGCAATAGTCGGGATCATTAATATGTATGCCTCCACAAATTTGCATATGCCAGCCCATGTTCAATGACAGGCGAAACTGCGCAGCCGAAGCATAGCAGTTGCTCAGTGTTTGGATGTACACATGAACACAAAAGTATTTTTTAGTTCCTTCATCCGAGCCTCTGAAGAAACAATGGCTTACTTTTAATCTTCTCTGGAAATTTCCAAACATTTCACCGACGACTGTTTCCTCAACTTGGGCCAATACAGAGCTGGCCTCGGATCAGCTACCAAGCAACACTTTCTGATGTGTAATTGTTCAAGTTCAGACAGGTAACCTTTCTCTAAAAATCGTTCAATACTGTTTATGCATCAGTAAGTCAAGCCAGTGACTAAAATATCAACTTCACATCGTTTCTTTTAGTAGGATGAAAAAAAAACGTATTTAAATTGTGAATAAATTATATACAGAAAGCGATCAAAGAACAATCTTTCCACAGCGCGAGTTTATCTGGACACTTGCGAAACTCGTTATGAATTCAATGACGCACGTTACACTGCACAGCGAAGCTCTTATTTACATGATCGTGTTTGCATTGGGGAAAGCATTAGGGAACAGAAACTGCATTGCAATGATAAGATCTTCAATCTCGCGACCAACAGACTGTCCTCTGCTTGGTCAATGCTCAGTCATCACAGCAACATTGTATGTGATGGGAATAGATCTAAATACTTTAAAAACATCTCACGATTCGTTAATTTCGATAGCTGTAATAGTAAAAACGTATAATAGCTGTAGTAAAAGTATTCGAGAGAGTTTCACATGTAATACAAAGCTATTTCATATGCAAGCATGTCAGCCAATCACAGCAGAGGCCGGTTCCACACAGCAGACACGCCCCTTCAAACAGAGCGTTCAAATCAGAGGCTAAAATCCGGGTGGGAAAAATGCCTTTTATTTCTAAATTATGACTATTTTTGATCTAAAAAACATACCGAGCCGAGCATCGGGCTAGAGTGGAATCCTCCGCCCTGCCCCGAGCGCTCGCGGTTGGATGATTGGTTTTTGGGTGCGGCTGCGGCTTCACGGCCGCAGCCAACCCTAATCCCATTCTTCCTGGAAGTGCATGAGGAGCTGTCGAAGTCATGGAAGGCTCCTTTGACCTCCCGTGAACGTTCGACAGCTTTCTCCGCCTTTCCTCCCCTCAATGGGGCGGTCGCCCATGGGTACACTGGGATTCCCCCGGTTGAATGCTCTGTTGCGATGCAACTGTGTCCTCAGAGTGCTTCTTCTCGCAGTACTCCTAAGCACCCGTCCAAGGCCTGTAGATTTCCGTCTACCCTGGTGGCGAGATCTCACAGAGCTGCAGGACAGGCGGCCGCCACTCTGCATGCTATGAGCACCTTGCAGGTCTACCAGGCCCAGTTGCTCAGAGATATGCACGAGGGAACCTGGCTGATATGCGGGACGTTGAGCGGACTCGTCTGCTCGACGCCCCCATATCCCAGGCCGGCCTCTTCGGCGGAGCGGTTGAGGACTTCGCCAGGCATATTCTGCCCCGACGGCCCGCTGCTGCCTCCACCCAGCCGTCGGTTCAGACGCTTCAGCCTGCTCACCGCCGAGGGCGCCCTCCTGTGGCTCCCACCCCTCCCGCACGGCCCCAGCAACAGCCTTCACCCAGGCCGCGTAGTGGAGGAAGCCGCAGGAAGGCGCCACAGCCCTCTCCAGCCCCGCGCCCCGCTAAACGCCAGGCTAAGCGGCACTCCTGAGACGGGCTGCTCAGTGATGGAATCGGTTTTTTTCCCAGGAGGCGGTTGCAGGCCCCCTCCTTCCCCCGGTGGAGAATCTTTTGTTCTCCACTCCCCGCTGCTCACCCACGGGTGGGCAGCACCCTATTGTGGTTAAAGAAAGAACCGAAATATCCATCACTGAGCACACAGAGCCGGACGACAGTGCGCGACGCCCCCGGGCCTCGCCGCTCTCGTCCCCCTCTGTCTCTGAGGGAGCGGATGACAGTGTGTGACGCCCCCGGGCCTCGCCGCTCTCGTCCTCCTCTGTCTCTGAGGGAGCGGATGACAGTGTGTGCCGTCTCCGGACCTCACCACTCTCGTCCCCCTCTATCGCCAGATCCCTGGTAGAGCAGACCCCCGTGGAACGCTGGTCCTTCCCTGGTCTCCTCTGTCAGGACGCGGAGCATGGCCGCGCCCCCGCTCAGGGCCGCTATACCACCCTTGCCTGGGCCGGTCTCTCCACTTCGCTGCCCCTCCGGGGGGACGTCTGTGGTTAGGATGATTCCGCTGGTTCAGTTTTTGGGAGCTTGGTTAGAGCTTCCCAACCTGTCCCGCTGGGTCGCCCGAACTATCAGGCTCGGCTATGCGATTCAGTTCGCACGGTCTCCTCCCCGCTTCAGGGGAGTCCGCTTTACTGTGGTTGGTGGCAATGCCCCATCATGAGAGCGGAGGTTGCCACCCTGCTGGCGAAGGGTGCAATCAAGACTTTCCCTCCAGCCGAGATGGAGTCAGGGTTTTACAGCCTGTACTTCATTGTCCCCAAGAAAACCGGTAGGTTACGGCCAATCCTGGATCTTCGCGTCTTGAACCGCTCCCTTCACAGGCTGCCGTTCAAGATGCGCACGGCCAAACGCATTTTCGAATGCGTGCGGCCACAGGATTGGTTTGCAGCGATAGACCTGAAGGACGCCTACTTTCATGTCTCCATTTTTCCTCGACACAGACCGTTTCTTCGATTTGCTTTCGAGGGGCAGGCATACCAGTACGCGTCTCTCTTATTCGGGCTGGCTCTGTCTCCTCGCGTCTTTATGAAGGTCGTCGAGGCAGCCCTTGTTCCCCTACGCGAACACGGGGTTCGCATCCTGAATTATATCGACGACTGGCTAATATTAGTTCACTCTCGAAATCAGGTTTGCGAACACAGAGACCTAGTGCTCCGGTACCTAGCCCGTCTGGGCCTTCGGGTCAACTGGGAGAAGAGCAAACTCTGCCCCGTGCAGAGGATCTTTTTTCTCGCTATGGAGATCGACTCGGTCATCATATCCGTGCAGCTTACGAGCAAGCGTGCACACTCACTGCTGACTTGTCTTCGACAGTTCGAGGGCAAGAGCGCGGTCCCACTGAAATTATTTCAGAGGCTCCTGGGGTATATGGCATCTGCAGCCGCGGCAACGCCACTCGGATTGCTTCATATGAGACCGCTTCAGCTGTGGCTTCGCGATCGAGTCCCGAGGTGGGCATGGCATCGTGACACATTCCGAGTCCCAGTGACTCCGACCTGCAGTCAGACCTTCACCCCGTGGCGGAACCTCAGCTTTCTACGGGCCGGAGTTCCCCTAGAACGAGTTTCCAGGCATGTTGTTGTCTCCACAGATGCCTCTGCCACGGGCTGGGGCGCCATGTGCAATGGACATGCGGCCGCGGGCTCCTGGACAGGACCACAGCGTCAACTGCATGTCAATTGCCTCGAGTTGCTGGCAGTACGCCTTGCCCTGCACCATTTCCACACGTTGCTCAAGGGTCAACATGTACTAGTCCGTTCAGACAATACCGCGACAGTAGCGTACATCAACCGTCAGGGTGGTCTACGCTCCCGCCGTATGTCGCAACTCGCAGGCCATCTCCTCTTATGGAGTCAGAAGCACCTGAGGTCCCTTCGTGCTATTTACATTCCGGGAGATCGGAACTTTGCAGCCGACGAGCTGTCACGGTTTCGGCCCATCTCTGGCGAATGGCGACTCCATCCCCAGTCGGTCCAGCTGATTTGGGACCAGTTCAGACTCATCCCACTGCGCCCTGTATTACTCCCTGACCGAGGGCACGCTCGGCACGGATGTATTGGCGCACAGCTGGCCGCGGGGCCTCCGCTTATATGCGTTTCCCCCAGTGAGCCTTCTCGCACGCCCTGTGCAAGATCAAGGAGGACGAGGAGCAGGTCATTCTGGTTGCGCCGTACTGGCCCACCCGGACCTGGTTCTCCGAACTGATACTCCTCGCGACAGCACCTCCTTGGCCAATTCCTCTGAGGAAGGACCTCCTTTCTCAGAGACGGGGCACCCTATGGCACCCTCGTCCCGATCTTTGGAACCTCCACGTGTGGCTTGAGTACCCTGCCATCTGTGGGTACCCTACCCTACCACATGTCTACGCGTTGAAGTGGAACCTCTTCGTCAACTGGTGCTCTTCTCACCGAGAAGACCCCAGGAGATGCTTGATCAGTGTCGTGCATTCCTTCCTGCAAGATGGGTTGGAGCGAAGGCTGTCTCCCTCCACCCTGAAGGTGTATGTGGCCGCTATCGCCGCATATCACGAAGCAGTTGAAGGTAAGTCTCTGGGGAAGCACGACCTGATCGTCAGGTTCCTGAGAGGAGCAGGAAGACTGAATCCTCCTCGCCCTCCTCTCGTTCCCTCTTGGGACCTCTCAGTGGTGTTAACTGCCCTGCAGAGGGCTCCATTTAAGCCTCTGAAATCGGTTGAGCTTAAGTTCCTGTCAATGAAGACAGCACTCCTGGTTGCATTGGCCTCCATCAAGAGGGTAGGGGACCTGCACGCATTCTCCATTGACGAAGCGTGCCTGGAATTCGGACCGGGTCACTCTCACGTGATCCTGAGACCCCGGCCTGGATATGTGCCCAAGGTTCCCACCACTCCCTTCCGGGACCAGGTGGTGAACCTGCAAGCGCTGCCCCTGGAGCAGTGTTAATTTCGTTGACGAAAATAATGACGAAAATTATTCGTCAACGACATTTTTTCACAGACGAAAACGAGACGATAACTAAAAAAAAATTGTTTTGAATGACAAAAACTATGACGAAAATCTATTGACATTTTCGTCAACGAATAAAAACTAGACGAAAATGTTAGTGACGATTTGGGAAGCGATCCGTCAGAACTGATGTCCTGCGTGTGTGTGGTAGATGCGCACATTTGTAGGCTGTAACGTGATCTACCCCGTGGTCTCATAAAACGTTAAAAAATGTGAACGTCTGGGAGAATGAGTAGAGCAGACATATAGATCTGAATAAGAGTGACGATACAAATAAGAGCTCTATTCGGTACGGTTTTCTGTGCGCACACACCCGACCCGAAGCGAAGCGTGCAGCCATGCACATTGACACAAGCACGCGAGGACTGAATTAAGCTCTCTTTCGTGTCTGAATGGACAAATACACACACCAGTATGTCTAAATGTCCGTTTTGGAGAGTATTCATGTAAACTATGCTGGTTATGTCTTAAACAGTTGTGAGTGTATCATCAGTGCAATTGTATCCGCATGTCATTGGACATGATCTGACGTCTTAAAGTAACAGTGGCAATAAACATAATGCGGTCTGTGTCCTTAATATTGATCAAGCAACAAAAGAAAAAGAGAAAAGCATTCACTGTTTGTTAATAGCTTTAATAAGGATTAATTATATTTAATTCGTACAAATAAATATGTCTGCTTGAAAGAATAAAGAATGATGTTTGCAAGTAGTTATAAAGAGTGCATATTCATTGAAAAGAAGACTGTTCTACTTTAGGAAAAGTGGTTTTATTTAATTTTAAGATATTTTTAAGTCACAGTAGTTAAATCTGTGTCTGTATTGCATGTTCAAACTTAAAAATCATTCATATTAATAGGATAATAGATGTTTTCTCCGGGAGTATATGGGTTTGGAAATTTTAGAGAAATTCTAAATTAACGCATTACAATTTACCTAAACCCATTATATTTTAGTCGACTAAATCTACTGTAGATTTAGTCGACTAAAATGTTATTGTATTTCGTCGACTAAAACTAGACTAAAACTAAAACAATTCAGATGACTAAAATATGACTAAAACTAAATGGCATTTTAGTCAAAAGACTAAGACTAAAACTAAATCAAAATTTGCTGTCAAAATTAACACTGCCCTGGAGGAGGCAGACCCAGCCTTGGCACTGCTCTGTCCAGTACGCGCTCTCTGTGCTTACGTAGACAGGACGCAGTGTTTCAGGACCTCAGACCAGCTCTTTGTCTGTTATGGTGGGAGACTGAAGGGAAAGGCTCTCTCAAAGCAGAGGTTGTCTCACTGGATAGTGGACGCCATTGCTGTGGCTTACCAACAGCAAGGCCGACCGTGCCCCCTTGGTGTGACAGCGCACTCCACACGGAGTATAGCTTCCTCTTGGGCTCTAGCGCATGGCGCCTCGCTGGCAGACATCTGCAGAGCTGCAGGCTGGGCGACACCCAACACATTCGCCATATTTTATAATCTCCGAGTGGAGCCTGTGTCCTCTCGTGTACTCCCTCTAACCAGCTAGTACTGGACCCGCTCAGGTGTCTTCGCTTGCTCGCCATTCCACTCCACGGACTGGATACGTGCGATATTTCCTCAGGTAGCCTTCCTCTCTGAAACCCCACGGGCTGGTCACTCCAGTGTTCTTTCATATGAAGCCCCCCTCGGGCCATATGTGTATTCTTAAGTCCTCCCTACGGGTAGGCGTGCTGCGGCATATTTCCCCTGAGATATGCTTCCCAGTGTACCTTGGTATTCCTGTGCTAAGTAGGACTCCTTCGTCCGTGCCTATATCACGACAGGGAGGTCAGACTTTCGCAGGGCACTGGAAGACAGCTGTGAAGGTGGCGTGATTTCACAGGGACCCCCATTCTCCGTCATCCGACTCGGAGTGACTACGAAAGGGAACGTCTCGGTTACGGATGTAACCCTAGTTCCCTGAGTAGGGAATGGAGACGTTACGTCTCCCTGCCACTTCCGCTGTAGACGCCTGAGTTTAGTCTCGGCTCCTCACCGAAGACATGATCTGCCTTTGCAGGTGTCTCTCCTTATATACCCATGCGGTGGGGCGGATATACGCTATGCAAATTCCGCAGACCCATGGCATTTCATTGCCATTGGCTCATTTTATAATACTCGAAGATGATAGGCTTTCTGGTGAAACCCCCATTCTCCGTCATCCGACGTAACGTCTCCGTTCCCTACTCAGGGAACGAGGGTTACATCCGTAACCGAGACGTTCTTTCTATTCATTAAAGAATCCTGGGGAAAAATCATCACAGTTTCCACAAAAATATTAAGCAGCACAACTGTTTTCAGCATTGATAATAATAACAAAAGCAGATCAGCAGATCAGAATATTAGAATGATTTCTAAAGGATCATGTGACACTGAAGACTGGAGACTGAAAATTCAAATGACATTTTAAAATATATTCAAATAAAGAGTTATTTTAAATTGTAATATGTCACAATATTACTGCTTTGATAAAATAAATGCAGCCTTGGTGAGAATAGCTTTGAGCAGATAAGCACATTTAAAATGTACAACCTTTCTTCCCTGCGACAACAGAACAGAAATACTGATGGCTTATCTTGCACTACACTTTTTTTGTCCAAATCAAAGGCTCTTGTGATTGTTAAGGAAGTTTGTTTTAGCCTCAGAGTAAAAAAAAAAAAAAAAAAAGTTAGTTTAAGATAAGAAACTAAATAAATTAATAAATAAAGACTTTTGCAAGATACAAAGACATTATTGTGAGTTGTAAAGTCACAATGAATTGATATGTACCCTTTGTGTTTCAATATGAAGTGCAACAAATGATGGAAACCGTCTCTTGTTAAGTAGATATTTAAAAAGGAATACAAACAGAAAAAAGACTGTGTTTTGGTGTCAACAAAAATGAAGGTGAATACCAATCTCCATTTACATTTACCACAGTAAAAACGGTCTCTCTTCCAGTCTAATTCATGTGTTATTAACATGCCTCAATAGCGCTGAACTATTCCTAGCCAAGAGGGTGTCAAATAATGTGCATCTGAAAAAATTGCCTGTTGCTTGGCATTTGCATTCGGAGCAAACATCATTTGAATTTTTCATTTACTAAAGGTTCTTTATGATTTTGCATATGCAGTAGCAATGACACGTGCTGGTTAGCCCTGATTCCACCTGTGCGCTGTGCAATCTAGAGGGGTATAAGTGACACGAATGCCCTCACTGATAACTTAAAACCCATTCTTGGAATTATTTTTTACCTTCAAACACTGACATGAGAGAGAAGTTAATTGATTGATTCACCTTATGAGCCCTAGACGGTCCTGAGCTGAGCGAGCTGAGCAACATGCTTCAATATCTTCCCCTTCTTTTGGACTGAATGAAATTAAGATTTTGTTCAATTAATCTGATGCGCCACTCAAATTCATAATGGAGCTGTGAACTCCGAGCAGGGTGAGAGTCAGAGTCATGTTGAATTCCAGAGAGTTTGATCTTGTTTTGATTATTTTTTCAATCAAATCTCAAGGTCGTGCTACAGGGGACCAGAGAAATGGAAATCTATCTCCTGGTACCCACCACAGCAGCTGACAGATTTTGCACAGCTGAACCTACTCACAGCAGAATACAAAACATTGCATTTCATCACTGAATGCATTAACAATTCCCAAAAGCACACATTATATATGTAAACAGCAAAGCGTGTTGGCGGTGAGATAAGAAAATGCTGCGAGTTAATGCTTTGAGATGGTAATCTTGATACACAGGTCCATTACATGTAAATAGTGAGGGCATGAATTTGCAAGTCAGAGGGATTTTGTCATTTTAAAAATGTTTAACTGTATCAATTAGTCTCTGGCGAATTTATTTTTTCGCTAATAACCTGAATCTATTTTGACTGGCGAATAAACAAAGGACAGAGGTCTGGATATCCATAAAAATTTGATTTAGAATGCGAGGCGAAATAAATTACCAAGCTGTCAGACAGATGCAAGCTCTTCTCTCTCTCACTGTCTATCTCTGTCACTTGATGTGGACATACTGTCCTGTAAAAGGGGAGCTGACAGACTTTTATGTGACTGTGCCTGAGATGAAGGGACAGAATTAATAATGGTCTAGAGGTCTAGTATGGCATTCAATTCGGGGTTTAATGAATCAGCTTTAGTGTCCTTAAGTTCACCTTGCATGGTTTAACATTTTCTATTATTTACCTTGCTCTTGTTTTTATATTTTCAGTTTTCATTTTACCTTTAGATTAAGTTCTACCAGAAAGACTCGGGAAGAAAAATTACGTAACAAAGTATACATTTATTAACAGCCCAGGAATCAAGTATTGTGATATAAAGTTCTTTGGCGTAGGCCCCGTCCGTAGCTCGCAGTCCGAGGGTAACGAATTCTGCATTTCCTGCCTGAAGACGAAGGCAGGGGCGCAGCCGACCTCCTGGTAGGTATGGGAAGGGACCATCCGGGTGGTGGTGGGGAGGATGGAGGTGAATGTTGGCATCAGCATCTACGAACTCAGACATGTGTAAGTACCGATCTTTTATACTACGAGTACGAGTATTAGAACACGATTGGTTAGATGAGCAAGTAATAAGTGACGTAACAAGTGAGTCTCCCTGGCAGAACTTGCGCTAAAGCTTCCATTTTTAGTCATTTTATTATGCTTCTGTCATTTTTATCAGTTTTTTTATATTTATTTTAACAAATTGATTTTTATTTCAATTTTAGTTTAAATCAATAAATAAAACTATTTTTAAAAGGGGTCATATAATGGTACATGCACTTTTTCAAGTTGATTGTACTGAAATGTGTGTTGGCAGTGCCTGTACACAACCATCATAATGATAAAAATCTATCCAGTGTTTTTGTTTTAATCTCCTTATATGTTTTCCCCTGCCTCAAATTGAGCCGTTCGATTTTGTGGCGTCACACGGTCAGACGCCCCTCCCACGATTGTTGGTTGACAGCATTTCAACACATCCCCGCCCTGAGCGAGCTGTCATCATAGTCCGTCATTGTTGATACACTGGTGCAGAATGGGGTCTAAGTAATTGTTGTGTTCTGTTCTTGGGTGTAATAACGAACTCAGCAGTCATTTTGATGTTCCTAAATCCGGACCGCTGAAGACACAGTGGCTGAGTGTTGTTTTCGAAGGGAATATTCCCCACGATCAACGTCAATGTTTTCATGTTTGCGCGAATCATTTCTCACCAGACTGCTTTATAAACGAGGATCAGTATAAAGCTGGTTTTGCTAAGAAGCTTCTCCTGAAAAAAGAATCTGTACCAACTATTCATGTTCCTGCTGCACCTCCAGAAGAAGTGAGTGTAAAATTGTATTAACCTTTATATTAATTTTGCAAATCGCTTGCACGCTTCACGATGAATGCGGCTAAGGTTTAACTCAGGGTAAGTTACATTACGGCATGTTTTCTATGTACGATGTTCTCAATATAATTCATAATCCCACGTTTATAATGAACAACGCGTTATGGTTATTGTGTTATTACAAACTGAGTATGTGTACATCAGTAAACACATAGGGCCCTATCTTGCACCCGGCGCAAATGACTTTGTACACCGACGCATGTATCATTCCTATTTTGCACCCGTGCAAAGCGGGCTTTTCCCTCCACAGACGCACGTCGGTAAACTAGGAAATGAACTTGCGCTCCCTGGGCGGTGCACAATGCACAACGCATACACTTTGATTCTTTCATCAACACAGATGCAGCAGTTTTTATTTTTGCAAATCATACATTATAACAAGGAAAAATACTAACGCATGAGGGAAATCATTGTGGTGTCCATGAAGATGGGACAAATAGGCATAAAGCTAACACATTTACCCAAATTATTATATCCATGTTTAACCGAAGCTAATTTGTTTGTCCCATCCTCAATGTCACTTCTCTTTCTTTTACGGCCCTGACGAGAACATCGATCTCCTCGGCTGTGAACCGATTCTGAAGCGCCTGGTAAATGTGCCGTAATAGTAATAGTATTGCTCCATGGAACAAGCGCAGTAGCGCACCTCGTTCATCATGCTCTTAAAGGGAATGTGATTTGTCACTCTTATTGGTTTGTTTCCCATTACGCCCAAACAACACCTATGAATAATTAAGCTACTTCAGACCAATCCCTTTTAGATTTACGTCGAGCGCAAGAGTCATTTATCCCGCCGGTTAAATAGCAACAGCGCCGAGATCCGCCCACAAAGTTACTTGCGCTTTGCCCTTGACACTTGCATTTTAGATCGTTAAAATAGGGCCCATAGCGTTCGTACAAAGTTACTCTAACGTTACCCTGCCAGTACACTAAGATAGATCAAAGTGACATTATGTTAACCAACCATTCAGAAACGCCCTGTTCGAGCCTTAATTGTTGAACTTCTTTGCGGCCGTCATCTTGTTCCGGGTACGTGCGACTCCGGTTCAAATTGATATGGTTGCACATATGTGTCCTCAGAGACTCACTCCACGTGCGTTGTGTCAAAACGCCGAAGAACAGAGGGGCGAAGTGAGCGAAGCTCATTATCATTTAAAGGCATATGCACTGAAACGGCGTGCTGAAAACAGAGCTGTTTTTGACCAGGTAAAATGAGTGTTTTCTTACAATACTAATGACAATTTTTAATTAAAGTATATTACAAACTTTTCATTTAGACCCTAAAGGATCAAATTAACTGGCATTATATGACCCCTTTATTAGTTTTAGTTAAAGCTGCAGTAGGGAGTTTTGAGAAAACGTTGACTTGGCCTGAAAATTTGAACAAGCACAACTTACAGGTCCCACCCCCTTGCTCTCTGCTGCACTACAGCCCTCCCTCCACCGCTCGTCCTCCACAGCGGAGCCTGTAGTGAACGCGCAGGCTAGTAAACAGGGCCACCGATGATGGCGGATAAAAAGTTATATGGCACATTCACTAATAGGGACTAAACGTCAATAATATGCTTTACATTGACTATGGCCTGCCCATACTTTGACTACAAACTTGGTCCTCAAATCATTATGTATTTTCCAATAGCCTACATGTAAGTTTATAACGATGCACTCTTTCTATAAGTTATAAATAGCTAGTAAGATAACATTAATATAACGGTAACTAACGTTACAGCATGTAAGTAATTATTCTAGCGATATATAATGCTAGATAAGGTGTGCTAGTACGTTATTTCAGCAACATGACAAGCCAGTGAATTAGCAGGTTTCAATTGTTGCTTAGCAGAGTGCGTGACATTTCATCTACATGTTATGCGGCTAGAGTTTTGACACCGAGTCAATGGGCTCTGTGTAATTCTTTCTTTTTCGGTTGTTTATCGTCATCAGTCTTTTTCCTTTTACCTCTTTGTTTTATGAGCAGGTGTCACTCGAGAATTGGCAGTTTAGGTTGTTTCTCCGTCATAAGCACAGCTGCAGCACGCCGGCAATCTTGACTTTGAATGACGGCTCGCGCTCCGGCGCTCGCGCTGTGCAAGAGAGGGGTGTGATCAGCGCGTACACGAGCGTGACTGACACTGCTAAGACACTCCTCTCGGCTCTGATTGGTTGTTTCTGACCGGGAGCGTGTATTTCTTGCAAATGGCAATAGGACCACTGGGAGGAGCCAGAGAAGCTTGATTTTTACACAGGCCGTTTCTCAATATGCGTTCTTGTCTGTACTTGTGTTCTTGTGGACTTGTGAAACGTCATCATCAGTCACTGCCCAAGTACTGTTCCAATTTATAGTTCACATCTAGCCAAGTCCAGTTCAAATCCCCGGATGTGTTCTTAATCCGCCCTGTTTACCAATGATGCATCGAGAGGTGACTTGTGCGGACTTGAGGCTGCCAGGTATCCCAGAATGCATCTCGCACCAACCAGCAAGCGTCAATAGCAGAGGAGAAAACCCGCGTAATATCAACATACTACTGTTATTGTGTCATGAAATGTAATTTTAAGAGTGTTTCAGGCGAGAATGTGGTTGTTTAAAGCTCAAATCTGTGGTTTATTTATAAAGATAGCGCCTATTTGAAAAATGTATCTGACGTTTTCGGAGTTGTGACATCCAGGCGTTCACCGCGGGTGTTCAACGCTCATCAACCCCGACTGGGACAGCTTTTCCTCGGCTAGTGCTTCTGGCGTTTGCCGCTGGCTCTGATGTCTCTAGTCTAGTGGATAAACTTGACGTATAATTCGTCTTGTGTATAAGTCGATCTTTGGTCTCATTAAACTATTGTTTGTTCCATGGCAAAAAATCGTTTTGGCTGAGGGCAAAGTGAAGTTTCATAACTTTATATATTTAGGCTATTTAACTTTAACTTTGTAGCCTATTAGAGAGCTTACTTATGTTTGAATAGTTGGCCTTATTTATCATTGTAGATATTATTGATCATTAAAACTGACATTTAACAAAAAGAGACAGGGTTGTGTAATTTTATTTTATATACTTTATATTTATTTTAACATTCTCTTAACTATATGTTCAATAAAATAAAATGATACAACCCTGTCTCTGTTTGTTAAATGTCAATAAAAATCAATAATGTTTCATATTTTTTAAATGAAAACAAAAAGATCATGTTCATGTTGTTATAAATATATGCAGTGAAGATAATGTACGCGTTGCCTGAACCAGATGGCCATTAGGCTACTATGTTTAATATTTTTAAATGAAAAGAGGCAGAGTGGTGTTTTATAACATATTTAGTTTTATTGTTGACGAAAAGAGGCAGAGTTGTAGCATATTTCGTTTTATTGTTGCCTAAAATATACATAAAGAGATAACCGGAGTAGCCAGAGCGTGCTGAGTGACGCGATCAAGAATGCACTGTTCCATTTGCAGAATAACTGGACTCGCGTCCTCTCGTCCTCGGGAGTTCGTTCTCCCGAGTCGAACTTGGCAAGTCCGAACTACCAAGGACGCAAGTCCAAAGTTTGCGTACTTGGTATTGAGAAACGGCTACAGATTATCTGTCTCATATTCTACTGTCAGGACATAATGACAGTTTTAGCAAATACATGTTTTCAAAAGTTACCTACAGGAGCTTGAACAATAACAAGACTGATGGTAATATTAAAATGCATCCCTTACAATAAAAATAAAATTAAAAATAAAATAACGCAATTAGTGTCACAGTACAGAGAGAGGCAGACAGGTAAATAGTATAAAACTGATGTTTATTGAACAGAGGCACGGAGTGGAACAGCAGATGAGACTGGTGAGTATGCAATGGAGAATCAGAACAGGACAATGAACTTAGCTGGATGATAATATAGGTCTCTGTTTACAGATGGCGGCACATGATATGGTAAGCCGATGACTGGAGACAGAAGGATGACAGGAATCAGAGATTCGAGGGCGAAGTTCAGGCAAGGAATCTTCAGGTGAGTAGAGGAGTCTATACATTACGAGCCCATGAAGTGAAGGGGAAGTGTCTTTTTATGATGTGAGTTGATGATGATGTGCAGGTGCGGTGAATCAGAGTTCCGGGGAGAGTGAACGAGCGCGCAGATCTGGTGACTCCGTGACAATTAGAAACACTGAAATTAAACTAAAATATATTTTCATGACTAAATGTTTAAAAATTATCATAAAAATTATCTGTTGATACATAATGCATTACAAAGGTTATAAATTGCATTACATACTTGCAATCAAATATGAAAATGTCACTATAATGTCACAGCACACACACACACACACACACACACACATACATATATATATATATATAGTATAATATAGTATATAACAAAAATGCAATTTTAAAAAATGCAAAAGGCTAAAATGGACCTAAAACTGATGGAAGGAGTATTTGTGAAACCTGTTTGAAAATAGGCATTATATTTCCAATTCTGTTTGGTGATGCTAGTGGTGCAAAAACAACACACAGCATGAATGCACAGCAATCAATCTACCCCAATGAATCTTCAAGGTCTAGGCTACACCTTGAGGTTTACACACACAGTGCACATTTTTAGAGGGTATGCATCTTTATTGATGTGTGTGTGTGTGTGTGTGTGTGTGTTTGTCTTGTGGTTGGTTGTGGGGGACAGTGAATATATATATATGAATGAGTTTAGCTTCCCTGAGTTGGTCTTTGTCTGGTGGTAATGCTTTGTGCAGAGGTGGCAACTCCAGGGGGTTTAAGTCAGACTTCTTTTACTGATGTCCAGGAGTTTGTGCTGAACTATAGGGATGCCTGTGCAAGAGCTAAAAGATGTCTCAAGCAGCCATGTCCACCTCCTCTAGCCCACCACCAGCAGCCACCCTCTGATTTACTTGATGGGTCATTTTTAAACACAGCAGGGTCCAAAAACACCAGTGAGACTGCTGTTTCTTCATCTATCATTCCTACACTTCTCTCTTTTAACTATAAATCCTAAACCTCCTTACTGACACTTTAAAATGTATCTTAATTATTATAAATCTGTTATCACCTCCAATATACAGTATATATATATATATATATATATATATATATATATATATATATATATATATATATATATTTTTTTTTTTTTTTTAAGTTCTGGTCTTAAATTAAATGGCTAAAATGCTAAATTGGATACAATGCAAACAAACAAAATTGAGGTTTTCTTGACTAAAATGATGCCATTTCAAAGTAAAGTGTAAAATTAAGGAATTTGAAATGAGAAAATAGTGAAACATTTTTCAAAAGACAAAAGCTATGATTAAAACAAAACAAAAAACATTAATACATTAACAGGACTGTCTAAAAATGCAAAAAAAAGCTCAATTCAATGCTCATGGTGGCAATAGATAAAAAAAAATCTTTCTTTTTAAAGCATATTATCAACTGCACAATAAACTAAACCTTACACCTTTCATTGTACAAACCACAGAAAGAGTTGCATCAGTATTGCTCAAAATTTAAATGAAGTTTGACCCTTCAAGGGAAATCTCCAGACAGAAAATTAACAGGTGTGTGCCAGTTTCTTTCCTCTTTTGTATGTCTTGAAGTTCTCTATAGGATTTCAAAGAATGTGAGTAGTAAATTGGATCAAAAATATTGGACAGCCTGAACCCTTGTGGCTCCTTTGTCCACTGTAGACACAGGAAAACCTGAACAGAATTTCAGTCATGAATCTCATTATCACTCCAGAACATATATAGCATTATCCAAACCACATGGATCACCCGCTGACAAAGCTGATTCTTTTAATGAGTTTGTATTTTAGCAAATTACACTCGATGCAACAGGTTGTGATCTGCTGTTAGTAAGGGAGATTTCCTTCCCAGCCCACACAGACACCGTATCTGTTCTAGTGTGCTGCTCATTTCTCTGTGACCTATAACCCCACACATTAGGTCTGAGTGTACGATACTTAATAAAGAGATCAACAAACTCACTCTTTCAAAATCCAAGTTTAATTAAAACTCAGTCTGTCATACAGTAATTCAAGGTCTCCTTTATTAAAAAAAAATATATATATAATGATGAAAAAAAATGAAAAAGTCTCCTCTCCAGAGAGTCCTCCAGTCAGTGGGAAACAGTTTGCAACAATACAGCTTAATTTCCCATGAGACCTTGGGCATTGCAAGTATTTAACAATGGGAGGGACAAACCCATAGAGTGTAAGCAAAAGGTAAGGTCTTTTTCCACCCCAACATCACCTGAGAGCCATCTCAGTATTTTACTGCAGGATTGCACTTTTCATGGCACCTGACCATAAAAAAACTCTTTGATACAATACAAACCGTGTCCCAACTCTGATCTAATAAGACCCCTTTGTGTTGGAGCACAGAGTACAAAATCAATCTGTTCTGCCTTCTAGAACATGCACAGTGTGCAAATATGCTAATGCGTGTGGATCTGTGGAATCACCTCCACAGAATAGGACCAACCCCTACGTGGTCAGAGTAAATATAACCTTTGTGTGGGAAAAATGCGACACAGGTTTGGCAAAACGGGTTTCTTGCGAATGCATAGACTATGCAGAAAGGCTTTGCACCTCAAGCACAAAGGATCCTTTGAAGAGCTTTGCAGTCAGAGCCTGACTGAGATTTGGTGCTGAGGGAATAGACTCCACTGGTACAAGCCTGGGTGCTTCTGTACGCAATGGCAGCATGCAGAACAAACTGTTAGAATATATGAGTATAATTTGCATTGTGGGTGGTATTGTTCCCTCAATCTCCTTTAGCAGAGGCTTAAGAGCTTCAAGACTTGGCACTACACTGTTCTTTGGATTGTGGATCTCGCTGTTTTTCCATGGAATTTGTAGAAGACGTTCCTCGAGCTGTGGTTTCGAAGTCACTTTGACATACTCTTTCTAACGCTTCTTTCAGGAACTGGTATCTCCAGTTTCTCATATATCATCTATTCAATGTTACTGTCAGACCAGCACATCTTTCATCTACTGTATGCCCTGCTACTGTCTATGATCACTATGTTGGTTTGGTTCGCTAGTACTATTTGCTAGTACTTGACTGGATGTTGAAGTCCCACCGGATCTTGGGCTTGTCATTTTGGACATTTCAGCAGTGATGTATGCCAAGGAGTTGTTTGTGCTGTTCACTGTATTTGTTGTTGCCACCTGCATCTATCTCCCCATTGTAAGGTGTTTGATCGTCTCTAGGGCTTTCTTGCACAGTCTGGGGTCTTTTGTGGCATTGTAGACCCCTGTCACTATTGATTTGGGGCTGAGCACTCATGATTAGTGCCTCTGCGCTTTCCCAGTTAGGCAATTTCCAGTAACGAAAGGAATTTTCCAGTCAGTTGTTAACTAGGTCATACCAAGGCATGTCCTGTGCTCCCATCTCCTACAAGTCTTTATTAAATACATTCATCCAATTACTAGATATATGCAGAAGAGAAATTCTTCTGAAGATTTTTTCAGTGACTCTTTCTGCAAGTTACATCGATAAGCCATTTGATTGAATTAATCACTTGATCCATTCCCTTAAGGGATTCATTTAAAAACACCGATTCATTAAAAAAAAGATTTTACTTTACTAATGTAATTTGAATTATTCAATCAACTGATTTGTTCAACAATACTGACTCATTCATTATTTTATTTTGTTTGAAATTTCTTTTTTTTGGCGGAGCAACAAAGACAAAGTAATTGTCAATAATTTATCTAAAAGTTACTCATGTTAGTAAGTTACTCAATATTAATTTTTATTATTTTTTGTGTGTTAAAGCAATTTCACATCACATCGGTCCGAATATCAAACATGACAGCATTCTTGCTTTTTATGCTTAAATTTGCATTATGCTAAAATCATTTAATGCTGAAATCAGTGACGTCACAGGGACATTGCGACCAGGTGAGCAGCGTGGGCCAATAGGACGTCACTAAGAAAGTGAAAGTAAAAGAGAAAGACTCTGGGAAAGAAAAAACATTTACAACGCAAGGGCATAACAGAATTTATTTGGTAATACTATGCCGTTTTCTCCTAAACAATCTGATTCTTTTTTAATTAAGAAAGATAAAAAAACAATAAAAAAAAACAATCACACAAAGCGTGGCATCTGACATTCAGTCTGGGTTTCATAACATATCAGACTAGTTCAATTCAAGTAACAGCTGAAGTGCGGTGATCTTCTCAATGTAAATGTAGCGTAAAGAAAGCTAAATATTCCATAACTAATCTATAGTTTAACCTGTACAATGACTGAATCTTGAATGTGCTCTATAGAGAAAATGAACTAATGCTCAAGGGAAGAAGGTTATTCAGGGTTATGCTCAGATTTGAAATACATCTTCACTCGAAAAACATCTGGTTAGATAGAACACCAAGCTGAATGCAATATCGGCCCTTCAGGAGAAATATTGTTTTACTCACAGCAGCTAGAGCTCTTTGTTTGATGCATGTATTTCATGAAGAGCGTTTGACTCCTCTGGGCCTTACGTTGCTGCTGTAGAACAGAATGGTCAATTATGAAGGGCCCCAGCCTGGTGCATTTTTTATTAATGCGTGGAAGCAAATATCATACTAAATCGATCTCACAAGACTTGTGTTAAATGCAGACATGTTCCATAGAGCTGATTGAAGAATTCATGTGGGGATTGAGGTCTGAGATGAGTGAATGATATGTATACAAGCTGAAATTCATGCAATTCACAGAGGAAAGCTTAGCCGTTCCAAATCTTTGCTTTTCATGCAGCTAGTGTTCTGACTAAGGCTTTCTATTCTATTGACAAACAGCATATACAGAAGAATATTTCATGCAATTCACCCACTCAGTATGGATCTTTTTGAGGAGATCAGGGGATTTAGGCATTAACTTGCAAGAAAAAAAAAAAGCGGATGATCTTACATTGCAAAACATCGCAAAATATTTATATATTTTTCTTAGGAAAAACTTGGGAGTTTCAACTTTTACTTGAGCAATGGGACGTTCCTCTACGGTAGTGGTAAAATACAAAAACAAGCAGTGAATGAAAAGTGGATGGCAAAATTTTGTCAATTCAAATATGTATTTTACCCAAAAGTACAAAACAACATTTTACTCCCACTTAATCTGGTCTGTCAAGTTTAAAAAAAAAATTTATTCATCCCCTCTACTGCTCCACCAGCCATTCACATGCAGACAGATGTCTTTGGCAACAGCATCACAACTCACACAGTTTTGTGCAAATATATTGTGCCCTGCATTCAGTTGTGCTTCTTTCAGCTGTTTTTTAACACAAGAACATATCATATACGCCCTTAGAAATGCTGGGTTAGGCAAACCTGAATATGTGAGCTTGCCTAGTCATTGAGCCAACAAGTCGTCCACAAAACCCACATAATGAGTTTCCCAAAGCCAACTATGAGTGCAAGTTCCATTGTTACCAATAGAGTTCAATTGAACTTGCGACCAGTTGGCTAACGCTACTTTTGGGAAATGCACATCAGGTCGATTTTGATATTAGTTTTATACATCCCTAGCCTTGGGTAAATTACAATGCTTAAACAAATAATAAACCCTGAAGTATTAGCTTGTATGTTTAGTCGTTGGCAGATAATGTCTTAATCTATGTGTAATACACTGCATGCTGTTAGCGATGACACTAATCAATAGGTTCTTATAGAACATTCTAATCCTTAAATATCCAGTGGGGCATTCTTTTATCCCTCCAGTTTGTTCCTCACTGACGTGTGCTGAGTGGCAATAGAGTGGACGTCTCACTCCCATCAGCTGTAAAGAGGGATTAAGTGATAGATTTAGAGCCATAGCCTCTACAAGACCAGCCAGAGGATCTGGAGCGAAACAAGAAAAGACCAGTTTTGTATTGAGAGTCCACTGACATTTACGAAAACAGAATAAAGCCCAATGAAAATAGGTAGTGAGGGGGAAAAATGCTATACTGTATTAACAAAAATGTCAGGTAAAAAAAAAAAAAAAAAAGTTATTTGTTTTGTAACAAAAAATATGGTTTTATTCAAGTCAGAAATATAATTGAATTTGACTGAAACAATCTATCTAACATATCTTACGAAGATCAAACACATTTTATGGATTAGAGCAAAAGGAAATTGTTTTTTGGGGTAACAATTGCACCAATCTTACAATAAATCAAACTGGCAGATGAAAGCCATCTGTTCTACTTAATGCTGACATTTTTTTAGTTGTGAATATGTAAAATGATTCACTGGGTGGGGAACTACTCCTGTGTATCTGAATACATGACAATCTAGTGGAGGATGGGAATAAGCAAAGCATCTGTCTTTAATTCCAGCCCCAGTAGAACTAATATCTGTATCTTTACTGTTAATATAAAACAGTTAATATATGAAGCAAACTATATGCCTGTCACACCTTGGTTAAGATTAGGGTAAGTGTATATATGAGGGTATATTAATTCATGCGCAATATTGTATATACTGTACATACATGCAATTAATAGTAATCCTGAACATGGACTGTTGTACTCTAATACTGTGCTTGTAATGTTCAAGGTACAAGACGGTCATTGTACATCTATAATTCAGCTTCTCCACAATTGGGATTTTACAGTTTCCTTTAAACTGTAATGTGGAACATTTCTCAAGAAAAACATGAGGTGAGTGGGTTGGGATATTGTTGGGGAGAAAAAAAAGGCAAATTGTGTATAAAAATTTCATTTCTCTGAGTGTTCTCCGTAATGGACAGAGGATGATGAAAAGGTAGGTTTTTCCTAGATGGATGTGGCTTGAGTTGGGCATTACAACCCACTCAGTTTGCATCAGTAATCCTCTTAGGAGCACTTATGCCACATTAGCCCTGTTTTCAGCCCAGGAAACCCAGAACCTCCATTTCCCTTCTATTTTAGAAGACCCAAAAAAATGGGCAGACAAATAAAAGAGCATAAGTGACGTTGAATTATTTTTCCAGCCGAACACTGCGTGCGACTCAACATAGAACTAACGTCAGATCTGAGGAGAGAGATGGCATATAATTGAATCGAAAAGCACAAAGCCTCTGCAGATCGCATTCAAAACTACTCCGAGCCTGCAAATTTGCAGGCAAGTCACGACCCCGGCGAGCCCTAAGTGCAATTTCTACGTCAAATCTTGCTCGCCTGCTTGTGTGTCTCTCCGTCACAGGCAATCCAAATTCCCCCATCAGCTGGGTGGCAGAAAACACGATCCCTGACAACTTTTCACATCAGCCAAGGATTAAGGAAGAGGGATTTACGCTGGCCTTGCCAAAATCAGGGATAACATTTTTTGATTCAGCAATTTAAACTAATTTCAAGGCTGGCTCCGCAGCAATTTTCTGGATCAATGGAATGTCATAGTTGGCTTGGTCACCAGCCCTCTTATCGCAGGTGGCTCCAAGAGAACGTGCCTATGCTAATAGCTGACGTTTGGATGGTGGAGTGTGGTGTATTTAGCACATCACAAATTGTCCTGATTCGAAGAGGCAGACGTTTTAAATGATGTTGGAAAAAAAAATATTACTTGAAAGTTTATTCCAGCAAATAGCTTGAGTCGTTTTCACCGAAACATGTTAAAAAGGAACGCAGCTGTGATCTGGTTTTCAGTTTCTTTGATTGCCGTTTTGAAACTAATTACATATTAACATTACAGCATAATTTTGCAGAATTAAACTGTCTGTTAAACTGCTAATGTAGCCAAAGCTGCTCTGAAAATGTCCAAGTGATTCCCTCATTAAACTGAAATCGTGAAGCTATGTGAGTCACAAAGTCTTGACTGATAAAAGCAAAAGTAATGCAGAGTAAAAAGGGGGAAAACGACTTATCTATAGAAATGATGGCCATATTATCGTATATTATACATTATAAAATGCATATATAAATAGTAAATACTGAATGATGTAAAGTAAATAATGCTGAAAATATAAACATAAACCAATTGTGTACTTGATTATTGTAGTTTTTGAGTTTACTTAGTATAATATTTAGTGTCATATTTTTAGAAAGTGACTAATGCTTCTCAGTTCTATTAAAATATACTATAAAATAAACACAAATAAGTCAAGTTTAAGTTTCAGGTAGAACACACAAAATTAATATACTTATTTTCATATATGCTTTCATCATTGTTTAATTGATTGAAGAATGGTTTTTTTTAAAGTAATGAAAGATATAGTTGATTTTTTTTTTCAGCTGCATTTTTCCTCTTCACTGGGTCTTGAATTTAAAAATTGTTAGACCATTTGCCAGTTTTATTTACACTGTTGTTGTTTAGTCACACCATTTTGTAAATTATTTTCTTATGAATTTAAGCCATGCTTGTTCCTATAATTAAAATGTTCCATTAGTTAACTGTTACCCCCTTTTAACGAAGGAACTCTATTGACTCATAGCATAAAAAAAAAACTGGGAATAGATATATTTTAGATATATTCTATGTAAAAAGATACATTTTAAATGTTTTTATTTGTTACAAAGAATAATAAAATAAAAAAACGACAGGAGAATGATAACAGCCAGTATTTTGCGAACTATCCCTTTAAGCATAAAAATGAAAACTTTGTCATCATTTACTCACACTCCTGTTTTCCAAGCTTCTATCAGTTTCTTTCTTCAGTCGAACAATTTTTTTTTTTTTTTTGGTGAACGATCCCTATTATGCTATTTTAAAGGTTACAATAGGTTTACGTGCATCCAAGGACATATAATATAATATAATATAATATAATATAATATAATATAATATAATATAATATAATATACAGTATTATTTGCATGCATGTCACATCATTTGTCATCAGCTGCTTTTCCACCATCGGGCAGAATGGTTCCTAGACAGCAACATAGTGTCGGCCCAGATCCGGTATAACGCTGAAAACAGCATCTTCACGACATGTTGTTGACAACATGAAGCAAACTCTTCCAGGCCTCAGCTACAACTGCAGTGTTTGAGGCCAGGTCAAAGTAGATGTGGTTCGCAGGCAGCTGATGAAGTCCATAGGCATTATACAAATCTGTTGCTCTGTGACGTAGGTATGTAACAGGAAGTGCTAACGACTTGTTTGTTTCGGCAGTTCAGAATTGATTCTTTCTTTTAGGAGACAATAACTTTCTTTCTCCTGCACTATGAGCTTTAGAACTTTGCAGACCTTTTACATTCACAAACAGCTATTACACACTTTATGGAAGGAAAAAAAAAGCTTAAGTTTTCTCTCATTTCATCACTGTGTAGTCACACCAAACAAAGTATGCCACTGTATCTCTTCATGATAGCAGCACAGACCACCTCAGGCTACATCATAAACTGAACTATGTAAATAACAATAACTTCTTTTCAGTGAATTCACTTCAGATAACATTTTGCATAGCAGACATGAGAGTGAATAATTTTTTTTTAAAAAGGGCAGTCAGGCAGTGTGGTTAAGGGTATGGCAGAGAGCCTTGAGGCTGTAAAATAAATAAATATCTACAAATCATTTCAGTCGAGTGGCTTCAGGGTGGCACTGCTGAGGACAGTGTTATAACATTCTCAATTTACTGGAGCTGCCGGCACCTTCATTACTTTGAACACGAATAACTCAAATGTGCTTTGGAATCCTCAAGGTTATTGCATTTTGTGAATATGGAAAAAAAAATAGATATCACTATTGTAATTCAGTAAATGTGTCATTTTAGACACATCAAATGTCCAGTGCTTCTGCTTGAACTCAGTTATTCCTTTGTAGAAGTTAAAAACAAGAACAGGCCTTTTTTTATTTCTTATGTACCACTTGTGGGGCCGCTTTTAATTATAATTTGATTTAATTATATTTGATTATTTACACTGTACTATTATCCTTTGTCAATGTTAATAAAAATGTTCATGTTAGTTCACACTTCACAGTGTGTTAAAGTCGACATGAAACGGAAATTATGACAACATGACTGCATATCTTAATGAAACGGCCTCTTAACAAGAAAAAAATGTAGGACAGGCCTTGATTTTGTCCATCAGGAATAGATTGGATTGCTGTTATTAATTGCTTTTGCTACGATCTCATGTGAGTAACAGGTTATCCCAACGCATTCTCATCCTTTGGCGTCATATAAGTGACGCCTGACAAAACGTCGAAATACTACGCACATGGCACCCTTTAGCGTGAATATAACACGCGAAGTGATGGGTAGGTTTAGGTGTGTTGTAGGGTCTGCGTCTCATATTCACGCTAAAGGATGCCAGTCAACTTTATGACGCCTTGGGTTCGCGTGTTATATTCACGCTAAAGGGTGCCATGTGCGTAGTATTTCGACGTTTTGTCATATAGCGTCACCTATATGACGCCAAAGGATGAGAACGGGCTGGTTATCCCCCCCTTGCAGCTGTAAACACATCATCAATTGTTATGTGTTAGTTGATGTTAACTAATGTGGTTAATAAATTAAACTTTACTGTTAAGTTTAATATGTGTACACTAACCGAAAGTGGTTTTTAAATGTATTTTCTGTTTAAAATCCAAGTTATCCTGCATTAAAACGCATCATTATGCCCATCACGACATATTTTTAAATATATGGTGGTAAATATTGGTTGAGATGGAGAGGTTGGGGGGTAGGGGAAAGATAAGGACTGGTGGAGGAAGGAGAGGTTAATCCCCCTGTTTAATCTGTAAGGTTATAGGAAGCCCTTATCTCCCTTTTTCTGGTGCCGACACACACTTTCTGCTCACCGAGGCTGACTGGTCGAGATCACTGAGCGGAGGCGCAGGGGAGGGTTGACTGCCATCCCTCATGATAGTCCCTCCGCCTCAGCCGGGCCCCAGACCCCGGCACGAACAACCACAACGCTGATGCTATCGGCTGCCCTGCAGGCAAAAAGCATGGTGTTTTTCCCTCAGGCTGTTTGTTTTTCAGTAGGAATGATGAGGGAGTATATCTGGAGGCCCAATGCTCACCATCAGCCCAAACATGGTCTCCAACAGACTGAAATCAGAGCTGAGAAATAAGCAGCTCTCACTGAATAATAGGCTGAGTGCCTTTTCGAGACAGAAATGTACAGCTTGTCAATTCAAAGCGTCCAGAATGTCACTTCTAGTACATCCATTTAAAAGGTGCTTCGCGGCCTCTAATGAACCTTCCTGCTCAAAGTGTTAATGGTAATGCCAACAAAAGGTGTTTGAACATTTTTTCTTTGGCTTTTATTCTGGAAGAGGTGCGGGAGGATATATCCATCTCCCCTGTGAGATAAGAACAAAGTTTGTGGTGGAAAAGAAAAATTCAGTGGGTGGAAAAATGAGCCTCAATACGCTGTGCACCTGTTCATTTGTTTTCATATAAGGCAAACGTTCTGCACTGACATTAACCTTACAACTCTTATTAGTGGATGAGCATGAAATATGAGGGTAGAGATGAGAAAGAGAGAGAGGGTTTGGAAGAAGAAGAGGAAGAAATGAGAAGGAAACATGTGAAAAATGTGTGTGTGCTTGGCTCGCACATCAGGTTAATGCTGTGGATTGCCCAAGGAAGAAATGTTACATCAACTCTCTTTTAAAAGGCCTACACCATCCAGTCATTACCAAGGACAATGAACGAATGATTTAAAAAAAAAAAAAACTTTCATCGTCAGCCTGAACAGTTCTAAGAATGGTAATGAACAGTTCAATTTATATTTCCACTTTAGCTTGGTTCGGCACAGCACGATCACAAACCAAAACTCATGGTTTAACGCCTTCAAAGACTTCTAACTGGAAATGGACACTGCTCTTCAGAATATAGGGAATTACTATGAATATTACCCCAAATGTGTTAGGAACAGATATACAATGAAGAGGAAGGTGAAGTTTCAAAACAGAGTTTAATAAAAGTCCACAAAGTAGTCCACAACAGGCTCAGAATTAAAGCAACTTTTACGGACGTTAACGTAAACAAGACACCAAACACAGGAAAAGTATTAACTTAAGTAGTAACACAAACTAGGTAAATTAACAATAAACAGCTGAAAACAACAAACTAATCATGTTAGTAACCATACAGACAAATGAGTGGCGGGAAATTCAAACAAAGGAACAGATGTGACTGATGAAAACAAACTAAAAGTCCATGAAAACGAAACTAAGAGCAAATAATATTTGTATCAATATGTATGTCTGATAATTAGCACATCTTTAAGATATATTCTCTTAACTGCTGGGGTTTCCATCCAAACGTGAAACGCATTTCTGAAAATCGACTACAGAGAATGCAAAACATTGTGCATTTCCATCAACTGTGCTATGCTCATTATGTTCAGAGAGCATCCAGGTATGCAAAATGAGCTATTAGGAAAATCCAGAAAATCCACCTCAGCTTAGTGCGGAAACTTTTATGTGAATTTTGAGTTTATGCACATATCAAGCACATCCATTCAAGATGTCTAGAGCACAAATTAAAAATTCGGAAACCCAACAAATGAAACGAAGGAATAGAGAGGAAAATATTGAGGTGTTCCAATTCAAGCAAGCCACCTGCTTTGTGAAAATGCAAACAGCGGGCAAATCACGTTTGGATTTGCTTGGATGCTAATGAATTTTGATAATGAATTACTGGCTATGCTCGGCAGCTCATTTTAAATGGGTTGAGAAGATTGTTCCAAGTTAATCTGAAAAGGCACAGTGTTAAGTCCAAATGGGAAATGTTCCCTGAATCAATTTTCACTACAGGAAGAATAAAACCATTGCCTGAACCATATGGAACTCTGGCCTCAAGTAAAAAAAAAAAAAAAACATATAGCATTTATCTCCCTTTATTTTATGTTTATTCAAAAGGGACAGTATTCTTTTGCACAATAATGACATATATTGACACATGCTATTTACATGATTTCACAGAGCTTCCCCAGCTGTGTTTTAAACTTTATGCCAGAAAGTAAAATTCGTCTGTATTCTTCAAGAGTCCTAGGCAATTTATAGCGGATAACACACCCACAAAGGCTAATGGCTGACATATTAAGTGATCATAAGATTTTAATGGCCATTAAGTCTCAAACACTTGGAGAGATCATCTATTTAAAATGAGCAGCTGAAAATAGCCCTCACAGCTGTCATCTTGCCAATCAGGGAGATGGCTATGAACCTCCAAGACCAACTCTCTGCAACTCTCCAACACTTTTCTTCAGTAAATGAATACCAATCCAAAATCTTGTTGGAAATGAAAGGCACTAGTGAAAAGCCATTAGCTTAACATTTGGTAACAACACTTAGGCCTACATTTAAAATAGTTTTTGACAGGAGCTGTCAAAGTTTTGGAGGACGTGACACACAATAGATGTTCTTAACAAAAACAGACGCTAAAATGAGAATCATTAGTGCTAAACGGCAAGTTTAGATTTATGGTGGCGGTGAACGTATACTGCCAGCCGAGCTCTTGTTCCTATCTCCTCCTGTGACAGAGAACACTTCCTGCATCTCAAAGGGCTTTAGATGAAGAGACTCAAACCGATCACACGCCCACATAGTGTAAGTTCAGCAGTGCAGCACCCCCTGCTGAGAGCTCTGTGGATTACTGTCTCTCAATGATCACTACCCATCGTGCAATGCAACAGTTTTAGAGACTTCTGCCTAGTATATCAGTGATGGAGTATGTTTCATTCAGCACTGGTAATAGTTGCCCTTAAACATCTACAATTAAAGTGAGTTAAGCTGTTTGCGAAAATGTTTCGACTGATTGCGACGGATTGTGAAATCTGAAGAGGGTCAATAATTGATCTGATCAATAATTTTTCCAAAAATATTGTTAAGAAAAATGCAAGCGGAGAGATAATTCGAATGACAGTCGAATATTGACAAAATTATACACTACCGCTCAAAAGTTTGGGAATGGTAAGATTTTTTTATTTTTGCTAAATAAGTCTCTTATGTTCATCAAGGCTGGGTTTATTTGATTAAAAATACCGTAATACATTAATAAAGTGAAATAGTATTATTTAAAATAACACTTTTCTATTTGAATATATTTTAAAATGCAATTTATTCCTGTGGTTGCAAAGCTGAATTTCCAACCCACTTTACTTCAGTCTGCAGTGTCACATGATCCTTCAGAAATCATTCAATTTGTTTTTCAAGATTCTTTGATGAATATAAAGTTAAAAAAAAAACAGCTGATAAGAAAATAAATCGTATTATTATCAACATAGGAAATATTGTTGCTTAATATTTCTGAGGAAACTGTGATACATGTGTTGTTTAATGATCAGAGAGTTTAAAGAAACATAATTTATTTGAAATAGAAATCTTTTGTAACATTATAAATGTCTTGCCTCTTGAATCAATTTAATGCATCACGGCAGCATTGGGCGGCAGTGGCTCAGTGGTTCATGTAGGTTGTTTACAAACCGAAAGGTTGGTGGTTCAATCCCCGGTTCCACCTGACCAAGTGTCGAGGTGTCCATGAGCAAGACACCTAACCCCAGCTGCTCCCGACGAGCTGGATGGCGCCTTGCATGGCTGACACCGCCGTCGGTGTATGAATGAGTGAGTGAATGGGTGAATGTGAGGCAAATTGTAAAGCGCTTTGGTGGCCATTGGGTCTGTGAAAGCGCTATATAAATGCAGTCCATTTACCATTTACCATTTAACATCACTGCTGAATTAAAGTATTATTGATCCATATAATAAAAAGGGGTAATATCAAACAGATATTAAGTAGATTGTTGAATATGCATAATAGATTTGCAGATCATGTGATAGAGGAACATTTACTCAACCAATAATACAAATTTAAAAGAAGTCTGCCATGTAGAGGAATAATGTCCGTTTAAATCAAGCAGAATCATAAAATCAACAAATAATGCAGTGAAGCTGTTATATGTAATATGTAAGCACATATTTTGCAAATATTCCAGAATTTGTAATAAAATACAAAAAGGAACTTTTAACTTACACCGCTCAAATGGATGCATGGAATTATAATGATGAAGAAATCTGAACTCGGCAAAAAAAGTGCATTTGTTTCCTTTCGTGTTCCATACCTGTGTAGTATTATTACAGTCATCATCATAATCGATGATGACATTATATAATAAATGCATTTTAACATCCCTGAGAGCAAAACTGTTTGTGTATTCAAGGCAAAGAAGCATTTTTCTGACTCATTTGCCATTCGTATCTGTTAGGGAGACCTGCTCAGCCCCAGCAGGCCTTCTGAAGCAGCCAGAAGCTCAGGCTGAAGACAGCCATACAAGAAGCACATCTTGTGACTTTCAGCTGTCAATATGCTTACTTTCCTGGATCAATTCATTTCCTTTTTCTTGGCCACTTCACACATTTCATCAAGCCTCATTTTAAATGCCAGTGGTTTCATTGATTTCCAATAGGGTGACTCATGTCTCTTGGTCGGAGCCGGGGCAGGGAAATTTTTACATTCACTCCTAACACACTCCATTGCACTCAGATATGCCGCAACTGTACACAGCCCTAGCTAGAGGGTGTAAAATGTGTTTAATTCAACCGTTACACGCCGTCTGATATCAAAAATATCCCTTAGACCACCTCGAGAAAATCAGACGGTTGAGTGTGAAGGAGGTTCAACCTTCATGGTGTTCTAATATCTTTTCTTGTCAATGAAATGTTGCCCCTCGACCTCCCGAAGCTGTCGGGATGGAGTGGACACCATAAGACATGTAGAGTGCAGGGTCAATCTCTTGACGAATGCTCGACATAGAAGCGCACCCAACAGCACTCAGAGCGGAGGCTCTGTCCAGGGGACATACTTGGATGTCACATCGTATAACATCACAGGAAGTAGGAGAAGGTCAGTCAGGGCATGAGTGCCTCAATGTAAGTCTCTGAGCTAATGGGGGGAGGGGGCTCTGCGAATGGACTAAGCCAAAACACAGTCCCTTGATGATTAGACAGTGTGAAAATAGCCCTCAGATCACACCCTGAATCCATCAGACCCTTAGTGGGGAGAATTTGTGCCACTGCCGCTACCAGACAGACAAAGCTGCCCACACCATTAGTGTAATTGTCAGTTTGAAAGCTTTACCGTAATTGGCCGACTGGCTGCTAATCTCCAAGAGAGTCATCAGAGCTTCTGATTAATGTGTCATGGTCAAATGTCGCCATGGACGATGAACACAGGAAACATGGTCTTGATGCCATCTCCATGGTAACTCTCAAATGTTAATATGGTTCATCTCATTGTCTGCTCCTTCTGTACAGAAGTTGCTTATTGTCATTGCTTTTTTGAGTAATGCTAAATACCAATCATTTCCAATTAGTTAACATTGCTTCTTACAGTATTTTAACAAGTGGTGATGTATACAACAAACAAAAACAAAAGAAACTACCAACTGAATCAGTCCTGTGCTGATACAATCATATTAATATACACTACCGTTCAAAAGTTTGGTGTCAGTAAGGGGGTGTTTGGTGTTATTTTTCTCAAACTAATACTTTTATTCAGCAAGATGCATTCATGCATGTTACAAAATATTTCTGTTTAAAATAAATGCTGTTTTTTTACTTTCTATTCATCAAAGAATCTTGAAAATACATATATTAGAATGATTTCTGAAGGATCACTTGACACTGAAGACTGGAGTAATGATGCTGAAAATGTAGCTTTGTCATCGCAGAAATAAATTACATTTAAAATATATAAAAAAAAGAAAATAGTTCAATTGTAATAGTATTCCACATATTACTGTTTTTACTGCATTTTTGATCAAATAAATGGTGTGCAAGAGTCTTCTTTCAAACTTTTGAACAGTAGTGTTCACGATAGCCTGGATGCCAGCCGAACTTAGCCCCGCCTAGACTTGTAGTCAAGACCACCTAAACCGAGACCAAGACACTACCAAGACCAGAGGGTATCGAGACCAAGACAAGACCAAGACCAAGACCAAGACTGACCAAGTCGAGACCAAGACCCAGACCAAGTCGAGACCAGAGGGGAAAAAAACAGACTAGTGTTGTTGAAGCTAAGCAATTACTTGTAAGATTTTGTTTTGCATTGCCTGCCTATCTCTGCCGATTTCGAAGTCTCCAAATGAATCCATTCTGCAACTTTTAAATACATAATTATATTTTTAAAAACGAAATTATAAGCTTAAGTGCAGGATCCGAAAGTTGGTTGTTTTGTCGCTATGGACACACACACACACACACCGTTGGCTGTGCGCTCAAAGTCATCTGTCAGTTGTGCAGTTACCCAAAATCTCCTGAATGAAGTTAAAACCCATCATGTCACTGATATGTGTTTTACTAAATATTAATACATCAAAAACTGTACATGATATGTGTTTTTTAAATCAAGTGATCATAGTGCTCGTTGCCGCTGCGATCAGTGGCGCGGATACAGTGTTTTCTCATGTGGCTCGCGCACACCGCACTGTCTTCACTCGGACGCGCGCTTCAATCCGTTGCGGATATCGTCGTGGATGTTGTAGTATTGTATTGCTAAATCCCCCGACCACTATGTCGGTCTGAGACAGCGAGACCTAGACAAGACCGAGAGGTCCGAGACCAAGACAAGACCAAGACCAAAGACCGTCAAGGCCGTGACAAGACCGAGACCACGTAAAAGTGGTCTCGAGACACACATCACTAGCCCCGCCCACAACATTTGAGGGTAGTAAGTTCGGTCTGGACTTGATCCGTTGAGAAGCAAGTATGGCCGAATCAAAGCTGTTCGGACCAATCAAATTGTCAGGGCGGGCTTTATATGATGATGGACAGCTGATCAACAGTAACATAATCATCCACGTCATCAAAGAGCGCTTGGGTTGAATTTGTTTACAATAAAGTATGGCTGCCGCTGGAGAATTGAGATGTGTAGATTCAGCCATCACGTCTGTTATAGAAGATGTAGACAGCGCATTCATTTTAAAAGAGGAACAGAGAACTGCGATCAAGGCATTTGTCGATCGGAAAGATATTTTTGCCATCCTTCCTTCAGGATTTGGTCTATCCAATTGAGTGCAGAGGCATTTTTTTCATGGTTCGTTTGAAACACGCCCCATAATCACAGCCCAATGGAGCAGTATCACAAGGCTTGTTTGAGATGAGCAAAATCTGCGCAAAACCGATCACCGGTGATCACTGCGAGATGCATGCCGGTTAGAAATGTGTCCGAGTGCGGTCCGCCTTGCTCTGATGTCATGATGTCAAAAAACGTACTCGGTTACCTAACGTAACCTCGGTTCTCTCTAGAGAGGGAACGAGTATTGCGTAAGTTTAACTTACGCTACGGGTTTAACTAACGCTACGGGCAAAGTTCATCTTTGCTCGAGATATTGAAGCCAAAATTATCCCTAATTTTGTATATATTGTCAACAAAGTGCAGCAGCTACAGACCTAGAGCAGGCTATCTAGCGTGCTCATTGGCTGCCTTGCGGCAACTGCAGCAGCCTACCAGTGAGCCTGACGTGACGTCACACCCAATGGTGGCGCTTCGCGCCCAATACGCGTCACAGCCCACCCAAAGGGGTGTGGCTTAGCATATTAAAGCGGGGCTCAGAGGCTGCTTCCCTGGTTTTCATGATCTGAAGCGAAAATTGCTCGAGGCGCTAATACGGCCGGTTACTCAATACTTGTTCCCTCTCTAGAGAGAACCGAGGTTACGTTAGGTAACCGAGTACGTTCTCTTACGAGAGGTTCTCTCGTATTGCGTAAGTTTAGCTTACGCTACGAGAACACTTTGTCAACGCCGTGCGCGCCCAGCATCCACTCTATGAGTCCCAACCCGGGGAACATTGAACATCCCAACCCGGGGAACAACTGCAAGGCGGGAACTTCAAGATTATAGAATCTCACAAATGTAGACGGGGAGGCCCAGCCCGCCGCCATACAGATGTCGTGAATGGAAATTCCACTGGACCATGCCCACGACGAGGCCATGCCTCTTGTGGAATGAGCCCTGATGCCCAGAGGGCATTGCAGACCTTTTGATGCGTAGGCAGCAGAAATCGCGTCCACTATCCATCTGGATACGGACTGTTTCGAGTCGGCGAGACCTTTGGTGCGTCCGCCAAACAAAACGAAGAGCTGCACGGAGCGTCTGAAGGGGGCGGAGCGCGTGACGTAAGCTCTCAGTGCCCTGACAGGGCAGAGGAGGCTGTCGCTCCTCACGCTGTCAGATGCTGGCAGAGCCGACAGAGAAATGACCTGCGCTCTGAAGGGAGTGCCAATCACCTTCGGGAGATAGCCATGTCTCTGTTTGAGGATGACTTTAGAGTCAAACTCAAGGCACGCTGCGCTAACAGATAGCGCTTGTAAGTCCCCCACACGTTTAACTGATGACAGAGCCAAAAGAAAAACGGTTTTGAGCGAGAGGTATTTCAGATTCGTTGAATCTAATGGTTCGAAGGGATGCATCTTTAGGGCCTCTAGGACCACGGAGAGACCCCAAATAGGAACCGAAGGTGGGCGCGGAGGGTTTATCCTTCTGGCTCCTCTTAAGAAGCGGATGACCAGCTCGTTCCTTCCTAGCGACCGGCCTTGCTTCGACTCAGCGAAGGCTGCAACGGCCGCCACGTATACTTTGAGCGTGGATGGGGACCTGCCCTTATCCAGTAGCTCTTGAAGGAAACCGAGCACCTGCGAAACCTCACCCGTTCTGGGGTCCAGATTTTTGTCGGTGCACCATTTGGAGAACACAGACCATTTAGACGCATATAGCCGTCTCGTAGAGGGGGCTCTAGATTGCGTGATCGTGTTCATAACTCCTTCTGGCAGGATAACGGGTATCCGTTGATCAACCACATGTACAGAGACCAGCGCTCTGGGTGGGGATGCCAGATCGAGCCGCAGACTTGAGAGAGGAGGTCCCTCCTCACCGGAATCGGCCACGGGGCTGTGCGTGACAGCCGTGTTAGTTCCGGGAACCAGGTTTGGTTCTCGAGGATGTGCTGGGCCAGCGCATCCTCGTTCCTTGAAAAGAACACTGGGCAATGAGCGTTGTCCTTTGACGCGAATAGGTCGACTTCCGCTCTGCCAAAGAGGCACCATAACAGCTGGACTGTTTGGGGGTGTAAAGACCACTCCCTGGGGGGAATATTGTCCCTGGACAATCTGTCCGGTCCTTCGTTCAGGATCCCTGGCACGTGCATCGCTCTCAGCGAGCGCTGGAAGCACTGGGGCCAAACGAGGAGGCATTCTGCCAGATCGCAGAGGCTCCTGGATCTGACACCGCCCTGGCGGTTCACGTAGGACACAACCGACATGTTGTCCGAGCGGACTAGAACGTGTTGGTCCTGTATGAATGGGAGGAAGCGCTTCAGCGCGTTCTCGACCGCCAGCATCTCCAGACAGTTTATGTGAAGGCGTTTCTCTCGGTCTGACCACAGGCCAAAGACCGGTCTGCCCTCGAAAAGGCCACCCCAACCTGAGTTGGAGGCGTCTGTCGAGATAATTTTCCGGTGGAAAATCGCTCCCATTGTCACCCCCTGCTGGTACCAATTGGCCGCTAACCAGGGCTGCAGAGCTGAAATGCAGCTCTGAGATATCATGATCCGCTTGTAGCCACGCGTCCACCCCTGACGGGGTACGCGGGCGTTCAACCAGCGTTGTAGTGGGCGCATGCGCAGTAAGCCCAGCTGAAGCACTGCTGCAGCTGAGGCCATACAGCCCAGCATCTTCAGAAATTTTTTCAGGGAGGCGGTTCTGCCACCTAGCCGCGGTTATGCGGCTAGGTGTCGAACACGGCGCGCGCGCTCTGTCGAAAGCTGAGCCTTCATAGCCACGGAGTCCAGTTCCATCTCTAAAAAGGAGATTGACTGGCTGGGCCGTAATGAGCTCTTGGTCCAGTTGACCGTGAGGCCCAATCTTTCCAAGTGACTGAGAAGCATAGTTCTGTGAGATACGAGCTCTATCTCTGACTGTGCTAGAATCAGCCAGTCATCCAAGTAGTTCAGAATTCGCACACCCTGACATCTGAGGGGGGCAAGCGCCGCGTCCATGCACTTCGTAAATGTACGGGGTGCCAGGGACAGGCCGAACGGGAGGACAGTGTACTGATATACCTGGCGTCGAAGGCGAATCTCAAGAATGGCCTGTGACGGGGTATAATCTGTATTTGAAAATACGCGTCTTTCAGATCGAGAGATATAAACCAGTCCTTCTGTACCAATTTCGGAGAGGATCTGCCTGGTTGTAATAATTTTGGACCGTCTCCTCATGAGAGCTTTGTTTAAAAAGTGGGCCTGTTAAAAGTTCTGTGGGCCTGAGGGACACATGTTTTCGAGTGCTTGTGTGTAGGGGTGAACACTGGGACGTGGGCACATTTTCTACACGTAAAACACCATCGGCGTGAGCCGGATACACAGAAAATTCACTCTTTATGAGATTCCTGTGGGTCGCCGTAAAAACGGCGTTTGTGTGCAGGCGAGAGGGCATTATAGCCGGCTCGTTGGCTGCTAAATAATCTCCTGCAGTAGCCCTCTGTGGGGGGACTGACAAGGCGTGGCGTTTCGACGGTGGTCCGGCCGCAGCGGGACTTAACTGTCTCTTCTCCCTTGGTGTTAGGAGGGCTTCGCTTGCTCGGGTTTCAACACAATCCTCGGCCGGGGTCCCCACGGGGGAGGCGGCCTGTGACGGCTGTCCGAGCACGATCTAGGGCGGCCGCCCTGTCGACGCTGCGAAGCGGCAGGCTTGGCTGGACGCTGAGTGGAGCTTCTAGCAGGCAGCTTGTCACGTGAGCGGCCTGTGGCTGAGCTAGAGCGTCATGGCAGAAACAAATTCATGGCCTGCGAGGTCTTCTGTACTTCGGAGAAGTGATCCACGATGCCGTTGACCGCTGGGCCGAAGAGACCGGTGGGGGAGAGCGGCGCGTTGAGGAAAGTGGCACGCTCAGACTCCCTCATGTCTGTCCATGGATCTGGCGATGGCCTGAGCTGCGGTCTTTGTAGCGCGGAGGGAAAGGTCCGTCGCGCTCCTTAGATCAGGGATCGCAGCTGGATCTGAGCCCTTCTTGTCCCATTCGCGGAGGAGGTCGGCTTGCAGGATCTGCAGAACGGCCATAGAGTACAGGGCGGAAGCAGCCTGTCCGGCGGCGGAGAAGGCGCGGCCGACGAGAGCTGACGTGGTCCTGCAGGCTTTAGAGGGGAGCGCAGACTTTGAGCGCCATCCAGAGGAGGGCGGGCAAAGGTGCGCTGCTACCGCTTCTTCCACTTGGGGGATGGAGACATACCCCCTCTCGGTGGCGCCGTCCACGTGGGAGAGCGTCGCGGAGATACTGGTGTGGAGCCTCGCGGAGAAAGGTGCATTCTACGATTTAGAGAGTTCGGCGTGGAGCTCCAGCAGAAAAGGAGCAGGCCTTGAAGCCGGTGGCTGATGGCGGCGCTGAAGAAAACAGCCGTCCAGGCGGTTAAGCGCAGGCTCCTTGGGCAATGACCACTCGAGGCTGAGGCGGTCGACGGCCTTCACCGGGAGACGCATCAGCGAGAGAGACACTCGAGGGAGCCGGTCCGACGAGTGTTTGTCCTCCGTGTCGGGCTCCGGCATCCTCTGAGCACGGTGCTTCTTTTTGCGCGATGAATTGGAGGGCGGAGTGACAGCTTCAGCGCTGAAGAGCTCCAGACGCCATAGACAGCTCTTCGCAGTGGATGCAGCCTCCCGACGAAAGTGTGAGGCCTGCGTGGTCCTGGCCCAGGCAGAGAGCGCAAATCACGTGGCGGTCTCCGGCGCTGAGAGGGGCTCGGCATGAGCCAAAGGACGTGCGAGGCATTCTTAAAAGAACGCTCGCGCTCTTTTAGTAAAAGAGTGTGTCGCAGCGGTGAGCACACACAGACACAGTAAAAACAGTGATAAGAGCAGAAAAGGATATATGTCGCCAGATAGCGTTGCTGGCACGGAAGGCTGAAGGTGGCGAGAAGTCGACCGGCTTCCTCAGGCGCTTTCCTCTGCTGGCAGTCGCTGGTTTCAACGGCGGCGGCTTCTCTCGGAACCAGCGGAATGAAGAGCTTCGCTGAAGAGATGAAAATCAGGGAAGCAGCCTCTGAGCCCCACTTTTATATGCTAAGCCACACCCCTTTACGCAGGCTGTGACACGTATTGGGCGCGAAGCGCCACCATTGGGCGTGATATCACGCCAGGCTCACTGGTAGGCTGCTGCAGTTGCCGCAAGGCAGCCAATGAGCATGCTAGATAGCCTGCTCTAGGTCTGCAGCTGCTGCACTGCGTTGACAATATATACAAAATTAAGGATAATTTTGGCTTCAATATCTCGAGCAAAGATGAACTTTACCCGTAGCGTAAGCTAAACTTACGCAATACGAGAGAACCTCTCGTAAGAGAACTCTCGCGACCACAAGGTGCACGTGTCGGATTCTGCAGTAGAGCGCAGTTGCTCTCCACCGACTGCGCTGATCAAAAGCACGATGGGAAACGACTTACTGACGACACAGCTTAATGCTAATTGGTTTAAACAACCGTGATGTATGGTTCTCTTTTAAAATGTTTGATTTTGAAACTCTGATATCATGTTTTATGTGTATAGGCCTATGTATGTTATGTGTGAATAAACTCTCTGACAGTGCGATATGGGTTATGTGATGTCATTTTTGTTAAAACAATATATATACAAACACATGTCATGTAGGAAAGAAAAAATGATTGATCAACACGTAGGCTATTTGGAATGTAATCAAATAACAAGTAGCCTACTTTGGGTGTCTTCATTATATTTATTTTCATATAAAACCAACAGAACTTAAATTACATCCAGTTTATTAGCAACACCGTGCACAGACGTGAATCCCGTGATATCAGTCTTTGATCTCACAGGTGTCAGATCCACTGCAAAAAGAGAGATCTGTCCGTCTTGCCTGCACTTTTTTCACTCCTCCCCTCACTGCGCCGCCTACTCTCGCATACATTTCAGGCGAGGCAAGGCGCATCTCAAACAAGCCTATTGACTCACATTCTGACTAGAATCTGAGCATGTCGACGTCAGGCTAGTATCACGATTCTTTTTTACATAAAATCACAACAATACCCTTTTTACATAATATCACAACAATACTTTAGATCCTCAATATTTAAATTTATTTACGAGTCATATCATTTCCTACACCCAATTAATGAAGAAGTTTATCTCAACTCTGAAACCTCCATTCCTTAGTGTAGTCAAAAACACTTCCACAAGACGCAACACCGTGCGTGTTGGTCCTGGGCAAAATGGTCCTGGGCAAAACCATTCAAACCCTGCTTTCATAGGGATTCATGGGTTTCATAGGGACTCATGTTATGTTACCAAACCAGATTGAGATAGAATCCATAATGTCTATCTTTACCTATCCATGTGTCATCAAAAGATTTATTAACAAATATAAGCATCAGGTTTTCTGTTAATTGTGACAGTGGAACAGAGGGTACCATCATCAATACGGTAAATGATGGTGTAAGAAGTGGGTATAAATTACTTGAACTAATGTACTCTGTAATCCATGTATGGTTTACCACTGTACTGTACTACATAGAGACTTGACAGTGTGTTCTTACAAGTGTGACTGGCTTGATACTGCAAGCTGACCTTTCCAGACAGGGTTAAGTTACAGGAATTTGGTGGCCCCTGCCATGGTAAGACCTCTGTTTATCACACGGTGGACAGTTACGGCTCGGACTTCATTTGACACAACATCTCCCTGCCCTCTGCCTCACTCTCTCTCATGCCCTCCCGTGCCGGCGTGTCCACCTCTCTGATGGGCCTCTTGTACAAAATAGTCATTGACTGGCTCCAAGTCAATAACATTCTTGATGAATACGGTCAAGAGCAAAATTGGCGCTAATTTAACAAGAATTTATTATGTCTACTATATTCAAACAAAATGTGTGTGTTGATACAACACATAAAAATGAATAAAAACATAATTATGATTACATTTTTACATTACGCCAACCATTTACGTTAAACTAAGCAATGTCTGAATGAAGGTGTGGTGAAAATGTTTAGCAAATTCGTGTGCTGTATAATTGAAAATAAGCTTAAAGGGATTGTTCTAGCAAAAATTACAATTTTGTCATCATCAATCTCATGTTGTTCCAAACCCATCACAGATGAAGACATATTTTATATTCTCTCTTCATTTTGTCCATCTATTAAAAGTCCATGCAAACTAAACTTACACACATTAAAAAGTGCAAAAGACAATATAAAAGTATTATAGAGCAATTTAATCCACATAGGACAGTACATAAAGAAAAATCCTCATTGGTTTACACGTCAAGCAAGTACAGATTAGCTTTCATTCAGCATATTTGAGGTGCTCTGTGTATGTCCATTGATTTGATGATGATGTGAATAAAAGAATACTAAATTAAATGTTAATCATAAAGTTATCGTGTTTCTTCAGAAATGGATTAAACCTCTTGATTTGTATGTATTCCTTTTTTGGGTGAATTATGAATTAATCAAAAATGAATATGCGATGACCCGTTTGGTGATTACTAAAACCAATGAAATTTACCACTACAGTATTTGTGAAAACAGTACCAAACATAGGAATAAAATATACACAAATGAAATGCAGTATTTGCCACCAAAGCAAATTAAACCTCAATCAAATTACACCTGGGTTAAAAAAAGCAACAATTACACACGCAATTGACCTCATGAGACAGACTAGAGGGGGGTGATATGAGGGACTCAACAAAGATGTATGACCATGACAATGCAATATTCCTCTGCCAAATAAGCCAATAAACTCACCTCAGTAAGCACAGGGCTTAATATACATTCATACAATCAGTGTTAATCTCTCTCAGTCTGAATCTGATCTTCTTGTGTAAAGCATTTAAAATTACAGTCATGTAATGCAAACACTAAATAAATAAGTAATGCACCTGCAGTCTTAAAATGTTCTGACTGACAAATTATGTCATGTCAATAAGAAATTCCTCGTGGACAGTTTTAGCTTACCTATGCACCTTCTATGACCACTCAGGTGACACTGATGATGCCCTGAAGATGTGGAGATCAAGGCAAACTTCGCCACGGTCTCGCCCTAAAAAAGCAGCATTCACCTTGCTCTTGTCAGCAGAAAGCGACCAATCCTAACACATCGTTAGCTAACCCAGCACTTTGTGAGCCTGGGTGGAAAGCAAGCCTTCTCTCAGAGTCAGCTGGTTCATGTTATGATATGTTTGGGGAATAATTTTGTGAAAGGCAAAGACTATGAGTTGATGATGTGGAGGAATGAGAGTGCCTGCTGCTACTGATGAATTATTATTGATTTTACAATCATAAACACAGACAGAAGGATCAGAGATTGTACACCAGCACAGGCACTTCTGATTATGTGTTCCCTTGACAATTTCAAGATAAAATATAGATGTAACATGCTTGCACACAAAAGATAGGAAATGCCTGAGGAGAATTTTAAAACATTGTATACCTCCATTGTATATCTCCATTACGTCACAATGTAATAAATTAAAGTATAAAGTAAATTGTCCATAGTGCGGATAAATGCCTTTTACCTTTTTGGTATAGTGCCTTAAAGGGATAGTTAATAAAAAAAAAAATAAAAAAAAAATTATCAGCATTTAGTCACCCTTACATTGTTCCAAACGCATACGACATCTGTTCATATTCAAAATATAAATTAATATACACTGCATATACGGTGGTATTGTTGTTTCAACTTAAAGTAAGTGTTTGTGCTAGTCAACTCAAATATCCAAAGTTGTCACTTAGTACAACTTAACATTTCAAGATGAAACATCTTCTTTCTTTTTTTACAGTGTTCACCGATGAGCCCAAAAATGTACCAGTCACAGGTGAAGTGAATATTGTTGATAATCTCCTAACAATAAATTAAGATATGGGTGGTAAGCAGACATTCAGTTCTCATTATCAACGTGTTGAATGCTGGAGAAATAGCAAGATTTAAAAATCACAGTGTTATGAGGAGGGACAAACCACAAACCAGCGATAGGCTGTTGGGCGCTCAAGGCACATCGATGCAAAAGGGCAACGAAGGCTATTCCGTCTGGCAATGTTCTGCTGAGAAACCCCAAGAAATACCACAGGATACCTTCGGGGATCTTGTAGAGTCCATGCATAAAATATAAAATATTGTTGATTACCTACAAAGCACTAAATGGTTTAGCTCCGCAGTACTTGAGCGAGCTCTTAACGCATTATAGTCCTTCACGTCTATTGCGATCTCAAAATTCCGGCCAGTTGATAATACCTAGAATATCTAAATCGACTGCTGGCGGTAGATCCTTTTCCTATTTAGCACCAAAACTTTGGAACAGTCTTCCTACCATTGTCCGGGAACCAGACACACTCTGTCAGTTCAAAGCTAGACTAAAAACACATCTCTTTGACCTAGCATACACATAATACATTATAGACTTCTATAATTCAGTGTTAGGCTGCATAGATTAGGTCAGCCGGAACTGGGAACACTTCCCTTAAATCTTGATGTACTCGCTACATCATAAGAAGAATGGCATCTACGCTAATATTAATGTCTTTGTTTATCCCGAGGTTTTCCCGCAGCCTGCCGGATCTAGGCCGTATCCAGATCTGACGAAGGAGATCCGCCTGGACCCGATGACAATGCAGTGCTGAAGTATCCACTATCCTCTCCCTATGGAGGATCCCTTTCCCACTCTACAGATAAAGCGTTGTGAATTTCGGCTCGCGTACCCAGAAGTGATAAAATAAAGCAAAATTCTGTACCAAATTTATAGGCAAGACAAGTAGTTTGTTTAGGCTGGGTTGTATGGAATTACAAACCTGCGCACATATTTTAAAAAGCACATAACTATAGAATCAATTCTGAATGAGCATGTGAACGCCGTCAGCGTTAATCACAGTCCATTTCGACGGAGGTGAATCAATCAAAGTTAACTTTAGCTGGAAATAACATTATTCAAGAACCGCTATAACGCCAAAACAATCTCTGTTACCTTAAATTATATGTTTATCTATGTAAAGCTGCTTTGAAACAATCCATTGTTAAAAGCGCTATATATAAATGAAGATGACATTGGCGGTATGGCGCTGTTTGCCACGCGGAGGACCAACAGCATATTATAAAGATGGTCATAATGTTTTGGCTCATTGGTGTATTTTTAATATTCTTTCATATTTTTTGTCCCTCCATTGAAAATCCATGCAAACAAAATTACAAAAAGACTTCATAAAAGTAATCCATATAAATCAAGTGGTTTATTCCACATATATATAGTGCAAACATCATTTGTTCTTGAGCATCAAGCAAGCACAGTTTAGATTATGTTTACCATTTTTGATGTAGGCTACAATATTTATGAATGTTGATCAAAATGTATGTGAATAAAAGCTTAAATTAAATCTGTTCATCATTAAGTGATAGTGTCTCTTCACAAGATTTGGATTGACCTGCTCGCTTCATATTTCGTTACAATGTCTTTTTGTACTTTTTGAAGCACAAAAATGTTGGTTTGAATGGACTTTCAATGGATGGGCAAAAAATAACTTGTAAAAATATCTTTATTTGTGTTTCAAGAGGACTGAAAGTCTTGGAAACGAGGGTTAGTAAAACCAGACAAAATATAAATTACTGGGTGAACTATCATAGTTCATGAAAATGATGAAAAGTCACCATTTGCACACTCTTTCTAAGCCGTATGCCATCAGGTTACATGCAAGAACCAATAAGGTTTGATGTTAGTTGATGTTTGCACTTTGTATCACAATCTTTGATTAGGTCTGTGATTGTGAGTTTTGAATGTTTGAGTTTGAATTTAAATTGAGATTGAATAAAGGCATACGTTTCTTCCATTCATCACAGAAAGCGATCAAGTCACTTCTGAATATATTTGGATTAATGGAATAATTTCACATTACCTTTATGTCCTTTATTTCTTAAGCTTGAAAGTTTAAGAAAGTTTAAGACTCGATTCATAATATGGACCAACTAATGCTCAATAATGTCAATATCATTTCAGTGTAGGGTTGATGTATGAAAGGAAACTATTATAATGCAGATTACTTTGCAATTTTGACGAGAAAAGCATTTTGAGATGGCAAACAGAGTATAAATATAAATTTGACATGATGAACAGATGTATCTAACTTAAATTAGGCACATTCTTCACTACTGTAAATTACTTCAGAAATATCACCATCAGAGTAATATTGGAGATGTAGAAAAAGGCCAAAACATCACTAAAGATCATTACACTGTTGAACTTTTCAGGGAGGTCTTACATTTGAGCTTAATTTGAAATGAAAACACTAACAAACAAGAAAGAATTCTCTTAGGTTAACATTAGGAAAAAGAGACTATGTATATGTTCTGAAGAAGCAGCTGGTTAATGTTAAAAAGGGGGTTGGGAACTCGGCAATGCCGTTTGCGGTTGTCCTCCCGAGGCATTTCAATGGCTCTCTCACTGTTCACAGATCCCTTTGCCGAACAGCAGCAAGTGGAAGCAAATGTTAATTAGCGCTTGTCAGCAGAGCCTTGCCTTTAAAAGGGGCCGTAGAAAAGGTCAATGTATTACATTATTATTTCTTCTGCTTTGTGACACAGGAACTTTCCTCCCAAGTTTACGAGTTAGTAATGATCTAGTGAGCCACACCAGAATGTGCTGTCCAATTAGCTAGACTCACAATGCCATATGGCACCTGGCTATTAGAGTTTCACAGAAGTCCTTAAGATGATCTTTGGATGTTGTGAGTTATGAGTCTTCGCTGATATTTTATTTTAAATTTGGCAACAACAGTTCTCTAAGATAAATCAAATGGACAATTTTTATTTTCTTCTTTTAAGTTGACCTTTGGAAGTCTCTCTTGTGGGCTGAAATCAAAAGTGAGCCATCTCAAAATCAGCCTCAGTAATCTCTCTCTGTGTGTGAGTGTGTGTGTGTGCGGTCGAGGTAAACCCAACATTATGAGGACAAAATGTCCCCACAAATATCATGGCAATATCTGAAATCCTTGTGGGGACATTTTTTTGGCCCCAATGAGGAAAACGGCTTATAAATCATACTGAGTGATGTTTTTTGAAAATGCAAAAATGTTCTGTAATGGGAAGAAGGTTTAGGTTTTAGGGTATGTGGATGTGTGTGTGTGTCAGGGTTCGCTTAAAAAGCTTGAAGTACTTGAATTTGAGCCATGGAAAAACCCTGAAAACAGCCATATTTATGAAAAGGTACTTGAAAAGTGCTTGAATTATTGAAGGACAATATGTGAAAGTAGTGTTTAATTTTATCAATAAATAATATTTTCACGCAAAATTAAAGCTGCAGCCCATCTGATAGCTATAGAGCAATTTCGGATGGCTATGAGCATGATATTGCTCATATAAATATCAAAGTATGATACAACTTTCATTCTTCAGGTCAATCATATATTAATGTGGGGGGAAATCAGTTTGAAAGAGGAAAGCGATATCTTTGTCATTGTATCCTTACAATGGGTAAAGTTACCACAGTCACTGCATGTGTTCCACTTTATTTGTACCATTTTATTTTATAGGTTTATTTTTATTAATCTATTTACCTTTTTTAGAATTTTAAAGATATTGTTTGAAATAATGAGATCTCTGATTGTAGTCTTTGAAAGCCAAACAAGTAGTGCTTGAAAAGTCCTTGAAATTCCTGGAATTTCAAATACAGTATCTGTACAAACCCTGGTGTGTGTGTGTTTGTTTGTGTGTGTGTGTGTGTGTGTGTGTGTGTGTGTGTGTGTGTGTGTGTGTGTGTGTGTGTGTGTGTGTGCGCGCAATACCCTCGGCTCCATTAAGATAAGATCATCAGATCATCCTAGCTGCATTAGAGTCACAACAAAATCAGATCCATAAGAAACAGGTGTTCAAAATCAGCACAGTGCAGAACAGATTGAGGAGAAAGTGTGCGCCATAATATATTTATTGGTTTTACAAAGCAGTCAGGGTCTTAATGCTTCCAAGTCGCAACATTAACATTTTATTGCATTTTAACATTTTACATTAACTGTCAAACGAGTCTCGTGTCTCACGTAACAAAATCTTTTCATTTCGAATTCATAACATCATTTTATCATTTTAAATCCTCTGCCATGTTCGGTGATAACAGAAATAAACAGTTGCTACTGCCAGAGCTGCATCAGGCGTGATTGCGTACGAAAAATCCTTAACCAGGTGAGAGTCTTTACTCCGGAGCGAGTCATTAATCAGGCATCATTCTCGTTCAATACCAAGCGAAAGGGAGGGTAGAGATTATACAGTATTATCGTCTCCACCTTCATCATCATGACATTTGTTACGCCTCACCAAAGAGGGGCAAATATGCCTATGATGTGATGCAATGTTTCAAAATCATATTGGTTAAAGAGACAAAGGCTCAGAGACCATCAAGGGCCGGTGGATGTGGAGTCATACAAGCTCTTTTTAAAGATGCCTGTCCACTGACAGAGGTGGGGTGGTGGTTTATTACCATGTCAATAGCAGCCAAAACAGCCATGCTTTATATTCACTGTGTCCACTCGGCCCTGGCGCAGATCTCCTGCACTCTCCCTGTAACCACACACTGGCCCAATCACAGGCCATATATCCATAAACACAGTTAGACTTTTGAAAATGACATTTCTAATCCGCAGCCTCAAGCCAGGTGGGATGATCTACAGCAGTTTACATCTTGGCATATAAAACATAAATCTGACTGGCTCGTAACTTATGAACATTATCAGTGCCGGCCCGAGCCTTTTGGGGGCCCTAAGCAGAATTTGATTTGGGGGCCCCTCCCACTACGCGGAGTCACCTGTGCTTGACGATTATTGACACAAATATCACGCAACAATGCTACATTATAAATTAATACAGTGAGGTTATGTATAAATACAAAATAAATACTAAGTAAAAAATAGATAGCCTACTTAAATATTTTTTTTTAACTTTTACTAACTCTTTGAAACTTCTTAAAACAAACTGTCTCAAAACATATCAAATAAATTATTTGCTAAAATAATGACAACTGAGAAATCAAAAACATAATAAGAGCAAGGGTTCAACAATGACAATTATTGTTGAAAACTGTAAAAAATATTATTATTTCTCAACTGTCTCAATACAGTGTAACTGTCCACAAAGTCTTTTTTTTATTAGTATTATTGTAACAGACTTTGTTAGATTGTACATGACAGAATCTAACAAAGTCTTTTTCTTCGTTCTATTTTCGGCACCAGAGGGATACGCCCGCAGCTCGTCCGCGCCAATAGGCAGTAGCGGTCGATAGGGCGTCTATCTATATGATAGGCTTGTTCGACTTCATGCAGCTCTGCGCAGACCGATCGGTAGCTGACTTGAAGCAGTGCACGCCGGTTAGAAATTTTGTCCGTCTTGATGCAGCACTGACTCCACGTGACTGTGACGTATGCCATCAAAGTACCGCGAGAGCGATTCGAGAGTAGCCGGAGGATTCAGCCAGCGCAGTTTCTGCAGCGGCTGCACAAGCTCTGATGACGACACAGCTGTTCCACGATTCGCCGGATTCACCGCATGACAACGATCACGTGCGTGTCTGTTTATTCTCACACCTTTAGTTCCACTAAAGTGCACAAATCAGTTTTTATAACAGTAAACAGTCTTTTCATGTAGTCGCGATGTTATATTGAGTCATGTTTATCAAAATAAAACTGATTAAAAAACGTTGACTCCACTTCATTGATATGCTTATTTTGAACTTTATTCTAGTTCAAACAGATGCCGTATGAAGCAGTAAAGTGTTGAATGAAAATGTGTCTGAAATATCTGTGTATTTGGCAAATATTGCATTTATTTCATTTCAGCTGTGGTAAAGTAAGCAAACACCACGTGAGAGGTCACTACGGGAACCAGAAAGTGTCCGACTTCACGTCTCCGTTTGCCGCTCCTCCCCGCCTGCACGCGGCTACTCTCGCCGATCGCTTACATCCAGCCGCAGCCGATGTCGAACTCACCAGGGCTGCGTTCAGCGCCGACAAAACGTTGCACAACGTTTTTTAAACAGAAACGATGATGCGTTGAACGCACTGGTGTGATGACGCAAGAGTTGCAACTATGGCAGCTGAGAAGGCCATTCTTTGTGTTCTTTGTGAAGAATTTTCGGAGCCTGATGAAGTCGGTATAAATATGTGTTTAATACTGCAAAATATGCCCGATGTTACAGTTACTGCACTTGCCGCCCAAAACACAAGAGAACATCCCAATCGAGTGAAGGGATTTGTGGAAACTGAAATAGAAGCACATCTTACCTAATAAAGACTAAAACATCTATTTAGCCTCACATACTGACTTGATTTGTAGTTCATACTGTTTTAATACCCTGTATTTTCTTTCTCATTTTTAGGAAAAGCACTTAATTACCATTGTTTATTTCTATACCAAATGTCATACGATTGCAATGAAGCTAAAAATATAAACAACTACATCATTATGTTGATATCCTATATTTTACAATAAAACTTACGACAAACATGTCTTCTAATATCCTCAGTTGATGCATAAACTGAGCTGCATCGAACACATTTGTAAAATACTTTATTTGAACCCATTGTGTGAGTTCACTTTAATTCCGCGTGCCTTATATACATGTTGCTGCTGATTGGACTGCAGTTCTGACACGCCCACCAAACAAGAGAAAACGCATCTCAAACCCCGTTGCACACCGGTGCACGCCGTTTCCAGGAAACATGACGTTCAACCTGGAAACCGTAGCAAAACGTTGCGCACCGTTGTGATCTTGAACATGCCCCTGATGTCTATGGCTAGCACCATCACATCCAATGGCGCGGGTGCCTCTGACGTACGACCAATGAGGCTGAGCTAGCCCTACGTCATTAAACGTCAGAACCCGACAAGGGGGCGTGGCCTTACTTGAATTCAAATACAAATACAAATACAAATACTTTTCCCCCTCAACAAATACAAATACAGATACAAATACCGGCTGCTTTGCACACCCCTAATATATATGTGGGTGTATATCTTCTGTTTTCATTTTAATTTTAGTTAAAATGTTACTAATTTTGTTTATGTTTTTACCATTTTTATTAGTTTTAAAAATAATGAAAAAATATTTTTTATAATATTTTATTGTTTTACAGTTTTTTCCAACTGCTTACACACTAAATCTTTTCATGTCACACGATTTTTGAAACCTCTCACTCAAAGGGCAAAACTACACACCAAATCTCCCAAACCAAAAGCTATTTCTCAGCCTTTGACTCAGTTTTCAATTGCATAAAACACTTTTTTCAAAACACTACACACAATTATCTACCTAAAACACAAAAATCTAACAGGAAGTGACATGCTTTCCTTTTCCAAACACAACCAATCAAAATGCTACACTTATTCACCAGGTCACACACACACACACTCCTCATATGTGCAAACACTAATTGCTTAACTGATCACTTACCAATCACTGATTTACTGTAGTATAGGCCTATAAATAGGTGAAAGATCAGATTACCTGTTTTGAACAATAGATGCCAACAATGGACAGAGAGCAAGAAGAGGAGGAAGAAGAAGACGAGGGCAAAGGCAAAGAAGAGAATGAAGGAGAGCCATCTCTGATGAGACTAGGGCAACACTTGTTGATCATGTGATCAACCACGGTTTGACCGTGAGAGAGGCTGGACTGAGAGTGGCGTCCATAATTCGAACCTTCAGAAATAAACACAGGTATGCAACTATCTAATGACTATTTTAGCATTACAGTAATGTCAAGTGTTTTACTTCTTTAGCTGTGCTTTCACCCTCACTTGATAGGGATGTACCAATCATGAACATTAAACTGTTTCACTCAATAACCAGGCCTCAATTGGATCTTTGCCCTTTCTCTTTTATTTGTCTTCACCTCTTGAAGCCAGACATTACAGGTGAAAAACCTTCAAAACCAGAAAACACCAACAATTTACTTTTTTGCATGTTTGAGGTAAAACAGACACATAGAGCTCAAAAGTGATCAATTATCAAACTTAGCACTAGACATATATATAAAAGTAAATACACAGATCTCTTCATGAACTATTTAAGTTTAAATTCATTCACAAACATTAAATTATTATTTAAATTACAGGAGGCACAATGAATTGCATGAGTATTTAAATATTCAAACAGTGAATTTAACTCATTTTTTACCCATACAAAATCTTTTCAGTACATATTCACTCCCATTAAAATTGTACAAACTACTATTTTAACATTTAAATATTTTTAATTTCCATTTTAGGCAAATATTATATAAAAATAGGACCATGCACGATTTTAAACCATGTCTTTCCAAATCAACAATATCCCAAATGTCGGAGCACATATCAGAATTAAATAACTAAATTAAGTGATTTCGTAAATACCACGTGAGTGTCTACAACACACAAATACTACAGCACGCAAACATAAGTGTCTTCCTCCACCCGTACCTCGACGCCTCATCAGCGTGCAACAAAGTCTGATTAATGTGGCGATCTTACCGGCTGTCTGTTCAGTCTTTTGATTTGGTACCGATATCTGCACAGCTTTAGTGAAGTCTGATTAGAAAGCCGCTTTCCTTTCTCGCGCTGTACTGGCGTTGTTGCTGGTACTAGCTGACACATTGAATCTGAAATGTGCGTGTCTTTCCTGCTTGATTACCCACAGGTGAGTGATAATTTGTTCCGCCTGATCGCTGACGAAAAAAGGGGCGTTCGCCGCGACACCTCCCACTCAACCTTTTTGTTCTTGGATGGAAAGGTTGCAGAACTTTAAGCGAACTTAATCACTACAGAGACTGCTCCTCTACAGGCAAAAGGACTACAAGTCGTGCTGACATCTCTGCGCAATATCACTCCATTAGAACTCTTAGCCTGGTCACTAGAAACTAAGGACCGGGTCGCCGGCTCTTGATACTGGACTGAGCGACAATTTCCTGGTGTGACAAGAATCTCAACATCTCTCACAATGCCCTTTAAGTCTGGAGCTACGGAGACGACTCTGCCAAGCCTAAACTGTCCCCGCAGAGCGTTCTGGTCGCAAAGCCAAACGACATCCCCAACAGCGACATTTCTTTCCGTAGTGTGCCATTTGGTTCTAATGAAAAGACTTGGGCCAGCAAGCTGGCACCACGCTTTCCAAAACTCGTTAACCTGGGCTTGAACTTCACGAAGGCGCTTGTAGGGGTAGTTGTTAAAGTTAAAAGACTTGAAGTCGCCACTGTGAGGTGCTCGCCCTAAGAGAAGCGAGTTTGGTGTTACATACTCAATGCGGTCCTCGCGACTCTGGATTCTTGCATCAATTGGCCGCTCATTAGCCAGATTAGCTGCCAAATGGAGGGTTGTCAGAAACTCACTGAAAGTAAGGCTTGCCGATTTGCTTAAACTTTGAAGAGCTCTCTTAGCAACCCTAACGCCAGCTTCAGCAGCTCCATTTCGATGTGGTGAATCAGCAGGGAGCACTTTCCACGTCCAGCTTGTCCCATTTTTTGCAGCATACTCCTCCAGACTTACTGTATCTTGGCTTCGCAGAAAGGTATACAAGTCCTTTAGAAAAGATCTTGCCCCAATAAAATTAGTCCCAGGGTCTGACCAAACCTTAAGGGGATGGCCCCTGATGGCAACGAATCTTTGGTAGGCCATTAAGAAACTCTCTGTGGACATACTACTGGCAAGATCTACGTGTAGAGCCCGACTTGCCATACAGCAGAAGATAATGCCCCAGACCTTCATGGACACTCTTCTTTTGATGTCATCTTTCACCAGGTATGGTCCAAACAAGTCAACAGAAGTAAACTGGAACGGCGCAGCAGGTCTTGACCTTTCTACTGGTAGATCACCCATTACTTGTTGACATACTTGAGCTCTAGCCTTCCGACAGTGCATGCACTGGTTGACAACTTTCTGGGCCAGCCTTCTACCTTGTATGACCCAAGCCTTTTGCCGCATCCTTAACAGAGTTCCAGCAACCCCTTCATGCCCTTCCTGATGACTTTGGCGTGCCAGTAGAGTCCCCAGCCAGGTGTCAAAGGGAATTAGGGGAACAGCCCAGCAGTCTTCCTTGAAATACTGTATTCGGCCTCCGCACAGTAACAACCCACTAGTTTCATCCTTGTACACGACCAGCCGGTCTGTTGTGGTGCTGGGGAAAGTAACTCCTTCTTGAGCTGCTAGACACAAATCTCGAAAGGCGTCCTCCCTCTCGGCCACAGTAACAATGCCAACCAACGGGACTGCCTCCCACTTTAATCTTCCCCTGGCTCTGCCTTGAAGAAACTTCTTTGCCGCTCTCCAGACCAGCACTAGTGACTTTGTCAGTTTCACTAGGGTACTGAACCGCTTGATATCCAGAAGGCTTGTAGCTGCAACCCCAATGGGTGGCCTATGCAGATTCATGGAGGGCTCCTTCTTTGCTCCAACCCGGGTAAGAGCAGCAACAAAAGCCTTCTTCTGGATGCGTGTGAGGTTCTCTCTTGCTTCAACAGCAACATCCTTGGCGGACTTCACTGGCCACTCACTCTGCGGGAGACTTAAGAACTTAGGACCCAGCTGCCACTCTGTGCCTTCGTCCAACTCCTTGGGGCTTGCCCCTCTGGAAATAATATCCGCTATGTTGAGTGGCCCAGGAACCCACCACCAGTCTTGGACGTTTGTGCTGCCTTGAATTTCCCCAATTCTGTTAGCAAAGAATGTCTGGTAGCCGTAGCTTTCACGTTGGACCGCTCCCAGGACTGTCTGGCTGTCAACCAGGTGGTACCACGTCTCTACATGAATTCTGCAGTGCTTCTGGAAATGCTTCTTCAGACGGGCAGCATAGACAGCTCCACAAACTTCAGCCTTGACAGCATCCCCCTTATGGTCTAAAGGCGTCAGTTTGGCCTTCGATTCGACCAGCCGTATGATCACATCATGTGGTAATTTCCAACGTAGATACAATACAGCGCCGTATGAGCGCTCACTGCCATCAGAGAATGTGATACCGCAGGGCTCGGCGGCAGGGTCAGAAGGTGTTAAAGCCCTGGTGAATCTCAACCGACCGAGCTCAGCATAATCTTCAAGGAGGCAGATGGCGTTTTCCCGGAGGTCCTCAGACAAAGGTACGTCCCATGTGTTTTCTAATGGACTATATTTGACCTTCGCTTCTTGAAAAGCTCTCCTCACCAAGATAGCTCCCTTCTGCTTAACGGGTGTCGCAAGACCGAGGGGATCATACAACCCAGAAACCTGACTTAGGAGCTCTCTACGGGTAAGTGGATTTGGCACCTGCGCCCTTACTTCTTCTTTCAACAGGTTTTCTCCCAACCTCATTTTCTTTTTCTTTTTGGAGAAGTTCACGGCTACCATCAAGCGAAGTTTGTCACCTTCTGGATCATAACCAAGGCCCAGAGCTTTATTATCCTCTTCGGAGAGTTGATTTGGAAGGACCCTCACCGAGGGTTCTTTCCTCCCCAGGTCTCTGGGTTCTGGCCTCCCACTTTGGCCAGAGTAAACCCACGGCTTCAAGTAAAATCCGCCGGCTTGCAAGATTTGCACAATATTGGCTGTTATTTGCTTGAGCTTGCCCAGGTCATTGTGCGAGGTCAGGATGTCATCTACATACGCATCTTGTTCCAGCACACGGCGCTCTTCTGCAAAATGGTTGAACATTGGCAGATTAGCTGTCTCACGCATGGCAACTTGCGCAATGCACCCAGCTGGTTTGTTTCCGATGTTAACCCTCGTAATTGCAAATTCCTGAACATCCTCTTCTTCAGAGTCTCTCCACAGGAACCGATGAAGATGTACCTCCTGGTCCTCAAGCCATACAGAATTATACATTTTTTTGATGTCCCCGAGCGCAGCAAAACCACCTTGCCGGAACCGTATGAGGACAGCACGGATGTCATTGAGTACATCTGGACCCTTGATGAGTAGGTCATTCAGGCTATGGCCCCTGAATTTCTGACTACTATTCCACACAAGGCGAACCGGTGTGGTAACAGAGTGGGGGTTTGGTGCAATTAGATGACTAATGTACCACACCGGTCCAGTCCATCTCTCCAGTTCTTCAGCTGACAGCTTGACAGCAGCGTTCCGCTCAACCATATCGTGGATTTGTGCTTTATAGGCTACCTTCCATTCCGGCTCTCTTGCCAATTGCTTTTCGGTCCTCCGGAACGTTGCTTCGACAGCCCTTCTATTGTTGGGCAATGTTACCGGATCCTCCAACCAGGGGTACTTAACATGCCAATGTGGCTTCTCACTGTGACGATCTCCAGTTACATACGTCAATCCACTTTTTATTTGCTCCAGCTCCCGCTCCTCAGAAATGGTCATCTCCTTCCCCCCAGGTTGACAATTTCCACATCTACAGCCACCACACCTGGGTTCACAGGCAGCCCCGATACTGTCCCATCTCCACCAATCCATGAAATCTCGCCTGGCAGCACACGAAGTGGTTTGGGTAAGTAGAGATGACTGGACTGAGCCATTACAGATGATTTCCTTATACTCCGCAGCTGCTGTCCTCATGGAGCGTGCAAAATGCGTTCTGGAGCTATGGGCAGTGACTGTAACATCTTCCAAGAGATCCGGGTGAGAACCACCCACCGTTTTCCCAAGGGGACCATCCCATAGGACAAGGTCACCGACGGAATGCACCTTCTGAGGGACGAGCCGGCCTTCTTTATGACTGATGAGGAGCTCGATCTTAGTAGGACGGACCAGTTCGTGAAGAGGAACGTCCGGGAATATTTTTTGCAGTCTCGTGGGTGGCACATGCCGATTGACTTCAGCGATGCTATCCAGCCCGTAACACACAAGCTGGTGGGATCTCAGGGTTCCCTTTGAAGTTGTAACCCGGATCTTCAATAGATATCGCTTAGTCTCGACCGTCACTTGCATCCCGCCAACTCCATGGACTATAAGTGTAACATCCTCACTTCTCAAATTCAGCTCACCTGCAGCCTCATGAGTGATGTAATTGGTGTCGGATGCCAAGTCTAACAAGGTCCCAATCTTTTGCCCAGCATTTGCAGTTACTTCGAGGATCATCATTATGACTGGAAACTCCTCAAGGCCCTTCTCCACCATGGCTGAACTGAACGTTTTTGAGACAGAATTACAAGTGTTTTACTTCTTTAGCTGTGCTTTCACCCTCACTTGATAGGGATGTACCAATCATGAACATTAAACTGTTTCACTCAATAACCAGGCCTCAATTGGATCTTTGCCCTTTCTCTTTTATTTGTCTTCACCTCTTGAAGCCAGACATTACAGTGAAAAACCGCTGAGACTGCTTGAAGAAACTCCGATCAAGCTGGCCCAACAGCTCTTGTGACGCCGAGTCCATCCAAAGCTCCCGCCAAGCCAAGCCCGGTCAGCCGATTTAAAGTTCATTCCAAAACCCAAGATGGCTGAGTCAAAGTCTCTACAGCAGTTAAAGAAAGAGAGAACGACTGCCAAACAGCGGTTTTCCCGACTAGCAAACTCAGTGATGAAGTCTTGCAAGAAGATGTCGGCGGAAGAACTGGAGGAAGCCTTCAGCAAGGTCGCACTGGAGGCTGACCGGGTAATGGAGGCAGATGAGGAGGTGAATGCTGCTTGGACTGAGGAAGAGGAGCTCGCGGCTACCTCCAAAGAGGGTGAAGTGCAAGACGTTAAAAGGACAGCAGAGGAGTGTGAGCAAAAGCTTGGGGATGTGGAGGAGGCAGTCCGGAGTGTTCTGTGGCAAGGGTTTGGCTATCCTGAATTGTCCCTGGTATTGGAGGCAGCTGAAAAGGAGTGCAAGCGGCTGGAGAAAAATAGATCTGGCCTGAAATTGGAGGTATATGACTTAATGCTTGATAACCTTGAGGCGTGGGTGAAAGCACAGCTAAAGAAGTAAAACACTTGACAAGTAATGTACTGTAAAATACGTATGACTGCATAGTATTGCATAAACATTTGTAAAGCCATCATTCACTGCACTGCATTGAATGAATGAGGTTGGTTATCATGCTGTAATGGAAGCTTTAGCGTTAAGTTCTGCCAGGAAGACTCAATTGCTACGTCACCTACTGTATTACCTTCTCATCTATCCAATTGTGTCTAATACTTGCGGTATAAAAGACCAGTACTTACACATGTTTGAGTTCGCAGATGCTGACGCTTTCATTCACCTCCATCCTCCCCACCACCACCAGGATGGTCCCTTCCTATACCTCACAGGGGTCGGCTGCGCCCCTGCCTTCGTCTTCAGGCAGGAAATGCATGGATTGCGAGCTATGGACGGGGCCTACGCCAAAGAACTTTATTGCTTGCTGGGCTATCAATAAATGTATTTATTGTTACAGTATTTATTCTCCCGAGTCTTTCTGGTAGAACTACCTTTTTTTTGTAAGTTGTTTTCAGTTCCTGTGCTGAACACATACTGTGTTGGAATTCTGTACAGAGTGGAAAGGCAAAGACATCACAGAGGACAAGGATGCTTGTTTACAGATGTAATAGAGACTGCAATTATAAATATGGTTTTGGCCAACAATGCAGATTCAAGAGATAAGAGCATATCTTGAATAATGACACCATATTTACAACATCAATGCTGTAAGCCTGTCGACCATACAACGCATCCTCCAACGGCACCAAGTGACGATGAAACGACTTTACAAGGTGTCATTTGAGAAACTCTGACAGAGTCAAGAATCTGCGACATGACTTTGTAGAGTATGCAAAACTACTTCCACTACTTCAGACATACCCTATTTACTCATCTATAGCCTTTTGTCTGTTACAGAGAGTATTGGACATGGATGCCCATGTAATACCCCACACACACAATTGTGTTCTTTACTGTATTCTAAAGAATATACTTTTGGTTTACATATGTTTATGGTTTTGTAGTATGCTACAACAGTAATGTTTGGCCTAATAAATATTTTGTTTCTACATTGCATTGGTGTTTACAGTGACTTGTTACCCCTCTCATCAGATTGCTTTCACTGTAGAACATTGTATTGAAATGTAGATATAAGCCTATGAAAGACCAAAGAGCTTTAGATTTAGAACAACAGTGTTTACATGGTATATCCAAAAATGTACTATTATGAAAGAAGTGTTTACCATTTGATTCAAATGCTTAATTCTGACATGTGTTTATGGCATTTTGAATGCAGTGTTACATTTTGAAGGAGATGTGAGGCATTTTGCATTTTGTGTGTGCAGTTTTGAGAATTGTTTGTAGAGTTTTGAAAAAAGGGGAGATAGTTTTGAAAACGTGTGTAAGCAGTTGGAAAAAACTGTAGTTGTGGTTAATTTATGTATTGTTATTTATATTAGTTTTGCTAGTACATTAAGTTAAACTAAATACAAGTGAAAAATGTTCCCTTGGCAACTACAGTAGCTGAATTAAAATAAGTTTGCATTTGTTATATATTATATTTTAGTTAAAGTTTATTTTATTTCAATTAGCAAACGTTTTTTAATTGATTTCATTTTAGTTAACTATAATAACCCTGTATCATAAATTCGGAAAGAAAGAGAAAATAATGTCAAAAGTAAACAATCTTGATACAATAATGATAAAGAAGACTGCTGACACTATTTACATATAATTAGATGCAAATATTTTTCTTTTAAAGGACATATAAATCAAGAAAATTAATCCTATGGATTATGTTGGTCTTAAAAAGTATACAGTTTCAACTAATGGCATGTTTCTTGAAGGAGTGAAATGGCCTGTAATAATAGCTACACACTTTGGGTCAATTAATTTCACTTTCGTTTGATTTTCTTGACAGGGTTCAGGTTTATGGATTTATTTTAGTCTGAAATGTTTAATCAAGCTTGTAAGCTTTAATTTAATAATTGCATACTTGCATGAACAAACAACATGGTGCAGAAATTAGATGCTTTCATGGACCAAACCAGATCATTAGCTTTAAAAAGTCTGAGCGTTTGTCTTGACTAGAAAGCTTTATCTTAATCTTAGTTTAGTTTTAGTTTTTGCATTACTCAAATAAATTGTTCATAGCTGAACCATGTTGTTATCTCGTCCAGCTCACATCATTTCTGCCTCTTTCTCTTAATTCCCATAATTGTTTCTACACTTAAAAACATGTCAAAAGTGGATAACTCGCTATTTATGGCAGTATACCTTTGAGCACTCTAGATTCCTTTTCGGCCAGTTAGTCATCAGAGGGAGCAGATGGCTAATTTGAGGCACTTGCTGTGTGTGTTGTAGAGGATGTCATGGCTCACGTGTACATACTAAGATCAAGAGGGCGACTGTGGTGTTTTAGGTTCATGCTGTTACACGGATCCCAGGCATACTTGAGCACCCTTGGGGCTCAACACGAAAGTCATTTACACTTCCACTGTGCTCAGTGTCACACAGAGTACCGGCATTATAAGCTACACACATCCTGCATTAGGGCGTAAAGTTACAGCTGCTGTAGACCTCTCCTCACCCCGTGGGGAGCAGCACTGTTCAACAACTCACACATCCGGTTCTGGGATCAGTCAATGCCGGAGCTTCTGCAAATCAATACGGGGACATCCTTTGATTAAATATTAGAATTAGGTTACACTTTATGAAGTAAATCTCTCAATATTATTAGAACTAAAAAGGTCAAACTAACTTTAGCCTCAGGCTTGACCAAAGAAAAGAAATTGGCATCATTTAAAACACCTATGAGGAAACCTCTTTTCAATAAACAGCATGGCAGTGCTGGCAAGTTTTTTTCTTGTGAAAAAAAAAATAGTTTGAATGTAACTCTACACCATAGGTTCTCAAAGTGCGGCCCGCGGGCCAATGGCGGCCCGCCGAAACATTTCTGGCGGCCTGCGATAACATCTGTAAAACTGTTAAAACTATTGCTTTGAAAAAATGAATATCTCCGTTTAGTGGTGTTTAGCGGCATCCATAGGCATAAGCGGTAATTACATGGTCCGACCGACCGATCGCACTTGACCTCACTCCCAAGGCCACCAGGAACAGTGGTTGTCTACACAGGAATAGGAATCGTGGCCAACCGAAACCAGCACCACAAATCCCATTGCAATTTAAAAGGGTATGTTGACCAAGTAATCAATATTCAATGTGACTTAATAATAATCTTAACAATGTCAAGCTTATTAATGGCCGCGTTTCCATTACCTTTCAAAATGTTCACGGGCGTGAACACTTGCATTTTCCTATCAACAGTGGAAACAACTTAAACTAGTCTATCATTTCTGGTCATACAGAAAATAATAATGCATTATTCGCAACTACTTTTATTTGTGTAAACTCATAACAAGAAAACGTGCTTTTGTAAAATAAAATAAAACAATCAGTAGCCTAGGCTACTACGCGCTTTCATGATCTCCGTGAACTGGAGCGCGAGAACTGAAACAAAATATAGCCTATGTAGGCTAAAGCTTAAAATGTGCAGTTTTAAACAAACAAACTCGAATCGAAAGCAAATACCTGATTATGTAATCCGTATGAAAGGTGGATTTCTCTCTAAAAGCGCATCTGCTTAACAGCGGAGATGGAGATATGTTTTTAGCCGACACTTAGAAAACAATAGTTTATTAATAAACAATTAAAATGCCTCGCTGTTTTTTCAGACGCATTTATTATCATTAGCCTATAACTCACCTATAAATCAGGCTAGATCAGACACGTACAGGCTGGCTCTTCTCATTCATCACTGCGGGAAAAATATAAATTCCAGGTTCTAATTTGGCCTTAGAAAACCAGTAAAATCGACATGTTTTCCATATTAATTTGTGAATATTTAAAATGTTTAATAAAGGGGCAAAAAGTTATTTAAACAAAAATCTGAAAAAGTCTGTCGATATTTACTTTTTTTGCGCAGCAGTTGGTGAAGCCAGTTCAAATTAAAATTTTGTTCAACTTTGCGTTTTAAAAAGACAACAACCGTTCATTTTTCGTTTTTCAGTTACGGGTTAAAAAAGATAGATAATAATATGCAAATCTGCAATAATGGAAACGCGACTGACAAGCAATGATAGAAATGAATGATGATGATGACTTGTTTGGTAAGCTTCTATTTTAAAAGTTTCTTTCTCTCCCCCCCAAAATTTTCACAAGTTTTGCCAGGTTTAGCCTCAGTTATGAATTAAAATGTGTTTATTGCAACTAATGTAAACTGTAGAGATGCAACCTGGTCATTAAAATAATTTCAAATGGGATTTTCTTTTCAGTTTTTTTTTTTTCTTCGTTTTCTCCCCCGCCACTTTGGCGGCCCTCAGTTCAATGTTGGGTTCCTAAATTGGCCCTCACCTATCAAAACTTTGAGAACCCCTGCTCTACACCATTGCTTCATTTAGTATATGTAGGGTATCGGCGTTGTCCGGATGACCCATTAAATTGTTGATGTCAAAATGCTCCTAACCTCTCTAACTCTGGTCCATAAATGGCCTAGCACCGCATGAGTATGCCCCACTGACAACTTTGCGTGCCCCACGCATGCAGATTCACCCCGGAAGACATTCCAACACACACACTCTCTCAAACACACACATAATGGGGTGTTCTCTTACAAGACTGAGTTATTAGCCCCTTGGAATGTTCCTGGGCTGTCAGTTAAACGCGTTATTAACGGCGTTAACGCAAACCCATTTTAAAGGCGTCAATTTTTTTATCGCGCGATTAACGGTCTTTTTGGCCTAGCAAACTTTGTAGTTTTTTTCACATGCTGTTACAACAGGACGCGGCGCTGCGCTATGAAACCCATTCATTTCAATTTGCGCCGCGCGAGGATGTTTTGTTGCTTCATCGACCAAAGCGCAAGCGGATCTAGCTGGACCGGAAACAAAACAACAGGCGCGCCGCACATACTTGTTTGGGCTTGCGAGCCGGCCAAATAGTTGGTTAACGTTACGCTTTGAGTGGATGACGAGCGCGAGACGCCGAAATGGATGCCAATAAGATTCTGAATGGAAAGTTTACTTTTAAAAAGTTGTCAAATGGTTCCATTGACAAGACCAAAGTGATCTGTGTGTTTTGTCGTTGTGAACTGAGCTATCATCATCGCAGCACGTCCAGTCTGAAATACCGCTTGATGATGGACAAGCACACACACACACACACAGTTGATGCGAATTCTCCGCCCCCTCGTCAATATCAGGACCTCATCAGTATTTCTTTCACCCTTTTATTAATGGACAGTGCATTGAGAGATTATTTGCTCCAAGTGAGAATGTTAGTGTGAAATTGAACACACTATGTCAATTTTGTTTTCAATAAAAAACATTTGCACAAAGCACGCCGATCCACTTTTCCATGTTGATAAGAGCATTAAAATGAGAAAAAATAATGGGACAAAAAGAAAATCAAGAGACATTTTGAATAGATAAAAATAATTGCGATTAATCGCGAGTTAACTATGACATTAATGCGATTAATCGCGATTAAATATTTTAATAGTTTGACAGCCCTAAATATATATATATATATATATATATATATATATATATATATATATATATATATATATATATATATATATATATATATTCCAGATATATATAACCATGTGACAAAGGGGTGTTATAAGAAATCTTGAAGGTTCTTTCTCTTAAAACACACAAGAACCTTTCTCCAATGTCATCACTGAAAGACATGTAACCAGATGTATTCGATGTGTTTTTATGTGTGTCTGTTTGTCCATGTCACATTGGAATAACTATGATTTTATTGTAGCCTAAAGTGAATTATAAATACCTTCATTATGCATTTTAAATATAACTGTATATTCCTTTAACTTTTACATAGCGTTCTTACTACCTGTAGAACAATCGTGGTGTGAACAACGTGAAAATGCATAAAAAGAAAGTGTATTTTTGATAAGTTTTACTATCAGTGAAGATTGAAATGTCTTTAGACTGTAACCCCTCCCCACACACACACACACACACCTAAGTTTATTGCTCTTAGACAAAGAGTAATAAAAACTAAATTCCCGCCTGTGACTTCCAACCCTCCGATTGGCCAAGCCGACAGGAAGAGGCTGGATTTCTCCAAGGTGATAAATATTGGCGCGCCACACTCCCTCTCTCTCTCGTACCTCACCTCCGTGGATTCACCATTTAATCCTCTCTCGTGATCCCCGCGGGGATCTTTTCTGTTCTTTGTTTTGTTTTGTTTTGTTTCGTTGAGTTTTGTTTTCTGTGTTCGACTCTGTTTACTTCCACGAAGGGAAATGAACTTAGTCTGAATTATTCTTTTGGTAACTTTACGTCAAAGACCTTTTAAGCTTTAAAATTGCGCACTCTCCGGACACACCCGCACACCACGTGACGCTCCAACGCCACACGTGCGCGCTCCTCGGACGAGCCGCAACCACGTGACGCTCCAACGGAACACACAAGACACGCAGCTCATTCACGCAGCCGTGTTCAGCCACATAAGAACCAAATGCAAGTATTCGTTTACGAGTCTTCAGAGCAGTAAGATTGTGTTTTTCCGGGTGTCTCTCAATGGTCTTAAAGTCTGTAATTTGCCACTGATACCTCCAGTCTCTCTCCATCTCTCTCTCCCTGTTTCTTTCACTCTCAGATCCTTTTAGTGTTTTGTTCATTGTCGTTGTATTGTGTTTGTAAATACATGTATTCCTTGTAACGCTTAGCAACTGTATATGTAGTTTTCCTTATTAAATTCACTATATTCATTAATTGATTCTGAATTGTATGCTCATTTTTCAAGTCCCTTTAAGTGTCAAAGGTCTTAGCTACAGGCTTACAAATTAAAGATACTTTACAGAGTATTTGCTTATAGGGCAGGAAACCCCTTTCTTGTGGCCACAGAATTGCGTTTCCTGAAATCCTATAAAGTAGGATGATATTGCGGATCAACCACAAATATTATTCTGACAATTGAGCTAATTTTAACCTGTCTGTAAAATATCTGTACCTCGGTGGTGGACCATAATCCCTTGTGGTTAAAATCTGATGTATAGATATGAATGCAGATGCAGGTAACAGATCATCCCCCTAGTTGGGCGATTTAACATGTATAAGTATCTGGTTCAAACCCGTATGAATAATTATTAATTATGAATTATTAATTATTGAATACATATTCCCCAAAACGACCCAGATACCTTACATATATGGGGACCCATGGAAATGCGAATTAGCCGCTGAACTATGGTATCGCTCTTTACAACGTCGGACACATAACGGTAATTAAAATGATTAGCCTTTTGCTTGACTATGTTGTCAAACAGCTAATAATGTGTTGCTAATGTTACACAAATGTTCCCGTTCGCCATCTTAGAGTAAGACTGCTGCTTTCTAACAAAAAAGTATCCTTAGAAATGCTTTGAGCAACTCAGAACGTCAGTGGAGAAAGGCATATAGTTCATCATAGCATCGTAATATACATAATAATAATAATAATAATTCATTACATTTATATAGCACTTCTCGGCACTCAAAGTGCTTTACATAGAAGGGGGAATCTCATCAACCACCACCAATGTGCAGCATCCACCTGGATGATGCGGCAGCAGCCATATTGTGCCAGAACACCCACCACACACCAGCTTACTGGTGGAGAGGAGTGTTGAAGCCAATCAGTCAATATGGGGATGATTAGGAGGCCATGATGGACAGAGGCCAATGGGCAAATTTGGCCAGGATGCAGGGGTTACACCCCTAGTCTTTCGAAGGACATCCTGGGATTTTTAATGACCACAGAGAGTCAGGACCTTGGTTTAACGTCTTGCTTTTTTAAAGTATAGTGATGAAAGCTTTGATAAAAGTTTACCAGGAAGACTCAATTGTTACAGCACTTATTGCCTTCTCATCTAACCAATTGCCTTCTAATACTCGTAGTATAAAAGATCGGTATGTCTGAGTTTGCAGATGCTGACGCCAACATTCAGCTCCATCCTCCCCACCACCACCAGGATGGTCCCTTCCCATATCTCCCAGGGGGTCGGCTGCGCCCCTTCCTTTGTCTTCAGGCAGGAAATGCAGAATCCGTTACCCTCGGATTTGTGAGCTACTGACGGGGCCTACGCCAAAGAACTTCATAAGACCATACTTGCTGGGCTGTTAATAAATGTATGCTTTGTTACGCCATTTTGCCTCCCGAGTCTTTCTGGTAGAACTGGGGTACAGTGGTGTAAAGTAACGAATTACAAATACTCTCGTTACTGTAATTGAGTAGTTTTTTTTAGGAATTGTACTTTGTTAAGTAGTTTAAAAACAGTTTACTTTTACTTGAGTACATTTTAAGTGCTGTATCGGTACTTTTACTGCGCTATTTTCCCTGAACCTGCCGTCACTACATTTATATTAATATTTATTTTTATAATAAGTCATCATGTGACTCCATGCGTGATTCCTGTCAAATCAAATCGCGCGCGGAAAACTTTGCATCAAACCAGCATCAACAGACTTCGAGACACCTTGCGCCAATTTATTTTGTTCACGAAGTGACTTTCGGAGTGGATCTTGAGCCTGGAGGAAGTTCATGCATTTGTGTCTTCATATAGGCAAAAAAACAGCGCAAGCGTCACACCTCACACGTGCTTCAGTGTGTGTGTGTGTGTGGTAAATGAAACTGCGCGTCGGCTGCACCATTCATTCACACAGAACATGCAGGATTCGTATTTAAATTGTCTTTGTGGTTTAATATTCACACTATATCGCGATTTGATTTCAAGTGTACTGAACTGCTTTCTATTTTTCCTCAAAAATTTTACAAATTCCGTGAAATTCCGAGTTATAAATTCCTTTTTTTATGACTGGATTTTGTCAGCATTTTAGGGGGGCGGGGGTCGTCCAAAACAATGGTAGGGGAAACGCTGTATTTTTAGTGCTAGCAGTCAAAAATAAAACTGTTGGAGAAATATTGAAATACTGTTTCTTTTTTTCTATGAATCTGTGATAAAAGAGTAAGCTACATTTTCAATTTGCAGGGTATAAGGTGGACTAACTAACATTCATAGCATAATACTCACTACTCACTACTCTTGAGTACTTTTAAAAGGGCTACTTTTTACTCCTACTTTGAGTAGTTTTTAGGACCGGTACTTTTACTCTACTCTCACTACATTTTTTGACAAGTAACAGTACTTTTACTTGAGTATGCTTTTTCAGTACTCTTTCCACCACTGCTGGGGTATTAGGACCCACACAGACCACAGGGTGGGCACCTCCTGGTTTTCCCAGTAGGTCTCCCATCCAGGTACTAACCAGGCTCAACCCTGCTTAGCTTCAGTGGGTAACCAGTCTTGGGCTACAGGGTGATATGGCTTCACCCGTTCCCCTATTGCTAAATCTACCTGATTTCATATCAACAGAAAAATACACCGGGATAACCTGGCTTCTCTTGAGACTTCCCTGCTTCAGAGCAATGTTAATGATATGCTAAAGCCCGCCGGACGTGATTGGTTATGAAGGGTTGGTCAAAATCCCTTGCCTCTTCAAATACATCTATAATCATAAATTCTTTTGAATGCTTATATACTTCCTTTATAAAAATCAATAATCAAATATATTCATTATCACATACTCATTTTTATATTCTTTGTGCTTGTGAAATTATATTTTCTTAAATGCATATGATGGAAGTAACCAGTTTCTTTTAGGTGCATTCCAATCTTACTTTGAGATTGCACGTAGTACACGCCGGACACGAAGCCCACGTAACCCACAAGGCCGTTTGTCTCTTTCTCTGGGATCAGTAGGTTGATATAGGGTCCTAAAGGCAGCATGGACACAGATGATCCTTCGCTGGACAGATGGTCAAGCTATATTGAGCGTTACTATCTAACTTTAATTGTTGTATTAAAATGTATTCTTTCCAGTATATTTCCTTCCTTGGGAGTAAATGCCAGTTATCTGTTTTTCTCCCAAACGAGTGAATGTTTTAGCATTATGTTTTGGTATACTTAACTGATAATAAGGAGCTCAGACTCTCTTCAGCCTTGATGGGAGCTGTTATTTGCTAGTGTCGGTTATTTGTGTGTGTGTGCGTATGACATTCTATGTAGGTTCTGGACGTTCGGACACCTCGGCGCCCTTCTCTAACCTGCGAGGCCACCACAGACCTAAATCTATTGAGTGGACGACAACTATCTTTACTAATGGCGATAGGCACCCCTATCTCCTCACATGTGTTAAATTGTTTAGGCTCTTAATGTTTTTTAGCCAATGAGAATCATTCAACCTGTAAGCAATGACGTAGCTTAGACCTTGGAAATGGTATAACTGCTGTGATCTTTGTAACTGTAAGCGAGGCGGCCTACGAACTCCTGTGCGAGTCTTGAAGCTGACTTCTGCTGATGAAACTGCAAACTATCTTCAGTAAAACTTTTCTTTATTTTTTTATAATTCTGACTCCGGGTCTTCATTCTTCATATCTGGTTCTGGGTCTTTAACTGTACACCCCTTACAGTTACAAGGTAGTTTGTGATGTCAGAAACACCAGCGATTTCAAAACGCGTTTTTGAGACTGTCTAGATCACTGCAGTTTTGAAGAGAAAATACTCAGCAATTGTGTTGACTTATGAACATGGTTTGTCTGAAAGCATATCAAAAACACCACATAGACATTTAAACAACATTAAAAAGTAGATTTTCACCACAGGAGGACTTTAAATAAAAATATATTACTTAAATGATACAATTATGATTTTTAATATGTTTATGAATGGGTTTTATGAATTTGCCTCTAAATGCTCAGTTATAATGATATACAATACAGTTCAAAAGTCTGTAAGAGTTTTTCTTTTTAAATAAATTATCTCTTTTATTCTGCAAAGACACATTCAATTGGTCAAGAGACATTTATAATGTTACAAAAGATCAAAGAATCCTGAAAAAAATGACTAATGTTTATATTTAGCAGCACAACTGTTTTCAACATTATAAGAAATGTAGACTGGAGCAATGGCTGCTGAAAATTCAGCTTTGCCATAATATTGAGTCTAAATTACATTTAAAATATATTTAAATGGAAAACAGTTATTTTAACCAACCCCAAATATTTAAACGGTAGTGTATATCATTAAAGCTCAATATTTAGAGGCAAATTCAAAACACAAAAAACGTCCCGGGTTACGTATGTAACCCTAGTTCCTTGAAGGAACGAGACGCTGCGTGAAACACTGCGGGAACGCCTCCTGCGTTGTGCGTCGTGAAGCAAGTATGGAATCAGCCCAATGGCGAGACGGAACATCACGAGTGACATCATCGACCAGGAAACTATAAAGCACACCCATGAACACAATGGCGACAGCTTCTGGAAAAAGTCTGAATCAAGTCGATCAAGGGAATGCCGGGAGTATGGCAACGACACGCAGCATCTCGTTCCTTCAGGGAACTAGGGTTACATACGTAACCCGGGACGTTCCCTTTCAGGAACGTCGAGCTGCGTGAAACGCTGCGGGAACGCTAATACCCACGTCGCCATAAGAGCAAGTGACCGACTGTGTGAATCAAGGATTAAATTCAGCCGAAAGCACCTGCGCCCCAGGGGTGGAGCTAAGGTCTAGGTCATAAAACCTGACGAAAGTACGCGGTGAGGACCAGCCTGCCGCATTACAAACGTCCTGGAGGGAAACTCCTGACAATAAGGCTTTGGAAGCCGCCATCCTCCTGGTAGAGTGAGCTCGGACAGCCAAAGGTGAAAGCTGACCAACCGACTCATAGGCAAGTGAGATGGCCTCAACCACCCACTTGCTCATCCTCTGCTTAGACACTGAGGACCCCTTCGTAGGGAGTCCAAAACAAACAAACAACTGTTCTGATTTCCTCCACAGGGCAGCACTGTGGACGTAAGCGTCTAGAGCCAGAACAGGGCAGAGCAGATTAAGTTTTTCCTGATCAGATGATGTAAAAGGAGGAGGACAGAAGGCCTGCAGAACTATAGGTCTGGCCACATAGGTAGGAACCTTAGGGACATAACCAAGCCTTCACCATCCCAGGTGAAAACTCCAAGCACGAGGGAGCAATCGAGAGAGCCTGAATATCTCCGATTCTCTTAAGAGAGGAAATGGCAAGGAGAAAAATAGTCTTCAAAGTAACAAACTTATCATCAACTTCTTCAATAGGCTCAAAGGGAGCTAGGGAAAGACCTTCTAGGACGAAAGCTAAGTCCCATGCTGGCACCCTCGTGCGGACTACAGGCCTCAGCCTCAAAGTACCACGAAGAAAGCGAGTTATAAATGGGTGTCTCCCCAAAGAGACTCCACTGAAAGGGACATGGGAAGCAGCAAGTGCCGCCACATACACCTTTAGTGTGGAGGGGGATAGCCCTGAGGAGAAACGCTCCTGCAGGAACTCCAGCACTGCACCCACTGGGCAGTTAACTGGGTCCAACAGGTGTTCTCCACACCAAGAAGTGAAGAGCCTCCACTTCAAGGCATATAACCTCCTCGTGGAAGGAGCTCTGGAGTGAAGGATGGTCTCAACAACCTCGGTTGAGAGACCAGCCCCTACGAGCTGGGCCCCCTCAGAGGCCAAGCCCATAGCTTCCACAACTCTGGGCGGGGGTGAAGTATCAACCTGCTCGCCTGAGAGAGAAGGTCCCTCCTGATCGGAATCTCCAGTGGAGAGCCGTCTAGGAGAGACACTAGGTCCGCAAACCATACTCGGGCCGGCCAAAACGGGGCTACCAATAATAGACTAACCCCGTCCCGGCGAACACTCTCCAGAACTCCTGGGAGCAGAGCACTAGGGGGAAAGGCGTACAGGCGTGACCTTGGCCACGCCTTCACCATAGCGTCCAACCCCAGCGGGGCTGGATGAATGAGAGAAACCAAAGAGGACAGTGTGATGTCTCCCTGGACGCAAATAGGTCTACCTCGGCACGACCATACTGCATCCAAAGGAGCTCCACCACCTCGGGGTGGAGTCTCCATTCCCCGGGCCTCGGCCCCTGCCTCGACAGGATGTCCCCTCCCTGATTTAAATACCCCGGGAGATAAATCGCCCTCAAAGAGAGAAGTTTCCCCTGGGACCATAGAAGGATCTGGCGAGCCAGATTGTATAACGGGCGAGAGCGCAGACGCCCCTGATGGTTTATGTAAGAGACCACCGATGTGTTGTCGAACCAGACAAGAACATGATGACCTCTCAGGTCTGGCAGGAAGTGCTTCAGAGCCTGAAACACTGCCAACATCTCTAGACAATTTATGTGCCAAAACCGATGATGGTTCTGCCACAGACCCTGGGCGGGGCGACCACTCATGATCGCCCCCCAGCCTGTGAGGGAGGCATCTGTCGTTAGCGTTTCACGACAACAAAGAGCTCCCAACACAGGTCCCTGGGACAGAAACCAAGGATCCCTCCACCTGACCAGAGCACGTAGACAACGCCGTGTGACTCTGATCACGCGGAGGGGGTTTCCCCTCGGGGAGAACCCCTTGGTCCTGAGCCACCACTGTAATGGTCTCATGTACAGCAGGCCGCAGGGTATAACACTGTATGCTGCTGCCATCAGACCCAGCAGTCTCTGGAACTGCTTTACAGTGAGCAACTGGCCTAGCTTTACTCTTTTTACAGCTGAGAGAATCGAAGCGATGCGGGCAGGCGACAGGCGAGCCCGCATTTCTTGAGGTGTGCGAGGACGACATCTCGATGCCGAGCCGCTTGCTGCTGCGATTGAGCGAGAATCAACCAATCGTCTATGTAGTTCAGTATACGAATGCCCTGGAGCCGCAGCAGGGCTAGCGCTGCGTCCATGCACTTCGTGAGCGTGCGGGGAGATAAAGCTAGGCCAAACCCAAGAACACAATATTGGTCCGTTTCGCCCCCGAAACCGAACCTCAGGAACTTCCTGTGTTGCGGAAAGATGGAGATGTTGAAGTATGCTTCCTTCAGATCTATCGTGACAAACCAGTCCTCGGACCTGATTTCTGACACGATTTGCTTTAGCGTAAGCATCTTGAATTTGAGCTTGGCTACAGCACGATTTAATAGGCGCAGATCTAAAATTGAACGCAACCCCCCATCCTTCTTTGGAAAGATGAAATATCGGCTGTAATAACCTGACTCCTTGCTGGGAGGAGGAACCCGTTCTATAGCCTCCTTTTGAAGGAGCGTTTTCACCTCTTGTTCCATTACCAGAGCCTGCTCGGGGCCCACCGAGGTGGGCAGGACCCCGTTGAATCGAGGAGGAGGAGATCTGAACTGAATGGCATAACCCCTTTCTATCGAATGCAGAACCCACTGAGATATTTTTGGAAGGCTTTTCCACTCTGCCAGAAAATCTACTAAGGGTACCAGCCTCTCGAGGCTGGCCTCTGGAATATTTTGAGCAGCAGACACAGCGCCCTGTAACGGCGCACCGGCAGGGAACAACTGGTCTGACTGCTCTAAACCCCTCCTCAGAGGGGGCGAGCGTCCCACGGGAAAGTGCTCACTGGGCCCGTCTGCGCCCCGACACGAAGGCGGGGTTGGCAGAAAGGACCCCTGAGGGGACCGTGAGAGAGCGGGCACCGCCTGAAGCGGTGAACACCTCCCTCTCACGGTGGGGACAACCCTCAGCATCCTGACACCAGTGGCGTCAGGACTTCTTCTTAGACGAAGCCTTCTTAGCCATAATGACTGTCCTCAGATCAGTCTTACCACCAGAAGGCTTCGCCTGAGACTGTCGCGTCTGTTCCCACTGTTTAGAAAGGGGGAGGCACAAGACGCGACACTCTGCCTTTGTTGCGCCCTATGTGAGGAGCTTGTCGACGGCTTGGTCTGCCCTCGCCCACCAGACCCTGGGACATGAATTTTAAGTGGGAGGAATTTTTGAATGTTTCTTTTCTTCCTGAAATGTATCTATGACCGTGTTCACCGCGTCACCAAATAAACCACACGGAGAAAGTGGAGCATCCAAAAGAAAAGCTTTCTCTTTATCCTTCAAATCAGAAAGATTGAGCCATAAGTGTCTCTCTGCGGCCACCAGGGCTGCCATAGAACGGCCCATTAGTTTAGCCGACTCCCTGTTGGCACGCAGAGATAAATCTGCAGCCTGACGCAGTTCTCAAACCACGTCAGTGCTGACCTCCTCACTCTCACTCATATCTTTTAAAAGATCGGCTTGGTATGCCTGCAATATTGACATCATGTGCAGACACGCCGAAGCCTGACCAGCCGCCGAATAAGCCTTACCCACCAGAGCCGAAGTATTTCTGAGAGACTTGGTGGGTAAAGCTGGTGCCTTAAGAGACGAGGAAGACTCAGCAGAAAGATGGCTAGCTAGAGTCTCCTCCGCCTTGGGCATCGCCCCATAACCATATAACTTAGCCCCTGAGATATTAGAATATGTGGATGTCTGGGGACTAAACACACAATAGGAGGCGGGTCTCTTCCACGACCTCGACACCTCGGTGTGGAGGTCGGGAAGAAACGGAAGGCACCGCCGTGGAGGCTGAACGCGGGAAGGTAAAAATCGTTCGTCAAGCTTGCTTTTAGAAACATATTCCTGCCTAACAGCTGGCCACTCAATGCTTAGTTTTGAAACAGCACGAGTGAGCACCTCCATAAGCTTCTCATGTTCAGGGGAATGATGTGACGAGTCCTCAACATCCCCTGTCTCAATACTGACAACATCCAGCTCCTCAGAACTGGATTAGCTGCAGCATTGGTGCCTCAGCCTGGGGGGACGAAACCGCAATGCATGTGTAGCAGTATGCATCTGCGCTACCTATTAACGCACGGCTGGAGGGTAATTTAATGCTATTTATGAGGACTTTAAATGTGGTTGGTGCACGTCAGCTGTGAGGGCATCACACGTGACGTCATGTCATGATTGTCGTTCCGGCGCTGTGTGCAAGAGCTAGAGAGGTAAGAGCTGCAGGCTAGCGACTCTTTTGCCAATGATTCTGATGGGACTGGGTGATATAGATTTATTTGTTGTAGTGGACGGGGGAATTAACCGGTATACACTCGTCTGCGCTCCTTGTTGTGCAAAAATTCCGATAAAGTGGATGAGTTCTACGGTGCATTAAGACGGTGCTGTTTCAGGTATGTTTGCAACCTTTTATATCTAATGTCTCATTCCGACCTCGAGTTTGCCTGGTGAGTTTCTTCTTTTTTTCTCGTTTTGATTCAGTTGTCTTCCATATGCTGTTTAACGTTATGGTGGGTTGTTTGTTGCTGTGGTCAGTTACGAGACGCTGGAAACGGAGATCCAGATCCAACATAAGCTGCTGTTTGACCGCTAATTTATTCCGTGACTGCTATTTTTGATTCGCGTTTATAGATACTGTGACGCTACAGCGCTGTGGTGCTATGCAAGTTAGCCTTAATGGCCCCACGACGTCACCCGATCTCGATACCACTAACAGTAACTGGTGGGGATGCTTTCATTGTCCTGATTTCGACATTGGTTACCTAGAATGTAACGCTGTGCTTAGTGGGACCTTTTGATGCTCATTGCTCTGTCACCACTGTTTATTGTAGCTGTTGATTTAAGCTTTCATCCTTGGTCGTTTTGTTCCTGTCCGTGTCATGTGAATGATTAATTTCTTCTTTTTTTTTGTTTTCTTTTTTTTTTGGTTCAAGTGCACTCTTCGTGGCCTTTGTACGATGTACACAAGCACCTGGTCTGTATGTTTCTGACTTTGTTCTGGATGTGTTTATCCAATTGATTCTCTAAGAGTACCCTAAATATAAGTGGTGCATGTATAGTATTTGTAATGAGAATGTTTGTCATCGTACTATTCTGAGATGAACACTGTGCATTTGGGCCCAACAATTGTGGTTGTGTAACTTTCTTTTTCTTTTATTTAGTTCTTTCTATACATTATTGTGTAAATTGTCTATTGTGGTGCCTGAGTTTTATGTGTTTGTGTGTGTTTTCTTTTATTGTAGGCCGGGGCGGCAAGGAAAAGAAGGGGCGGCAGCCCTCCTCATCTTGGTGGTGGTATCTTTGGAGTGCTTGCTGTGCCACACGGAGGTGTTTGACTGAGTGCGGTGTGATTGCACGTGTGTGGTTTTCTTTCTTTCTAGAGAGGCCCCTATAGGTTTAGTGCTTTCGGCTGTCGACCCCAATGTCTGTCGTCCGGGCTGTTTATCATCGAATATCCTTGTGATGTTGTTTTTTTTTTGTGATTGCTTGAATCATTTTATCTAATAAAAAAATGATTTTATTGTTTGTATACTTCACCCATGTCTCGTGCCTGACTCCAACTGAAACGAACCTGTGAGCCTTGTGCGTTCCTAAATATCTAGGGCGAATCCCTGGTAGTGAGCTCCGAGGGTGGCGTAGTTGGTCTATTTATTTAGTGTCCCTGTTTGTGAATCCGATCGCCACACGTGCTTCCACACCCGGAACTGAGGCACTGGAACTGGCAGGTAAAGGCTGAGATAAGGCAGAGCCCGTCTCAAACCCCACTGACAGATCCATTTGCGATCCCCACGACAGGCGCCGCCGCTCTGCCTCGACAGAAGCGGGACCCGAGCCGCGGGGAGCGCGAACCGAACCACTCTCCTTGAAGAGTGATCGGCGGGAGCGGAGCATTCTTATCGGAAAACGCTCGCAATGCTCACAATCAGCCCCCTCGAGAGCTGACTGGGCATGTTGCACTCCCAAACAAGCAACACACAGATCGTGTGTATCCCCACCCGTAAGATAACGAGTACAGGGGTGAACACACTTTCTATATTGCTGCTCGCTCGTCATAATTATATATGTGAAATAGATAGTTTTTTAAGTGAAAAACTCCTGCCTAGCAATTACTAAGAACAGACAAAAACACAGGGACAGATTCACACACAGAGCGCTTGCTGAAGACAACAGAAGCTGTCGCCATTGTGTTCATGGGTGTGCTTTATAGTTTCCTGGTCGATGACGTCACTCGTGACGTTCCCTCTCGCCATTGGGCATTGGGCTCGCCATTCCATACTTGCTTCACGACGGACAACGCAGGAGGCGTTCCCGCAGCGTTTCACGCAGCTCGACGTTCCTGAAAGGGAACTCAAAAAACATTAAAATATCTCAAATGTAAATAACAATTCTTTTTATTGATATAGAATATAGAAGAGAATTTATGGCAAGTCAACATCTAAAAATATTTCAAAACATTGTAATAGTTATGATAGTAAATAAAAGCATGCACCGTTAAAACTCAGCAGCCACCGAAGCAAGATCCGCCTTGAACAGAATCATCATCCAATATAAACCAGGGAGGAGAGGACATCTACTCAGAAAGCAACTGTGGTAAAATGGCTATCAGTTTGCTGAGGCACATGTAGCTTCTCCAGGTTGGAAGTTTGTGGAGGTTGTGCCGTGATCTGTTCTACCCTACCAGTAAAGGTCAGGCGTGTTTGTGATGTGCTCTTTATCTGTCTCACAGGGCGGCTTTTCTTAAATTACCTCATTATGTTCATGACAATATCAAGTGCGCCCAGGAGGCCCATGTTCTGTACTACAGATGATGTCGCCACCTTGCTTATGCATAGTCACACGCTCCCACCTGCTGTGCATTACAGCCGATAAGCCAGTCGGGTCACGGGGCCTGTAACCGGCAGCACACAGCACCATGAGTGTCTTACAATCGCTGCCAATTACATGATTCCTGTTTTAGACACACAGTGTGTTCATAAGACAGGACATCCCAAGGGCAAAAAGGTTATATGGCTATTTTAAAACTTTGCACCTTTTGGGGCAAGTGTCATTTAAAATATGCACATATTTTAATCACCGAACGGTAGGAAGCGCAAATCTTGGTGACCCTCCGTGAACCACGAAACCCAGCCAAAAACTAAAGGCTATACCAAACATAATACAGTGTATTATAACTAAATTGAAATATACAAGCCTAACAGGAAAACAGCACCTGCATTGCTGTGGAAGTAATTTCCCCAACTGTATTCTTGTCTATGAGAAACGAGTCTTGCTTATGGTCTTTGAGTTAATTCAAAAGCTCAAAATGTGAAAGCACCCTCTGAGAGTTAAGACAAGATTAAAAAAAAAAATCAATACAGAAGTCATTGATTTGTTTTTTTTGTTTTTTTTTTCTGGGAAAAATTTGTCTCCATTATTTTTTCTGCAATTCAAGCTTATTGTGTTTGCTGCCAAATTATTTTATGCCTTTAGAGGTGAACAACATTAATGCTGTTGATCTATGCAAACATAAAGAGATCGTCCGACAAACACAGAAGACGAGCAATAATTACAGCAAAACCAGATCAGTGAGCAATGACTACCTCAACCACTTATCCAAAGATTAGCCTCTCCATGACCCCCATCCACCACCCCAATCCAGGGGATTCTGGAGGATTAACAACATATTTGCATAATTAGGGTCAGAAACTGAGAAAAAACCTCCAGCAAAAAAAAGTGTTGCATATAAATGCATATAAAGGTTAAATATAAATAAAGGAGAGACTACAATATGCATATTGCTTAAATACACATTGGTCCACATAAACAATCAATCATGAGTTTGATCATTTGATATTGATCAAACTCATTGATCACTGAGGTTTGGAAATGAACCACCAACATTTGTGCAATGCTTTGTGAAGAAGTTCATTACTAGAACAGGCGATTATGTTGACCATGATCCATGAAGGGTCAAGTCTACCCTTGAGAGAATCGTGACGGATCCCAATAGTGACGTTACTTCAAATATATAATTGCTGTAAACTTTATTACATTAATGTTAAACATTTTAAATTACTATTAAATGTAAATTTCATTACCTTTTAGAAAAAAACCCAGCAATTATTATGCAGTTATTTTGTTATTTATTCACATAAACCAATAGCCTGCGTAACCTAAAAGAAGCAAGTCAAAAAGAAAAAATGGACCAATTATCGATATGTATCAACAACATATTGCTATAGGAACAAAAATAAAAAAAAATAGTCATTTATTTCAGTTAGTCAGACATTTGTTGGCTGGATGTATTTGTCTGCTAAAACACAATAGTGATGAGAGTAGATCCACAAACCTTTGCTCACCATTGTGTCAATACTATTAAACTCAAAAGGTCAGACGCTCCTTGAGGATCTGGGTCTTTAATCAAATGTATTCAAGATTCAAGTACTCAGAATATTAGCACCAGTAAAAACAATTGCAAACTTTGACCACAGTATGGTCAAATCATATTTCACTGCAATATAAATAAAAAAGAACACCCAACAGCAAATTATTAGCAGTTTCACGTGTAATATATGATTATGAAACCAGACCACCCACCAACACCTATAAAAGGTATGATTCTCACATTGGCAATCTATCAGTCTATTTCACACTACATATCATTAGAAAACACCCACTGCCAGGTCTTATACATAATTATGAACAAATGTATCAAAACAAGAACAGAACAAAATGTAGCATAAAGATTGTTTGCACTCAAATTGCTCTAAGGCTTACTATTAACAGTTATTAAAAGAGGGTATTTTAACAGGGGGTACTATTAACAGGGGGTATTTTTTACCCCCTCTCCTTTTTTCTCACCTGTTTGAGAGAGAGATTTCACATATCTAACTAGGGTCAACCCTTTCACATATCTGTCTTAGGTGGGAAGCAACTTTTATGCAGACTGCTGATGTTTGAGAATAGCTTTGCTCATTTGTCTTTTATTGAGGGCTTGTGAAGGCTCCTGTATCTTATGTTCCACAGTTATTCTTTCAGGCATGCATAGCACCAGTACCAGTTTATAACACTAAACCAGAAATCACAAAACTGTTCAAGGTTAATACAAATACCACAAAATTATGATTATAATAGAAATTCTGAGCTTTTCAACTTCCCAAAGCTATGAGCAGGGCGATCTCATACATACCTGTAGATATTTAAACATAAATGTGCACACCACAACATTTTTGTACATTTTGATAGACACTGAAATGCACAATATCAACATATTTACAGCATCTAAGACTTTAAGAGATGTACAAATGTTTATGAATCCTCTGAGGATTAATCAGAACTGAAATTGCCTGAACGTTTGCCAGGGCACTGCCATTGCAACCCGCTTTACTCAGACAAAGTCCATGTTTATTTATAAATGAAATTTCGGTGGGACTAATAAAAGTGAAGTGATTGCACTCTTTGTACGGCTGAAATTAATTCAACTCAAAACATATGAAAAACAATTTACTTGTTTCTTACGGTATTGGTGTGTGTATTTCAAGATCTCAATGAACTGAAACTGTTAAAATGAGTTAAATATATGTTAACTGCACTAAATAAATATGATGGTAGTAAACATTTAAAGTGTCCCTATATTTTAAAGATTCCAAATTTTGTTTTGGAGGTCTAATACAATAGATTTACATGCATACAATGTCAACACTTTAATTTCCCCATAATATTAATTGCAGCATCACCTATTTTCTCACAGTGTCTGAAACGGTTTGATCAAGGATCTTGTCTCTCAAAATCCCTCCTTTCCGAGAGCCTATACTCTGCTCTGATAGGTCAGACATGGTCCAGTCTTTTGTGATTGGTCTACTCTGCTCTGATTGGTCAGATCCTCTGTCCAGTCTGTTGTGATTGGTCTACTCTGTACTGATTGTTCAGATCTTCTGCCAAGTCTGAGATTGGTCTACTCCGTTCTGGGGTGCGTTTCCCGTACATCGACGTAACTCGCTGCTCCACTAGTACGATGCATCATTGAAGAAATCAACTAGCTAGTCACGACTGTTTCCCGAAACCATATTGTCGCAATTTAGCAATTATGTTCGCAAGTTCCGTCGTTATCAGAATAGTACAACAAGTCTGTGTTTCCCGAAACCATCGTTCCAATGAACATTTGCAAACAGCATCGCAAACTTGTGTGGCTCTCGAGCTGTGGTTAGAAGCATAGTTTCTAGTTTGCATGACATGTGGACTTAATAAATCATTATCTTGAGCAAAATAAGCAAGCTGACATTCAGTACAACCTGTTTCTTTTATTTAGAATACATACAAATTTCATTTACGTCTTTTAGTTTTTCAAGAGATTTAAAGCACCGTTTTAATGTGTGAACGTGTTCATGTGCGAACGTGCTCTACTATGTAAGAATGAACCTATGATTGAATCTGGAAATAAAGCAAAATAACTGAGAAAAATTAGAAATAGCCTTCAGATGCCATGTCTGTCATTTATATCAAAACATCTAGCGTAAATTCGATCTCAAACAGATTCATTAAAAGTAGTTATTACTCCACCATGTGCGTGACGTCATAAACCAACGTGGTTGACGACCACTTTGAAGAGAGACAGGAGCCTGTTCATCTGCATCATATACAAATACAGCCTTAGCCTTTGACTAGAGGTTATAGTGTTTCTTAGTCAGTCCATTCCCTTTCCTGTATAATCCAGTCCATATTTAGTTTGATCCAGAATCCCCCACCTCTAAATCCCAATTGAAACCATGCCTTTGACTGTAGTCTACTATATAAACAACAGGCATTAAATGTAACTAAAAGGAAGTGTAAATGGAAAGATTGGTATACGATGTATGAAGAATTCAGATGCAAAAGTCTATAAGTGCCATCTGAAATTTTCTTCTAAAATGAGCATGTGTATCAAGCTTGTATATTTAGGTTCAGTAATTTCACTTTAATGGCAATTAATAGGTAATAACTGAACATAAACATACAAGCTTGATAAAAATGATCATTCTTAAAGAAAATTTCAGATAGCACTTATAGAGGCTTTTGCATCTGAAGTCCTCATATATATATATGATATATTTTTAACGCTTATCTACTTTATCATTATAATTTTGAGTAAATTGTTTTAATTAGCATTTCTAAAACACTCAGATCTGAATTGATATTATCATAAATTCCCTCTCTAATCAATTACATGTATTAAGTGCCTCCTTTCTTAATAATGCAATGATTGACAACCTCAGCTCCTTAAATAACATGTATTTTGCTGTAAAATATACTCTTCTATATACATACACACATATGTCATCTACTATATTAGCACGTCTCTATATTTTTCACAGATATTGCAACTTTGATGTTGATTGTGTTAAAGGTGTAGAATCTGGATGCACATGAAGATGTCAGTGTCAATGAGTATAGAGTGTGTTCTGATGCTTTTATTTTATGACAGTGATCTCTAGCTGAAAGCAACAGTATTGGCATTTCATAGCAGTAAAGAGACCTCACAGCAGTGCTGTTTTTATTTGTATCTTTTTTATAGTCCATGAAATAAAAAGCAGAAATGAAGACCATCAAATGGAAAACAAAAGGCAGTTTACACAGTAAAACAGCTTTGTTGCTATTGCCATACATTCTCAGAGGTCTCCAAAGCTAATATAGCCCCTCAACAGCAGAAACACTGAATGTGCTGCTTTCCAGTAAGATGGTTGTTATTGGTGACTGTAAAGGGGTTAGCAGTGAAAATGTGCTTTGTGACTGTTGGTTTTAACAAAAACCAAGAGTTTCATATTTACAAGCACTCTTCTTGCAACATGACATAAGTATTTCGTAGTGTGTGGTTCTAGCACGCATGTATTTTTCATATGTTCAAGCAGACAACAAAACCTTGAAAATATGGATATAGACAGCATCTACAATGCAGGCACTTTTACTCATATATAACTGTGCAAATGCTTATGAATCTTTTGAGATTCATAGAGTATTAAATGAATGTAATTAATAGAATGATTTTACAGTTTAGTAAATTTTGTTATTAAAGTGTCCCTATTATGCTGTTTCAGATTTTACCTTTCATGTGTTATATCCACCTTATTTTTCAACGCAGAAATAAGCTGTTCTCTTACGAGAGGTTCTCTCGTATTGCGTAAGCTAGCTTACGCTACGGGAAAGATTCATCTTTGCTAAGATATTGAAGCCAAAAATTATTTCATAATTTGTATCCATATACAACGCAGTTCCTCTGCGGCAGACCTAGAGCGGGCTAGCTAGCAGCTCATTGGTTCGCTCAGAGAGAACTGCTTAAGCCTATGGGAGAGCGGAACTGAACCCGCTTCCAATGAGAGGCGCCCGCGCGCTCATTGCGTCATGGCCCGCCAGAGTGGGCGTGGCCAAGGGGTATATAACAGTCTCTCCCAGGCTTATATGTTGATTCATTTCATCTTCAGCAAGCTCACGCTTCTGCTGTGTTCTGAGAGAAAGCCGTCGCCGTCGAGAAGGCACCACTAGCGAGCCCCGGACCCTGAAGAAGCCGGCCGTCTTCGCCACCTTCAGCCGCCCAGCAAGCTAAGCCATCCGACGACTGTATCCTTTTTCTCATATATTTCTAAAAGAGCACGAGCGTCTTTCTCAAGATGCCTCGTTTTTCCTGCGGCTCCTGCCGCGCTCGTCTCGAGGACGGAGACCGCCATGTCATCTGCGCTCTCTGCTTGGGACTCGAGCATGCAGAACTCGCCCTCGCGGATGGAGGCTGCGACTTCTGCGAGAGCCTGCCGCTGTCGTCCCTGCGGGCACGACTGCTGGCAGTGAAATCCGCTCCCGCGCCGCCTGTCTCTTCGCCGCGGAAGAAAAAACGCCGCTCTCAGAGGCCGCCGGAGCCACCAGCGGAAACATGCGGGCCGCCGCCGCCGCCTCCCGCTTCCCGCTCTCCCTCCCCGCCCCTGCCGGACATACAGTTGCCGCCGAGTGGCCGCTCTGTTGCCTCCGATGACGCCGCGGAGGAGAAGGACTCCTGCTCACTGCTCGCTTCCGACAGTGAGGACTGGTCGTCTCGCGGTTCCACGAGAGAGTCGACGGGGACCCGCGCCGGGATAGAGGAAGAGCTGATGCGCCTCCTCTCACAGGCCGTCGAACGCCTCGGTCTCGAGTGGTCTCCCCCACCCGAGCAGGCCCCGAACCGGATGGACGGCAGCTTCTTTCATCGGCGTTCGACCCCCGCGTGCAACCGCGCCGCTCCATTTCTGCCTGAGCTTCACGCAGAATTAACAAAGTCCTGGAATGCCCCGCTCTCGGCCAGAAACCGCTCCGACATTTCCGCCTCGCTGCGCTCGGTGGACGGAGCCGCCGAGAAAGGCTACTCAGCCATGCCGCCCGTCGAGGACTTGGTCGCCACGCACCTCTGCCCGCCCTCTGCTAGATGGCGTTCCTCACCCACGCTTCCTTCTAAAGCGTGCAGAGCGACTTCGAGTTTTCACGCTCGCGCATACGCCGCCGCCGGTCAGGCCGCCGCCGCGCTTCACTCGATGTCTGTCCTCCAGGTTCTTCAGAGCGATATTCTTCGTGAATGTGCCGAGGGCGACAGGAACCCCGCCCCCGCTGTCACGGATCTAAGAAGTGCTACGGACCTCGCCCTTCGCGCCACTAAAGCCGCCGCACAAGCTCTGGGGAGATGCATGGCCAGCCTGTGTGTTGCCGAGAGACACCTATGGCTCACGCTCGCCGACATGGGAGACTCTGAGCGCGCCGCGTTTCTCAACGCGCCCCTCTCCCCGACGGGCCTGTTTGGATCCGCTGTCACGGGCATCGTCGATCGCTTCTCGGAGGTACAGAAAGCCACCCAGGCGATGAATTTGTTTCTGCCACGCCGCGCTAGCTCTTCCGCGGGCCGCTCTCGCGAGCCTCCCGCCAGAGCTCCGCCACAGCGACCTCCTCCGCAGTCTCAAACAGCCCAGCGCAGACAGGGCGCCCGCCCTCGCTCTCGCTCTGACAGCCGCCGCAGACCGCCGCCCCCACGAGGCCCGCGTTCTAAGATCACGCTGAAGCCTGATCATCAGAAGTCTGCCTAGCAAGATCAAGAAAACGACGGCGCTCTCCCGCTGCGGCCAGACCGCCGTCAAAGCTTTGCCCTCTGCCAGTCCCCGTTATTTCGCCGACTGCAGTAGTGTTGACCGCCACAAACAAGCCGGTGTCCCAGCCCGCTTGCGAGCGTCAAAAAGCCGTTTTTATGGCTACCCAGAGAAATCTCAAAAAGAGAAATTTTGCCAGTTGTGTACAAAAAGTGCCCACAATCATGTGCTCACCGATACACACAAGCATAACATATCCCGTGTCTCTATCAGAGCCCCATCACATGAAACGGGCAGAGGCCGCTCTAGTTTCAGAGAACATAAACACGCCCACGAGCCCGTGCGCGTGTCCCCTCTCTGCTCGCTCTGTTACACGGCCCATAGAGTCCTCTCTGAGTGCAAGTCCCGTTGCCACACACATTCAAAGCGTGCCCACACACTGTGTCCAGCCCGCTATGTGCAGCAATCAGGGCAATATAGCCATTCGGCCACTAGCCGCATGCTTCAAAGCGTGGGAAGCCATTCCAGGCATCTCCCCGTGGGTGTTAAGCATTATAAAGAATGGCTATCTGCTGCAGTTTCGCCGCCGCCCGCCTCGTGCACGCGCGCAGCTCGAATCTACTGTCAGCCCGCTGGCCGCCGGCACGCTCCGCTCAGAAATTGCGACGCTGTTGCAAAAGGGCGCTATAGAGAGAGTCCCGCCATCTATGACCGAGTCGGGGTTTTACGGCCGTTATTTTCTGGTGCCCAAGAAAGACGGCGGCCTCAGACCGATTTTAGATCTCAGGTCTTTGAACAAAGCGCTCATGAAGAGACCGTTCAAGATGCTCACTACCAGGAAACTCCTCGCGCAGGTGCGCCAGGGGGACTGGTTCATCTCTCTAGACCTGAAAGACGCCTATTTTCAGATCCAGATAAATCCCCGTCACAGGCCATTCTTACGTTTCGCCTTCGAGGGTCATGTTTATCAATATGCCGTTCTCCCGTTCGGCTTATCTCTGGCGCCCCGTACATTCACGAAGTGCATGGACGCGGCGCTCGCCCCCCTGCGAAGCCAGGGGCTGCGCATTCTGAATTATCTGGACGACTGGCTGATTTTGGCCCAATCACAAACGGAGCTTCTGTCGCACCGCGCAGTTCTCCTCAACCATCTGGAAGCGCTCCCCAGTCAATCGATTTCCTTACTAGGAATAGATTTGAACTCGGTCACGATGACGGCTCGCCTGTCTACACAGCGCGCGCGCAGTGTTCAGCGCCTAGCCTCTTCGTTTCAGATGGACGCCCGCACTCCTCTGAAAGCTTTTCAGAGGATGCTGGGTTACATGGCCTCAGCCTCCGCTGTACTTCAGCTGGGCCTTCTGCACATGCGCCCGCTTCAGCTCTGGTTAAACAGCCGTGTACCCCACCGCGCGTGGAACACGGGCTGCCAGCTGATCAAGGTTACGCAGACATGTCTCACGGCACTGCAGCCATGGACAGTAGCAGAATGGTTTCGCCAGGGCGTCACGATGGGGACTTTTTCCTGCCGAAAAGTCATCTCGACAGATGCATCCAACACGAGTTGGGGTGCAGTCTGCGAGGGCTCACCGGCCTTCGGCCACTGGTCGACTCAGGAAAGCCCTTTACACATAAACTGTCTGGAAATGCTTGCGGTCGAGAACGCGCTCTCGCGCTTTCTCTCGCTCATTCGGGGACACCACGTCCTGATCCGTTCGGACAACAGGGCGGTGGTCTCCTATCTCAACCGTCAGGGCGGTGTCAGATCCAGAAATCTCTGTCTACTGACACACCGCATTCTAGTTTGGTCTCAGAGCCGCCTGCTCTCGCTCAGAGCGACGCATGTGCCGGGCCATCTCAACGACGGTCCAGACATACTGTCCAGGGACCTCATCTCCACGGGAGAATGGTCCCTGAACGCACAAACGGTCCAACTACTGTGGCAGCTATTCGGCAGAGCAGAAGTAGACCTCTTCGCGTCAGAAGAGAACGCTCACTGCCCAATATATTTTTCGAGGAGCGAGGACGCGCTAGCCCAGGAATGGCCTCGCCGCCCGCTCTATGCATTCCCTCCGATCGCTCTGTTACCACAGGTAATTCAGAGGATCAGGGACGCACGCCACTCGGTGCTCCTCATAGCCCCGCGTTGGGAGAGTCAGAATTGGGTTCCGGAGCTCACGCAGCTGTCACAGACAGCCCCGTGGCCCATCCCAGTCAGAGCAGATCTCCTCTCTCAAGCTCGCGGCACGATCTGGCACCCCCATCCACAGCGCTGGGCGCTACATGCATGGGTGATCAACGACTATTCGTCGATTTGCCAGAGGTAGTAAGAAACACTATCATACAGGCTAGAGCACCTTCCACGAGAAGGCTCTATGCGTCTAAATGGTCTGTGTTCTCAAAATGGTGCACCGTAAAACAGCTGGACCCACGGTCATGCGAGGTGCCGTCTTTGCTAATGTTCCTTCAAGAGATGCTGGACAAGGGCAGGTCCCCCTCCACTCTCAAGGTTTACGTGGCAGCCGTCGCAGCGTTCGCTGAACCCCGACGCGCTCAGTCCCTGGGCAAAGACGAGTTAGTCATCCGCTTCCTCAGGGGAGCTAAGAGGATGAACCCTCCGCGGCCCCCGTCGGTTCCTATTTGGGATCTTTCCATAGTCCTCGAAGCTATGAAAGCACCCCCGTTCGAACCGCTCGAGTCTGTGGACCTAAAATACCTCTCGCTCAAAACCGTTTTTCTGACAGCTCTGTCCTCAGTAAAACGCGTAGGGGACCTTCACGCGCTCTCATCCAGCGCCGCGTGTCTTGAGTTTGGGCCGAATGACTCGGTTGTCATTCTCAAACCTAGGCATGGTTATGTCCCAAAAGCGATTGGTACCCCGTTCAGGGCGCAGATTATCTCCCTATCGGCTCTGCCTGCATCCGATAGCGAGCGCGACGCCAATCTCCTCTGCCCGGTGCGGGCGCTGAGGTTGTACACGACGCGCGCTGCCGCGTTCAGACGCGCTGAGCAGCTTTTCGTGTCGTTTGGGGGGCGCACCAAAGGTCTGGCCGCCTCCAAACAGACACTGTCTAGATGGATAGTGGACGCGATTGCCTCTGCTTACGCATCTAAATGCCTGCCATGCCCTCTGGGCATCAGGGCGCACTCCACTAGAGGCATGGCCTCATCGTGGGCATGGTCCTGTGGAATTTCCATTCATGACATCTGTGTGGCCGCGGGATGGGCCTCCCCGTCCACGTTTGTCAGATTTTACAACTTGGAAGTCCCCGCCTTGCAGGCAAAATTACTAGCTGTCTAACGACCAGCTCTCTAAGAAGCTGCATTGCTGAGAGTCCCTCACAACCGGTTCGCCCCTTGTGCTCTCCTTAAATGCTCTTACACTTCATGTGCCCGCTCTGCTGGCCCTATACATGCTTATGTGTACTTTTCATGTGCCCGCTCTGCCGGCCTCATAGTACATTCACTCCACGTTAAATATCCCCCGGTAGATCCCTGGGATTTCATGTGTGGTTTCATAGCGCGCACGGCGTTGACCAGGTGTTCCCGTAGCGTAAGCTAGCTTACGCAATACGAGAGAACCTCTCGTAAGAGAACGAATCGGTTACCTAACGTAACCTCGGTTCTCTCTAGAAGAGGGAACGAGTATTGCGTTCCCTGCCGTGCTTGCGCTATTAGCGTTTCGCTTCACGCTGAAATAAATCAACATATAAGCCTGGGAGAGACTGTTATATACCCCTTGGCCACGCCCACTCTGGCGGGCCATGACGCAATGAGCGCGCGGGCGCCTCTCATTGGAAGCGGGTTCAGTTCCGCTCTCCCATAGGCTTAAGCAGTTCTCTCTGAGCGAACCAATGAGCTGCTAGCTAGCCCGCTCTAGGTCTGCCGCAGAGGAACTGCGTTGTATATGGATACAAATTATGAAATAATTTTTGGCTTCAATATCTCAGCAAAGATGAATCTTTCCCGTAGCGTAAGCTAGCTTACGCAATACTCGTTCCCTCTTCTAGAGAGAACCGAGGTTACGTTAGGTAACCGATTCGTTTTCTGTGAATGTGCGAAACTTCTGATTCATTAGCTACTAGGGAAATAACGAGAAGACTGACAAAGTGCAATAATGGTAAAACTATTTGTCCTACAAACCAGTGTTTATAATTAAGACAGTAATAATATGGTAAGAAATGCCAGTTTGCAATTTCAAGCAGCGTAACAAGTTGTTTTGTACAGCAAAAAAATAACTGAAAGCGGATGACACTGGAAACCAGACAGAATTTATAAATGGCCACATCTGCTCTTACATGAAAAATAAGGTGGATAGCTGTCTGTGTATGTAAAAGGTCTGTAAAGTTTCAAAGATCAAAGTGCACAATAAATGTTATTGTCTCCCAAAAGAAAGAACTGATTCCTAACTGCCTGAAATGAGTCCTCAGCAATTCCAGTCTCACTTCCTGTTACAAATCTACATATTTGCATAATACCAGCCTATGGTCTTCATTGGCTCTCTGCGAACAACATCTACTTTGGCACACCCTCAAACACTGCAGTTGTAGCTGAGGCCTGGAACAGTTTGGTTTGTGTTGTAGACAAGTCGAGAAGACACTGTTTTCTGTGCCCTGAAAGCAAATCCACTTTTCATACACTTCCAAAGGATGAGGATATGGTAAAATTGACACCATTGTTATTGTTTGTATGTGTCAGGTGCTGAGAAAGCCTCTGGAGCTGAAATTCAGATATGGTAATGAACGTTTTGTTTCCGACACAAGCTGTAAGCGGTAGACCGATCACAACTGACTGGGCCATCTGACCAATCAGAGCAGAGTAGACCAATCACAAAAGACTGGACAGAGGATCTGACCAATCACCAATGGTGCTTTTCTCAAAAGCATCGTCACTGTTTGACATAGCATTGAGAGTGGCGTCTGAGTAAATACATCAGAAGCTGAAGTTAAAGTCGCCTGTTGCCCATGTGCAGTGACTGACAGCCTGGTGACAAGATACAAATGTGAGCCTTCATCACTCTGGGCACACACATAAACACTCGCCACCCTCGGGCTGCACTTTGAATTGCTAATTTATTTGCCACAAAAAAAAAAAAAGCAATGAGATGCATTCGGAGAGAGAGCACTGCCACTTTACATGCCTTCCATCTCCAGACTTCCTACGATGTCATCAGTTCAGGTTGTTTTTTGCTGTCCTGCTGCTGGCGGATGGACCAGACAGTCTTCCATTTTCAGTGGCTTTGATAAGCCTCAGTGTGGCAAAGTTGGGTATGTGAGAGGGGAAATGATCAGTTAGAGATGCTGAAGCTAGGTGCACTGCAGAGAGATTTTGATTGACTTTCCACCAGGGATAAACTGTGTTTGGGCTGAACATTGATGATTTACAGAACTGCTTGAAGGAAACCATGGGAGTTTGAGGATGAGAGAAATAATTTAGAAGAGAATAAGTGTCTTTGTTTTTGCCTTAATTTGGACTCTGCCCAGTCAATATAAATGTGGAAATACAAACCAAGCTCCTGCTAGGAGCTGAAATGTAGCTCCCTTCCCCTATCTTCTATAACAATATTAGTCTTAAAAACAACATGCAACAGCATTTGCAACACATTTAACTTTAGTAAATGTATACTAAATAATGATATATTCAATGTTTATGGATAAGGAGGACACAGATAAACTACTGTTGTAATAAACTGCACAACCCTATCTTAAAGCAGTACAACATTTCTTTTAAAAACCTTTGACACAATAATCAAGTTGATCTTCCTACTTTATACTTTGTGTGAGAATTTCTTCTCGTTCTTTATGTTTTCCCCAAACATAGTCTAAAGCACTATACATTTGATGTATTGCACTAGACTTTTACATGCCAGGCTATTGGGTGCAATTGCTACAAACCATCTTTAGTGTATAATTGAACTGGGTCACATTATGTCTGTCTAAAATGGATCATGGACTCAAGCCCTGATGTTGGCAGAGTCACGCTGGGAAATTTGATTCAATTTAAGGAATTAGTTCGTTCAGATGTTTCAATGTGGGTGTAATTCACAAACTTCTCAACACTACTGGAATTGAAGGTCTAAAACACACCTAACACAAGTTCACAAACACAGATTTTGTACTGTATGTTGTTGCATTCCAAAATATGTCAGACTGCAATTAAAAACACACAAGCACGCATTGCATTCTCACGATTCCCTCAAGGGGTTCTGAATTGGGTATAAGCATGAAGGGTGTTATTATTCCATCCAAAGTTGCAATTTTACCTTATGCACAAAATTGGAATATCACATAAAACATTTGTAAATAAAGCACTATTTCCATCCAGTGATATAAAGACAACAAAACGTACTCGGTTACTAACGTAACCTCGGTTCTCTCTAGAGAGGGAACGAGTACTGCGTAATATCTTACGCTATGGGGAAAACCTCTTTTCCACGAGATATTGAAGTCAAAAATTATCCTTAATTTTGAATTAATGTAAAACGCTGTGCAGCAGCATGCAGACATAGGCAGGATGGCTCGCGCGCCTATTGGCTGCCCTGCGGCAACAGCAGCAGCATATCGAGAGAGGCGCTGCGTGACACCATATCCAATGGGGGCATTTCACGCCCATTTCGTCACGTCAGAAAGGGCGTGGTCTCACCCTATAAATATAGCTCGATAAGGCTGGTAGACTGGTTTTCATCGCCGAAGTGAACCAGAGCTGTGTATGCACGGCAAGACACGCAGTACTCGTTCCCTCTCTAGAGAGAACCGAGGTTACGTTAGTAACCGAGTACGTTCTCTTACGAGAGTATCTCTCGTACTGCATAATATCTTACGCTATGGGGAACACAATGCAAAACGTCGTGCGTACTGGGATCCGACACCAAAGTCCCAAGGGCAGTAGCCCGGGGCTCATATAGTGCATAATCACCATAGACTCACAGAGAGTCGGAGAAGAGAGGCTGCAAGCATCATTCCCCATGAAATAGCATCCCACAGGAGCTAGTTATGTAACAGTGTTTCACGCAGACAGGGTGAACGTGTTCAGCCTGAACTGGGTAATAGTGCGGGTTATTCAAAACCCATGGAGCTGTTATATCGCTCAGTGAGCGATGCACAAGCAAAACTCAGCATCTGGGCCGGCACAGCGGGGCAGATAGCACTGAATTCTATACCGACAGAAGCTTGGCTTGTAAGGCGGGAACCTCTAGGTTATAAAACCTTATAAATGTAGATGGCGAGGCCCAGCCCACGGCAGTACAGATATCTTGCAAGGTAACCCCACTATACCACGCCCACGATGATTCTAAATGCCTCTCGTTGAGTGTGCTCTGACACCCAAAGGACACTGCAGGCCCTTAGAAGTGTAAGCCAGTGCTATGGCGTCGACTATCCATCTGGATAAGCTCTGTTTTGATGCGGCCAGTCCCTTGAAGCGTCCGCCAAACAAAACGAAGAGCTGCTCGGTCTGTCTGAAGACAGACGAGCGGGACACATAAGCTCTCAATGCCCTGACAGGGCAAAGGAGACTCGCATCCTCCTCCTCAGCATGAACCGGGAGGGCGCACAGGGAAATAACCTGGGCCCTGAACGGTGTTTTGGGATTTGGGCACGTACCCGTGCCTTGGTTTGAGTATGACTTTTGAGTCATTAGGCCCAAACTCCATACATGACGCGCTTACTGAAAGCGCTTGAAAGTCCCCTATGCGCTTCACTGAAGCGAGAGCCAAAAGAAACATCGTCTTGAAAGACAGATGCTTCATGTCTGACAAATGGATTGGCTCGAACGGGGCACCTTTCATGGCTTCCAAAACCGTAGAAAGGTCCTACACCGGGACTGAAGGAGGTCTGGGAGGGTTCAGCCTCCAAGCTCCCTTGACGAATCTCACGAACAGGTCGTTTTTCCCCAGTGACTGGCCAGACACAGGTTTTGCAAACGCTGCTATGGCTGCCACGTACACTTTGAGCATGGATGGGGTCCTGCCCTTATCCAGCAGCTCTTGAAGGAAAGAGAGTACTTCCGTAACCCTGCAGTCTACGGGTGAAAAGCCCTGGGCTTGACACCAGGCAGAGAACACAGACCATTTTGAGGAATAGAGCCGTCTAGTAGACGGGGCCCTCGCCTGCTTGATCGTGTTTAACACTCCCTCCGGGAGGTTAGCGGGTACCCGTTGATGGCCCATGCATGTAGGGACCATAGTTGCGGGTGAGGATGCCAAATCGAGCCCTTGGCCTGAGAGAGGAGGTCTTTCCTCAACGGTATTAGCCACGGGGCAGTGCTGGTCAGTGCGCATCAGGACAGGGAACCAAGTCTGGTTTGTCCAGAGCGGAGCCACAAGCAGCACTGGGCATCCGTTTTCCCTGATTCGTTCCAGCACTTGAGGCAAGAGCGAGACGGGGGGAAAAGCATGGAGAGGACAGCGGGGCCAGACGTGGGCCAGCGCATCCTTGCTCTTGGAGAAATATTTTGGACAGTGATGGTTCTCGTGGGACGCGAATAGGTCCTCCTGCGCTCTGCCGAATGTCTCCCACAGCAGTTGGATCGTCTGCGGGTGCAGCGACCATTCTCCTGCTGGGACATTGTTTCTAAGACAGTCTGTCTGGTCCCAGATTCAGGTGACCAGGCACATGCGCCGCTCTCAGTGAAAGCAGGTTGTGCTGAGCCCAGACCAGGAGGCGTTCCGTTAGCCGGTAAAGGTTTCGGGACTTGATGCCGCCCTGGCAATTTATGTATGCCACCACTGACATGTTGTCCGAACGGACCAAGACGTGGTGACCTTTTATCTGGGGACAAAGCGCCGTAGCGCGTTGTCGACTGCCATCATTTCCAGACAGTTTATATGTCGGAGCTTTTCCCGTTCTGACCACTAGCCAAAGAGCGGTCTGCCCTCGAGCAGCGCTCCCCATCCCGAGGTGGAGGTGTCCGTAGACACCACCTTCACACTCGAGGGAGTCCCCAGACTCACACCTGACTGATACCAGTCGGTTACTTTCCAAGGTTCCAGAGCCGAAACGCATTTTAGATCGACCCGGAGGCGAAACCGGCCAGCGGTCCATGCCCGGGGCGGAACTCGCGCTTTCAGCCACAGCTGCAGTGGGCGCATGCGAAGCAGACTCAGCTGGAGTACTGAAGCTGCTGAGGCGATGAGGCCCAGCATTTTCTGAAACCTTTTGAGCTGGACTATCGAGCCGCGGCGGAAGGATTTCACGGCGCGCTAAATGTCTAGCTCGCGCTCTGGCGACAGACACGCTGTCATGGATAGCGAGTCCAGCGCTGTTCCCAGAAAATAAATTTTCTGGCTGGGAGACAGCAAACTTTTCGCCCAATTGACTGTGAGACCCAAATTCTCGAGATGCTCGAGTAATGTGGTCCTGTGTTCTATGAGCTCTGATCGTGATCGAGCTAGAATCAGCCAATCGTCCAAGTAGTTCAAAATTCGCATGCCCTGGAGTCTCAGGGGTGCGAGAGCCACGTCCATGCACTTCATAAATGTACGGGGGGCCAGGGACAGGCCGAAGGGCAGGACTTTGTATTGGTATGCCTGGCCCTCGAAGGCGAATCTCAAGAACGTGACGCTATTTGTATTTGAAAATAAGCGTCTTTCAGATCTATTGACATAAACCAGTCATCCTGGCGAACTTGCGCGAGGATTTTCCTGGTTGTAATCATTCTGAACTGGCGTTTCGTGAGCGCTTTGTTCAGCTGTCGCAGATCTAGACTCGGTCTGAGACCCCCGTCTTTTTTCGGTACCAGAAAATACCTGCTGTAAAGACCCCCTTTGCTCTGAGCCAGAGATAAAGGTTCTATAGCCCCTTTGCTCAGTAGTTTCGCTATCTCGGCTCGAAGTAGATGAGATACTTTGTTTTTCAACTCGCGCCGCGCAATGGTGGGGGCGTCGAGCGAACTGCAGCGAATAGCCTCTTTTTATAGTCTTCAGCACCCATTCTGATACCCCGGGAAGCTTTGCCCACGCATCTGCGTGAATAGCTAGCGGTAGAATGAAATCTGGGCTCTGGCCACGGCATAACGGCGGCCGGAGAGCTCCGGTGTGCTAGGAAATAAACACTGTGTTTGCAGTGTGTGAGGCGGGGGGTGCGCTGATCACAGCGGGCAGCCCGGCCGCGCTCAGCTTCTCTCTGACAGGTTCTGGAGAGAATGCGAGCGGGACGAGCCCCGTAGGGTTCGGCATGTCTGTGAGGGAATGTGGGCGCGGGATAGCGGGCACACTCACTGCACTGGGAACACTGTTGGCTTGCACCGACTGAGAATGTGTTGGTTTCGTTTTACAGAAACAGGGGGACATGCTTCGTGTAGTGTTTGTGGGCACTGTGTTGTGGGCACGTACACTACATTTATTGCACAATCGACATGAGTCGATTTTATTTGTTCTAGCCCTGTATTGTGTACTGTGTCTGTGTGTGGGAATGGGCACTGAGACGTGGGCATTCTTACAACACGCATAACACCATCGGCCGTGGCCGGAACACCAGAAAATACACTCTTTATTGGATTTATCTGGGTAGCCAAAAAAACGGCTTTTGTGTGCAGGCAAGCAGGTTGTGGAACGGGCTTGTTTACTGCGAAGTACGCTGGAACAGTCGCATTGTCTGGAACTGAGCGAGCGAGAAGTTTTGGTGAAAATCTGTCCGCAGCGGGATTTGAACACCGACGCTTTCCTAGAGTAGCTAGGAAGGCTCTGAGACCTCGGGCTTGATTTCAATTCTCGGCCGGGGCCCGCGCTGAGGGGGGCGGCGTCCAGCAGAGCGAGAGCGCGGTCTTTGGTCTCGGGCCTGGCGGCGCTGAGAAGCGGCGGCGGCTGGTGGTGCAGGCTGCGGCTGAGAGCCCCGGGCAGACGGCTGTTTCGAGCGGCCTGCTGCGTAACTAGAGCGCTTCGGCAGGAAGTGCTTCATAGCCTGTGAAGTTTTCTGCACCTCGGCGAATCTGTCTGTGAAATCCTTGACGGCAGATCCGAAAAGGCCATCCGTGGAAATGAGCGCGTTGAGGAACACAGAGTGCTCAGCATCCGTCATCTCAGACAGCGTCAGCCACAGATGTCTCTCAGCCACGGTGAGAGAGGCCATGTTGCACCCAACGGCTTGTGCAGCGGCTTTGGCAGCGCGTAGAGCGAGGTCCGTAGCGCTTCTCAAGTCCGCCACGCAGAGAGCTTCCAGTCCTTCCTCGTCCATTTTACGGAGAAGGTCGGCTTGGAAAATATGCAGTATCGCCATTGAATGCAGCGCTGACACAGCTTGCCCAGTGGTGGTGTAAGCGCGGCCGTGCATGGCTGACGTCACTCGGCAGGCTTTTGAGGGTAGCGCCGTCAAAGCACGCCGTCCAGCGGAGGGCGGACAAAGATGGGACGCTACCGCTGCTTCCACTGGAGGAAGAGAGAGGTATCCTCTATCTTTCGCACCGTTCACAGAGGAGAATGCTGCAGAGACAGAGGTACGCATTCTGGCCGAGAAGGGGGCGTTCCAAGACTTTGCGACTTCTTCGTGAAGCTCAGGAAGAAAAGGCGCGGGTCTCGACTGTGATGGGACGGAGTCCTTCCGGAGGAAAAATCCATCCAGCCGGTTGCGCGCGGGCGCCTTCCAGTCGAGGCCGAGGTTGTCGACGGCTTGAGAGAGCAGACGCATCTGCTCAGTTTCAATGCCGGCTCGTCTCCCAGACGGCTGGCAGGCAGCGGGGGGGAGGTCCACAGAGCTCGCCCAGTCCTCGCTGTCCGATGCCAGGATAGAACAGGCCTCGCCTGGTTCATTAAACTCAATGGCGGAAGCGGTGGCAGACGGCGGCCGCTGTCCATCGGTGAGCGATGCCGGCGAAGCTGGCGGGCGAACCGGCGAGCTTTGGCGGGCAGGAGAGAGCTCGGGGGCGTGCTGAGCACGGCGCTTCTTGCGGCGCGGTACCGCAGCGGGCAGAAGTGCGGGCTCTGAGAAGGATGCCAGGCGAGTCCTCAGAGTCACCATAGGCATCAGCTCGCAATGAGGGCATCCGCCATCAGCGAGCGCGAGAGCCGCGTGATCCTCACCCAGGCAGGAAACGCATATAACGTGGCGGTCCCCGTCGCTGAGTTGGGCTCGGCACGAGCCACAGGAAGAAGGCATCTTGAAAAAGACTCTTTTAGAGTTATATAGAGAAGTGTAAGTTGTAGCGGCGAACGAACACTCTCAGCAGAGGTAAAAAGGATATATACGCCGGAAAGCGTAGCAGGTACGGCGACTGAAGGCGGCGAGGTGAAGGCCAGCGGCTTCAGGTTCAAGGCTCGTCCCGCAGAAGGCTTATGTCGACGGCGCGGCTTCTCACTCTGGATCCAGCGATGCGTGCGCTTCGCTGAAGAGATGAAAATCAGTGTACCAGCCTTATCGAGCTATATTTATAGGGCGAGACCACGCCCTTTTTGACGGGACGTGACGAAATGGGCACAAAATGCCCCCATTGGATATGGTGTCACGCAGCGCCTCTCTCGATAGGCTGATGCTGTTGCCGCAGGGCAGCCAATAGGCGCGCGAGCCGTCCTGCCTATGTCTGCATGCTGCTGCACAGCGTTTTACATTAATTCAAAATTAAGGATAATATTTGGCTTCAATATCTCGTGGAAAAGAGGTTTTCCCTTAGCGTAAGATATTACGCAGTACGAGAGATACTCTCGTAAGAGAACAGTATTACGCAACACAACTGTTTTCAACATTGGTAATAATAAGAAATGTTTCTTAAGCAGGAAATCAGCATATTAGAATGATTTCCGAAGGATCATATGTCACTAAAGACTGTAAATTCAGCTTTGCCATCACAGGAATAAAATACATTTTAAAATATATATCTTAATAGAAATCAGTTATTTTAAATTGTAATAATATTTTACAATATTACAGGTCTTTTTAACAATTAAATGCTGCTGTGGTGAGCATAAGATACTTCTTTCAAAAACATAAAAAAAATCTTAACAAAACCAAACTTTTTAACAGCAGTGTATGTTTATATTGTGTTTATTCGCTGAACACATCTATTTTAACTGCACAGACATCTTAAGGTTACTCAATTTTCCCTTTAAGTACTGAGGTTTTTTCCACCAGACACAAACAGTTCCCATTTGAGAACTTGCAAGAGTGTGTTATGTTTCTAAACATGCAAGTCTCAAATCATCAGTCATTCTACACTATATTATAAAAATACAGGTACCAGTATTAGCACATACCAAAAAAAAAAAGTCACAGCACTTGTAATGGTATCAGTGCAAGCCCGGTTTAAATTATAACCAGAGAATGGCAGGTTTAATAGAAATGCATTGCATGCAGGAGCAATCTGCACTTCTGTACTTGATTGTTTTCTGCTTATGCCGCACACGTTAACATATGCCGAAACAAGATTTTATAATTGATGTGATACCTATGTGGGTGCGTTCTGCAACAGATGGGTTCCACCAGGTCTGAAATAGATGGGATTAGCCAGAGAGCAGCCTCGTCCTTTATGGAGAGATCTTTGTGTTCTGGCCAGAGCTCTGTCTGTGGGGACTTGTGCCTTGGCTAGTGGGGGTAACAGATGGGTTTCCCCATCTGATGCACGTTCTTGCAGCACTGGCTCATATAATTCCATTCATCTTTTAAACAAGTTTGGTGAAAAATCAATTTCAGGCTATTCAATAACAAAATGCTTGGGTCAGGAAATGAAGATACGAAGTGGTTGTTAATTTGCTGAAAGGCCTTTTGTACAGCACATCAATAGCATGCGGCATGAACTTCAGCAACGAGTTACCACGCTAGGGCACTCAACATTACTTGTGTTTGGCTTTCTTCATTTATGGACTTTGTGGTTCAACAAACAAGCTTCTCCATATCGAACACTTCGAGCTTCTATAAGAACCTCTCAGGGAGAGATTTTCATATGCTTGGCAGGTGTGCAACACATCTCTCAGACTCGTCCTCTATTATAGGTGCCTCTTGTGATAGAACATGGAATGTTAATGCATAAATTACCAAAAAGCCAATCAAGCCAAAGGCCTGAAAAGACAGAAATATAAAGCATTTTGTGAAACCACAGCAACCATACTAATAATTTGTAAGGAACAGAAATGCTCAGACAATGGTATAATGGCAAAGTTTCTCTTTTCACCACACCGATTACAGCTCCCCAGTGAATATTGCCATTTTCTTTGAAAATAGCCACAGTACAACCATGGAAATGTGTCTTATAGGAAACATTATCCTGCACCTTCAAGATCCCATATAGGCCTACCACTGAAGATTTTAAAATCTGGATCAAAAAATAAGGGTAAAAGCAGCTGAGGTACTCTGTGATTAAGCAAAACTTGACATTAAAGCGCCTCTGACAGGCTTTAAAGCATTTTAAGCAACTCCAGGCATGGTTTGAGAACCTACAGAGAATGCGAAATGATCAGGCCTCCGCACACTCCATAATCTCCATGACACTCCACGCTAAAGCTGATAAATTGTATTAGATTTCTCTTTAATACACAGGGCTAGGACCGAGCCAGCCTCTGAAGTTTGGGCACATCTCTTTTCCCCAGACGGAGTGTCTGGGGTGACATGAAGAATTTAACTCAAACTCCAATGGGAACACACCAATCAGGTAGATATATTACAGGCCTGTCTTGATCAACAGATCCCGCTCTCCGCTCTCAGAGCGCACACTCCACATCCAATTTTTATTTATCTGTTTTTTTTTTTCTTCTAAACTTGCTTCTCTCCTTTACAACCTCTTTCACTATTCAAATTTTCTTTCGAGTCGCTACAAATAGGCAGGTTGTCTTGCACAACTCTATAATGATTCAACAAGCATAGTCCCCTCAGTGTGGATTCACAGAAAGCCACAACATTCATGTAGCCTCTCGCAAGTGGCTCGATGTCCACTAACAGGTGAGTTGATAAAATTCAAAGCAGGTTCCAGTCGAGCTCTGAGTCAGTCGGGACACTGCTTAACATTCAAATCATGAGGCTTCTGGCTAGTTTTAAAAAAGAAATGTCAGGTCATTATAGATTGCAATTTTTGCCTGAGTAAAATGAATACATGAAATCTTTATTACCCACCAGACACCGAGCAGGGGTGGAGCGACAGCTTCAGAATAACTCGGATTCTATTCTCTCCCGCCTTCCCTGGGTACATCAGAGAAAGTTTTCCCTTTTTTTCCCTCCTCATGCTTCTTTTACAAGTTCTCGGGCCTGTCATGTCAGGGTCAGTCTCTAATCAGGAAAGGGCTTGATCAAAGCTCCAGGAGTGAGGAAAGGAACACAGAGCCTAATTTCTCAGAGGGCAGGAATTAATACCGTTCCCCTGTCAGCCCAGAAACCCCAGCCCACCCTCTCCCACCCCTTCCAGCTAATACACCGCCTCTCACCGGGCCTGATGGTTCCGACACCTGTTGTAATCAAGAAGATTAAGTATTTTAGGAGAATCCCAAATATATACTTCCAACAGATAGATGATAGAGCTGATAACAGATAGAGGCTAGCCAGACACTGAGCAAACTGATTAAAAAACTTCTAAAATTTGGGACTCTTGAATGTGCTTCCTTCTAATCCCAACATCAGTATGTTACAGTGCACACTCTTTTATCTTGTCTTGTGAGCAAGGACAATTATCATTGTTGAGAAAGATTTGAGGAAATCAGCCAGGGATATAACTCAATATATGGACAAACCGGGAGATATTAACCGGTCAATTAAAGTCATTCTCTGTAAAAGAATAGACAAGATTGGAATCTGAACTGAAAGCAAAACCTAGACATGAAAAAGTATAGAAAACAGCTTTCAGGAAATGGTAAAAACACTGTATCTTTTATTAAGCACTGTGTTGTCAAAGTTGATATTGTTGCTTTATATTTGGTCAGACAGTTGCACGTGTCATTATATTATTAATATTTTACCAAAATCAAGCTCATAAGGCGTTATGAGGTTTTTGACCAGCAAATGTCAGACATGCATTTTGTGTCTCATTAGAACGGATTCAAGGCAGTATGTGCATCGCATTATGTTTTCATCAACTTACAGTTTATAAAGTTTATTGTAGCAATGTGGACGCTCAGTTTTATTTTGTTTTCTTGTCATTTGGCCACAATCTTGTGTTATACAAAATTAAGTGCTACGCACACATGCTATTGAAGACAGCACTGATTATGAACGGGACAAAATGAGACACTCATCTGTTTGAGGATCCAGTGGAGTTAGGAGGTTTAGTCACAAGTTATTTACTTTTCATTAGTTAAATATTTGCAAAACCCACAGATAGGTGTAAAAGGTGACCAATAGTAATGATTCATGAAAAATGTAAAAATTACAAAAGATGGAGATACAATGTTTTTGCCAGACAATGACGTTATTCACCTTCTTAAGAGTCAGCTTTTGTCCTGTTCTTTTTTTCCAGTCAGAGTGTTATATATTCACCTTGCTTTGCAATCCATTAGCTGATAGAAGTGAAAGCTTGTTTTTGTAAAAAAAAAAAAGAAAAGAAAAAAAAAAACCTTCATAAATTTCTAAGTGACTAGATTAATTAGTATTATACATTCACATACAGTATAAGTTCTGCATACTTATAAAGTACAAAAGACAAAAGAAAGATAATCATTAAATCCCCTGGAACAACCAATCATTTTGATGATGATATGATGCTACCAAACTCCCCTATTGGGAAACACTTTATAATAACATTCAGTTATAAGTCACTTATAAGTTATTAGTTAATGATGAACTAATCATTTACAAAAGATGACTATACATTCATAAATTATAAATAAGTGATATGTTAAGATTTGATTTGTTAATTCAGTTGTCATGACTTGGGTTCTGTGTGGGATCTAGTGATAATGTGAACCGGTTTTACCTTCCACTGAATCTTACATCAGGTGCACAACGGTTAAAGTGTCCATGTGTGTCAGAGAAGATCACTGTCTATACCATCACCAGCCAGCAATTACACTACAGTGCACACTACAAAGTGTTCAACACCTGTTATAGATGCTGTGGAAATGCATGAAAAAATCATTTACAAACACTTTCTGCATCCCCTAATCTAAAGTGTAAACTATTCATCATCACACGTAAACGCATTTACAGATCTTCGTTACAAGTTATGTGTGTAACGTGATCTCAGGAGCGTATTTGTACGTTCTGTGTGAGATTTCTAGTGCCGTATTCAACTCGTTTCGTGATATTCCATCACTTTACACAAAAATGTTAAAAAATAAATTAACACTCTGTCACTATTTAATCATCTTTTAATCATTTAGTTTTGATTTTGTTTCCCATGAGACAGCTCCTAATAATTTAGTCAATTACTTATAAGTGATTTATAACTGAATTAACAAATTGTTCATAAAATGTTTGCATATCACCTAATCATTTATAAATGCATAGTAATGTTTTGTAAATACTTATATGACTGAACGTTATTATAAAGTGTTACCACTTTTTAATAGTTAAGCATTTGCATTATAACAGCACCTTTATAGGTTTAGCTTGAATAGCTATGTTCTGCTTTCAACACTTGGTTTGTGGAGGCTGAACAACCAGCTCACAAAAACAACATGCTGTACATGTTATCAACCAAATGGAAAAAGCACATACACAATCTCTTTGGAGGGCATTTTTGGCCTGTGAAACTCACAGATAACAGCATAACTGAGTGAGACATCTCACCTCAATTATGAGTTTTCTGATAATGAGAAAGGTGAGAGACATGTCTTGCTTGGTCAAATCAGACTACTTCAAAGCTTGTTTGCAGCATCATTTATGCCTAAAGTATCATTTTGCAGCACACCCAAGTAATTGGAGTCAAAGTAAAGAGTTACCACTGTGCCAATCTCAGATCCACCATTACTCTCTCTACATGCCCCATGGTGAGTGCTCTCAATAGCATAACCTAGGGGCCTAGCATGACACGAGGACTACTAGAGACTGGGGGTGGACTAACATTCACTTCATCTAGCAAAACAGCCCTAATTCGACCAGATGTTGAGAGCATGAAAGAAGCGTCACGTCTACAGAATCTGCTCCTCTGAGGGTCGACTGCTATATGAGGCTCTGTGCCCTAATGATGGGCAGGTTATTTGATTCTTGCGATTGTACATGCCCCGCTGTCAACAAGCCCCTTGACTCCTTTCGTTTGCTGCTCCGGTGAGCAGGGACACTTATCTGCGAGAAATGAAATCAAGGGTAATTGCATGTTCATGCCACAGAAAACACTGAGTACCAGACAGTGGGGGACTCCTTCCATTCGCCAAATTATCCTGCTAACAGTCTGCTTCTAACTTGCTCTGTTAAGCATCCCGTAGAAAAAGATTTTCCTTGATCTGTGTGTACAATTTAATACAAATCTTTCTCACATTAAGTCTCTCCATATCTTTCTCTTTTTCTGTCTTGTGTACCTGCCAGGGATATTTTCTGTGCCTCCTGTAAAAAATATTTGGATGAGAAAATAATCAACAGTGCAGAAATAAAATAAATACATACAATTATGAAATATGAGATGAAATCATGCGTAAATCACTCATTTTTCTATGGTGACCCGATCCAACACCAGCATCTTTTTTCCTGACTCGAGATCATTTTGCTTTCATAAAGATCTGTAGGTGTGGCGTACAGTAAATGTGTGGGGGGAATCACATTATATAAGTCACTGTGATTGGCTGAACATCCTTTCAATGTGATTTTAATGACCACCTTTCATTTTCAAAAATGATCCAGAAACTGGCCTGAATGGGTCAAACTGGTAAACATGGATATTTTAGTTGCAAAGCAAACAACTCACTCGCTTGTTCATCGCCACTATCACCCTAAATGAAAATGGCCTTAAAATGACGATCTGTGAGAGAGCTGGTTTTCAGCAAGTCTCCTCCGTGCATTTGACCTTCATTTTACCAAGCATTTTATGACTAATTGTCCACAAAGAAGGTACTAATAAATAATAATAATAAAAAAAAAAAAAACGAAAATGAACAAAAGCAAGTAATAACAAATTAAAGATAGAAGAAATATTCGTATTACTGTAGTGTTGCGGTATTTGTTTTTTGTTTTTTTAAATAAAAAAAGTTATAAATGTATAAACTTTCAAACTTTGAAGTGGCTTGGTTTTAATAAAAAAGTATGTCAATAAAGGCATACAAAAAAACGTAACATCAATGATAAAAAATGCCATTCACATGGCTTTAACCCATAAACCTCGAATGAAACTGGAACATGAATTTCCATTGGACTAAAAACCAAAACCTTCCACATTTCCATCTGCTTTTCAGAAGTCCACCACATGTTAATGTACACAAAAACACCACTGAAATATGCAGAAAATTCTCATAAAAAGAGACAAATGACAAGAACCACAAACTGACTAATAAATTAATCAATTAAACCTGCAGAACAAACTTGTAATGTAAAGTTAAATTTCTGATTCAACAACCTTGTGGACATCCCTGAATGTTGTTTCTATTCAGTGTAAGGTATATACACTGCATGTTTAATTCATTGTGAGCTTTTCAAATCAGAGTTCATGAGCGCTTACATATTCCGAGCAGGCAGACCGACGTGGTCCCACTCTTGCTCCGTGGTTCACACCTTTTGTCTGCAAACACACTTCTATTTTAATGAAATGCTAATCCCAGGCAAGTTATTCCACTGTTTGGGTTGGAAATGCTTTTATGTATGCAACATCCAAGTACATGTTCTGTCTACAGAGATCAAGCCACACTCCAAGAGCTGCATTCATAAAACAAAGAGAAAGAGAAAGAGAGAAACAGAAAGAGAGAAAGGTGACCTCGTCGTGAGCTTCATTACACCTGCTGTGTTGCTGTCTTTTCATGTATAATCTAAAGCTTTCCACTCAGTTTCACTCATTTCTATGTGGTTTCATTATTCGTTCAAAAGTTGTCAAATAGGGACTTTGTGAACACTGTTGTTCCATTACATGTAAAGGCTGCCTGAAATATCCAGCATTTTCTACCTGAGAAATTTGCAGTGGCCTTGAGGTAAATAGCCTCAGTTCCCTTTCGAGGGAACTCCAACTGCGTCGAATGACACTTTGGGGGAACGCCCCTCAGCGTAGCGTCTCTGCAGTATGAATGAAACTAAGCCAATCTCCGATTGGTGTTGCGTCATGACGTAATATGTGACGGCACATAGGCGGAAGCTATAAAAGGAGCCGGCACACATGAGATGTCAGCTTTTTGTTCTTCAGCAAGCGCTCTGTGTCAAACTGTCAGTCCTATTTGTTGTTGTTTGTCCCATAAGATTTGTCCTAAATTATTGCAATATGGAATCTAGTGGCTCGGATCTCGAGTTTGCCGAGGCAGCGTGTAGATTACGGGTCTACTCAGCAATAAAGATTCTGTGACTGGGATCTCGCGTTTGCCGAGGCAGCGCGTAGATTGAAGGTCTGCATTGCAATTCAGAATCTAGTGGCTCGGATCTTGCGTTTGCCGAGGCAGCGTGTAGACGGGTCTATTTTTGCAATAAAGATTCTGTGACTGGGATCGCGCGTTTGCCGAGGCAGCGCGTAGATTTAAGGTCTGCATTGCAATACAGAATCTAGTGACTCGAATCTCGCGTTTGTTGAGGCAGCGCGTAGATTCGGTCTACTCTGCAATAAAGATTCTGTGACTGGGATCTCGCGTTTGCCGAGGCAGCGCGTAGATTTAAGGTCTGCATTGCAATAAAGAATCTATAGTGACTCGGATCTCGCGTTTGTCGAGGCAGCGCGTAGATTCGGTCTACTCTGCAATAAAGATTCTGTGTGGGTGCGAGGCATGCACAGTCAGCTCCTGAGCGCGCTGGCTGTGTTCATTGAGAAATATCTCGACGCACACACAGCCGTGTGTTCGGGTGTTTCAGCCTCGCGCCCATTGACTTTCTTCTCGAGAGATGAAAGCCAAATATATTGTGAATGACTCGAATCTCGCCGTTGCCGAGGCAGCGCGTAGATTACGAGTCTACAATAATAGGGACACACAATCATGGGAAATAATACTGTTTTGTGCGAGGCATTCACAGTCAGCTCCTGAGGGTGCTGGCAGTGTTCATTGAGAAATATCTTGACGCGTAGGCCTACAAAATAAACCATGCGCAGTCGGATGTTTCAGCCTCACACCTGTTGACTTTCTTCTCGAGGGATGAAAGCCAAATATATTGTTACGGCTCGATTTTCGCGTTTGCCGAGGCAGCGTGTAGATTACGAGACTGTAATAATATTAAAACAGTATTTTTTGGTGAAAGAGTACCGCTTCTATAGCCCCTCCTCAAGGAGCTTGGGGGCATAGACGGCACTCTCAGGCCAAGCCTCAGCCTAAACAGGGCGACCTGAGGGTCGTCCTGCAGGGTTAAGAAGGCTTCCTCAAAGAGGTCCTAGCCAGCCTAGGTTATCTGCGGACGGCCCCACCTGTGGTGGAGCAACAGAGGTCTTCTCTTTCGCGGAGCCCGCAGGAAATCGATGTTGCTCTCCCGCCGTTAAACACGTTTCGGGACGCGCCGGTTTCCAGCGAATGCAGGCTGCACTGTCCGCCCCACAGGCTTGCGGTCAGGCAGCATTTGCGTTCGCCCATCGAGAATCATTTTCGGTTCAGCCCTGCCGGGAATCCGCTTCAGGGGGCCGAGAACGAATCCTGATTAATACCCGAAGCCAGGCTCGAAAATATTTCGACGCATGGAAAAATCTGGCAAATATTTCTCCTTGGGCCCTGCGCACCATTCAAAATGGGTACAGGCTGCAGTTCAGTTTCCGCCCACCCAGATTCAATGGGGTGGTCTGGACTGTAGTCGACCCAGTGCAGGGTCAGGTATTGGAACAGGAAGTAAACTCCCTGCTGGCAAAGGAGGCTATAGATCGTATTCCTCCAACGGACAGGGAGTCCGGGTTTTACAGCCGCTACTTCATAGTTCCCAAGAAGGATGGGGGGTTGCGTCCAATAACAGATCTCAGGCACCTGAACCGTTCTCTGAGGAGATTTAGGTTCATGATGCTCACTATTCCCATTATCGTGAGTCAAATTTAGTCCGAGGATTGGTTTGTCACGATAGATCTAAAGGACGCATACTTCCACATATCCATCCTTCCATCTCACAGGAAGTTCCTGAGGTTCGCTTTCGGGGGCGAAGCTTACAATATCGGGTTCTTCCGTTCGGCCTAGCTCAAATCTATGGATGCAGCTCTGGCACCGCTGAGGCTTCAGGGCATCAGGGTGCTCAATTATATCGACGACTGGCTGGCGGTTCGGCATCGAGATGTCGTCCTCGCCCACATCCAAAGCCTGGGGTTGAGACTCAACACGAAAAAGAGCGTGTTGACACCAGCCCAGAGAACTACGTTCCTGGGAGTGGTGTGGGATTCGATCATGATGCGGGCACAGTTGTCTCCTGCACGGATCAAGTCCATCCTGACCACAGTGTCCGGGATAAAGCTAGGCCAAGCCATCACCGTAAAGCACTTCCAGAGAGTGTTGGGGCTCATGGCACCAGCGTCCAATATCATTCCATTCGGCCTGCTGCACATGAGGGCCCTTCAGTGGTGGTTAAAAATCAAGGGCTGAGGCCCGGGGAAAGGAGACTCCACCCCAAGGTGGTGGAGTCAATATCTTAGAGGTTCGGCCCAGTGGAAGTGGACTTGTTCGCGTCTCGAGAGACGTCCCATTGTCCACTGTGGTATTCCCTCTCCCATCCAGCCCCGCTGGGGTTGGATGCCATGGTGTAGACGTGGCCGAGGCTACGTCTGTACGCATTTCCCCCGATCGCTCTGCTCCCGGGAGTTCTAGAGAGAGTCCGTCGCGACGGCATCAGTCTACTGTTGGTAGCCCCGTTGTGGCCGGCTCGAGTATGGTTCTCAGACATAATTTTGCTCCTGGACGGCCCTCCTTGGGAGATTCCCCTCAGGAGGGACCTGCTGACACAGGCAGAGGGCTCAATATTTCACCCTCGGCCCGAGTTATGGAAACTGTGGGTCTGGCCCCTGAGGGGGCACGGTACCTAGAGGCCGGCCTATCAGCTGGAGTAGTGGAGACCATACTCAGCTCTAGAGCTCCCTCCACGAGGAAATTGTACGGTTTAAAGTGGAATGTCTTCACCATTTGGTGTAGAGAGCGTGAGGTGGACCCAGTTAACTGCCCAGTGGCTTCAGTGCTGGAGTTCCTCCAAGATCGCTTCTCCACTGGTCTTACCCCGTCCACACTCAAGGTGTACGTGGCTGCCATTGCGGCTTTCCACGCTCCTCTGAGTGATGGGCCTCTGGGGAGACACCAGCTGGTCGTACGTTTCCTCCGTGGGGCATGGAGGATGATACCTGCGGCTCGTACCAGGGTTCCCACATGGGACCTGGCAGTGGTTCTTGAAGGGTTGGCTGAGGCCCCCTTCGAACCGCTGGAGTCGGCTGAGGCCAAGAACCTGTCGCTGAAGGTCGCTTTTCTGTTGGCCATTACTTCTCTGAGGAGGGTAGGAGATCTCCAGGCGCTCTCCATATCTAACGAGTGCCTGGAGTTTGCTCCAGGCAACATTAAGGCCATTCTTCACCCTAGGCCCGGCTATTTGCCTAAGGTGCCGTCCAGTGCGGCACGGCCTACGGTTCTGCAGGCTTTTCATCCTCCACCTCACGTGATGGCGGATGAAGAGAGACTTCACATGCTCTGCCCTGTCAGAGCACTGAGTATTTACATTCAGAGGTCCTCTTCATGGCGGAAGTCAGACCAGTTGCTGGTGTGTTTTGGGTCGCCCAAGAAGGGTCTTCCCGCCTCCAAGCAGACCATCAGCAACTGGTTTGTCCATGCTATTTCGCCTACCAGGTGCGCAATCTGCCTTCACCTTTGGCCGTGAGGGCTCACTCTACCAGAGGCATGGCGTCCTCTAGAGCCCTCCTCTCGGGGGCCCCTATCCAGGAGGTCTGCGATGCAGCTGGATGGGCCACCCCCCATACCTTTAATAGGTTTTATAGCTTGGACATCCCATCAACACCTGGCACTCTTGTGCTCTCGTCCTAGTGTGCCTGTGAGCAGCTTCACACTAGGACAGGTAGGGTACGTTGTGGCGTAGTGGGTACTCGTTCCCCCAAAGTGTCATTCGACGCAGTTGGAGTTCCCTCGAAAGGGAACGTCCTCGGGTTACGACTGTAACCCTTGTTCCCTGAGAAGGGAACGAGAACTGCGTCCCTTGGCCACGCCTTCCCCTGCCTGGGAGCGCTTGCTTCATCGCAGAAGCTGACATCTCATGTGTGCCGGCTCCTTTTATAGCTTCCGCCTATGTGCTGTCACACATTACGTCATGACGCAACACCAATCGGAGATTGGCTTAGTTTCATTCATACTTCAGAGACGCTACGCTGAGGGGCGTTCCCCCAAAGTGTCATTCGACGCAGTTCTCGTTCCCTTCTCAGGGAACAAGGTTTACAGTCGTAACCCGAGGACGTTTCATTTCAATTACAGATTAAACGTGGAGAGGATTATGTGATCTGCACTGATTGTTGGAGTTTGTTCAGAGAACAATTAGAAATCCCACAGAGAATCAAGGATTCCTCTATGTCACTGTTGGGAAAAATTGCTAAGCAGCAGCACTACGTTTACAAAATTTAAACATCACCTTTAAAGTTGTCCATTTATGTTTGCTATTCTGCTGCATTCATAAAATAAAAAATAAATGTTTTATATATTTACGGTAGGAAATTTACAAAATATCTTCATGGAACATGATCTTTACTTAATATCCTAATGATTTTTGGCATAGAAGAAAAATCGATCATTTCGAACCATACAATGCGTTGTTGGCTATTGCCACAAATATACCGGTGCAACTTGTGACTGGTTTTGTGATCCAGGGTCACATTTTATCTCTTCTAAGTCTGATACTATCAATTAATTAAAATGAATTACAATGAATTAATTAAAAAATCTTTATTGCATAATAATAATAATAATTTACGATGAGGCTATTTTGTACAAATTTGTACCATTTGAATCATATGAATTTGTACGAATTTTCTAAAGTCACCAGGAAAGACCACCCCTAACTCCGCCCCTAAATTTACCCCTCACTGGGGTCTAAACAAAACGTATGAAAACGTACAAGTGAGGTTGTATGAATTTGTAAGAAATCATACTTGCGAATTGCTGTGAGATAACGTTGGTAAGGTAATATTCTATCTCTCTCAAAAAAACAGTCTTGTAATGAGTCCTATTATGCCCTGTTACGTAGTCTTGTTGTTGTTTTTAGGGTATACTAGAGTAGGATTTAATGCTTGATTCTTTGAAAAACGCATTATTTTTCACAAATTTTGCACATGCCAGTCTGTCTCAAACACTCTGTTTAGTTCCTGTTTCACTGAAGCCCTTCTTTCTGAAATACAAAATGTGCTCTGATTGGTTAGCTGAACAGTGTGTTGTGCTTGGCGAACCGCTTAGCGCAAGCTAGCTGAGCTAACAGCCTTGCCTATTGTTTACATCGTATAGCAACAACAAAAGTTATAACAGAACACATAACAACAAATAATGCTTACAGGTGTGTTCCATAAACAACTTGTCCCGAGCCGACTAAGTTGGAACTGTTCTGTCTTTCAGGAGAAACTTTTGTGCATAGCCGGTGTGGTATATCTGCAATGAGCATTAGCACAAAAAGAAAGACCATAACCACAAACAGGGAGCAAAGTGGTCTTCAGTTGTGACCGTCTTTATTGATTTTTGATAAGCAAGAAAAAAAGTGAATTCTATTAAACAAAAGTCACATTGATCAATCACCACATTTTCCTATGTCCCCTCTAATACATCAAAGTTGGCACATTTAAAATTCCCATAAAAACAGTTCCTGTTTGAACTTCTTTGTCACTAGGCTGGTCCATTCCCACAACACACCAGGTACTAATCATTTCAAGTCATCTTAATAAAAAAATAACTGTAACAATTTTAGCTATGGTTTTTAAATCGCATTTTAGCCAAAGAGGATTTTTAACTGGCGTTAATTTTTTAATAAGCCAAAAACCTAAGCCCGTGCACTAACTCAGTACAATGACAAGTAAAGATATTACAATAAACCAATATACAGTAGTTGTTACAGTTATGTTCAGTTAGTTTGTTTTTAATGGACATTCAGTTTGTTTTCATCAGTCACGTGTTCCTTTGTTGGATTTTCCTGCCAGTCATCAGTTGTCATGGACAATCATCTAATCATCACACCTGTTCGTTATCATTTCATTTTCTCTGTGTATTTAGTTCCTGTTTTCAGTCTTTCGTGGTCGGTTTATGTTTGCGTGTTTACCCCATGTTTCACACACGCACAGTTAAACCTTCTGTCTCTTCCTGTGTTTGTTGTAATATTAAAATCACTTCGTATTGGATTCTGTCTAGCTTCACCGTCTTCATCTGATGACAATAGTAATTTATTTATTAATCAATGCAAAGATGAATGTATGAGAATTGTGTGGCATAAATCCTGGCCATCACAGCCGGCATTGTACTATCTTAGGTTCTTGAAGCTGTCCTCCATAAAATGTGTAGCACACTGGGGTTCAGGAACAGTGTAAAAATAATAGCAATACATTTTACCACTGTTTTCTAAGTTTGTCCACCTTAGGAAGGCCAAAGAGCAACAGCATGCGTCTACCGCAGGTATTTGTTTTCTCTAGCACAGCTCAACCAGGCCTCGCCCCCTTCTGTGCATATTTTGTGGGTTGAACGACTTCAGATTTTTTTAAGTCGACTGTTATGACATCAAAGTCGAGTCGACGTCGACTAGTCGATGACGTCATTCATAAAACCACAAGAGATGGGACTGCTTTGCAACATGCCACAATTTGCAATTAATTAACAGAAAATTATACAGATGCTGACAGACAGCTCATAATGGGGCCGTTTACACCTGGTCACTTCATGCGTTTTTACTGATCTGATTTATCAAAACGATTCCATTTACACCTGGTCACATAAATATGTTTACGCAAAACGGATATAAATCCGATCTTTAAACAACGCGCTATGCAGATTTAACGGAGTTCACGTCACTGAATGCAACAATAATGAGCTGCATTTTATTGATCATCAGCTAATTTCAAAATCAAAGACCACAATAAGAGAGACAGCACTGGTAAGATCATTTTGTTTCTTTACTTTTAACGAAGATGATTGTGTGTTAAGCGTCCGCGACTTACTTTCACTTTGATTTGCGATAGTTTGCGCTTGATGAATAGATGCTCGAGCTGCTCATCTGCGGCGATGCGTGCTGGCTGCCATAGCTTCATCACTATAATACGCTCTCACACGTTTATTGTTAGCATTGTTGGGAGAAGTCCAATTTACATATGTGGTTTCAACTACCAGATGCATTTACACTTGTCCAGTTTCGTCTGTTAAGCGGCCCAGACCTCCTCCTGAAGCGGTTTGAGCGATCGGATTTAAATCCGTCTCCGAACGCGTTTCGGAGGGCATTTACACCGGGTCTTTTCACGATCGGATAGCTATCAGATCACAGAAACACAAGAAGTGGCCAGGTGTAAACAGCCCACTGTTTACATCATCATTTAGGATGAAAAAAGAAAAGGAAAAAAAGCTATAAATTCACATCAGCGCCTTAGTGATGCGCAGATCCAAGTAATACAAAATAATATTCAAATTAATTGCGGGTGAATTAGAGGTAGGCTACATCATTAATATGTTTAAATAAATAAATGATAAAAAATAATGTTTTAATAAAGATACTGAACTCTCATTTCCCGGTAAAACTGTGAGCGTGCGTCATGCTTTTACTTTCGTTTTCAACTATTTCTAGTGTTAGGTTAGTAAAGTATTTACACACACTTGATGTACCAATGCTGCTTTCTTGCGGCAATGACCCTCTGGGCTCTTCATCTGTTGTCGTCTGCAACATGTTAGTATCAAAATTAGCGCAATCATAGTGTCACATGATCAACGCGACTAGTCGACGTCAAGCTTAAAGCGTCGCGGCATTGCATTAAGGTCGACTAATCGACTAGTCGGTTCAACCCTTAGTGGGTAGGGATTATTTAAATGAGTATTGTAGCGTATTGCAGTCCCAACGAACTTGTTTTCTGTTAAAGAGAATATCTTCCTTTGGAGTGGACTTTGAGCTTTGTAAACTTATTTGTATGCTCAAACAGCAACATTACTAAACTAAAATTGATAAAGTGAAAAAGCATAATAGGGCCCCTTTAATATCATATCAAATTTTGCTTTTTAAGTAAAAGTATTTTTTTATTAATAAAAAAGACAAAAAATACTGATTAAAAAAATGTGTACAAAATGCCTTTCAACTACAAGTGAAGCTTATAAATTATAAGTACTATTTAACTATAGTTTCAAAGGTCCTTCCCTCAGCATTGCTCTTTGTTAGCTGTCGAGGTTGGATGGCAAGAACCTACTCCTGACTGTTCGGCTCACACTGTGGAATATATGATGTTTGTATTGTAATATCACCTTCAGACAACATACATTCACTCTCTATTATGCTAATGGGATTCTGGGCTTCTTTCATAGAACTTATGCATAAACTAAATGTTAACGTTCTTCATTTTCTCAAGAACAGGGCATGAAGGTCAAGAAGAATGAAAAGAGGGGAAACATTGCATTGTGATTTGTGACTGAACAGCTGTGACGTTTATTCCTTGTCTTAATGGATCCTTCCTGAGGCACTCCGTTAGCTTTTCTTTAATCCCGACGAGAATGTCTAGGACAATGTCAAGAGTTCTATCCCTCATTAATAGATGTATTTACTCTAAATGATGCCCTTGGCTGCGTAACCAAAATAATTAAAATACAAAAGAAGGATGAGGTATTATTTTTACTTTTGTAGATCTCATTGACATTTTCAGTTTTGGAAATGCGTTTTGGGAAATATGCAACATGGATGAGGGCGACTTCTGTTCTGACCACTTACTGTGGCTATGTATGCAAAATCCACTAAAACTAAAGTTGCTTTAATGCAGAGTTCTCTCCAAAAGAGACACCAAGCGAAAATCTTAGAACTCTCAGGAGTCACGTTAAAGCTCATTTGAAATTAATTAACGAGGACTAGACTACTTTTGAATGGAATAATTCCCCATTTTAAAGTGAACAGGTGTAATACTTACCAAACAGAAATCAATCAATTTGTTCTGCCTTCTGCTACAGAAAGCATGAACAAATTATTTATACAATTCTGTGGCGAGTCACAGAATTGTTTGCTTTTACATTTTATATAGAGCTCATAAACGGAGCTCATTCTGCTGGGAAAAGCCAGGACATGACACGATATTAACAGCCCAGCATCTCTCTCTCCCTGCCTCTCCTGGGACACAAGTGTTAATCGGAGCCATCAGGTCCTTTCCTGCTGGATCAATGTCAGCACAAATTTCAGATTGCTTTCCTGATGCACGCCAACTTATCTGTGATTCAACTTTAATAGGTTATTGAACGGCACAAGCATTTAGGGAGCAGGGCCGTATTTCAAGTTATTGACAATCAAATCCACACAACTTTCTCATTACCATACATTAGGACAAACAGAATTAATCTTTGGCAGCACTGTCAGGTGAAAGGACAACACTATGATTGAAAGAGGTCACAACCTGGGCTGCAAGAAAATAAATAGATAATATCCAGTTGAGTTTGGTATGATAATGCTTTTCCAATAGGGTTCTGTATTTTTACCAACTTTCTATTAAAGCATGACCATACGTCTATATTTAAAAGCAAATTGGAATGATAATGCTTTTCCAATAGGGTTCTGTATTTTTACCAACTTTCTATTAAAACATGACCATACGGTCTTTCTTTAAAAGCAAACAGAAGTATAATGCTAATGTCTAAGCATATAGAGGGGTCCAAAAGTCTGAGATCTCAACATTTCAGAATTAAAAAAAAATTCAACAAGATTTTGCATAATAATAATAAGCCCTCCTTCCATCTGCATTATCTCACCATGAACTACATTTCCCATAACTCGCTGTCTGGACTCAATATGCTCGATTACATTTAGCTGTGTCCCATTACCTTGTTAACTCTGCCTATATAAGCCCTGTGTGTTCTGTCATTCTTGGTGAAGTCTTGTATGTGTTACCTCACTCGCACACATTTGTACGATTTGTCTAATCCCCAGTGATGGATAGGTTTAGGGGCGGGGTCAGGGGTAGTTCATTTGCACGAATTCATAGGAATTGGGCAACTCGTAAAATATGTACGATTTAGCAAAAATCGTACGAATTTGTCAGGTGAGGTCGTATGAATTCGTACGAATTAGCCACCTCGTAAAATTCATTAGTTGCCGTGAGATCGGGTTGGTTATTCTTGTTTCCTGTGACTTGTTTTTTGATTCTCTGCCCGTTGTTCTGGATTACCATTTTGCCTGTGTTTTCTGCCCTGTTGCTTATTTGGATTGTTTGGCCCTTTGCTTGTTATATGGATTACGATTCTGTACGGTCCCAGTAAAGCTGCATTTGGATATTCAACCCAAGTCTCAAGAGCAGTTCATGACAAATTTTAAATTGTGATGATGTAATAAAAATTGTAATATGTAAAAAAAAATGTAAAAATGGTGAGCATAAGAAAACAATTACTGACCCTGAACTTTTAAATAGTAATATATATGACATCCAAGTGAAAAGTAGTATTATTTAGCATGAATAATGTGAAATTTAAACATTTCCATTATTGGTCTCAGATTGTTGTATCCAATGTATATAGATCTTGGTGTCTAAAAAAAGTCCAGCTGAATATCAAACACTGAAATGTGTTCCTTCTGTTGGTTATGAACGTGTCAAGAACACTGGGTGGCCATTTAGTGGGTCCCAGCTGCTGCCAGCAGTTCTTATACTGCAAATGTCCGACATGGCCTTGAATCACACATAGCAAATTTCACATCAAAAGCAACAGACTTCAGACACAGGCGCCGAACTGACACTCTCTGAGCTGAGGGAAAATGCAGGAAATCTTTTTTACAAGACTGAGCTACATACTTTCTGCCTGGGAGTAAAAAATGTATTATAATAAAAGTTATTTGGTAACAACAACAAAAAAGCTAAATTTTCTTTCTGTCCTTCAAATTCGGTTTAAATCGGGTGAATGCTAAAAGAAGAAAATGGGACAGGGTAGGTAGCCACAATTATGATTTACATATTTACATCAGGGCTGTGTTTTGGCTGGTTCTGTGACCACAAACAGCTTTAGCCTTACAGAATGTGTGCGACTACAGCTTACTGTAGTAAACAGCCTCAGCCATTAGTGCTCCAAAGGTGTCAGAAAAATTTCACTCAGTATGTCAGCGCCCTGATAATCAACACTAAATTCCTGCCGGCTGCAGCAAACTAGCCCGAATTTCTCCTGAAGGTGCTTTATATGACCAGTCAATTTACTAACTGAAATCATAACTTGCCTCATTGCAAACATGAACTTAATCTGCAAACATAAAAAAAGACAGTTCAAGAGTTAGCATACATACCCACTGCTAAATTACAAAATAATTATACTCCACAAGGTCATTTCCAATGCAGAGTCATGCATTTTTCATACAATGGGTCTTTAAAGAACACAGCTGAAATAGATGCTGCATCACATTTCACTCTGCGGCATGATGCAAAGTAATTTTGTCCTTTCTAGTGGCTTCATTACAGTGTAATGTGTTCTTCAAGACACTTCATAACTGAAATGTACTTGGATGGGAAAATGAGGGGTGGCGAATCAAGCAGAGCTTGATGAATTAGATGACATTTCATGCATCTGAAGGTCGAGTGGTTTGTCAACATCGATGAAACTTTGAGATGAATGACTGGCTAATGTGCTGCGTACCTCACTGTGAACGTCATTGTTACGGCATTGTGTGCCATATAAAGTGTTGTATTCACACTGTTTTTTTTTTTTATCAAAATGTTGCTTTTTTAAATTAAACTTGAAGCTAGAAGCTACAATAAAACGTTGTTTTCTTTTATTTTGATATATTGCATATTCAGATATTCAAACAACAAAATATTCTGTGGGTCATGAAACGTTTGTGAAAATGCTCAAAAATGCTGGTGGTGGCTGGCAACTTTTTTTCAAAAACAGGGAAAATTTAAAAGTGATCTCGATTTAAACACCCACGTGATCTTATTCCTAAATGACAGCAATCCGTCTGTGTCTATTCAACCTTTGACAAAACCACACTGGAAGATTCAAATCTGTGTTCATGCTTCCGCTGACCCAGAGAGAGCAGTTAAGGTATTAAACAGCTTCACAAACAGTCTTTTCAACCCCACAGCAGTGGCGGATTTAGCTAATTTGGGGCCCAAAGCGAAGGTACGTAAGGCCCCCCCCTTAGGTAAAGCTAATCTACGTGGGAAGTAAAGGTTGGAGAGGAGAAAAAAACCCTTCCCCTTTAAACCCTGCATATACACTTCTTTACTCCAAAATGAAGATGGAAAGAAGAGAACACACAAAGTGTAGCACTACACAAACTAATAGCCATGATGGAACCTAACAGAGAATAAGGTTTCAGATAACAACTGTCTTTGCCAAAATGCCAGGAAAACCAGCACGGTTTATTCTTTTTTTAAGATCAAATCAATATCAATATAACCAGCAAGACAAGTAGTTAGGGTAAACCCCCACAAACAGCCATATACTTAACAAAACATCACAAAACAGCTATATAGTTAGCAAATATTGCCAAGATGAATAATTGACTTTGTATGAGTGAGTGAGTGAGTGAGTGAGTGAGTGAGTGAGTGAGATTGCAATTGGCATTGCATTTGAGATTGACATTTCAAACATTCTACAAACAAACATTTTTATAGGTTTATATTAGTTTATATATTGTATAATGTATAGTTTCACAGTTAATCTACAAATGAATGAAGAGACAACATAAAGAGAGTATATTTTAAATACTTGTTTAATGGAATCTTTTTGTGTATGAAGGTCAGTATCACTGATTCTAACACAGCTATTGATGTCTGGATGTTTTTACCCTAATTTTAAACATTAATTATAGCCATTACAGTGTAATTGAAAGCCCAAAAATTTACATTTATTAGGCTTCAAAAAATATATAGCCTAACAACTTTTAATTTACGTGAACTTCAAACAATCATCACATAAACCCATAATAAATGTCATATTTACTTTTGCCCTTTCTGTCTAACAGGCAGGATACACGTTATCCTCAACTAGCGTCACTTCACATCTGCTGCTGTAGCGGCATGTATCCCCAACAGTAGGCGTAAAAAAGTTTGTCATTCTTGGCAGCGTTGCAAAATACATATCGGCGTCTTTTTTCTTTTATTTGAGCTGCTTGGGTAACTTTGTTTCATTTTCGCGTTTAGACTCGTCTTGCTTCTTGTGTACTTCCCAGTCCTCCTAAACTGTGTGTTTATCTTTCGCCGTTTCGCGTCGCGTACCGTTACGGACTAGTCCATTTCATTATGAATGTAGAGGGTGTTATAGGGACGGATAACCATGAACAGGACATTTTAACTACTACTTCAACATTTCAACGTATTTCTTAAGAATATTAATAACATTTACTATGCTTTTGAAGCTTTCGTGATGATAAGGGGCTTTTTCTTTTCTTTTCTATTTTTTTTAGGTTGGTTGGGGGCCCTCCTACTACGACCGCTGGTAGGGGGCACCAAGCAGCCGCCTACCTATGCCTCTATGTTAAGACCACCACTGCCCCACAGTATCATTATTTCTGTGTTACAAATATTCAAATTATCACAGAAGTACTGGGATAAAAGTTTATAGTTCAGATACAAACACTGATGTCTTTGGCAGCGGTCAAAATTCTATTTCTGGGTGAGTCATTGAATCATTCATTCAAACAGATTTTTAAAAATGATTGTGGCGAGCAGGACGAGGTCGAGGGCCGTGGGAGGACGGCGCGAGGCCGGTGGCGTGATTTACTAATGAGCGACACCTGCGCGACGCACTGGTCTCGTATCTCTCACGGAGGAGCAGAAGCATAAAGGAGGAGCGACGACTGGAGATCGAGAGAGGAACAGGCCTGATTTTATGTTGTGTTTTGTTTTATTATATGTGACAGCAGTCGTCCATGAGGGGCTGCTGTCTTTTAATTTCGTTTTGTATTTGTTTAATTTTATGTTTTTAAATATTGTTGAACGTTCGCCGGTTCCCGCCTCCTTCTTCCCATAACAACTGAACCCCGTTACAATGATTCATTCAAATGATTTAAACATTTTTAAATAGACTGCATCAATTATCATTTTGTCAGAACCTCTAGTAAATTACATGTTGTTGTTTTTTGTTAGGTTGTCTGTTGAGAATTGTGATCTCTATTTGAAAGAACAGAAAAAATGTGATTCTCAATTTATCGAGAATCGTGCAGCTCTACTGTTGAGGAAATAATCATTGTGTGTGCGTTTACAAGTGCCTAGGGCCTTAGTAGATATAGTCAGTTTTCCAAAGTGGCCCATTCTAAGCTACTCTTAAGACTTGTTTGTTGCCAGATAATTACAGTCACACAGGACCATTTTCAGTATCATTTACCACACGCAATGCGGCTTATTAGTTCTAACAAATAAACATGCTGAATAAAATTACTAGAGAGTTACTGAGATTATTTTTAGTGAGCTGGATGCAGATAAACTTACAATACCCACACTAAACGTGCTTGGATTTACAAGCTAAGGGCCCTGAAAAACTTCCATAAGCCCCATCAAATGTCAAATAAAAACAGTTCTACCAATGGACCAATAAAAGTCCACAAAGAATGAAATGAATAAAAATTAGCTGGAAGCATTTTTGTTAATCCAAACAGTATATCCAATGCACTGCTGCTCGTAAAAAAAAAAAAAAAAAAAAAATGACATTCCCCTATGGAAGCTTGTGTTCAAGAGCCTTCAGCTCTGCTATCTGCGCTGAAGAGAGGGAGGTTCTGCATCCGTCTCCTGAGGGAAGGAAAGAAAAAGGGTTTGTTGCTCAAAACAGAGACGAACACATTCGCTCTTTGTTTTTACTAAGATTTAGATTCATTGTGCGACCAAGAAATGCTCACAGTTTGTGTACAGGCTATGTGGCGATTTTTGACGAACAGTTGATTGTGTGTTCACAGTTTAATAGCAGTTTGACGATTTTATTTTCTCACATTATATTGAAGAAGGCCACCGTGCAACAGCAGCAGTTATCTATCAGTATTAATTTCAGAAACCTGGCTGACAGTTGACTCACACAAAGCTAAGAATTGTGAGAGGTCAAGGTTTTTTCAAGAACTATTCAACAATCAATAAACCAAAAAGAAACAAAACATTATAAACAAACAAATAACTAAATAAATACAAATTCTGAATTCATGTTGTCATTGCAATACGAGGAGAATTGGAGATGCTGATGCTAAATTTGCTATTAATATGTGACCTGTTTGCACATGGAGTTCAGGGTATCAACACAAATTTTACGTAATGTGTGCAAGTGTACAAACAAACCCCAAAGATCAGCAAAAGGCAGTGCCAAATGTGTGACATTCGACATAATTCAGAGCACAGGGTAGTCGTCCAACCAAGCAGACATGCCAGCCCTTCATGCTCTGCTAGACCGCAGACCAGAAAACACTGAGTGACATTTATGTTCTTTTATTTTCCACTTTAATGTTGCCTTACCCTCTCCGCAGTGACATTTTCATACACTAAACAGAACAAAGATTTTCATAGGGGCGATTCATTTGATATTTAAGCATATGCTGCTTTTTCACGCAGTAATTAAACCGTGGCAGCGAAGACAGAGGAGAAATGCACATCCATTACCCGGACCAGCCCGTTCGCGAGGCCTGATTAATTTTTAACATGTATTTGTAGCTGGTTTTATTCTAGTATTTTAGTTTTGTGGAGATTCAAGCTCCATTCTGAGGAAATGTTAATCTTGAGCAAATTAAAGCGTCTCAGTTTGGTCAGTTGATTTAAATCAACAATGGCAGTGGTTTTGGAAGAAAAATATATGAGGTGTAAGAAACTTTAAAGTTTTGCAAACACTTTACAATAACATTACATTTTAAAACATGACTCAGTTAAGGCGGTACTGTATCAGAAAACAAAACTTTTACAGAATTAATCAATCGTGGTTAATTTAAAGGAGCTGTATGTAAGAAATTTATTTCAATTAATCATAAAAAGGCCCTAATATGTCACTAGACATTAAGAAATCATGTTCATTTCAAATATATCACTGACAACAGTAGTATGGCTAGGATATTGTCATTTAAAAAGTGGACTTGCAGCCCTCAACTGATGTTGATGTTGTCATGTTGTGTTTTGGTCTGATGCGCCACCCTCCACCTATCCACCAATCACGAAGTCAGTAGTGTTTCGGGATCCGGGTTGCCAGCTTTGCTGTAATCTACCCTAACTGTAGTCGGATAAAGATGTCTAACGTTACTAAATCAAAAAGATCTCACTATGATTTAGAAATTCGTCATGACAAAGTCAGAAATAAAACCAGAATTTGCATTGGAGATGCTTTTGAAAGATGGAGACGGCTGAAAACGGAGAAGTATTTGAACACAGACGCCAACGTTGCTGATTTTCTCCTGGACAGGTAAGAATTATCTATGCTTGGCTAACTTGTACTTGATGTCAATGGACATTTCATATATTCATGACAGTCGAACAAAGTTATGCATGTTCGTGCAAAGTAACGTAACGTAAGCTCACATGGACGTATGCTAACATTAGCAATGTATTATAGGAGCCAGTTTCTCTGTCCTTATGCTGAGACGCAGAGGAAAACAACATTAGCACTCCCATTATGGCAATTTGAAGCGTAATTGAGACAGAAGCCTAACTTTACCTCAGAAAAAATTATTCGTCATTCGTTCTTCGCATATATCGTGGACTAAGTTACACATGCTGCAAGTTGACCTGTATGAACATTGCTAATCAAGTTTAGTTACTCTAACAATATTTTATGATGAAACTGAAAACAACCCTGTGATAGCCATTGGTGATATTGAATTTGTCCGGCGTTATAATTGCTGTGGTAAATGTTTTGGTTATTTGTTAGCCCGCTTATGACAAAAACTTTAGCACTTGTAAATCAAAAAAAAAAATTTTCGTCTTTAAAAATAAGGAAGTTTTATTTTGTGGTTATATGTTTTTGGTTTTGTTTTACTATTATACATTTCTTTTTCCACAGACTTTTTTTTTTATTGTAATTGTATTTATATGTTCAAAATAACGAAATAAAATCAAATTAAATATCAAATCAAAAACGCTTATCTCTTCAGCTATTATGGCCCCAGCACCTCAACACCCCTCAACACACCAACAACTTACTGTGTACGTCTCGTCGTCACTTGCCATTGGAAGCAGCCTACGTTTCTGCTGAATCCTGCAGCTAATCTGGCAACCTCGAGTCAGGGGGTAGGGGGAGGGGATACAGCGCTCTATGGTATTTTTAAAGTGATTGCAGTACCAGTTTTGGCCACAATCCTACATACGGCTCCTTTAAACATTTTAATTTCTACATACAATATCGTTCAAAAGTTTGTAATCGGTATGTTTTTTTAAATGTTTTTAAAGTCTCGTCAAGGCTACATTTATTTGATTAAAATTCAATAAAAACAGTCATATTGTGAACAATTATTACAATTTAAAAACAGTTTTCTCTTTGAATATATATATATATATATATATATATATATATATATATATATATATATATATATATATATATATATATATATATATAAAAATAAAAAAATTACCATTAATCCAGTCTTCAGTATCACGATCCTTCAGAAATTTTCTAATATGCTGATTTGGTGCACAGAAATATTTCTTATCATTATATAATTTCTTATCTTATATGTTGAAAACAGTTGTGCAGCCTAATATTTTTGTTGAAAAAACATAGACGACGCGTGCTGTGATGAATAAGCCGTAGCAGACCTATACAGGTGGAGCTGGGGAAGGTGGAGGGTTTCTGAAAGCGTGCTGTATTGCTACAGCAAATACTAACCATGTTTTTTTAAGGTTGAGCATCGAGCTCATTGGCTACTGATATAGCCATGAACCAATCAGCTACACCCTATAGAGAATGATGTGATTGCAAGCAGATTAAGTTAAGGACATATTACCCTGCACCATCTAGAGTTTCATGGCAGGACTTTGTATTTTATTAAAATATTAATCTTTTGTGATCATTAAATGTCTTTACTGTCACTTTGGATCAATTTAATGCATCCTAACTGAATAAAAGTATAACAATTAATTCAAATATATATTTTAAAATACACTACTTTTGTTAAATCGTTTAATTATTTAAAGAATGCTGACATCTAGACTTTAAGAGAGGCTGAGATGAAAGATGGGGCCTAGCAACAGCTATGAATTGTGGAGACGTATTTGACGTGTAGCTTGGAGACTGGACGCAGAATATCATCGTGCGCCCCGATTAAAATCCAGTCAGATACTAAAGACAGACGACTGCTGTGCTCCTCTTCAGGGCTTATCACTTTCTTATTGCCTCTAAGCCACGGGGAAGAGGAACTTCTGAATGAAAAATAAGCTCAAACAGAATTTCTTGCGGCATGTGTAAACAGCATGCTAGAGAGTATATCCATCTTACGGCATTAGAAAAGTGCACTGCATTAACTTATTTTATTGGCACACATGCATTTAGCTATATGCTGAAGTAAATGTAAATGTATCTATATTATACGTTTCTCCTCATTATCAAACACAGCAGACTTCCCGCCAAAACCAGAAGAACAAGATAATTAGTCATGCCGGGCTAGGGCCTAGGAAGCAATCTGACAGAGGAATATATTGATTTAGGAGGGAGGGTGAAGCAAACAGCCGAAGTTAGGGGTTACTATCAATCTTCTCCTCCAAGTCTATCAGTATATGATGAAGCACGTATGCGCGCTCGCTCACATATACTCGTTCCAACAGCTCGCCGGACAGCTTGTCAGAAAGAGACAAATGTAAGTGGGAACTAATGTCTCTGTGGACTCTGGAGGGAGTTTACAGCCTCCAAACATTACTTTTCTCGCCAAGTTTAAAGCTATCCCTTGAGCTGTAGACTTTTTGGATGTAGTCGTCTGGCTAAATCAGAGGATGATGAGAGGAATGGTAACACAGGAAAAAAATTCCTCTGAGTGAAACGCCGCCTCTGCATTCATAATACAGCGATCAGTCTCAGGTGTGGGTTGTCTTATGGAATGCTGCTACTGATGTGTTTAGCCTAAAGAGCACTGATCTATTTGCCGGGGATTGGAATAGCCCCATTGTGATTGGTTGTGTGTCTATGTGTGTTTGCCCCGTCTGCCCTTGTCTCCTTCACACAAACATAAACACTCACAATAGTCCCAACGTCCCCTAAAAGCAAGAATGCCTAGAGGATAAGCATGTTTACAGTTATGCCTCTCACATGCAATTGCGTATATAGCGTGCTGAAGGAGAGATAAACTGTTATACGGGCACCTGAAGGCTGAAGCTTTGAGTGGGGGATTTTTATGTATCGGCAGTTCAGCAGTTCAATAATCTGTGGAGACCTGCGACAGCGGAACTGGGTGGCTAATTGACGAGCTGTTTGGACAGAGCCGCGGGATTGCGGTCACTTTCACGCTCCCTCAGTCCTGTGTTTCTGTCAGGAAGACGGAAGGAGGAGTGGGGGGAACGCGGAAAAGAGCCAGACGTTGAGCCCGCAGGGGGACCTGATGTCACTCACACAGCACAGAGCTCTCAGAGAGAAAGACATCCTACCTCAGGAGCGAAGAGTGCCAGTTCCTCACTAACACAATGTGAAACACCTGTTACTGCCAAAAGCCTTCACGTCTCATACCTCAAGCACACATGACACCGCTCCATCTCCAGAACTTTTGGCTGCTTCTGCAGCTACCATACTTGTGTATAGCTTTTGTATAACTGAACAATATTTTTTTTGACATTTTAGTGAAGTAGACAGATGAAAAGAAAATTGTGGGATTAGAAATCCATGCGAGCTCGATTCGAACCTACGTTTCTCACACAAGCACCACGGCTCAATGTTTGCCTTATAAAGGAGGTTTATAATTCTTGAAAAAGCTATCCGTTAACATGCCTATTCATATCAATGACACTTGTTCAGTAGGCCTACGGTTGCATAGAGTGCCATGTTTCAGTACCCATGCCAAGAGTCTCAAACTCTTTATTAGCAACTATCCTGAATTGGGATATGAGGTCAGCAAAACAAAATCAATTTCACACCCATATTTTAGCAAATAAGTTAATTACTAATTTTGATCTTGATCTTTACTTGGGTATTAGATTTTTTAACTGAAAGAACTCAGAGAGTGAGAGTAAATGGTAGTCTGTCTTTCAGCACCCCTGATAACATCTGCAGGTTCTCCTCATGGGCTGTGTTTTGTCTCCCTTATTGTATATTTTATATACAAATGATTTTATGAGTAAATATAACAATAGGCATTTTGTAAAATTTGGAGACGACACCGTTGTTGTGAGTCTTCTAGAAAACAATGAAATGTGGCATGGTCCAGTGGTTGATAACTTTGTAAAATGGTGTGATGATGCCTGTTTGCAGCTTCTAAGACAAAATATATGATTATTGATTTTAGAACACAAACACATTCTTCTCAAATCACATTTATTAAGAGTGAGAAGGTGGAATGTGTGGAAAGTTATAAATATCTGGGGACAATTATTGATAAAGGATTGCGTTTTGATGTGAACACAGAGGCTTTGTGTAAAAAGGGACAGCAGCGCATAATTGTCTTCGAAAATTAAGATAATTTAATATAGACAAGACATTGATGGAATTGTTCAATAAGTCTTATATAGAGCCGGTGCTGTCCTTTTCTATTAGCTGCTGGTTTGGAAATCCTAGTGTGAAACATACAAATGCACTAAATAAATTAGTCACAAAGAGTGGGAAGATCATAGGTAAAGAACAAAGAAGTTTGACAGTTCTGTTTAACAGAAATGTTTTGAGTCGAGTCCATTTTGTGATTCTAGATAGTGACCACTTCCTATACCCGGAGTTTTCTATGCTGCCTTCGGGTCGTCGTTATAGATTACCAACAATGAAAAATAATCAATACAAATACTCCTTTGTTCCTTGTGCAATTCGATTAAGTCTTAAAGGAATGTATTAGGTTATTTTTATATATTTTATGTACTTTTTATATTTTATAATTCGTAATTTATTAATAATGACCTTTAAGATGTACTGTATTTGTGCTGCATCCAAATTGTCCATACGGGACCTTAAGAAAGCTTGACCTTGACTTTTAAGAGCCCTCAAAAATATATACTATTTGTGATTTAAAATATATATATATATATATATTTTTTTTTTTTTCAAAATACATTATAACATTAATACGTTTGAGGTCAGTAAGTTTTTGATAGCAGTTCGTTTTACAGTCCTGTTTTGCAAGTACATACCATAAACTTATTGTTGTAATTACAAAATCTTTGTAATATCTAGGTACTGACCCTGAATTTACCTTATATTACACAGTACTTTCTTAGGCGAGTACACTGTAAGTAGATGTAAGTGCGCATACTGTAAAATAAAGTGCAACCAAGATTTTTAAAGAAATTAATACTTTTATTTAGCAAGAACACGTTGGTCAAAAGTGATAGTAAAGACATTAATAATGTTACAAGAGATTTCTATTTCAAATACTGTTCTTTAGAACTTTCTATTAATTAATTGTCAATTTATCCATTTAAAACATATTAGAATAGAAAACAGTTGATAATTGTCAATGGAGAAAGATGCCTTTGCTTCCAGATAGTGGAAGCTATAGTTATGGCATCTACCAACACATACTAACCAGCTAAATCTTGACCCCTTGGTCTGGAGCATGTGCTAACAACTAGGTCACAGTTCTAACCACTTGAAAGAAAAAGTAATTGTGCAATGCTGCAAAATGCACAAGACAAGCACCTGAAATTTGAAAACTCTTAAGTGACTTGTTTTATTAAAGATATGTCAACATACCCCAGGAGCCATTGGCACACATATTCAGTTCGAGTAAATCTATTAAAGCATGTGCTTCTCAACACTGTTCTAAACTGACCTGACAAATGCTAACAGAGGCCCTCTAATAATATCTGTCCTCACTCTGGGCTTTTGATCAATCTAGGTCAGTGTCACTCGGTTATCCATTGGAATATATGCACAAGGGATCTGTCCTTGCTTAAAACAAAATCGGAAAATGCATCTGCAAACAGAGCAAGCGGGAGAGCAAACACACACGGTGGAGCTGGCTAAAAGAACCAAAGACCTCTACGTACGTGGTGGACTAAGCTAAAGCATTCACAATCCCCTTCACCACCAGGAGCTGACAGTTAGGTGGAAAATAAAATTGAAGTGAAGCTATTTATATTCAATTATGTCTAAACATCTTATTATGATATCTATTGTGAGCAATTATCATGAGTCAATAACAGCTGAGTGTTTTAATTAGGCTATACCCCATGTTGAGGGAAACAAAAAAAAGCAAGTAATGCTGAAAAACACACACACACACACACGCAAACACACGCACACACACACACACACACACACACACATTTTTCTATCATGGTGAGAACTTATCAATGACCTCTATTGTTTTTACACTGAATGAATGGTATCTTCTATCTCCTAACCCTATAAATCTCACAGAAACATTTTAGCATTTTTACAATGTTATTAAGACATTATTTAGTATGTGTATTAAGCTAATTTAGCTTATTTCAGGGTTTTACTGTCCATGTTGGGAACTTTGGCTCCCACAGTGTTGTCAAAACCTGATTTAGACTCCTTGAATTAGGGCTGCACGATTTTGCTCAAATATTATAATTGCAATTATCAAAATTGCAAACATTTTTAGAAAAGCTAAAACATTGAATAATAATTCCAACAATTTCAAATTATGTTAATGTTTTTCTATTAAAACAACAACAACAAAAATGTTTTATTGTAGCTCAGAGGTTGTGCAAGTACATTTAATCAGCAACCACAATCGCAAACAATATTAATGTATGGATTTATTGCAGTTTGCACTAAGAATTTTTGCTCACAACAGCAAATAGCACAAGTGGCCTTGTAAATGAACACACTGACTCTCAGTTGAGGTTACTAATGTTTGTCTGTGTTTTCAGATCATCAGTGTTTTTTGTCTGTTTATTCGCAGTGCACAAAGATATAAAACACAAAAGATTACGATTAAGTAAAACACTAGGCAGCCGCAGAACCATGTATCTATTTAAGAGAAAATCTCTTTGAAATCTGGCAAACCCCAAGCATGAAAGCTCGTGGAGGCTTGTTATCAATGCAAGTTAACAGAAATGTAAATAGAAGAAGAGAAAAAATAACTTCTTCAGGATAAATAACCAGAGAGCCAATGTGGCGAACAGGACGGCCGAGGGACGTGAGAGAATGGCGCAAGGCCGGTGGTGCGATTGCAAATGAGCAACACCTGTGAAGCACACCGGTCTCGCATCTCTCACGGAGGAGCGGAAGCATAAAGGAGGAGCGACGACGTTGATGATCGAGAGAGGAACAGGCCTGTGTTTTAGTTGTGTTTGGTTTTTGTATTTGTATTTTACTTTAGCCAGCAGTCGTCCGCGAGGGGCTGCTGGCGGTGTTTTGGTTTGTTTGTTTTATTTTAAATAAAGTATGTTTGAATGTTCGCCGGTTCCCGCCTCCTTCTTCCCTGAACATTGCTACAGCCAATATCGCAGATGATTATGCTGAATTAATCAAAAATCATGATCATGGTTAAAATAAGATTAATCGTGCAGCCCTACCTTGAAATGATTAAGACCCTTCTGACAATGTCAGTAATTCAAAGACCTATTCATTTTACATAAATACAAACTTCATTAACATTCCAGACTGATGTGCTGTTTGTAAAATTTTAAATGTGTTATGCATGTCAACTGCAATAAGCTTTCTAGGAAGAAGAAATTCTTGTATCCACACGAGAGACAAAACACTACATTAAATTGAATGCAGTTACATAATTCATTTACCTCAATGAGGCAAAATGGAAATGCTATTTTTATTAACATCAGCACAAATCAAAGACCATAAATAAACATTTGTGCTTGGCAACAAATGAATATGAAATGAATATGCACATCCAATTTGAAAATCTCTCTTTGATTTTTGGCACTTTTGTTTGATTGTGAAACCATCTGATGATCCACGATGCAGACTTTCAAAAGTTCCTCTGTTCTTTTGGTATAATGATTATTGTTGCAATGTTTCTGAACGGGAAGAGCTCTAGGACACAGGGCGTGGGAATGACAAATGAACAGCTCATATTATGAGTGCAATTGCTGAAACCAAGTAGTGGGGCTAAATGCCAGGGATGTGATTGATCGAAAATATACCGCTTTCCCTGCTGATGCAGTCATTAAATAAACACAGCATCTGGAATCGGCTAGACACGAGCACGCCGTGTGCTCTTTTCCTCAGGCTAGTGATCCGCACGCACCCAGAGGCCAGCGAGCTCAGCTAAGGTCATCTCTCACACTTCATGCTAAAAATATCAGTCGTCTGCTGTTAATACCAAGCTTCCGGGATGGTCGCAGTGATCCCGTTTACTCTTACATCTGCAATCTTGTCACACAGGAAAGGCTAAAGAGATGCTCCTCAAAACTGCTCCTTGTTTTTCTGCCTGGGTTGCTCAGCCCGTGGGATGGAGGAAGTGTCTCGTCATGCGTGGAGACAGCAAGATGCCTGTAACTAATCTAACTGACAGCCTCTCAGACACAGATCACAGGGCTGATGGGAGAGAATGGTGGAGCAGGGAACTTTCCAAGCAGATTAATTTATAAAGAAGTACTTCTGTGGCTCATGAGAGGCCTGTGCCTGAAATGGGATAGCCCATCCCATCTTCAGAAACAAATACTTTTAAAGATTATTCTAAAAAAATCTGTCCTCATTTACTAAACCTCATGTTGTTCCAAACCTGTAGGACTTTCTTTCTACAGTGAAAGACAAATGGAGAAATTACGAAGAATGCACTGATCTTTTGTTGTTGTTGTTGTTGTTGTTTTTTGTCATGCAGTTACAATGAATGGTAACTGAGGCTTTCATTTAGTAGGTTCAGTGAATTTTTGCAGGTAAAATGTTGTCATTTCAGTAGGAATCCACATGATTGCGAATTTAACCATGCAGACTTCGGGTTGTGTTCAGGTTGGTCAAGTGGAATCACCAGACTGACCAACGGAAAGCTAATCAAACTTCTAAAGCTGTGCTTCATACATTGCTACACTATTGACAATGGACCTTCTTTTGTCTGCGAATTTTTCTTTTGTCTGCGATTTTGCTAATGGAACACAGCTTAAGTCTTTTGAAATAATAAAATAACTTTCTGTAAGGAATTTAAGTTGATATTCAGTGATAAGACTTCCCTCCAATTGCTATTAATCACTGCTAATGGAACAGGAGAGTCATGAGTCAGAAGAACTCAATCTGACCTGGTTTGTGAATGAATCATCAGACCAACGGATTTAATAAAAATATATCACTCAAAAGAATCATTTGTTCATGAATCAGACATTGTTACTTTTCTCATTATCTCCTGAGAACATATCAAAGAGGCCAAGGCCAGATGATTTTAATTCAATAACAACTTAAATTCTGTTCTGTTCCTCAACTATTCATCTCACTATGTGGCTCCATAAGACTCGCACATATAATGCTAAAGTCATATACTTGACTACTTTTACGAGACTTTTATGGTGCTTTTGCATTCATTTTGAAGCTTTAAAGCTTCAGTCCCAATTCAGTGATACTGGACTAAAATGCATTTTCAAGAATTTCTCCAATGGGCTCCAAAGAAAAAGAAAAAAAAGTCATACAGTTTTGGAACGACATGACGGTGGGAAAATGTGTCTTTTGATGTATGATGCAGTAAGCACAAACAACAGTGAGGACAACACTTCACATTTGCCTGTCACATGTTTTACCACTTTCTCTTCTTAGCGTTGCTTTTATCTTTCTGCAGAACAGTACTTTCCCTGCCATGGGCAAAGGGGAGAGAAACCATACAGAAGAGGTGAAAGAAAGTAGCAGTGGAAGAGAGAAGCCGAGAGTCTCAACTGTCACTTTTAATTTCTTGTATCATAATGGTACTTAGGATCAAACATATGTATCTACCTGAGAGAGAAACATTGAGTAGAACAGAAGACTAAAGCTCTACGACACATCAAAGGGTCACTCCATGTTATCATCAGGATAAGACGGAGAATGTCTCTGGAAGGTAAGGCTATGTATGTCCAACACATCCTATTATGACTTGACAAATGTTCTTTGCCATTACCAAAGCAATATTCATTCATCCGTCAGTACACATAACTTTAATAAATATGGCATGATGGACACATATAAAACCTTCTGAAGTGCACTTGAGGAGCTTATGGAATTTGTTTTATTCGTTTTAACCAATTTAGCTAATGCAAAAATCATGTATGATTTCAGACTCTAAATATTTAATTCCAATATTGACAGGATTGAAATACAACATTGAGGAAACTTCACTCTTGGCATAGGCGGGATGAAAAGTGAGAGAGAGTTTTTACAGAGCAATACTGTTGCCATGCGCACTTTCAGTGACTGACACTAGTGGAGGTATCAAACATCAGAGAAGTATACAAATATACACATGCACACTGTTCTTCTCTCTTGAGGAGAACAGCTGAATCCCCCCCCTGTTGTCGGTACATTATAAGAAATCATGAATACAGGGAAACAGGATCCCTCCTGTGAACACAATGAGGGTAGCAAGCCCAGTCTGTGTCCGATTTACAAAGATGTCCAAATGAATAGTCACTACAGGGGAAACCAGAGAAGAAAGCATATCTATCCACCTCACCGCTGACAGAAACTGTTTTCTCTTGTAAAGATAAATTGACTTTGTTTGCAACACCTGCAGACTTCTCAGTTTTAACTGAGAAAAGAACATTCAGTCCTTAAGTGCAAATAAACTCACTATACCTGCAATATGATACAGGAATATGGACATAATTGCCCACTACACCTCCATAATGTTCTTGATTATAATAATAAATGGCCACGAGTGTTTTTTTTTTTTTCATTTCCTTTTCCTGTTAAGTTAACTTCCTAAAGCAAAAGTGCAACTTTTAAAACCGTTAGCAGAATCTTTCCTCATGCTTACCACTGTAAAGTTTCCAGCTGAGCAGTTCTGCCCACTGAAGTTGCAGCTCTTCAGCATCTCTTCCAGCTGGTGACCCGTCCGGTTAAAGATGTCCTGCATGTCCGGTGCCGGATACTCCAAATCGGTAGGCTTGTGGCCGTCCTTGTTTTTCGGGGGCAAGCCAGTCAGGTTGGCCAGGTGGTAGATGTCGGCGTCGGTAAGAGCGGAAAAGCGGAAACGGTTGATGTTGCAGATGGTCACGGCGGGGAACACCATCTCCGGGGTGGCCTCCTCGTTCAGCGCAGTGATGTGAGGATGCTCCAGGTAGGAGATGGCACACTTTGCCGCCTGGTACAGAAAGAGAGCCAGGGACACCAGAAACGCGAGAGCCCAGAGGGTCTGTCTGACTCCCAGCCGGCCCGACACAAAAATGTGGTTAATTCCATGGAGAGAGCTAGCACTGGCAAAGCCGGCCAGGTCCTTAACTGGGGGGCTGCAGCTCTCCTCGATCAGGCTCTCTTTGTCCCCATCCTGGTTGCCTTTTTGCTTCTCATCCTCCTCTGCAAATTTGATTTTGCAAACAAATTCGATCGGCATGTGGGCAGCCAGGTCTGCGTTTGGGATGCTTGGATAACAGCTTGGAGCCCCAGTTTCTACTAACTCCCGTTGCTCTGACGAACAAGATCTCAACTCCAGAAAGAAAGGAAGGGAAAAAAAGGCATGCAGAGCGAGAGCGAGGGCGGCCGTTGCAGTCGCGTGCAGTGGAGGGAATTGCCTCTGTCTCTCAGTTCCAGCTCTTCAGTGCTGATGCTCGTAGTGCTGCGCTCGGACTGCTCATCTGAGCACTTGTTCAGCACGCTTACGAGTCCTGCTTACCAGCTGTGATACACCTAGGAAAACAAACAACAACAACAACAAAAAAAATATACCAAACCTCTTCTTTGCTTTATAGACACAGATGAACATGCAGCATTTTGGCTCAAGCTAAAAGAGGCTGGGGGGGCTTCTTAATAATTCATGAGGAAGCAACACTGTGATTATTTCCTCTTCACCGGCACAAGCAGCGGCAACTCAAACACCCCCCACCCTCTCAGTCCTCTCGCTTTCTCTCTCCGTCTCCCGCTCTCTCTCTCTCTCTCTCTCTCTCTCTTACACACACACATACGTGTACGTATACACTCGCAGCCCCTTCTCGCTCTCTCGCTCTCTTACTTAATCCACTTGTTTGAGATGCTTTCTTACCCCTTGACCACAATAAGTTGCCATCAAAGGCTGCTTCTCTGAACATCCCGGACAAGATGAGAACGTCAGGAGGGTCAGTGGGTTTTAATGTCGGCCCCCCACCCATCCACCCCCACCTTAGTCCTAGAAGACATCCTAATTGCGACAATAATGAGGCGTGAGGAGTGAGCATAAACAGCTCACAACTCTGAACAATCAATCTTCAAGAGAAAAAAAAACAAAGAAAAAGGGAAAAAGAGAAAGAAAGGATATTGATTGTGCAGAAGCATCAGTCAAAGATTAAGGAAAGCAGTACAACGGTCCTTTCTTATCAGGAATTAATGGTAGCATCACCGGGCTCCGGCACGAATTTAAATTAGTGCCTGTCTCCCGATCTAGGATCGGATGACACAGAAGATGCTGAAATAACGTATTGATCTTGACCCTACTTTCACACTTTTTATCTTTTTTCATAGGCGAGCACTCTTGTGCTGTTAATAGTGTTTTTCTATTGCCAAACAAAATTATGTAAAATGCATCTCCCTAATGCATAGTTTTCTTCTATAAATGCAATTAGCTTAACAGGTCACATCTCTGTGGGATGAAACGTTTGGAGAAAAGCAGTGTTTTTAGGATTATCGAAAGGCATTAAAAATTCAAGAACTAAAACAAACTTTTTGATCTCTCTTAGTTAGTACTGATTAGTATTAAGCATGTACAACAGGATACATACATATACATACAGTACCTATGTACAACAGGATACATAAATGTGTGTATGTTACATAAAAGAGATGTATAACATAAAATAAATGTTTGTATAAACTGGACTGGACGGACGGATGGTCTTTGTTGATCCTGCAGCCAATGAGGTTGCTTGTTCAATATTTAAATAGTCTGGTTCATTGTGTATAAGTCTAAATTCGGAGTAATTTGTGCATAAAACGGACCTTCCTGAAAACTCTCCACCAGATTCACAAATGCTTCGTAAACATCAGATTTTATTGTTAAACGTGTGTATGTTAATGAATTCCAATCAATCGTAAATCGGGCGAGTGTGCACACTCATTCAAAATTAGCATAATCCCGCTTATGAATTACAACTATGCAAATTACCTGCAGACGCTCTTCTGAAATTGGCCAGCTTGGGGCGCTTAAGAACGCATTGTTTTTCCAGCTGAGACGCTTTGGTTGCTATGATTTGGAATATCCATGATAGTAACGTGTTACTAGTATCTAATTTTTACAAATATTACAGCAGCAGCAGATCTTACATGCTCACAGCAGCGAGTCAGTGTTTCTGTAACGGTCACCAGCTGGAGTGCTCTTGAGAGCCACCTGAGGGCACTCCACAAAAGACTATTGTCATTCCCTTACAAACTACATCTCCCATAATTCTCTACCTGGACTCATCAGCACTCATTGTTTTCACCTGTGTCTCATCTTCTGGTTTGCTCACCATGTCAGTCAGGGCACAGAAAGAAGCGAGTAGAATCCAATTGCAAAGAACAGCAGTTTATTAACAATGAGAGAAGTAACAAGGTTCAGAATCGAAGATCAGCTCCAGATGGAACACTGGCAACGCAGGGACGCAATGGGCAAAATATCCCGGCAGGAACAGGAGATCCGGGAAACTGAGAACAGGAACTGGACGACAGAGATAAGAAAGTTATCCCAGTGAGCCTCAACAACGATCTGACAAAGACAGGACAGAATCACACACAATAAATAGGGTGCCGTAATGATGAACAGCTGGCGCTGATCCACTCATCAGCCGCAATAACAAGCCACGCCTACCAAACACTACACACCACATACTCACACAGAGCGAGGGCGAGGCAGTGAATCCATGAACTGTGACAATATAAGCCTGGTTCTTTCTGTAATTTCCTGCAAAGTCTTGTTTAGTGTCACACTGCAATTCCAAGCATTCTTCCTGGTTTCATTAGGCTTGTTTGAGATGGACCTTGCCTCGCCTGAAATGTATGTGAGAGTAGGCGGCTGCAGTGAGAGGAGGAGTGAAAAAAGTGAAGGCAAGCCGGACAGTTCTCTCTTCTCGCAGTGGATCTGCTACCTGCGAGATCAAAGATGGATATCGCGGGATTCACGGGATTCACGCTCATGAACATTGCTGCTAAAAACTGGATGTAATTTAATAATAATAAATAATAATACATTTTATTTATAACGCACTTTTCATCATAAGATCTCAAAGTGCTACAGGTTAGAAACAAAAAAATATATATATATTTATTTTTTCCTCGCATTCTTTCTTGTGGTAGCCAGTGGAAAAAGACATATTTTTGCAAGATGGTTCAAAATCTGTAGAATGAATTTATATATTTATATATATATATTTTTTATATAGAATTGGTTCAAAGTTACAATTACAACAACCATTGCAATTTTACTAATATTTCAAGTGTAATCTTTCTTTGTAAAAACTATATATTTTATCATACATATTTCAAAGGTAAGGATCCATTAGTTTGAATATTGGAACAAACACTATAATAACATCTTAGTTGATAATTCAATATACCTACTTTATTTTTGACAAAACATCCCATACTATATGTGGCGAGCAGGACGAGGCCGAGAGACCGGTCCGAGGCCGGTCTCGAGGCCGGTGGCGTGAGTGGTAATAATGAGAGACACCTGTGAGACGCACCGGTCTCGCATCTCTCACGGAGGAGCGGAGGTATAAAGGAGGAGCGACGACAGTGAAGATAGAGAGAGGAACGGGCCTGATTTTATGTTGTGTTTCTGTTTTGTGTAGCCAGCAGTCGTCTATGAGGGGCTGCTGGCTTAAACAAATACAAAATGAAAGTATAGTATATTTTATTATTAAAGTGTTGAATGTTCTCCGGTTCCCGCCTCCTTCCTCCCATAACAACGAACCCCCTTACACTATATATTTAACATATGAGCAGAAATTGGCGAACAAAAGCTTATTTGATGTGGCAGTTAGGGTTGCCAACTTTCTAAAATGGAAATATGGAAATACGGCAGTGGCTCAGTGGTTCACGTAGGTTGTCTACAAACCAGAAGGTTGGTGGTTCAATCCCCGGTTCCACCTTACCAAGTGTTGAGGTGTCCATGAGCAAGACACCTAACCCCAACTGCTCCCGACGAGCTGGATGGCGCCTTACACGGCTGACACCGCTGTCGGTGTATGAGTGAGTGAGTGAATGGGTGAATGTGAGGCACATTGTAAAGCGCTTTGGTGGCCATTGGGTCTGTGAAAGCGCTATATAAATGCAGTCCATTTACCATAAACAAATACAATATACAACATTCAAAACTCATCGGCTTGGATTTGAAGAAAAATAAACACAACAGTTTTCTGTAGCCTTGTGCAAACTTATTCAATAGAATTAGACTTGTAGAATGTTCTTTCCAGTGCAAAAAAATATTTTAATTTAGTGGTTTTTCATAGCCTACAAACTCCTTTTCCTCGATTTACTGAAGCCTATATGTAAAACGCATTTGCAGCTGCACAGCTAGCACATTGAGCGTCTGGCTCGCTCAATGGTTGGCAACCCTAGTGGCAGTAGTCTTTTTTTTACAGTAAAAACGTCCCGGGTTACGTATGTAACCCTAGTTCCCCGAAGGGACGGACGCTGCGTGTAATCGCAGTGGGAACGCCCCCAGCGTAACGCATCTGAAGCATGAATGAAATCAGTCAATGGAGAGATGGAGCGTCACAGCAAGTGACGTCATCGACCAGGAACCTATAAATATCCCCTGAATATACAAGCCGCCAGTTTTTGATGTCACTGAAGCAAGCGACCCAAGGGATGCCGGGAGTATGGCAGGACACGCAGCGTCCGTCCCTTCGGGGAACTAGGGTTACATACGTAACCCGGGACGTTCCCCTTCAGGGACTACCGCTGCGTGTAATCGCAGTGGGAACGCAATACCCACATCCCCATACGACCAAATCCCCGTCGTGTGTCATTAGGAGACACAAACCGACGAGAGAACCTGAGCCCCGGGAGTGGAGCTAAGATCAAGGGAGTAAAATATAACGAAAGTGTGCGGTGAGGACCAGCCTGCCGCATCACAAACATCCTGAAGAGAAGCTCCTGAAAGAAGAGCTGTAGAGGCAGCCATACTCCTGGTGGAATGAGCCCTTACAGCCAAAGGTGAAGGCTGATGGGCCGAACCGTAAGCAAGCGAGATGGCCTCGACCACCCACTTGCTCATCCTTTGCTTAGATGCAGGACACCCTTTCTTAGGTGACCCAAAACAGACAAACAGTTGTTCCGATCTCCTCCACAGGGCAGCTCTGTGGACATAAGCATCTAAAGCCCTAACGGGGCACAGCAAATTAAGTTTCTTCTGGTCTGACGTCAGAAAAGGCGGAGGACAGAAAACCTGCAGAACTATAGGTCTAACAAAAGTAGTTGGCACCTTAGGAACATAACCTGGTATCGGACAGAGAAAGGCCTTAACCCTCTGAGGTCTAAGGGTTTTTGGGGTCCTTGAGGTGTTCTGACATGCTCTGACATTCACTTTTTTCAGTTATTTATAAACATGTTAATGGCAAAGGTGTAAATTCACTCAATATAGCACAAACTGGGCTATCGTAATTTCTGAGCAACAATTATGAAACATGTTTGTATTGTTGAGAGAATATTGCTTATGCAAGGTTATTGAAAAAACTAAAACATAAGTGTCTAAAATAAGGCCACAAAACACATACTAAATATGTGTCCACAAGACTTTTGACTAATGAGTGTTGTTGCCTAGAATTTTTGCTTCAAAATGATCTGAAAATCATCCTGCCTAATCATTTACACAAAAACATACACTGATTTAAATTTTACTAGAGACCTTTTGTTTGGAAAGGCAATATGCGTGGAGGCGTGTTCACACCTGAGAAGACAAAGGCCGGATAATGTGCCGCATAATGAGCTGCATATTAATTAGCCCTTTCACACAGGTGTGTCACAGGATCCCAAAGAATGCAAGGACAAAAGAAATTATCTATATAGCCTATACATATTTTACAATTAGAAATTGTAACCAATTACAAATAGGTTACAATTACAACAACAATTACAATTTTAACAATATTTCAAGTGTATTTCTTTGTAAAAAGTATACATTTTATCATACGTATTAAAAAAAGGTAAGGATTCATTAGTTTGAATATTGGAACAAACACTATATTAACATCTTAGTTGATAATTCAATATACCTACTTTATTTTTGACAAAACATCATACTATAGTATATTTAACTATGAGCAGAAATTGGTGAACAAAAGCGTACCTATTTAATGTGACAGTAGTCTTTTTTACAGTCAAAACTTTATAATCTATCCAAAACTAATCACAAAATCTTGTCTAAACATTCATATTTAGTCTGTAATATATTGTGTATGATATATTAGTATATACATGTGAATTTGCAGCTTGTTGCTTATACAGACATTTTATTTCAACATATTTCAGTCTATTTTTACTCATCTTAGTAGGCTATAGCAATATAGTTTGTATGTGTTCATGTAAGCATAACGTTTACTAATGTAGGTGCGAGAGTGAATGAACAAGGCACAGACACGCGCTGTATAACTGTAGTAAACAAAGTGCGCGCGCCTGTGCCGTTCACTCATCATTTAGCCTACACACAGACACGCAATTCATATTTAAACAGTCTTTTTGTGGTTTACAGTCAGACACTATTCAATATCGCGATTAGAACAAAGCACTTAAGAATAAATGACTTACTACATCAGCTGGATCCGTTGCTCCTCGAAATGAAACTACCAGCACTTCTGGTACATTTTCCAGGGTTAGATAGCATTATTCCTCACGGAGAAAGGATGCGCTGTGTACACAGCTGTACAAGATACTTACTAAACACGATGTGTTTTATAATCCAGCTGGTGGGCGTTGGCATGTTTGAATGGCTTGTCTAAGATCATTTGCGTTTGAATAGCGCGCGCTCTCCGTGGGCGTGGCACATTAACACGTAATTAGGTATAATGAGCTGGAAAGAAAAATACTGACATCTCTCTCTTTTCATACAGATTACATAAACTGAGAATATTTGTTTTTTTAAAAGAAGAGAGTTCAAGCTTCATTATGGAAAAACACTCGTGCCTGTATGACAAGTATTCGCGGAATTACAGTTATTTTTCGGACGCGTTTCAGAATGGACTTAACTGACAGAGAGAAGGCAGAACGCGCATCATGTTTGTTTTTCTTTATTTGGCGAAAAGCACAACACTTTGTTTTTATTGTGAGTATCCACAAAAAAATAGACACTTATCAGGATCTAATAATGTACAACACTTAATATGTTAGATCAAAATCAACAGAGTATTTTGAGTTTCTTTTGCACTGATAAGAAAAAAGCGAGACTATCGCGCTGGCGCGATAGCCGACCTCAGAGGGTTAACCATACCAGGAGCAAATTCCAGGCACGAGGGAGCCACCGAAAGTGCTTGAATATCTCCAATTCTTTTTAGAGATGAGATAGCGAGAAGAAGGATCGTCTTTAGTGTAAGAAACTTTTCCGAAACTTCCTCGATGGGCTCGAAAGGAGCTAGGGAGAGACCTTCTAAGACGATGGCCAGATCCCAAGCTGGTACCCTCGTGCGAACTGCAGGCCTCAGCCTCAAGGTGCCACGAAGGAAGCGAGATATAAGTGGGTGTCTCCCGAGAGAACCTCCGCTTGAAGGGGCGTGATAAGCACCTAAGGCCGCCACGTACACCTTCAGTGTGGAGTGGGATAACCCTGTGGAGAGACGGTCCTGCAGGAAATCCAGCACTGTACCAACCGGGCAGTTAACTGGGTACTGCTGGCGCTCTCCACACCAAGAGGTGAAAAGTTTCCACCTCGCGGCATATAACTTCCTCGTGGCGGGAGCTCTGGATTGGAGGATGGTCTCAACGACCTCAGTCGAGAGACCAGAATCTATGAGCTGGGCGCCCTCAGTGGCCAAGCCCACAGCCTCCATAGTTCTGGGCGGGGGTGAAGGATCGACCCACTCGCCTGAGAGAGTAGATCTCTCCTGATCGGTATCTCCAGGGGAGAGCCGTCGAGGAGAGACACTAGGTCCGCAAACCATACTCGGGCCGGCCAGAACAGGGCTATCAGCAGAAGACTGAGCCGTCCCGGCGAACCCTCTCCAGAACTCCCGGGAGCAGAGCGATCGGGGGAAAAGCGTAAAAACGTGACCTCGGCCACGAATGTACCATCGCGTCCAACCCCAGTGGGGCTGGCAGGCTGAGAGAGAACCACAGTGGACAGTGTGATGTCTCTCAGGAAGCAAATAGGTCTACCTCAGCACGACCGAAATGTTCCCATAGGAGCTCCACCACCTCGGGGGTGAAGACTTTATTCCCCGGGCCTCGGCCCCTGCCTCGACAGGATGTCTGCCCCCTGATTTAAATACCCCAGGAGATAAATAGCTCTCAGAGAAAGAATTTTCCCCTGGGACCATAGAAGGATCTGACGTCCCAGTTTGTAAAGTGGGCGAGAACGGAGACCCCCCTGATGGTTGATATAAGAGACCACCAATGTGTTGTCTGTCCGGACAAGAACATGGTGGCCCCTTAGGTCTGGGAGGAAATGTTTCAGAACCTGAAACACTGCCAATATCTCTAGACAATTTATGTGCCATAGTCCTCCCACAGATGGTCCTCCCACAGGACCATCTGATGGTCCTCCCACAGACCCTGAGCTGGGGGACCACTCATGATCGCCCCCCCACCCCGTGAGAGAGGCATCTGTCGTTAGCATAACGCGACGACAAGGAGCTCCCAACACAGGGCCTTGGGACAGAAACCGAGGATCTTTCCACATAACCAGGGCGCGATGACACCGTCGCGAACTCATGATCATGCAAAGCGGATTTCCCCTCGGGGAGAATCCCCTGGTTCTGAGCCACCACTGTAACGGTCTCATGTGCAGGAGGCCAAAAGGTATCACGTTGGACGCAGCTGCCATGAGACCTAACAGTCTCTGGAACTGTTTTACAGTGGATGACTGGCCTAGCTTGACCTGATCTACTGCGGCGAGAATCGAAGCAACACGAGCAGGTGACAACTGCATCGTCGTCGAATCCCACACTACACCGAGAAAAGTGGTTCTCTGTAATGGAGAAAGAACACTCTTCTTGGCGTTGAGCCTCAACCCCAACCTCTTGACGTGAGCAAGAACGACATCTCGATGCCGAACCGCCTGTTGTTCTGATTGAGCTAGAATTAACCAATCGTCTATATAGTTCAGAATACGGATGCCCTGCAGCCTCAGCGGGGCTATAGCCGCATCCATACACTTCGTGAACGTGCGGGGTGACAGTGCTAGGCCGAACGGAAGAACTCGACATTGGTATGCTTCGCCCCCGAAAGCGAACCTCAGGAGCTTCCTGTGTTGAGGGAGGATAGATACGTGGAAGTAAGCGTCCTTTAGATCTATCGCGACGAACCAGTCCTCGGTTTTGATTTGTGACACGATCTGCTTGAGAGTGAGCATCTTGAATTTGAGCTTCCCAACAGCGCGATTTAAGAGACGCAGATCTAGAATGGGACGCAGCCCTCCATCTTTTTTCGGAACGATGAAGTACCGGCTGTTGTATCCTAACTCCCTGCTGGGTGGAGGAACCCGCTCTATAGCTCCTTTTAGTAGCAGAGCTTTTACCTCCTGTTCTAACACCAGAGCCTGCTCGGGGCCCACCACTGTGGGCAGAATCCCTAAGGGAACCAGCCTCTCGAGGCTGGCCTCTGGATGAACATCCAGGGAACAGCTGGTCTGGGCACTCCACAACCCTCCTCGGAGGGGGCGAGCGTCCCTCGGGAAATTGCTCGCCGAGTCTCTCTACGCCCTGTATAGGCAGGGTTAGTAGAGTAGACCCCTGAGGGCATCGGGAAAGACAGGGCACCGTGTTTTTGTACAGTGAACTCAAGTCTTCCACGATGGGGACCACCCTCAGTGTCAGAGGAGGTGAGCGTCCCTCGGGAAAGCGCTCACCGAGTCTCTCTACGCCCTGTATAGGCAGAGTTAGTAGAGCAGACCCCTGAGGGCATCGGGAAAGACAGGGCATCGTGTTTTTGTGCAGTGAACTCAAGTCTTCCACGATGGGGACCACCCTCAGAGTCCTGACATTCAGTACGTCTGGATTTTTTCGACGCGGCGTTCTTGGCGATAATGACTGTCCTCAGATCAGCCCTATCCCGAGAAGGTCGCGCCGGAGAGCGCCCCGCCTCGTCCCTCCAGTTTCTCTCCGGGGGGGGGGGGGGGGTGGCACGAGACGCGACACTCCGTTTCCGACGCGAGCGCAGAGTTCCCAGAGGAAAGCGCTCGCAATGCACACAATCGACTCCCTCGAGAGCCGACTGGGCAAGCTGCACTCCCAAACAAGCCACACATAGCTCGTGTGAATCCCCACCCGTGATGTATCGTGCACAGGGGGGGGGAACACACATCCTATACTGCTCTCTCGTTTTGGTTTTTTAATATACATATATATATATATATAGTGCTAAACTCCTGACAGAACAAACAAACACAATCAAAAGATTTCAGACACACACAGAGCTGCTGAAGTAACAAAAAACTGGCGGCTTTCAGGGCTTTCTATGTATTCAGGAGTTATTTATAGCTTCCTGGTCGATGACGTCACTTGCTGTGACGCTCCATCTCTCCATTGACTGATTTCATTCATGCTTCAGACGCGTTACACTGGGGGCATTCCCACTGCGATTACACGCAGCGGTAGTCCCTGAAGGGGAACTTTATAATCTATCAAAAAACAATAAACGAAATATTGTCTAAACATTCATATTTAGTCTGTAACATATCGTGTGTATGATATATTAGCATATAAATGTTAATTTGCTTTTTGTTGCTTATAGACCATTTCAAGGACGTAAACAATAACAAACGTGTTGGAATGCTACTGCGCATATCTGGCCCTGAATCATTTCCGGTGGCGCCATTTTAGAACCACAGATCTGTGAAAACCATAGGTGAAAACAAGCTCGTACTTTTTAAGTCTAGCAAAAGGCAAATTAAAGTAAATGATGATTAAAATCATCGGACGCTTTAAATAAGACTTTGATGCGTTAACTTTTTACCTGAATAGTCTGACGGCTCATCTGATTGCGTGTTGTAGCTGCTTGCGTGTACACGAGAGATCCGATAAAAGCATATCGCAGTCTGGATGCTTACAATTAATTTCTTGGCGGAAAGGTTGGGAACATTTATTCGTACAATGTGGATGACATCTGTTATGTGTTTGGTGCAGATGAAGCAAGTCAAACAGCGTCAAAAACGTACTTATCATGGTTTGTCCGACGAAGTTACGAGTGCACGGTCATTTCACTTGCATTGCTGGGTCAGTCAGTCTGTATATCTATGCAAATATTCATATTTATTTGTACAGCGCTATTCAAAATCCATATAGTTTCAGAGCAGCTTTACAGAACATGCATGTATATTACAATGCTAAATGTACGCTAGTAAACTAATCGCTGTATCCCATTACTCATTTCACACGTTTTCAAGGGTGTGTGTTTAGTTAGGTGAAGTTTGTTCCTGTGGAACGGTGTGCGAGGGTTTAAATGTCCTATCTGAGCCATTCATGTGGTCACAAATAAATAGAAGGTGACTGCAATTTATTGCTGTCTTTATTTTCTAATGCCCGATTTAAGAGAAACAAGCAGATTAATAATTGTACAATTAAGAATAAAACACACAGAATACACTTTTTAGGTCCTTGAAGGTAATTATGTTCTTTTATGGTTTTCAAGTAGTCACATGCAGATTTGCGGTGTACTGTATGTATACAGGTGAAACTCGAAAAATTTGAATATCATGCAAAAGTTCATTTATTTCAGTGATTCAACTTAAAAGGTGAAACGTATATATTATATAGACTCATTACATGCAAAGTGAGATATTTCAAGCCTTTCTGAAATATTGTGAAAAGGTTTTCACCTTTTAAGAAAAGGTTTTGATACCTTTTAAGTTGAATTACTGAAATAAATGAACTTTTGCACGATATTCTAATTTTTCGAGTTTCACCTGTAGTAGTCAACATTTGAAGTGGATCAAAAAAGTTAATCAAAGTTGTCCTAAGACAAGAACGTGTTTTGTTCAATACTAATGTATAACTTTGATGAAAGGGTTAGGTCCACTTCAAATGTTGACTACTGCATTTATTTATAACTACATAAACAAAAGAAACATCCTCTCACTTTCAACAGCTTTTATTTCCAGCAAATTTCTTATGTGTAAATACTTGTATGAACACAAAATGCTTCAACTAAGACAACAACATAAAACACATTTCACAGAATGTTTTTTTTTTTTGACAAACAGAAATGGCGTTCTCTTATGAGAGTATCTCTCGTACTGCGTAATAGCTTACGCTATGGGGAAAACCTCTTTTCCACGAGATATTGAAGCCAAAAATTATCCTTAATTTTTTATTAATGTAAAACGCTTTGCAGCAGCAAACAGACATAGGCGAAACAGCTCGCGTGCCTATTGGCTGCTCTTGCGGCAAATGCAGCAGCCTATCGAGAGAGGCGTTGCGTGACACATATCCAATGGGGGCATTTCGCGCCCATTTCGTCACGTCCCGCCAGAAAGGGCGTGGTCTCGCCCTATAAATATAGCTCGATAAGGCTGGTACACTGATTTTCATCTCTTCAGCGAAGCACACGCATCGCTGGATCCGGAGTGAGAAGCCGCGCCGTCGACGCAAGCCTTCAGCGGGACGAGCTCCTGGAGTCGCTGGCCTCGCCGCCTTCAACTGCCGTACCTGCTGCGCTTTCCGGCGTTCTAAGTATCCTTTTTATCCTTTTTATCCTTACTCTGCTGAGAGTGTTAGCTCGCTTACGTGACGCGACTTACACTTCTCATCACAAAAGAGCTGCGTCTTTTTAAAGATGCCATCCGGTGGCTCGTGCCGCGCCCCACTCAGCGACGGGGACCGTCATGTCATCTGCGTGTCCTGCCTGGGTGAGGATCACGCGGCTATCGCGCTCGCTGACGGCGGATGCCCTCATTGCGAGCTTCTGCCTATGGTGACTCTGAGGACTCGCCTGGCGTCATTCTCCGAGCCTTCACCACAGCCCGCCGTGACGCCGCGCCGCAAGAAGCGCCGCGCCCAGCGCGCTCCCGAGCTCTCTCCAGCCCGCCAAAGCTCGCCGGTTCGCCCGCCAGCTTCGCCGGCTTCGCTCGAGTCGCTCACTGACAGACAACGGCCGCCGTCTGCCGCCGCATCCGTCCACGAGTTCGACGAACCCACCGAGGCGTGCTCTCTTCTGGCGTCTGATAGCGAGGATTGGGCGAGCTCCGTGGATCTCCCCTCCGCTAGCGTTTCCCGCCAAACCACTGGGAAGAGAGCCGGCATTGAGTCTGAGCTGATGCGTCTGCTCTCTCAAGCCGTGGAAAACATCGGCCTCGACTGGGAGGCGCCCGCGCAACCGCGGCTAGCTTTATTTACGTTATAAGAAAGCTAACCCGCCCCCGCCCCCCCGTGGGCATGCGTCACCGGCGAAATGAGGAAAGAGTTTGTTTTTAGTCCCGCCGAGGCCGGACTAATCTCCATTTCTCAAACATTTCTCAGCTCCTCTTAGTTTGAGCGGCTGAAAATGTCAATATTGCAGCAATGAGCCTGTTGTATAACACGCACGTCTGCAAACAAACGCCAACACACACAAACTGTAATGACGCTCTCTTATCTGCTCAAGCTATTTTAATCTTTTGTCGTCTCCCCCTGTGGCTCAGCGGCGAAACACAAAGCCTTCGCACGGGAGACCCGTGTTCGATCCCAGATCTCGACTTTCACCGAAATTTTTCGCTCGTTCAGTTCCAAGAAAATGCGACTGTTCCAGTGTATTTTGCAGTAAACAAGCCGATACAATGGCCCGCTTGCCTGCACAAAAATGCCGTTTCCACGGCGACCCAGGAAAATCATATAAGCAGTGTATTTTCTGGTATTCCGGCCACAGCCGATGGTGTTATGAGTGTAATAAAAATGCCCACAGCCCAGTGTTCATTTCTACAAACAAACGCAGCCCGCCACAGTGCAGGGCACGCACAAATGAGATCGACTCATGTCATTGTGCATTAAATGTAGTGAATGTGCCCACAACCCAGTGCCCACAAACGCTACACACTGAATGTGCCACGTTTTCTGTAAAACGAAACCAACACACATACAGTCAGTTAAAACCGACGGTGTTTAAGTCTCGCCGCGGCCAGACTCCACCAAAAACTTCTCGCTCGTTCAGTTCCAAGCATTGTGACTGTCCCAGTGTATTTCGCAGTGAGCCAGCCGGTGTCTCAGCCCGCTTGCCTGCGCACAAAAGGCGTTTTTACGGCTACCCAGATAAATCCAATAAAGAGTGCATTTTCTGGTGTTCCGGCCACGGCCGATGGTGTTATGAGTGTTGTAAAAATGCCCACCCCCCAGTGCCCATTCCCACACCCAGACACGGCCCGCCACGGTGCAGGGCTAGCACAAATAAAATCGATTCAGGTCGATTGTGCAGACAATGTAGTGAACGCGCCCATGTCACAATGCCCGCTTACACTGCACGCTGCGTGTCCCTTGGTTTCTGTAAAACGAAACCAACACACATTCAGTCGGCTCTAACCGACAGTGTTTTCAGTGTAGATGTGCCCGCAGTCCCGCGCCCACAGTCTCTCACAAACACACCGAATCCTACGGGATCCGCCCCGCTCACTTTCTCTGCTCAATCTGCCATAGAGAAGCTGAGCGCGGCCAGGCTGCCCGCTGTGATCAGCGCGCCCCCCGCCTCGAACGCTGTAAACACGGTGTTGTGTTCCCAGTATACCAGGGCTCTCGAGCTGCCGTTTCGCCGCGGCAAGAGCCCGGATTTCATTCTACCTCTAGCTATTCACGCAGATGCGTGGTCAAAGCTTCCCGGGGTATCGGAATGGGTGCTGAACACTATAAAGAGGCTATTCGCTACAATTCGCTCGACGGCCTCGCCGTTATACGGCGCGTGTCGAAACTGCGGTGAAAAAATTAAGTGTTTTATCTACTTCGTGCCGAGATAGCGAAACTACTGAGCAAAGGGGCTATAGAACCTTTATCTCAGGCTCAGAGCGAAGGGGGCCTATACAGCAGATATTTTCTGGTACCGAAAAAAGATGGGGGTCTCAGACCCATTTTAGATCTGCGACAGCTGAACAGAGCGCTTGTGAAGCGCCAGTTCAGAATGCTTACGACCAGGAAAATCCTCGTGCAAGTGCGCCACGGGGACTGGTTTATGTCAATAGATCTGAAAGACGCCTATTTCCAAATACAAATAGCGTCCCATCACAGGCGATTCTTGAGATTCGCCTTCGAGGGCCAGGCATATCAATACACAGTCCTGCCGTTCGGCCTGTCTCTAGCACCTCGTACATTCACAAAGTGCATGGACGCGGCGCTCGCACCCCTGAGACTTCAGGGCATGCGAGTCCTGAACTACTTGGACGATTGGCTGATTCTAGCTCGATCACGATCGGAGCTCATAGAACACAGGGCCGCATCACTCGAGCACCTCGAGAAGCTGGGCCTCACAGTCAATTGGGCGAAAAGCTCACTGTCTCCCAGTCAGAAAATTTCCTTTCTGAGAACAGTGTTAGACTCGCTATCCATGATGGCACGCCTGTCACCTGAGCGCGGACTAAATATTCAGCACGTCGCGAAATCCTTCCGCCACGGCTCGATAGTTCCGCTCAAAAGGTTTCAGAAAATGCTGGGTCTGATGGCCTCAGCAGCCTCTGTACTCCAGTTGGGTCTGCTTCGCATGCGCCCACTGCAGATGTGGCTGAAAGCGCGGGTTCCACCCAGGGCATGGACAGCGGGTCTGTTTCGCCTCAGGGTCGACCTACAGTGCGTTTCAGCTCTGGAACCTTGGAAAATAACCGACTGGTCACTCACTAAGAGCAGCGCACGTGCCTGGTCACCTGAATGTGGGACCAGACAGACTGTCCAGGAACAATGTCCCAGCAGGGGAATGGTCGCTGCACCCGCAGACGGTCCAGCTGCTGTGGAAAACGTTCGGCAGAGCAAAGGTGGACCTATTCGCGTCCCACGAAAACGCTCATTGCCCGAAGTTTTTCTCGAAAAGCAAGGACGCGCTGGCTCATGTTGGCCCCGCTGTCCCCTATACGCTTTTCCTCCTGTCTCGCTCCTGCCTCAAGTGTTGGAACGAATCAGGGAAAACAGATGCCCAGTGCTGCTCGTAGCTCCGCTCTGGACGAACCAGACGTGGTTTCCTGCCCTGATGCAGTTGACCAGCACTGCCCCATGGCCTGTACCATTGAGGAGAGACCTCCTCTCTCAGGCGGAGGGCTCGATCTGGCATCCTCGCCCGGAGCTGTGGTCCCTGCACGCATGGGCCATCAACGGGTACCCGCTAACCTCCCAGAGGGAGTGTTAAACACGATCGCGCAGGCTAGAGCGCCGTCTACCAGGCGGCTCTATTCCTCAAAATGGTCGGTGTTCTCTGCGTGGTGTCAAGCCCAGAGCTTTTCACCTGTGGACTGCGGGGTTTCGGAAGTGCTTTCCTTCCTTCAAGAGCTACTGGATAGGGGCAGGACCCCATCCACGCTCAAAGTATACGTGGCGGCCATAGCAACGTTTGCAAAACAGGTGCCTGGCCAGCCGCTGGGGAAGAACGACTTAGTCGTGCGTTTCCTTAGGGGAGCTTGAAGGCTAAACCCTCCCAGGCCCCCTTCAGTCCCGACGTGGGACCTTTCCATGGTCCTGGAGGCCATGAAAGGCGCCCCGTTTGAGCCAATCCAACTGTCGGACATGAAACACCTGTCGTTCAAAACAGTGTTTCTCACGGCTCTCGCTTCAGTGAAGCGCATAGGGGACTTGCAGCCGTTTTCAGTAAGCGCTTCATGTATGGAGTTTGGGCCTAATGACTTGAAAGTCATTCTCAAACCGAAGCACGGGTATGTGCCAAAATCCCTCAATACACCGTTTAGGGCCCAGGTAATTTCCCTGTCTGCCCTTCCGGTTCTCAATGAGGAGAAAGACGCGAGTCTCCTTTGCCCTGTCAGGGCATTAAGAGCTTATGTGTCGCGCTCGTCTGGTTTCAGACAGACTGAGCAGCTTTTCGTTTTGTTTGGCAGGGCGTTCCAAGGGACTTGCCGCCTCAAAGCAGAGCCTATCCAGATGGATAGTGGATGCCATTGCGCTCGCTTACGCTGCAAAGGGCCTGCAGTGCCCCTTGGGTGTCAGAGCGCACTCCACGAGAGGCGTGGCCTCTTCGTGGGCATGGTCTAGCGGGGTTACCCTGCAAGATATCTGTACGGCCGCGGGCTGGGCCTCGCCGTCTACATTTATAAAGTATTATAACCTGGAGGTACCCGCCTTGCAGGCTAAGCTTTTGGCGGTCTAGAATTCAGTGCTATCTGCCCCGCTGTGCGGCCCAGATACTGAGTTTACTTCAGCCCCATGAGTATTGACACATGTATGGCCACCCAGATCAGGCTGAAAGCTTTCACCCTGGCTGCGCGTTTAATTGTCACATGATTAGCCCCTCTGGGTGCTATTTTATTAGGAATGACGCTTCCAGCCTCTCTTCCTCCACTCTATGTGAGTTTATGGTGATTATGCACTATATGGGCCCCTGGGCTTCGGCCCCGGGGACTTTGGTGTTGGATCCCTGTACGCACGGCGTGTTGCATTGTGTTCCCCATAGCGTAAGCTATTATGCAGAGACGTACTCGGTTACTAACGTAACCTTGGTTCTCTCTAGAGAGGGAACGAGTACTGCGTATCTTGCCGTGCATACAACAGCGCTGGTTCGCTTCGGCGATGAAAACCAGTGTACCAGCCTTATCGAGCTATATTTATAGGGCGAGACCACGCCCTTTCTGGCGGGATGTGACGAAATGGGCGTGAAATGCCCCCATTGGATATGTGTCACGCAACGCCTCTCTCGATAGGCTGCTGCATTTGCCGCAAGAGCAGCCAATAGGCGCGCGAGCTGTTTCGCCTATGTCTGCTTGCTGCTGCAAAGCGTTTTACATTAATAAAAAATTAAGGATAATTTTTGGCTTCAATATCTCGTGGAAAAGAGGTTTTCCCCATAGCGTAAGCTATTACGCAGTACTCGTTCCCTCTCTAGAGAGAACCGAGATTACGTTAGTAACCGAGTACGTTAAGAGTCCCTGAACAAGGTGGTTAATATCAATCCTCAAGTTCTCCAACACATCTGGGGGTTCATACAGGGTGTGCAGAATTATTAGGCACGTTGATTTTCTGATCATATTTTTTTCAGGCACATTTGACCAATTCCGAACCACATTACTCTTAAATAACTACTATTCATTTAATTTTGTATTTAAAGTGTAAATTGCAGGTTAACCACCACAACCAATTAATGTGTAAATTAAAGTGCTCAATGTGTATATATGTAAAAATTTCTGTCTTAAAATGCTTTAAAATAACATTTATTGGGGTTTCTTCAAAGGTAGCATGTTTTTTACCGTAACTGGGTGATGACGTCATAAGAGGGAGCGCGGGCGGTAATGCACTCACTCTGTGTGTGCGGGTTGAGGGAGAATAAAACGATTCACGGGACTCCCGCAAACTAGAAATATCTATGAATAAAACAGAAAAACGAATACATTTTTATTCATCTGTTGCGAAAAAGCAAAAAGAACAACTAAAACAAAATAAAAACGGTTTACAGGCAGAGTTTCTGTTTCTAACATGTCTGCAGCGTTGAGCGATGTAGCCAATCACAGACATATGTGTTGATTTCTTGAACGCAATAATGGCCAATCAGAAGCATTTACGATAGACTTCCCTCACCGCTCAAAACTGACTTTTTTGTTCAGTGCTGAATTCTGTATGCTGGCAAATCCTCTAATTATAACAAACATAGTGTATATATTATGAAAGATTCATTGATAATAACAGAGATGTGTGAGATCGCGATGAAGTGATGTCAGCTTTTTAGGAATTGTTATGGGAGCGCACTCTGCGCGCAGTCCTGCCAAACCATGCACGCAGTAGCCCGCTTGCTTTTATGTTATAACAGTGGTTTGTGTGTTAATGCTTTATAACAAATAATTGATCAGGAGCATGTATGCTGATGTGTATGGTGGGGACACGTAGGCTAACTTGAAAGTATTTGGAGGTACAGAAAAAAAGTATTTTTGCGGGTGGGAGCGGGACAAAAAATAAATGTTGCGGGCGGGAGAAAGTAATATAGAAAGTAGTTGAGAACGTCAGTTATAACGACCCACGTATTAAAAAATAGTCGGGTTTAAACCGGGCTCATAATTACAGTTAATGTGTCAGGCAGGGCCGGACCGGGCTCGGACACAGCGGGCTCGGGTAGGGTCTTGCTTGATTTTTTTGGGCCCGATCTAAGCTCTAAGCATAGGTAAGTTATGCTAACACTTACAGGCACGAATCAGCCGTTTGTCCTTGGGGAACTTGTGGAGCCTCTCCCTCGTTTTTGATGTATTCGTACATTCAGCACAAACACAATAGTTAACCATTTTTGCTAGCTAGGTCTCCAATATAACGTAACTCCAGGCCTGGAGCATAGACAGTAAAAGCTTGGAGTACCTTTTATGACGTCACGCCCAGCCTATTGGAAGGGAGGGGGCGTGCTTAAAACCACTGCAAAACGTCTCGGTTACGTATGTAACCCTAGTTCCCTGAGAGGGAACGAGACGCTGCGTGAAACGCTGTGGGAACGCCCCTGCGTTGTGTGTCATGAAGCACGTATGGAATCAGCCCAATGGAGAGACGAAACGTCATTGGCGGGTGACGTCATCGACCAGGAAACTATAAAGCACCCCAAAAACACAAGCGCATCAGCTTCTGATAGGCCTGAAGGAAGCGCTAACGGGAGTCCCGGGAGTATGGCGGAACGACGCAGCGTCTCGTTCCCTCTCAGGGAACTAGGGTTACATACGTAACCGAGACGTTCCCTTTCAAGGGAACTTTGAGCTGCGTCAAACGCTGTGGGAACGCGAATACCCACGTCGCCATAGGAGCAAGTGACCGTCATGTGAGATCTAGCGCACAGCGGACGAGAGCAGCTGCACCCCAGGGGTAGAGCTTAAGTGTAAATCATAGAACTTAATAAACGTATGCGGTGAAGACCATCCAGTTGCATCATAAACATCACTCAGGGAAACTCCTGACAATAAAGCTTTGGATGCAGCCATACTCCTAGTAGAGCGGGCTCGTACAGCCAAAGGTGAAGGCTGACCAGCCGACTCATAAGCAAGTGAGATAGCCTCGACCACCCACTTGCTCATTCTCTGTTTAGACGCAGGACACCCTTTCCTGGGTGGCCCGAAACATACAAATAAATGTTCTGATTTACTCCACAGGGCAGCTCTGTGGACATAAGCGTCTAACGCCCTCACTGGGCAGAGCAAATTAAGTTTCTCCTGGTCTGACGACAGAAATGGAGGAGGACAGAAAGCCTGCAGAACTGTAGGTCTAACAACATTAGTAGGGACCTTAGGAACATAACCTGGCCTAGGGTATAGAAAAGCCTAACCATACCAGGCGAAAATTCCAGGCACAAACTGCTGGCCTCAGCCTCAAAGTGCCACGTAGGAAACGAGTTGTAAGCGGTTGTCTCCCAAGAGAAACTCACTGAAAGGGACGTGGTAAGCAGCCAGTGCCGCCACATACACCTTTAGTGTGGAGGGGGACAACCCTGTGGAGAAGCGCTCCTGTAGGAATTCCAGCACTGCACCCACTGGGCAGTTAACTGGGTCCTGCAGGTGTTCTCCACACCAAGAAGTGAAAAGTTTCCACTTCAAGGCATAAAGCTTCCTCGTGGATGGAGCTCTGGAGTGAAGAATGGTCTCAACAACCTCGGTTGAGAGACCGGAGTCTATGAGCTGGGCCCCCTCAGAGGCCAAGCCCACAGTTTCCACAATTCTGGGCGGGGGTGAAATATCATGCCGCCCGCCTGAGAGAGTAGATCCCTCCTGACCGGGAGCTCCAAAGGAGAGCCGTCCAGGAGAGAAATCAGGTCCGCAAACCATACTCGGGCCGGCCAGAACGGGGCTACTAGTAGTAGGCTGACCCCGTCCCGGCGGACCCTCTCCAGAACTCCTGGTAACAGAGCAATCGGGGGAAAGGCGTACAGACGTGACCTCGGCCACGGCTGCACCATAGCGTCCAACCCCAGGGGGGCTGGATGACTGAGGGAGAACCACAGACGACAGTGCGATATCTCGTAGGAAGCGAATAGGTCCGCCTCAGCGCGACCGAAACTCGACCAAAGGAGCTCCACCACCTCGGGGGTGGAGTCTCCATTCCCCTGGCCTCAGCCCCTGCCTCGACAGGGAGTCTGCTACCACATTCAAATACCCAGGGAGATACATTGCTCTCAGTGATAGTAACTTCCCTAGGGACCACAGGAGGACCTGACGGGCCAACTTGTAAAGCCGGCGTGACCGCAGGCCCCCCTGACGATTTATATAAGAGACCACTAGGGCTGGGTACCGAGTTCGGTACTTTTTAGGTACCGACCGAATTGCCTCGGTACTACCGAGTATCGAAACATGTCTTGTTTTTCGGTACCAAATTTCGGTACCTAAGTGGTTAATCTCGTCAACGTCAGTGAAACATGCATGCAGCATGATTGGCTGTGGAGGAAAAACACTAGTTTACGCGGCTGCCCAGAGACTTGGCTTGTCGCATGTGAGGCTGTAGTGTGTGTGTGTGTGTGTGTGTTTGCCAGAAGCACGCGATGCAATATTTAGATAATTGCTGCCAAGACCGGTAACACGGTAAATCTGATAAGGCAAAGCGGTGTGTCATACAAAGCGCACCGAACGCGAATAGAGCGTCAAATAGGCGTCTATCGCGTCTAGTTAGACGCTTCAATCTTCCGCTCGAGTTCAAAACGCGTCGCCCAATTCGCATCATTCGCGACGCCCGGCGCGAATGATGCGTCTATCCCCGTCTTTGACTTTGTATCTAATCTACTAGCGCAAATAATTAAATTCGCGTTCGGTGTGAACAGTGAACACACCATTAGTAAACACTTGTTCATTAATAAACAATTAAAATATCTCCTTGCTGTTGTTTCCCGACACATCCATAATCATTAGGCTACTTTTGCCAGTGCTTTGCGGCAAGCTTGATGTGTGCGGAGCGCGAGGCATATATCCCGCCCCCCAGTATAGCATTTTTCACAATACATATCGTTTCAAAGCAGCTTTACAGAAAACGAATGTGTCTAAATTAGAGTGTCAATTTAGAGTGATCTGTTATCAGAGGTGACAGTGTAATGCATTTCTATTAATTTTCATTCAATTTCATTGTTAAACAATGCATTAAGTTAAGGAAGAAACAATGCGCTCATTGAAGTAAAGAATACATGTTAAATGATTAGGAAACATAGAAAACTTCAGCATTGGTGCTTTTTTACATAATCAAAATATGAGTGTAAAAAAGTCAACAAACTGAACAAAAAAAATAAAAATTAAGTAATGTTATATTGTTAAACAAAATTGGTATCGAAAAAAGTATCGTTCAGGAACCGGTATCGAAGTCAAGGTATCGGTATCGGTATCGGTATCGGTATCGAACATTTTGTTACGATACCCAGCCCTAGAGACCACCGACGTGTTGTCTGACTGAACTAGCACATGATGACCTCTCAGGTCTGCTAGGAAGTGTTTCAGAGCCTGAAACACTGCCAACATCTCTAGACAATTTATATGCCATGATAGATGATGGTCCTGCCACAGACCTTGGACTGGACGACCACTCATGACCGCCCCCCACCCTGTGAGGGAAGCATCCGTCGTTAGCTTTACGCGACGACAAAGAACCCCCAGCACAGGATCTTTGGATAGGAACCAAGTTTCTTTCCACAAGACCAGAGCACGAAGGCAGCGCCGCGTGACTTTGATCGTGCGGAGTGGATTTTCCCTCGGGGAGAATCCCTTGGTCCTGAGCCACCACCGCAGCGGCCTCATGTACAACAGGCCAAGGTATAACGTTGGACACTGCTGCCATCAAACCCAACAGTTTCTGAAACTGCTTTACAGTGAGTAGCTGGCCTAGCTTTACTGTTTCAAGGCTGACCAAACAACGCCCAGAAAGTGGTCTCCTGAGAAGGAGATAAATACTTTACTTCGCGTTCAGCCTCATCCCCAACTTCCTGATATGCGCAAGGAGGACATCTCGATGTCGAACCGCCATCTGCTCCGTAAAGTACGGGGAGATAGCTAGACCGAACGGAAGAATGGAAATGTTGAAGTAAGCGTCCTTTAGATCTATCGTGACAAACCAGCCCTCAGACCTGATTGAACATCTTGAATTGAGCTTCCCTACCGAGCGATTTTATAGGCACAAATCTAAAATTGGACGCAACCCCCCATCCTTCTTTGGAACAATGAAATATCGGCTGTAATAACCTAGCTCCAAACTGGGAGGAGGAACCCGTTCTATAGCCCGCTTTTGAAGGAGCGTTTTCACCTCTTGTTCCATTACCAGAGCCTGCTCGGGGCCCACACTATGGGCAGAACCCCTCTGAGTTTCGGTGGACGACACCTAAATTGGATCGCATAACCTCTTACTACTGTCTGCAGGACCCACTGAGATATTCTTGGAAGGCTTTTCCACTCTGCCAAAAAAAATTCTACTAAGGGTACCAGTCTCTCGAGACTGGTCTCTGGTGTAATTTGAGCAGCAAACACAGCGCCCTGTAACGGCGCACCGGCAGGGAACAACTGGTTTGACCGCTCTGAGACCCTCCTCAGAGGGAGCGAGCGTCCCTCGGGAAAGCATTCGCTGGGACCGTCTACGCCCCGGCATGAACGGGCCTCTGAGGGCACCGAGGAAGAATGGGCACCGTAAAAAGAGGTGAACACCTTTCTCCCTCGATGGGACCACCCTCAGTGTCAGAGGAGGCGAGCGTTCCTCGGGAAAGCACTCGCCGGGACCGCCTGCGCCCCGGCATGAAGGCGGGGTTGGCAGAACGGGCCCCTGAGGACACAGAGGAAGAATGGGCACCGTAAAAAGAGGTGAACACCTTTCTCCCTCGGTGGGGACCGCCCTCAGCATAACCAATATAACTGTCCTCAAATCAGTTCTATTGCTTTTTTTTATATATATTATATTATATTTTTTCTCTTTTTTTTCGAAAAGCTTTGACTGAGAGTGCCGCGTCTGGTCCCACTGTCCAGCAGGGGGAGTGCGAGACGCGATACTCTGCTTTGCTGCGCCTATGAGATGAGCTCGTGGACGGCCGGGGCTGCTCCCGCCCAGCAGCCCCGTGGACGTGAACTTTTAATGGAAGAAACCTTTTAAAAAGCGGCTGCCTGCTTCTTTTCTTTCTGAAATTATAATTGACCGTATTAACTAAGTCACTGAATAACCCCGCAGGGGAGAGAGGATCATCTAGAAGAAAGCTTTCTCTTTCTGTTTCATGTTTGAAAAAATCATTTAACCATAAATCGGCAGCCTGACGCAGTTCTCGAACCATGTCAGTACTGCCTCCTCACTCACGCTCACGTCCTTTAGCAAATCAGCCTGGTATGCATGCAATATAGACATTGTATGCAGACACGACGCAGCCTGACCCGCCGCCGAATACACTTTACAAAGCCGTAATATTTCATAATGGCTTGGAAGGTAATGCCGGTGCTTTAAATGACAATGCAGCCTCAGAAGAGAGATAGCTCGCAAGCGTCTCTTCTACCCGCGGCAAAGCCCCCGCTAAATCGGAATATGTGAATGATTGGGGCTAAAAATTATATCAGAAGCCGGCTTCTTCCATAATCTCGATGCCTCAGTATGGAGATCATGAAAAAACGGCAAGCACCGGCGTGGAGGTTGCACACGGAAAGGGAGAAATCTTTCATTAGATTTAATAACTGACTCCTGCCTAGCCACTGGCCACTCAATGCTTAGTTTTGATACAGCTCGAGTGAGAACCTCCATGAGCTCTTCGCTTTCGGGAGTGTGAGGTGGCGAGTCCTCCACATCTCCCTCGTCAATACTACTATTTTTATCTCCTCAGTTTTTAAAACTAACGTTAGATAGTTGCAGTACTGGTGACTCAGCGAGGGCGGAAGAAAACCGCAGAGCGTGCTTCTAAACCGGGCTGAGACACTGGATCTAACAGGTAAAAGCAGAGACAAGGCAGAGCCCGTCTCTAACCCCGCTGAAAGATCCATTTGCAATCCCCACGATAAGCGTCGCCGCTCAGCCTCGGCAGAAGCGGGACTCAAACCGCGGGGAGCGCGCACCGAGCACTCTCCTCAAAGAGCGCTCGGTAGGAGCGGAGCATCCATAAAGGCAGACGCTCGCAATGCTCGCAGCCAGCCCCCTCGAGAGCTGACTGGGCATGCTGCACTCCCAAACAAACAACATAAAGAAAGTGTGTATCCCCGCCCGTTAGATAGCGCGAGCAGGGAGGAACACACTTCTTAAATGCTGTTCGCTCGCCATAGTCTCTCATACAAAATTGTTTGTGTGGTGTAAGTGTGATAACTCCTGCCTAGCAAATACTAAAGACAGACACAGTGTTTACACTCAGACAGATGCACATATAGCGCGACTGAAGGCACAGAAGCTGATGCGCTTGTGTTTTTGGGGTGCTTTATAGTTTCCTGGTCGATGACGTCACCCGCCTATGACGTTCCGTCTCTCCATTGGGCTGGTTCCATACGTGCTTCATGACGCACAACGCAGGGGGCGTTCCCACAGCGTTTGACGCAGCTCGAAGTTCCCTTGAAATGGAACGCACCAGCTTTTCATATTATATTAAGCATTTTGGTATAAAAAACAAAGAAACAATGGTGGGCGGTTCTTATCTTTATGTTTAGTAAGCACATTGCATTATGTTTATGAAGGCTGGAAATGAAAAACGCCTTATATTCAGGTGTGCATAATTAGGTATGTTTTCTTTTTAAGAGGGCATACTTTTTTAGGATTCTTTACCTAACCTAAGTCTCTGAGATCCTGATATCTGGCTCTTCTGGAGACTCCAGGCGGTAGCAGTTCTGGAAAATGGCGGCGCTGGAGACTAAAGGGTTCCTGATAGTTTCACGCTTAATTCTTCACCTTAATTATTTTACAGTTAACATGCGTCTTTTCTTCTCCACCTGTTTTCGTCTGACCTAATGAGCATTTCAATGTCCAATGGTCATGCCTTAACTGCAATTCGTAGTATTGCATCCTTCTCATGGGCATTTAATAATTTTTGACTTTTCAGTCTGAGTTAAATCTCTTTTTTTGGCTTATTTTATCTGTAAAAGAAAACATGCCTAATAATTATCCATTATTATCCACCTGAATATAAGGTGTTTTCATTTCCAGCCTTCATAAACAATTATATCACTTGTATATGATTAAAATAAAATGAATAGTAGTTATCAAGATTAATGTGGTTTGAAATTGGTAAAAATGTGATAAGAAAATCAACGCGTCTAATAATTCTGCACACTGTATGGTCACATGTGGTTTGGCACTGCAGGACGATCAGCTGTCTCCCTGTAGCAGTGTTAAGCATCTTAAATTACAGATGATGGCTTTCCTATTGAAGACAAAAGTAGAAACATAATTATTTAACTTAATCTGGTTAATGAACAATATTTAAAAAACTATGCTATTGTGTAATACATCAATAAATGTTGGAATTAACATTAGCCAAGCTTAATAAGTGATGATTTGTTTTTACCTTTACCTTTTGTAAACTAGGCCTACTGCAGTTAGCTATTAGCTACACACCATTCTGCAGTTGTCAACTGACTAGACAGCTTGACAACAAATGGTAACTCCTAACTTACTTAATTACAGCCCACAGAACATTTAGGGAAAAAAAGGAAATAAAACCGTGGCCTTTTTTCACTACACACGCGTCAAATTGCTAGGTGAATAATATGTAAACAATCACGGTCGGACCAATGGTGCTAGCTTAAATTATGCTGCATCATACTTAAACAGTTAAAGTTGAGAAATACAAATAATCCAATGAAAAAATAAGTATTTTACTTACCAGAATCGAAATGTGTACACTGTATATTGCTAGTTGCTTAGTATCCATTCTTCGCTACGTCTCTACTATGTGCTGTAGTAAGCAACAGCACGTGTCTGTGCCGTTCATTCATTCATTCACACACAGACACGCGATTCATATTTAAACAGTCTTTTACCGTTTACAGACACTATTCCATAACGCAATTAGAACAAAGCACTTAAGAATAAATAACTTACTATCACATCAGCTGGATGTTGCTCCTCGAAATGAAACTACCAGCACTTCTGAGGTAAGTTATTCCAGGATTATTAGATAGTATTATTCCTCACAGCGTAGCAAGACGACGTAAAGTAAATGATTCTTATTAAACTTGATGTGTTTTATCCAGCTGTTGTGGGCGTTGACACGTTTGCGTGGCTTGCCTCAGATTACTTGAATTTGAATAGTGTGCACTCTCGGTGGGCGTGGTCACATTAACACTGAATGAGCTATAATGAGCTGAAAACGACTGACATAGCTCTCTTTTCATACAGATTACATAAACTGAGAATATCTGTTTTTCATATAAATTACGTCATTTCAAAGACGAGAATTCAAGCTTCATGCCTGTGTGCCTGTATTCCTGCTTGACTGAGTATTCGCTGAGTCACAGCTCATTTTCGGACACGTTTCAGAATGGACTTCACTGACAGAGAGAATGAACTCGCATCATGTTTTTTTTTCCCTTTATTTGGCGAAAAGCACAACACTTTGTTTTTATTATGAGTAGGGATGGGAATTGAAAACCGGTTCCACTCGAGAACCGGTTCTAAGTTTTACGATCCATCGATATTGTATGCCCTCGATGTTAACGATTCCTCTTATCGATGCTCCTGCTCTGAGTCAGCCATAGTATGTAGGCTACAGACCGTGAACTCACAACTGTCCCTTTTGTCCTTTATCAAGCACCATAGCACGTCGTCCAAAGCGAATTTTTGTACCGCCAAAGTCTTATTCGATCGGTGAGTAATGTAGTTGAACTGCTGCGCTTGTGACAGGGAGCAGGGAGAGAGGGAGAGAGAGAGAGACCCCGCGCGCGCACTCTCTCTCTCTCTCTCTCTCTCTCTCTCTCTCTCTCTCTCTCTCTCTCTCTCTCTCTCTCTCTCTCTCTCTCTCTTTTCGGAGCAAGGCGAAAGTAGGCTACACCGTCTCAAAACTAAGCGCTGTCTTGCTCTCTCTCCCTCGCACATATTAATCAAAATAAACGACACGATGGTAAGGTCGGGAGACTAAAGTTTCATGGGGAGCATTCGGAGATTTGTTTTTCCTGAATTAGGCTACCGCTGGGTGTGAATTGTGCTAAAATACCTTATCTTCTCTGAAAAGCATTCCGCACATTCAGCTGACATAAACCACACTTTAAATAAACGTAAAAAAAAACTATCCATTGATGAAATGTTTTCTGTGATGACACATCTTGTGGGATGTCCCAACGCGCACACTCACACGTCCGATATGACACGTCAAATTCGCGAACTAATGACTCATTTGAATTGATTCGTTTTAATGAATGGTAAAAAAAACTTGAACTCACGGGACGTTTAATCAGTGTATAACTAATCGGTAACACTTTACAAAAAGGTTCCATTTATTACATAAATTACATAAAAAGTACAGTTTGCTTACTCAAGTGTAAGCTTTAAAACAAATAAAACCACTTGTTGCAAATCCAGCAGTAAGGTCCAGGGGGATGAGGAGGGAGGGAGAGCCAGCATCAGATAATATGAGGAGGTAATTTATGACTCTGACGAGGGCAGTGTCTGTGCTCTGGGCAGAGCGGAAACCTGACTGGAATTTTTCAAAGAGGTTGTTATGTTTGAGGAGGTCCTGAAGGTGGGTGGCAACTGCTTTTTTCAAGTACTTTTGATATGAATGGGAGATTGGAGATGGGCCTATAGTAGGATAGGACTTCCAGATCAAGAGTGGGTTTTTTGAGCAATGGTGTGATAATGGCATTTTTTAAGATAGGGGAACGTGACCAGTTTGGAGGGAATTATTTATAGAAGTGGTGATCAGGGGACTTAGGACAGTGATATGGGTTTTTACCAGGGAGGTTGGGGAGAGGGTCCAGGGGACAGGTGGAGGATTTCATCTTCCTAGTGATGTTCTGCGCCTCTTCTGATGAAACCTCAGGAAAGCAGTTTAGGGGTTGGGAGACGGTATATGTTGGGGGAACAGTTTGGCTGGGAGGACCAGAAAGGGCAGAGCAAATATGTGCAGTTTTTGATGTGGGGAAATTCATGAATTTATTGCACTGCTCTTCTGTAGTGGCAGTAAGTGGGGGAGATTGTGGTTTGAGAAGGTGGTTTAGAGTGGAAAAAAGCTGCTTGGAATTTCCTGGGCTGTTTCTGATGGCATCGGAGTAAAACTGTGACCTTGCCTCTTTGAGGAACTGTGCATATTTTTGTTGTTGCTCCCGGTAAATTTGTTTGTGGACAGTGAGGCCAGAGGCTCTGAAATGCGGCTCAAGGACCCGCCCTGCTGCATTCATCTTATGAAGCCCATCTGTGAACCAGGGTGCTGAGCGGGTGAAGGTGACTGTTCTTGTTTTAACAGAGGCGTGGAGGTCCAGGAGGCTGCTCAGATGGCTGTTGTAGTAGTCCACTGCTTCGTCGACTGATGAAAAGTGTGCGGAAAAATGCTGAAAGTCTGCTGCCAATAGTTCTGGGTTTATGTTTTTTAGGTTTCTGAAACAGATATTCCACTTAGGCTTGGAGAGGCTGGATGGGGATGGCAAATCTATAGAAATGGCCTTGTGATCAGACACATCTAGGTCATACACCTGCAGGTTGGTGAGAGGGGCAGGGTTTGTAATCACCAGGTCCAAGGTATGCCCCCTGGTGTGTGTGGGGACACCAACAAGTTGTTTTAAGTTAAAGCAGTCCAGTAGTTGAAGAAATCCAGCTGCATAACGGCAGGAGGGGTTGTCAACGTGGATGTTCACATCACCTAAAATTATAACATCGGCGGAGGATGTGCAGAAAGTTGTGAGGAGATTTGACATCTCAGTGATACATGATGGGTTTGGTTTTGGTGGTCGGTAGATGAGAAGAGGCAACACAGGGGAAGGGGACTTACATCTAAATGTGAAACACCCCCTACCTGTCATTCTTGTAATTTAGTAGGAGAGCGCTCAAGATTCATTAACAATACGCCTACAGATGTTGAAGTTGGGCCCCTCTGATGTCACTAACTGAATTAATTTTCCTGAATGAAAATGCTTAAACGATCTGGTATAAACTCTTTTTGAAGGAATAAAACTCTTTGAAAGTAACAAAATGTAAAGAATTGAATTTGTATAAAATAAAAAGAAAGTCAAAGTTGATCATAAACAAAGTAACAGTGAGTTAATAATTCAGACAGTCACAATTTATCTCAAATCACCAATAGACACAATATCACACCGAATTTGCAATATATAAGATCCAGTGATCCATGGATATGGACATGCAGCCAGGAATCGTGTTTCCTGACATTTATATGTGCCTGATTTCAATGCCGGGAGATAAATTAAGAAAATTTGCCTGTAAACGTTGTATATAAATACAATATAGATAGGTCTAAATCCGAGTGATCACTTACATTAATGTTATACGATATCATCATATCGTCCAGCCCTAAAACTTGTATAGTTTTTTGTCAGTGTTTATTTAAAAACATCCAATTATGCAGAATATAGTCTGTTCTGTAGCTTTTTGCAGTCTGTAAAAATATACAGTATATATATGTATATATATATATATATATATATCCATTGAATTTATCCATTGAATCCTTGAGAACCTGTATTTCTTCCACGGCTGCTCCTAAACGGAAGCCCGGATCTTTCCCTTGGGCTAAGTCACCCAGTATTTCATATGCAGTACAACCTTCGGGTTAGTCCATATTTATATTGTCACATAACTCCTTCGGGGAAGAATGTGGGTTCCACAGCATTCTTCTTCCTAAAAGAAAGGGCACGCTTTCCCAGTGTTATCCAATAATATCACTGTATGGGTTATCACGGAACAACAGTGACATATTCACTCTGTGTAAGCCCTCTCCTATCGTCCTTCCAGGCAAGAAGGGGCAAGAGGTTCGCACAGGGCGCTGGATGGGGTCAGCAGCTGTGGCGCTTTGGTAGGGATTCCTATTTGTCGGTCACGGCGTACATCAAGAGTGACCGACTGATAGGGTCTTGGTAACCAGAGGAGGAGGGAACGGAGACGTACGTCCTGTCGCCACATCTGCTGCGACCTGCCGGGAAGCCAGCTCATTGGCTCGGCTACTCAGCAAAAAACTGAAGTGCAAGCGCACCTGCTGCTCATTATATACCCGCGCTGCGTGGCTGAACAGCTGATGCAAATGATTGCACGCCAATGTGCATTAGCTCATTTAGTTTCACTCGAAGTAGATTGGCCTCTCTAGCGAGATTCCTATTCGTCGGTCACAACGTACGTATCCGTTCCTTCCTTCAGGGAACGAGGGTTAACATACGTAACCTAGACGTTTTAATTTTAAACCTCATGTGTGAGCAAGAATTTGTTGTCTTTAAAAAGTCTTTCCCAGAGGAGACTGTTTTCAGTTACATATTGGAAGCAAAATGGGGCTTCATCATGTTGTTCTGATGGATGCACTGCGGGGAGAGGGAGGACAGGGTGAGGAATGTATCCTAACCTTGTTCCAGTGATATGAGACAGCAACAAGCTCAGAGGACACATCTGTCATATGGCATAGGAAATCTCCTAAAACCGAGTAATGCTGCCTTTGGTGCAAAACATGGACATGAGCCTGATGTGCCAGTGAGAATGGTTCACTTCATATTAATATTTGCAGCTATCTATTTGTACGACTTTGCAAAATATACTGTACAGTATTGCATCGGCAGGATTCTACCATAAGGTTTAAACTAAAAGTGACATCTGCTGCAAAAAACCACTGACCAATCACAGTACCAATGTATTTTATTAGTATACAGTGAGCCAAATTCAGTTGTGCATGCAACTTATTTTATAGATATGTGTGACTGTTATTATGATAAAAGTTGCTTGAGCATTTCTATTCTGCACCAGGATCCCAAGGTGAGATATTATCAGGAGCAGTAAGTTTGGAACGGTATGAGTGAGAGAAAAATCTACTGTGACTGTGAGGGATATTCATTCCGGAAGTGTCAGGAATACCTCTTGAATACCACTTCTGTCACTGCTTACACGGACATTATCTTGGATAGCATATTCATTATATTATATTCATTCAGGTAATTTATACTAGTATATTCATTCAGGTAATTTAGCAACCCAAGTTAATATCAGGCATCATCACATCGCTGCCTGCATACAGAGCAAAGTCAGAATCGCGGACTGAGTGAGAGCGAGTGGATCACGTGATATGAAGCAGTCTCGGTCTCTGCCTCAATGTTGATCATTCAAGACAGCATGAGAACTGACTGCACATGCGCAAATCTCCGTAAACTACGTTATATGGACTAAAGAGGCACTGCGAACCTCTGCCTCAATGGCCATGGCCTTGAATTTCCTGCATGACACAATGGTTTTTAGGAGCAAACTATGGCAAAAGGAGTATTATATGAGTATTCCTGTTTTTTTTGTTACAAAAATTAATATTTGGAATAAAATAAATGCAATTAATAATGTGGTGAATTAATAAAGCTCTTGGAATTAATAAATGTAATGTCAACATTTCCTTTGGTGAGGCACTGCCTACCCTGCCTACCCTGACCGCACGTTCCTGGTACTAACATAACTAAAACTGAAATTAAATTAAATAAAGCTAATAAAAATGGCAAAAGCACATAAAATTACTAAAACTAAATTTTTTTTTTTTCAAAAAGTATGTATAATAAATAACTAAATACTAAAATACTAAAATAACACTGAAGAGGAATCTCTGATGGTATTAATACAATATTTACCATATTCTTTGAAAGGCTGACCTTTTGTCTGCAGCCCTGGTGAAATGCAAAATTAATTAATGAATGAACAAATGCATAAACCAAGCAAAGGACAAACCAATGACAGATGAAATTCTACTTCAGAATGACAAATCAAATCACTCAGTCACTGGTTCATTCCCTGCCTCCACCAAAAATAAAAATAAATAAACAAATAAATAACCACTTCTGGTACACTTCAGTCATTAAGTTGAAAACCTTACATTTGTTTTGAGATTTGCTGGATTGGCGGTTACATGAGGTGTCAGCTCAGAAAAGCCGAGCAAAAGGGGGAGAAGAGCTGGATCTTTCTGATCTAATACACCTTTTCCTCAAAAGTGGTGATGGTTCGTGGATCAGAGGTGCTTGGTTGGATCCAACCATGAATGGGCTTAGGGGGCGATGTGGAGCTGATTTTTCCAGCCCGCAGAACTGCCTTTGAAGTGGTAAACACACAGAACACCAAATGAGTGAAAAGGGGACAAAAGATCACTGCAGTCATTGTGTATCAGTAACTAAATCTAATGATCATTTTATGTGCAAGCAGATAGACCTTCCAGTGAAAACTTCAAAACTGCATTTTTATTTCATGTTCAGATGCTTCTTCCCACTATTTTTGATGAACTAAAGCGGTTGTGGGAGATTTGAGAGCAATGCTTTGGTGCTGTAACCTTGCATGATCTTCTGAGGTTTCAATGCATAATAAGAGCTTTCATTGACAGGCTGAGCCCGTTTTCACATCAAGTATGTCGAAACTCACTTTGCACCATATGTGTACATGCATTGCCCTGAAGCGCAGAGAGAGTTTTAGTAGACTGACAAAAGGACTCGCTCTGTGAACTTCAGAGAAAGGGTCAAGGTTCATTTTTTTCTCCCGTGGGACCCTTTTGACCCTAAAAATAATGTTTCATCAAAGTGTACTGAAACCACTCAATATATCAAAATGTGATTAGTGTTTCGTCCAGCAGAACAACTTAATTTGGCTCTTTCACGCTTTCCGACTCATTTGATTTGTGATGGCGGGGAGGTGAAAGGTCATCAAATGGGAAAAGCTTGGAGTGGCTCTTGAAATATAGCCAAGCATTGAATCATTATCTCACTGGCAGTCATGTAAAGAGGAGTCCAGTCAGAGGTAATGGAAGTCCTAAAGGAAAAAGCCTTTACACGTTTGTCTAGTGGTTGTCTTATCAAAGACTATTCAGAATTCTTGAATACACATTTTACGTTGTTGTAAGATTTAATTCCGTTACTCAAGCTCAAAGTATGTCCATGATGACAAGTAATACCACAAATACCACTACTGTAAAACGTATTAATTTCATTTCTTGCAGAGATCGCTGGAATACCAGATTCTGATCAATTGCAGCCTCCAGTGGTGACATACTTCAATTCAAAAGTTTGGGGTCAGCAAGATTTTGTTTTAGAAAGTTGTTTTATTTCTCTTATGCTTAGCAGTCATTTGATCTGTTTTTTTTTTCTATTGGAATACATTTTAAAATGTAATTTATTCCTGTGAGTGTCACATGATACTTCAGAAATCATTCTGGGGTGCATTTCCCGAAAGCATCGTTAGCCAACTATGGTCGCAAGTTCCGTCGTTACCAATAGAGTTCAATGGGAATTGCGATCATAGTTGGATAACGATCCTTTCGGGAAACGCACCCCAGATTTGATGATTTGGTGCTCAAGAAAACCTCCCAAAAAATAGCTGAGCAGAAAATCTCCCAGATTTCATTAAAGATATCTTCATTTGTGAAGATGAACTAAAGTCTTACGGGTTTGGAACTATAAGAGAGATAGTGAGTAATTAATGACAGAATTTTCATTTATGGGTGAATTATCCCGTTAAAAATGTTTTAAAATGGTTGTGCTGCTTAAAGTTTTTGTGGAAACCATGATAATTTTTTCAAGATTCTTTTATGAATAAAAATGTTAAAAGAACAGCATTTATTTAAAATAGAGGATGTTAAAAATGTCTTTACTGTCACTTCTGATCAACTTAATGCATCCTTGCTTAATAGAAGTACAAATTGATATATGTATTCCCTACTATTCTCCATTTATGTCTCTTAGACTAGTCATCACTCTCGTTCATACAAATGCAACTATTGTAGTACTGTAAAAAAATACATCAGAGAGCTTCATTATTAATATTACTATTACTGTAATATTTCAGTTTTTTCGCTAGGCTGATTGTTTTGTAAGGGATAGGTAAAACATATAGAACAATTCAAATTCAAATCAAATTTAATTTTATGCATATTTATTTACTTTGTAATATAAGCATGATAATGTACAGTCAGTCGTACGTATTTAAAAAAAAAACGTATAGTAATACATAATCTAATAAGAACTTTTAAGACAGTGTCAACTAAAACAGTATCTTTCCCCAATTGTTCAATGTCAACCTCTATCAAGTTTTGTTATATTACTGACTGACTGAACAAAACCAAAAGTATTCTGCCTATAACAATTAAAAGCAGACTTCTCTACTTTGACAATACTCTCTGTGATCAAATCTGAGTTCTATTGTCCACAAGGATACAGCAAGAGCATAGCAAATTTGAGAGTAACCTTTCTTTTCTGGTCTTCGGATAGTAAGAATTATTGTTTTCTCCCTTTGTTTCATTTCATTTCACTTTGTCCTTCCAAGACCTCAAATGGGAAAGAAAGGCACTCTCAGCTGGAACAAAACCTAAATGTCACGGGCTGATTTCCCTTTTTTCTTTTTTTTTTATGAAAAAGAAACCCAAAGAAAACTCATTCATGCACATTTTTACAACACACAGCTGCCTGTAAATAATAAATGAACTACTCTTTTGGAGCTCTTCTTAATAAAAAGTCCTTTCCATCCTGGGTTCACTGGAAGTCATTGTGGCCCAGTGTGAACTGAAGTGGTTTTGCCCTGCAGCCCTCTGGGAGCAAAGCCAGGGCCCTTTGTTTGTGTCCCTTCACTTCACCTCCTGCGGCAATAATATCAATCCTTCTCCAACCAGGCAGGATAGCACAAAGACAACACACAAACAAACAGGGTCATGCACCACCAAGAGATTTTTTAAAGCAGACACATTTTATTCAGTCAATAATATATTGACAAAATGACTAAACACAAGTATTTATGCATATAGCCATATAAAGCTCACAGAGATGTGAGGATTTCATTTAATGTCCACATCAAGAGAGGCAGCGACTAAGAGAAGTACCTTAAAAGGCTAATTTCACATCTATTCCCCGGTTCAATTATCTATCTGTTAGTGTTTGATGTCTTGATGCGGAGGGGGTTGAGGGGCGCTCATTATCGGACAGCTGCTGTCTTGCTCCTTTGCTCACTGGCTGTCAATTTCTGGACAGATGGGTTTGCAGACCTCAGCCTGAGAGAAACCACTGACCATCATCAGCATAAACAGCCACCGCCCTCAAATCTCAGAGTGTTAGATTCATTTCATTTTCCCAAGAAACCTTGCTAAAATACTGGTGCCACTGTCAATGAGACATAAGCACTGTTCCAAAACCTAGAGAGCTGTCTTATTGCATACTACATGTATACTACCAACATAAGCAGCATTCCTAACTGTCGTGGAACCTAAAAGAGTGGTGCAGGGATGACACCAAAACCCAGAAGACTAATTCGCACTGATTTTCCTATTGGGTTTTAAAATGGGGTTTTCAATTTATGAGTAAAATAAGGTCTGCAGTAAACATAACTTGATGACACTTGAGCATTTTGTTCTGCAATGTAAACTGCACACACTCAAACATCAAGCATTCTTAGTTACTTATTAAGAGTGTTGGGGGTAACCAGTGCTTAATTTGAGCCGAATCCTGTTCCGGAAAATGTCAGATTTAGAATGTCTGCATTCCAGCATTGTTTTTAAACGATCTGACAGAAACTACTGCATTGCATGATGACTGAGCATGGACACTGGCACTCAGCATATATGTTTCTGTCAGGACCACTATTGTCTAATACGATTGACAATTAGCATACAGTTTGGATTGGTGTTGTGATTCTGTTCTCGATAAGAACAGGGAGAGCAGCAATAACCCCCCCCCAAGGTGTGCAAAGAGAACATCCCCCACACCATTACACCACCACCACCAGCCTGCACAGTGGTAACATGATGGATCCATGTTCTCATTCTGTTTACGCCAAATTCTGACTCTACCATCTGAATGTCTCAACAGAAATCGAGACTCAGACCAGGCAACATTGTTCCAGTCTTCAACTGTCCAATTTTGGTGAGCTCTTGCAAATTGTAGCCTCTTTTTCCTATTTGTAGTGGAGATGAGTGGTACCCGGTGGGGTCTTCTGCTGTTGTATCCCATCCGCCTCAAGGTTGTGCGTGTTGTGGCTTCACAAATGCTTTGCTGCAGACCTCGGTTGTAACAAGTGGTTATTGCAGTCAAAGTTGCTCTTCTATCAGCTTGAATCAGTCGGCCCATTCTCCTCTGACCTCTGGCATCAATGTAACCCAGGTTACTAAAGCGCACACCAAACCTATGAGAGAAGGAAGGAAAAAAAGACAGAAGTTAGGTTTTTATAAGTAATTTATTACTTTTATTTAAATGAAAAAGAGGTTAAATGTGAATAACAAAACATGTAAATGTGACAAACTAAAAAAGGAAATTAATTCCATTAATTCGAATTAGGCCCGCCCTCAGCTGTCGCGTCATGACTAGCGCGAGAGAGAGTGAGAAAGAAGTTGTCGCAGAAACCCGCGAGTGAAATGGCTGCGTGAGTGAAATGCACGTAGATTCCAGTGAAAAGGCAATATTAGATAAGAAATCCTACGGATTCAGCAGAGGATCGCATCTGTCCTAGTTTCCTAGCTTGTCTAGGATTGTTTCCGATTGATTAACACCCGTTCTTGGTTGGGTTTTTTTTTGTTTGTTTTTTTGTTTTGTTGTCTTGCTTTTTCCTTATGTCGAGTCCCTGTTGTGATGACTTGTGGAATCGAACGAGAAGTTTGAGCTGAAATCTGTCTCTGCCGTCAACGAGGTCAGCTTGGTGGTTGGTGGATTCTGGCGAGCCAACCCTGGTTTTCTGAACTTGGACATTTCCATACACGTTCATCGAGGTGGTAGGACCACACGTGTATATGTCTTTTGTGTTTGTTTTTTCAAGGACATCGTTGCATCAGTGAAGTGAGAAGGAGTTTCCCATTTAATTTGTTCACTTTGAATTGCCTTGCAGTTCATAAAGGACACTGAACGAACATTGAACTGAACATTGAGTTGAAATCTATTCATTTGAGTCAATCCTGATACTATTCAGTGTGTCATTGAGTATTGAAGTCTATTGTTCTACTGTTTATTATTTTCTATTTGTTTTTGAAATTTCCTTTGGAAAGAATCAACAGAGTTATTAAGTTAACTATTCACTTGGTTTTGAGTGAAACTGATTTTAAGAAATTATTTTGAAGGTTTTTCCTGTGTAATTTACCTTGAAACTATTGCTTTATTTTTGTTTCCCTTTAATCTGAACTAATCATTTCAAAGTAAAGAAAAATACTTACCCTTTTTTTATACTATATCTGTTTCATGTGGTTCTTTCCCTCTGTCTTGCTGCAACACAGGCTTTCGAACGTAGTAGTCTTCTGAATCTGGTCCGAGATATAGAAATTAATTCTGTGCTAAGACCGCTAAGCGCGCGTGTTACATCAACAAGGCATTTTCGCCCACAGGACTGCCGCATACTGGATGTTTTTGCCTTTTCACACCATTCTTTGTAAACCCTAGAAATGGTTGTGCGTAAAAATCCCGGTAACTGAGCAGATTGTGACCGGCCCGTCTGGCACCAACAACCATGCTACGCTCAAAATTGCTTAAATCACCTTTCTTTCCCATTCTGACATTCAGTTTGGAGTTCAGGAGATTGTCTTGACCAGGACTACACCCCTAAATGCATTGAAGCAACTGCCATGTGATTGGTTGATTAGATAATTGCATTAATGAGAAATTGAACAGGTGTTCCTAATAATCCTTTAGGTGAGTGTATTTCTCAGGTTTCTAGGCCTTACATGTGTAATCATGTGTTGATTTTATATGCATAAATACCCTTTGGCTCATTCTGAGTAGATTTAAAGGAGCAATGTGAAAAGCTATAATGTATCATTTTATGTGAAGAAAAAAAGGGAAAATTTGAAATGTGCATTGTTGTGACAATAGAAAAAATGAAAGAATGACACTAATAAGAAAAAACATACTTTATTTGAAAACTATGTGAATAAATAGTTCCTGGGGATTATGTGCGACGCTGACACACCAACAATACCGGAATACCTTAAGCAACAAACATGTTGCCCTTAGCCAGATGACTTAAACGAGTATGTTGCCAATTACCCGCATAAGCCATAGCAACAAGCATGTTGTTAATACCCGATTGCTCAAGCAGTAAACGATCATATCCCCATGAATGGTATATGCCACCTGGAATGAAGAAAGTGAAAATAAAGTTATCAAACTGAATCAGCTGCTTGCTTGTGGTTTGTAAATCCGCCTGTCCAAGTTCCAGTCCTTTTGAGTGATAAATGCTGCTGCCACCTGCTGGTGTTTACAGTTATTCCTCTCATGCAGGAGCATCTGATGTGCATGTTTGTAGCTATGATCTTGTGGTACTCCTCAGTGCAAATTGTCTTTAAATAATCTTTGCTCAAAATATGAAGATGGCTTCCCTTCTGGAATGGTGTTCCTTCTCTGATGCGTCAGTTGACCACTTGGGCAAAACATCCTTTCCCCTGCAACAGATGTGAGCTAGTGATGAGAGATGGAGATTCCCTCTTCAATTATCCTCTTCATTTGGAAATACGTCACAATACTGAAGTAATTCGGTGGCAACTTCCGGTTCACGCAGACTTAAGTATCACATGTCACCAATAACAGCTGGATGGCTTAATGCAACAAGCGTGATGCTGATCCCTAGATATATTTAGGCATGAATATGTAGATTTGCATGAATTCCAAATCACAAGGTCACAAGTTATATTTTTTTATGTGTACTGTGTACACTGTCACCTGTCAATGACGTCATATGCTTGTTATGCTTAGTTGTCGGTTTACTCCTGTAAAAACAAGAAAATACTGTATTTCCTTTTTTTTCTAAATACACCCAACACGACATATGCTGATAGAATGGTTAATACATCCTGATGTTAGCGGCATATGTTGAGCACTATAGATCCAATCTTATGGGGGAAGTACATAAGGGATCTATTGGGGGAAGCTTACATAGCAAAATCTGATACAACGAGCATTGTGTATAATCACAGAATTAGTACAAAAACTAGTGTCCGGTCGGGGAAGCATACACCCTGCAGCAATAGCTTTGAGTTAGATGCAGTGCGCAGCTAATACCTCCCTGAAATTACTTTTTGCAGGTTGGGATGTCTGCGACAAGCAGTTGCCAATGACTACAGATGAGTAACGCACATTGTCAATATTGATCGCATAAGCCTAGCACAAATGAAAACAATTAGATAGGCTAAGCCAGTGGTTCCCAACCTTTTTTTGTCTGAGACCCCCTTTTTCCCAAGAAAATATTTTAGGGCCCCCCTTCACATTTAATGGTATTATCGCTCTTGTAAGCTTTCAGCAAGGGTGACAAAATATGATTTTTTCAAACAAACGGTATGTTTATGCACAAATAATAGCCTATAATATTGAAAATACAATAACAAAAACATCAGTAGGCCCTTTGTAATTTAAAAAAGCCTATAAATTGGCCCTATTTGAAATGCAAAAACAAAAATATCCACACTGGGGTGTATAGGTAAAAAAAAGAAAGAATATAGGCTATTACTAAATTACTGTTGTCTGGGGCCTCAATACTTGCATGTTATTTGTGAGGCTTTATCAATGTGAGGCTTTTTTTTTACGCTTTTGGCGCTATAGAGTGCCGAAGTGATGACGTCACTTTGTAGGACAACTCGGAAGCTAGCGGCGCATGGGTTCCCTCAACCGAAAAGCTATGCATTTTCCCCATAGACTTTTGAAAAATCGCAAAAAATAAGATCTGTGTTTAACAAAGAGTTGCGACCCTTACACGTTTTGTCTATCAAGATCATCTTTACAAGTTAATCCAAAATGTATACATTTTGAAGCTTATATAAAGTTTTTAAAAAACACAAGCAGACACAATAAAGTTTAAAAAACCACAAGCAGGTTATAACTGTGTGTTCTATGTCATAGATCAAAACGTGAAAATATTTAGAGGCTTTGTTCACCACAGACCTTATTTCAGGCGATTTAGCAAAAACCCATTCAAAAATCCCATAGACTTTAGAGCGAGGGAACCCTAGGACTAAAATGCTAACTCACTTCCGCGTTTTGGCCTACAGAGTGACGTCATCACTTCGGCACTCTATAGCGAGCGATAATAAACTTGCATTTATTAACAGAATAATGCGTCTTTCGGAAAGAACATTGTAGCCGGAACTACATCTCTCTGTGTACGTCTATGACGAGTCACGGAGGTACTGGTCTACTCCGCAGCTGCAGCGATCCGAACCAGTGTAAAATAGTCCCAATGTAAACACTTATTATAGGTGTACCATAGTGCTTCAGGATAAGACAAAAAACACGGATTGGAAAATAGATTCATGATGAACTCGCTCATATACATTTTGTACATTTTGAACAGAAAAAACTTAAGGACTTTTATTTAATGCTCATTGCTCAAACCTTTCAAAATATGACGCGACCCCCCACAGAGCTCGCTGAGGTCCCCTTGTGGGCCACGACCCCCCTGTTGGGAACCGATGGGTTAAGCAACACGGATATCATTAGCAACAAGCATGTTGCCAATACCCTGATAGCTTTTAGCGATGAGCATTGAAAAGGAACTTAGCGTAGCTTCGTGAAGACATTCAGAGATGAATGGAGAGTGAATTACGACCAAATGTGATGTGGATGCTTAATCTTCTCTTGATATCCTTCTTCATGCGGGGAGTAGCTTCAACGAGTCCTATGTCAATAATGCAGCGATGCTAGAAGCAATGCTAGCTCAGGTCACTTCCAAATCAGGCAGTTATGATCAATGTGGCGAATTCGCGTGCTCAAGTTCACGAACTTGAATGAATCTGAGGTGAAATCTGTGTGGAGAACGAATTCCTCTCGCTGAATTCCCGATTACACGATTCCTAGTGAGATGATGTTGATTTTGCCTGCCAAATTTCGCCATTTAATTAGCTCCTGAGAAACGCGAAAGCTGTTGATAATACCCAAGGTGCTCATATATGGATGCTGTGATAGGCGTCGTATTCCTAATAGGTAGATGTGGATCAGCTGAGAGTCAGCTGATGAAAGCTTGACAAACGTGACCTGCTAGAAGAACTAACGCTACACTTGATTTTTGTTCAAAATCAATAGCATTGGTTGGTGCTCACTGCTTATTGTTTTGCACGCAGTAAAGAGTAAAGTTTGGAGAGTAGCATAAAAGTTTGGAGAAAGTGTATATACCTGATTAATTATTCAAATATAAATAAGATAATATCGCCAAAAAGTCAGTCATTTTCCATATCCATGAGTAAAGCTGATGGTGTTTTCAGACAAAAAGAGATCCCGAAGACGGAACTGTTAATAAGGATATCGGGAGACACGAGCAACGGGAGTTAGATCAGTCAGAATCATAAATCGATGTAATGGAAAAGGCAACAATGTCATCGGTGAGAGAATATCATTGATCAACTGAATGTATTTTGGTTTCAACGTAGCTATATACGTGACAGAATAATACACTATAGGCTGTAGTTAGGGCTGTGCAGAAACTTGTGAACGATGCTCTTACAGTTGTGCCGTCACTGTTTAGTGACATTGTACATTCCAGGAAAACTTACTTTGTATGGTCAGTGTCGGTTACAGTGCCTTTAAATTGCTGTTTTTGACCGGGGAAATATTTATTTACAAATTAAGCACTGAGGGTAGCGCATTACAAGTAATTTACGTAATCAGATTACTTTTTCAAGTAACTAGTTAAGTAAAGCATTATTTATAAACTTACAACAAAATGTATAGACACCTCTCCTGTACCCATGTCCACGGGAGTAAGTGCTGAGGCATTGTGTGCGCTGTGTAAACATGACAATTCTAGACTGAATGTGAACGGGCATTTACCCCATCTCAAAATAAAAGCAGTGAAAAACAAAGTCAGAATATTACACTCTGTAAAGGCGTGAATTTGTATTTCCTTCAGCCTGAGGCTTATTCGTTTCACTTTTGATCTAAAAGGGCCTTTACATTTGCCAAAAAACTTTTATTAACTTTAATTTTTTTATTAAAAACAAACAAGTAAGCACAGCCCAGGTGATATAAAGTAAGCCAAAAGATAACATTACCTTCCATAAAAAGTAACTACACTGAACAAAATTATAAACGGGGTGGTGATGGCGCAGTGGATAAGACACATGCCTTTGGTGTGAGAGACCCGGGTTCGAATCCACTGTGAGACACCAATGTGTCCCTGAGCAAGACACTTAACCCCTAGTTGCTCCAGAGGCGTGCGACCTCTGACATGTATAGCAATTGTAAGTCGCTTTGGATAAAAGCGTCAGCTAAATGAATAAAAAAAAAAATTAAAAAAAAAAAAAAAAAAAAATATTTTTAAAAAATAAACGCAACACTTGTTTTTGCCCCCATTTTTCATGAGCTGAACTCAAAGATCTAAGACTTTTTCTATGTACACAAAAGGCCTATTTCTCTCAAATGTTGTTCACAAATCTGTCTAAATCTGTGTTAGTGAGCACTTCTCCTTTGCCAAGATAATCCATCCACCTCACAGGTGTGGAATATCAAGATGCTGATTAGACAGCATAATTATTGCACAGGTGTGCCTTAGGCTTGCCACAATAAAAGGCCACTGGTGTCTATGGAAAGGAATGGAATGTACTGTAAATAAAATGTAATGAGATTTATATCAATTTGGAAGACAAAGTATAAAAAAGAAATAACATTTGTCTAAAATTAGGTATTTTAGGTGGCAGCATAATTAAGTTGCCTACCTTTTGGAAAAGTTTTTGCCCTGCAACAGTGCCTATGATGTCTTAAAACGCCACCTCCACATGCAGTTCACTAGGTTTTGGAACAGAGCAATGGAAACAGCTCAGTTTGTGCAATCTCTCAATCACTGCACAGAGAGCAGCTGCTGAATGTCCTGGTGGAAGAACAGGGTTGATCAGATGGTACTGTCCAAAATGCCAGATTAAAGAGCTGTTTTTTGAAAAGTACATCTATGAGATCTGAAATTTGGATGAAGAGATTTGAGGCAAGAACAAATCCACAGACTAGGACCTGATGTAAGTATCGGGTTATATATACAGTATATACTACCTGTAAATTGCATGCGCATAATATAACACATTGTGAATAGATCAGTGAATTTCAAATGCGCGTTGACATCACATGCACAAATTAGTATAAGTGAAATGTACAGCGGCTACCTTTTGATAACTAGAGAAAAAGATTTTGCACTTTTTAACGATCCTCTGATATCCTCAATGATTAAAGAATGACATGCCAATGGAACAGTGTCTGGTGCTGACCTGCCTCAAGATATTAGAACTTGAATAAATCACGTAATGTTGCTGTATCATCTATGTCCAGATCAATCTTGCCAGATCAATAAGTCTGTCTCAACTCATGATATCGTAGAGGCAGCCGAATAGGCACCTGGAGCATATTAGCATGAACGAGTGAGTGGTCGACCGTACGGCCAAACACACAACACCACTTCAATTACATCAAATGAGCTTTCACAGGTTTATAAAAAGACAGATTTGCCTTGCTATATAGTCTCCATGTTACGCATGCTACATGTAAGCCTCTTACATGGTTATTTACCAAAGTAAATGAATAAATAGACGTGAAATTTTAAATGAAATGTATTTAATGTGTGACTGATATGTGGATGTGTATTTATACAGATATGCTGTACATTTATATCTGTTCAACTAAAACAATGAAAAGAAAAAGTGGCAGTACTCCAGTCTCAGCTGAATACAGCAGATAGTAGTTGGCAATGAGCGGGTGGTGTTTTATGTGGCACATAATAGGTTGTTTCTTCATCAACAAGGAGACAATGACAATTGTTGTTCTAAAAACACACACTTGGTGAAGAAGTTGTCTTTCATTATCTGAAACAGAAATTAAACCGATGAATAGGTCAGGCCAAAGCCAAGTCAAGCTGCAGCTCATTGTGTCACTTATTACAACTCTTGTTGTAAAGAAAATCATTAAATAGAATGATAGGTAAATATATAGAATTAACTGAATGATTTACACATTGTTCTACATAAGAAATATAAGAAATAATATCAGATGTGAAACAAACAAAAAAAGACTAAGACAAAAAGACTCAAGAAATTGATTTGAGAATCGAGACTCAGACTAAATCTGGTTGCAACAATTAACAGCCCACTATAGTGCAACATGTTTAGTGAACCAAAACCTAAAATTGCATGGCTTCAGAAGACATAAAACATAGTGCTTGTAAGCGGAGTACATTTTACTACTCTTATGGTATTTTTATGGTGCTTTTGTGACCATTTTATGAGTTTAAAAGCTGCAGTCCCCATTTATTGGGATTGCATGGAAAAAAGTAATTTTATTCAAAATTTATCCTTGAAAGTGATCAAAAATTGAAAAACACGAGGGTGATAAAACGACGACAGAATTTTCATTTCTAGGTGACTTTGCCTTTAAGCTTTTGTGAACCAGATTCACGATCAAAACATTTTGGAAAAAAAGTGTCATCAGTAATGCAAATCCAAAAATGATCCACAATAGAGACATTGTAGGCTATTGCTGGAAGGTACCACTGCCAAGGTCAACGGCGCAAAGGACAAGACTATTCAGAGCTGGACAAAAATCACGGATAATTTGTTAGATAAGCTGAGATTTTGACGTACTATTTCCCTCTCTCCCCTTTTCCTTTCCCCTCCGTATTCTACATATCCCTTTTTATGTTTGTTTTTTTTGGTGTGTTTTTTTCTGTTTATATGTGGACAGTTTTCATGGCATTTGTCTGTATATAGTTCATGTGAACTCAGAAATGTTCCTGGTATGGTAAATAAAATAAACATTTTGATCACATAAAAAAAATTATCCACCAAAACCCTGATTATGAACACATGTCTTGCGGCGGCTGCTTGCTTTAATTAGATGAACGGACTATTTGATACCAGATGACCTTTACCACCACCAGCGCTTTAGCCTCCAGATCGGGACATTTAGTTGTCGCTGTAGACAATTATTTTGCAGGTACTACCTGCTGTGTCGGATAATAGTGCTTAATTAGCACAGGAGCAGGAAATGCAGACAGAGGTCTCTCCTTGTCTTTCGGACTGCAGCAGGGGGACGAGAGAGTAGAGGAGAGTCAATCATGTCCAGTCTATTGCCTACTCACTCACCCACCCAGCAGGGAGCTTTCTGCTCAGATCCAGTGCTTTCAGCAGGGTAGGAATGATGATGCATTCAGAGGTGAGTGAGTTACCAGGGGGGATATGATGGTCCTGAATTTCTAGGGCTGCCCCTGTCTCTCTGTCTTTCAGAAACGTACAAAGAAACATTGAATGCGCCGCTGGAGTGGAGAAGATTTCTCTGAAACTTCACAGTGGCTTACAAATGCTTGGACCTGAATAGAATTCGAGCACAAGAAACGACAGGGGTGAAACCATCCAAAAAACAGCAGGGACTATAACCCCATATATACACATATTCCAGCATCAAGATTGGGTTTCATTCTCACTTTTCAAACAGACATTAAAGAGTGGTTTACGTAATTGCATATCGCTTTATTTCCAGACTGTGTGTTTATATACGTGCTGCATTTTTAAAAGAGATTTCATTGCTCCTCATGGCGTGCTGTGAACACTCTAAAAAATGATGGGTCATTTTTTAACCCAGAATGCTGGGTTGAGTCTGTTGGGTAATTTTGTTGGGTTATTTTACCATATTTTAAACACCTTTGGGTATTTAAAAATTTCCAGTGGTTGGGTTAAATCTGCTGGGTCGCAACGCTGGGTTGTTTTACGAGTTTCGCGCCTTGGAGATGTTCAAATGCGCCTTGGATATGTTCAAATTCGCTCCCAAGCTGTCATTTTGAGGGGACAAAGGTGCAAAGCAGCTGGCTGAAACTGTTTTGAGGTAAGTTTATTTAATGTTTTTTTGTAATTAATAATTATTTTAAATATACAATTCATGATTATGTACCACACGGAACCCATTAAAAATGTGAATATCTGAAACAGAGGAAAGAGTCTTTCTGTCACTGACAAGCGAATTGAGTGAGTCGAATCACTCAAAAAACAAGTGAGTAATATCACTAACTGCTCTTATGTAAAATGCCTGCAATTGTCCATACATGTAAAAGACATAACAAGTGTGTAAAATGTTGTGGGACCGCAGTTCGAAAAGAACCGTCCATCCGGTTCAAATAAACCGGTTCACCAATTTTGAAACAAAATGATTCCAAGAAATGAATCGAATTATTATCAGCACCGCGAAAACTTTCAAAGCGCGTGCATGCTCACTGTTCAGTGCCGTGGGTTGGACCAGTGAGGTGATGCATGTGTGGTACAAAAAGTATTTTTACATACATAAATTTGTTTTTGGTAAGTGATGTAATTCCAAATGTTGTTTTTTTTCTAGTCAGAAAAGCATGGATACATGTGAGGGAAAACTCTCCGAGTGGCAGTTAGCCAGTCTTATCGACAAGTAACGTTAACGTTTAACGGTAAGTTCATGTTTATACACTTTTGCAGCTTTTACATAACGTTAATTGACTGCCTGTGATAATCAACTCAACCTCGCGTAACTTAACGTAGCCTATATGTTACATTTGATCCGTTCAACAGTTATAGGTATCGCACAAGGCTGCCAACTTCTGAGTTTAACGTTAGCTATTTATAAGCTTGTGATTCGATTCCGATCTTGATTCAATGTCGATTCATTTGGATAAATATCAGATGTAGTAGCTTCATGTAAAAACATTTAAAGGAAAAAATCTCTCAACTAATGCTAAAAACATAAAGGGAGCACTGTCAGCTGGTATAGGATGGACTATGTTATATGGTTAATCTCCATTTGTGTTACACAGAAGAAAGAAAGTCATACATCACATCTGGGGTGGAATGAGGGCAAATAAATGATGAGAGATTTAAATTTGTGGGTGGAGAATTACTTTATTAATCTATTTCATTTTTTCAACTTTAGTTAGTGTGTTATGTTGCTGTTTGTGCATAAAAAATCTGCAAGGTTAGTTGTTTTAGATCTTCAAAATCATTGAACATAAAAGGCAACTTTAGGCAGGTAGTATCATTATTGCATATTTATTTCTATGTCTGTAGCTTATTGCACTAACTTAGTATATATTTGTTGTAGCTGGTCCTGTTTCTGAGATGTTATGTCTCTTTTCTGCAGAGAATAGAGGTGATGTTGCTCTTTAGGTCCTTCCCCTTCTTCCTGCCATGGTGTACAGAATTGGTCTTTCTGACGAAGCTAGAAAGGCTTTCATTGATCTTCAACCAGTAAGTATACAACTGCATAACTGCTATTTAAATTGCATTGTGACCTGCCTCTGCATTAAAGGCTTAGTTCACCCAAAAATGAAAATTATGTCATTAATGACTCACCCTCATGTCGTTCCAAGCCCGTAAGACCTCCGTTCATCTTCAGAACACAGTTTAAGATATTTTAGATTTAGTCCTAGAGTTTTCTGTCCCTCCATTGAAAATGTATGTACAGTACACTGTCCTTGTCCAGAAAGGAAATAAAGACACCATCAAAGTAGCCCATGTGACATCAGTGGGTTAGTTAGAATGTGTTGAAGCATCGAAAATACATTTTGGTCCAAAAATAACAAAAACGACTTTATTCAGCATTGTATTGTCTCCCGTGTTATCTGGTGCATCCGTGTATTCGGGTTCAAATAAATATGTCTGGGCAAAAAAATGCAAGTCTTCCTTTGTGTGTAAATCCTTAGAATTGTATGCGAAGATTGTTTTTTTACAGCGTGCGTCTCCCTCAGACTGTAAACGAAGCTCGGGCGCACCAGACACACGTCAGCAGCGTCTTACGTCAGCAGCGTCACTGAACGCGGATCCACAACAGAACCGGAAGAGAATACAATGCTGAATAAAGTCGTAGTTTTTGCTATTTTTGGACCAAAATGTATTTTCGATGCTTCAACACATTCTAACTAACCCACTGATGTCACATGGGCTACTTTGATGATGTCTTTATTTCCTTTCTGGACAAGGCCAGTATATCATACATACATTTTCAATGGAGGAACAGAAAGCTCTCGGACTAAATCTAAAATATCTTAAACTGTGTTCCAAAGATGAACGGAGGTCTTACGGGCTTGGAACGACATGAGGGTGAGTCATTAATGACATCATTTTCATTTTTTTGGTGAACTAACCCTTTAAGCACGGGATACTGTACATCCCACCAGTTGATATTGCAGAATAAACTTCAACAGGGTAATCAACACAAAGTGGAGGGATCTCGTATCACCCAGAAGGAGTTTATTTTGTGATGAAAACTGCCTGGATGTACATTTAACTTTATTACCTCAAAACAATTCCTATTAAGCAGCTTTGATCCTTGACAAAAAAAAAAAGATCAAACAAGACATTTAAGGAATAATGTAAAGTATACCACTTATTATATGGCTTTTCGCCAAATAAAAATATTGATTGTTGAAATTATGATGAACTTTACACAGTAATTGAACTGAATTGAATCAACACTGAACTGACTTCAACCGAATAATGACACCATTGCCATTGAAACAATTGTATTTACTTTCTTTTATAGATTGGAGTCCACAAAAACCCATCCCATTGTCATGGCCATGGGAAACGCCAGCAGATATCGCAATCCTTCATCATCAATGTAGCCAATCACGACTGTTTCCCGAAACCATATTGTGCAAAGTGGTCGTTCAACCACATTGGTTTATGACGTCACACACGTGGAGGAGTAATAACTTATTGTAATGAAACTGTTTGAGATCGAATTAATGCTAGATATTTTGATATAAATTACAGACATTGCATCTGAGGACTATTTCAAATTTTCCCAGTAATTTTGCTTTATTTCCAGATTCAATCATAGGCTCGTACTTACATAGTAGAGCACGTTCGCACATGCGCACTCTTCAAAAACGGTGCTTTAAATCTCTTGACAAACTCAAAGACGCAAATGACATTTGTATGGATTCTAAATAAAAGACACAGGTTGCACTGAATGTCAGCTTGCTTATTTTGCTCAAGTTAAGGATTTATTGAGTCCACATATCATGCAATCTTGAAACTATGCTCTCGAGAGCTGTCGTTCCAAACACACAACTTTGCGATGCTGTTTGTGAATGTTCGTTGGAACTATGGTTTTGGAAAACATCGATTTGTTGAACTGTGCTGAGATCGACGGAACTTGCGACCATAGTTGGCTAACGATGCTTTCTGGAAACGCACCCCATTTTGCTTCTACAGAATTAAATGGTATAAATTCCATTGTTCAACACTCATTCCCTTTCGTAGTCACTCCGAGTTACGTCGGATGACGGAGAATGGGGGTTTCGCCAGAAAGCCAATCCTCTTCGAGTATTTAAAAACGAGCCTATGGCAATGAAATGCCAAGGGTCTGCGGAATTTGCATAATGTATCTCCGCCTCACCGCGTGAGTATTTAAGGAGAGACAGCTGCAACAGCAGATCATGTTTTCGCTTCGGAGCCAAGAGAACCTCTTCACTCCACAGCCACAAACTGAGTTTACAAGTGACTCACCTCTTCGAGACGAGCGAACTCTCCAGTGTTGGTGTGACGGCGGTATCCAGCGAGTCTTCACATTGCCTGTGATCTGTGCAGTGGTCTGCCTGACTTTGTGTTTTCTCCCTGGTCGCCTCAGCATTGCAGAGTTTTTCCTCTCCTAAAAGAGCTGCACGTGGCACGTCTTTTTAAAGATGTCTCGCCCGTGTTCTTCTGGTTGCGGTCGTTATCTGTCATCTTCTGATGGGCACGAGCGCTGCTTTGTGTGTCTGGGCTTTGAACACGCTAAAGCAGCGCTCGTGGATGACTCATGTTCCTTCTGTGGGAACATGACCATCGCAACACTTAGATTAAGACTCGATGATCTTTCAGTGAGAGTCCCCGCGTCCACCACCCGTCCTGCTTCCTCCACGAGAGGTGGTAGTTCGGCTGGGGGACAGGGTGATCTGAGGGTGACGGTGTGGAGCAATCCGACGATGCGTCCTCGGACCACACCCCCCTCCGCTGTGTTGCAACCCGCGAGTGCCGCGGTGATTCAGGCGGGTCCTTCTTCGGAAGTCCCGCGTGTTTCATTCGGCGCTCCAGAAGATGACACGATGTCGATCGCGGCATCACAAGGTGGGCTAGAGTCTTCGGGAAGTGAGGATGCGGCTGCGTTGCCTCCTTCGGGAGTCCCAGCGTTGCCCGTGTCGGATCCCGAGATGACGGCCATGCTGTCCCGGGCAGCCGTGAGCGTCGGGCTAGAGTGGAACCCTCCGCCCTGCCCCGAGCGCTCGCGGCTGGACGACTGGTTTTTGGGTGCGGCTGCCGCCTCACGGCCTCAGCCAACCCCAATTCCTTTCTTCCCGGAGCTGCATGAGGAACTGTCGAGATCATGGAAGGCTCCTTTGACCTCCCGTGAACGCTCGTCAGCTTTCTCCGCCTTTCCTCCCCTCGATGGCGCAGCTGCCCATGGGTACACTGGGATTCCCCCGGTGGAGCGCTCTGTTGCGATGCAACTGTGTCCTCAGAGCGCCTCCTCTCGTGGCAATCCTAAGCACCCGTCCAAGGCCTGTAGATTCTCGTCATCCATGGTGGCGAGGTCTCACAGAGCTGCAGGACAGGCGGCTGCTGCCCTGCATGCTATGAGCACCTTGCAGGTCTACCAGGCCCAGCTGCTCAGAAACACGCACGAGGGCAGGACTGACCCAGGGACGTTCGACGAACTGCGTGCCGCCACCGACCTCGCTCTCCGGGCGACGAAGGTGGCTTCACGCTCCCTGGGTCAGGTGATGGCCACTAGCGTGGTCCAGGAGCGTCACCTTTGGCTGAACCTGGCCGATATGCGGGACATTGAGCGGACTCGTCTGCTCGACGCCCCCATTTCCCAGGCCGGCCTCTTCGGCGGAGCGGTTGAAGACTTCGCCCAGCAGTTTTCAACCGCACAGAAGCAGTCTGAGGCAATCAAACATATTCTGCCCCGACGGCCAGCTGCTGCCTCCACCCAGCCGTCGGCACAGACGCCTCAGCCTGCTCGCCGCCGAGGGCGCCCCCCTGCGGCTCCCGCCCCTCCCGCACGGCCCCAGCAGCAGCCTTCACCCGGGCCGCGTCGTGGAGGAAGCCGCAGGAAGGCGTCCCAGCCCCCTCAGGCCCCGCGCCCCGCTAAACGCCAGGCCAAGCGGCGTTCCTGAGACGGGCTGCTCAGTGATGGTGTCGGTTTTTTCCCAGGAGGCGGTTGCAGGCCCCCTCCTTCCCCCGGTGGAGGGCCGGGGGAGAATCTTTTGTTCTCCACTCCCCGCTGCTCACCCACGGGTGGGCAGCACCCTAATGTGGTTAAAGAAAGAACCGAAATGTCCATCACTGAGCACACAGAGCCGGATGACAGTGCGCGACGCCCCCGTGCCTCGCCACTCTCGTCCTCCTCTGTCTCTGAGGGCGAGGATGACAGTGCGTGCCGTCCCCGGACCACACCACTCTCATCCCCCTCTATCGCCAGACCCCTGGCAGAGCAGACCCCCGTGGAACGCTGGTCCTTCCCTGGTCTCCTCTGTCAGGGCGCGGAGCTTGGCTGTGCACACGCTCAGGGCCGCTATGCCACCCTTGCCTGTGCCGGTCACTCCGCCTCGCTGCCCCTCCGGGGGGACGCCTGTGGCTCGGATGATTCCGCTGGATCAGTTTTTGGGGGCTTGGTTAGAGCTCCCCAATCTGTCCCGTTGGGTCGCCCGAACTATCAGGCTCGGCTATGCGATTCAGTTCGCACGGTCTCCTCCCCGCTTCAGGGGAGTCCGCTTTACTATGGTCGGTGGCAATGCCCCGGTCATGAGAGCGGAGGTTGCTACCCTGCTGGCGAAGGGTGCAATCGAGGCTGTCCCTCCAGCCGAGATGAGGTCAGGGTTCTACAGCCCCTACTTCATTGTCCCCAAGAAAACCGGTGGGTTACGGCCAATCCTGGACTTGCGCGTCTTGAACCGCTCCCTTCACAGGCTGCCGTTCAAGATGCTCACGGCCAAACGCATTTTCGAATGCGTGCGGCCACAGGATTGGTTTGCAGCGATAGACCTGAAGGACGCCTACTTTCATGTCTCCATTTTACCTCGACACAGACCGTTTCTTCGGTTTGCTTTCGAGGGGCAGGCATACCAGTACGCGGTTCTCCCATTCGGGTTGGCTCTGTCTCCTCGCGTCTTTACGAAGGTCGTCGAGGCAGCCCTTGTTCCCCTACGCGAACACGGGGTTTGCATCCTGAATTATCTCGACGACTGGCTAATATTAGCTCACTCTCGAGATCAGGTTTGCGAACACAGAGATTTAGTGCTCCGGCACCTAGCCCGTCTGGGCCTTCGGGTCAACTGGGAGAAGAGCAAACTTTGCCCCGTGCAGAGGATCTCTTTTCTCGGTATGGAGATAGACTCGGTCGCCATGTCCGCGCAGCTTACGAGCGAGCGCGCACACTCACTGCTGACTTGTCTTCGACAGTTCGAGGGCAAGAGTGCGGTCCCACTGAAACTTTTTCAGAGGCTCCTGGGGCATATGGGGGCTCCTGGACAGGACCCCAGCGCCTCATGCATGTCAATTGCCTCGAGTTGCTGGCAGTACGCCTTGCCCTGCACCGCTTCCGTGCGTTGCTCCTGGGTCAACACGTACTTGTCCGCTCGGACAATACCGCGACTGTAGCGTACATCAACCGTCAGGGTGGTCTACGCTCTCGCCGTATGTCGCAACTCGCACGCCACCTCCTCTTATGGAGTCAGAAGCACCTGAGGTCCCTTCGTGCTATTTACATTCCTGGAGTGCGGAACCGTGCAGCCGACGAGCTGTCACGGCTCCGGCCAACCTCTGGCGAATGGAGACTCCATCCCCAGTCGGTCCAGCTGATATGGGACCAGTTCGGGGACGCACAGATAGATCTGTTTGCCTCCCACGACTCATCCCATTGCGCCCTGTATTACTCCCTGACCGAGGGCACGCTCGGCACGGATGCACTGGCGCACAGCTGGCCGCAGGGCCTACGCAAGTATGCGTTTCCCCCAGTGAGCCTTCTCGCACGGACTCTGTGCAAGATCAAGGAGGACGAGGAGCAGGTCATATTGGTCGCCCCATACTGGCCCACCAAGACCTGGTTCTCCGAACTGATACTCCTCGCGACAGCACCTCCTTGGCCAATTCCTCTGAGGAAGGACCTCCTTTCTCAGAGACGGGGCACCCTATGGCACCCTCGTCCCGATCTTTGGAGACTCCGCGTGTGGCTCCTGGACGGGACGAGGCAGGTTTGAGTACCCTGCCACCAGCGGTGGCGGCTACCATCACTTCCGCTAGAGCATCGTCCACGAGACATGTCTATGCGTTGAAGTGGAACCTCTTCGTTAACTGGTGCTCTTCTCGCCGAGAAGACCCCATGAGATGCTCGATCAGCGTTGTGCTTTCCTTCCTGCAAGACGGGTTGGAGCGAAGGCTGTCTCCCTCCACCCTGAAGGTGTATGTGGCCGCTATCGCCGCATATCACGAAGCAGTTGAAGGTAAGTCTTGGAAAACACAACCTGATCCTCAGGTTCCTGAGAGGAGCGAGGAGACTGAATCCTCCTCGCCCTCCTCTCGTTCCCTCTTGGGACCTCTCAGTGGTCTTAAGTGCCCTGCAGAGGGCTCCCTTTGAGCCTGAGTCAATTTCACTGCGTATTTAAACCGTTAAATGTATAAATGTCATTCTTCAGAACTAATCTTCTTTCTTTAATTGTATTTGACTTGATGTATTTTTAAATGACTTTGCATTAGCTGACTTTAAAATATTATTATCAATGTCACTGTATTTAAACCATTAATGGTTTTAGTACTAATCTTATTTATTTATTAAAACTGACAATATTTAACTTTGCAGCACTAAATGATTTTTACATTTAAATTTGATTTGTGCTGTTTGTTGTGCTTCCAATTTTAACACGTTTGTGAATGTCAGTTGACAAGCATTAAAAAATATTATTTTGACAGTCTAAACATGTTCTTCATTATTTCTTAATTCATAGTTTTACAGTAAAGCACAGGTGAAATTATAAAAATAACCCAGCAAAAATAACCCAGAATAGCAAATCTATTAATGGTAAAAAAAAATGACTACATCTTGGGTTTTCTCAACAACCCAGCCTGCTGGGTTAAAATGTCACTGGGTTAATTTAACCCAGCATGTGTTCTGTCAAATATTTACCCAGCGCTGGGTTGCCAATTGGGTTGTTCCCTTTCGAGGGAACTCCAACTGCGTCGAATGACACTTTGGGGGAACGCCCCTCAGCATAGCGTCTCTGAAGTATGAATGAAACTAAGCCAATATCCGATTGGTGTTGCGTCATGACGTAATGTGTGACGGCACATAGGCGGAAGCTATAAAAGGAGCCGGCACACATGAGATGTCAGCTTTTTGTTCTTCAGCAAGCGCTCTGTGTCAAACTGTCAGTCCTATTTGGTGTTGTTTGTCCCATAAGAATTGTCCTAAATTATTGCAATATGGAATCTAGTGGCTCGGATCTCGCGTTTGCCGAGGCAGCGTGTAGATTACAGGTCTACTCAGCAATAAAGATTCTGTGACTGGGATCTCGCGTTTGCCGAGGCAGCGCGTAGATTGAAGGTCTGCATTGCAATTCAGAATCTAGTGGCTCGGATCTTGCGTTTGCCGAGGCAGCGTGTAGACGGGTCTACTTTTGCAATAAAGATTCTGTGACTGGGATCTCGCGTTTGCCGAGGCAGCGCGTAGATTTAAGGTCTGCATTGCAATACAGAATCTATAGTGGCTCGGATCTCGCGTTTGCCGAGGCAGCGTGTAGATTACGAGTCTACTTTGCAATTAGATTCTGTAACTGGGATCGCACGTTTGCCGAGGCAGCGCGTAGATTTAAGGTCTGCATTGCAATAAAGAATCTAGTGACTCGAATCTCGCGTTTGTTGAGGCAGCGCGTAGATTCGGTCTACTCTGCAATAAAGATTCTGTGACTGGGATCTCGCGTTTGCCGAGGCAGCGCGTAGATTTAAGGTCTGCATTGCAATAAAGAATCTATAGTGACTCGGATCTCGCGTTTGTCGAGGCAGCGCGTAGACTCGGTCTACTCTGCAATAAAGATTCTGTGTGGGTGCGAGGCATGCACAGTCAGCTCCTGAGCGCACTGGCTGTGTTCATTGAGAAATATCTCGACGCACACACAGCCGTGTGTTCGGGTGTTTCAGCCTCGCGCCCATTGACTTTCTTCTCGAGAGATGAAAGCCAAATATATTTTGAATGACTCGAATCTCGCCATTGCCGAGGCAGCGCGTAGATTACGAGTCTACAATAATAGGGACACACAATCATGGGAAATAATACTGTTTTGTGCGAGGCATTCACAGTCAGCTCCTGAGGGTGCTGGCAGTGTTCATTGAGAAATATCTCGACGCGTAGGCCTGCAAAATAAACCATGCGCTGTCGGATGTTTCAGCCTCACACCTGTTGACTTTCTTCTCGAGGGATGAAAGCCAAATATATTGTTACGGCTCGATTTTCGCGTTTGCCGAGGCAGCATGTAGATTACGAGACTGTAATAATATTAAAACAGTATTTTTTGGTGAAAGAGTACCGCTTCTATAGCCCCTCCTCAAGGAGCTTGGGGGCATAGACGGCACTCTCAGGCCAAGCCTCAGCCTAAACAGGGCGACCTGAGGGTCATCCTGCAGGGTTAAGAAGGCTTCCTCAAAGAGGTCCTAGCCAGCCTAGGTTATCTGCGGGCGGCCCCACCTGTGGTGGAGCGACAGAGGTCGTCTCTTTCGCGGAGCCCGCAGGAAATCGATGTTGCTCTCCCGCCGTTAAAACACGTTTCGGGACGCGCCGGTTTCCAGCGAATGCAGGCTGCACTGTCCGCCCCACAGGCTTGCGGTCAGGCAGCATTTGCATTCGCCCATCGAGAATCATTTTCGGTTCAGCCCTGCCGGGAATCCGCTTCAGGGGGCCGAGAACGAATCCCGATTAATACCCGAAGCCAGGCTCGAGAGCCTGGTTCCCTTGGTAAAATATTTAGATGCATGGAAAAATCTGGCGAATATTTCTCCTTGGGCCCTGCGCACCATTCAAAATGGGTACAGGCTGCAGTTCAGTTTCCGCCCACCCAGATTCAATGGGGTGGTCTGGACTGTAGTCGACCCAGTGCAGGGTCGGGTATTGGAACAGGAAGTAAACTCCCTGCTGGCAAAGGAGGCTATAGATCGTATTCCTCCACCGGACAGGGAGTCCGGGTTTTACAGCCGCTACTTCATAGTTCCCAAGAAGGATGGGGGGTTGCGTCCAATAATAGATCTCAGGCACCTGAACCGCTCTCTGAGGAGATTCAGGTTCAAGATGCTCACTATTCCCATTATCCTGAGTCAAATTTAGTCCGAGGATTGGTTTGTCACGATAGATCTAAAGGACGCATACTTCCACATATCCATCCTTCCATCTCACAGGAAGTTCCTGAGGTTCGCTTTCGGGGGCGAAGCTTACCAATATCGGGTTCTTCCGTTCGGCCTAGCTCAAATGTATGGATGCAGCTCTGGCACCGCTGAGGCATCAGGGTGCTCAATTATATCGACGACTGGCTGATTTTAGCGCAGTCGCAAGAGCTGGCGGTTCGGCATCGAGATGTCGTCCTCGCCCACATCCAAAGCCTGGGGTTGAGACTCAACACGAAAAAGAGTGTGTTGGCACCAGCCCAGAGAACTACGTTCCTGGGAGTGGTGTGGGATTCGGTCACGATGCGGGCACAATTGTCTCCTGCACGGATCAAGTCCATCCTGACCACAGTGTCCAGGATAAAGCTAGGCCAAGCCATCACCGTAAAGCACATCTAGAGAGTGTTGGGGCTCATGGCAGCAGCGTCCAATATCATTCCATTCGGCCTGCTGCACATGAGGGCCCTTCAGTGGTGGTTAAAAACCAAGGGGTCCCCCCCCCGAGGGGAAACCCGTTCCGCATGATAAGGGTTATGCGCAGATGCATTCGTTCCCTATCTATGTGGAAGAAAGCTTGGTTTCTGTCCTAAGGTCCAGTGTTAGGAGCGTCATGTCGCCGGAGAACCGTTTCGACGGACGCCTCCCTCACGGGCTGGGGCGCGGTCATGGACGGCCGCTTTACGACAGGACTATGGCAGGACCATCATGCCTCCTGGCACATAAACTGCCTGGAGATGTTGGCGGTGTTCCGAGCTCTGAGGAGCTTCCTGCCGAACCTCAAAGGCTATCATGTCCTTGTGAGGTCAGACAACATGTCGGTAGTGGCCTATATAAACCATCAGGGGGGTCTGAGGTCTCGCCCTCTATGCAGACTGGCGCATCAGATCCTCCTGTGGTCCCAGGGGAAACTGTTGTCTCTTAGAGCAACATACATCCCGGGGAGTCAGAATCAGGGAGCAGACATCCTGTCGAGACAGGGGCTGAGGCCCGGGGAAAGGAGACTCCACCCCGAGGTGGTGGAGTCAATATCTCAGAGGTTCGGCCCAGTGGAAGTGGACTTGTTCGTGTCTCGAGAGACGTCCCATTGTCCACTGTGGTATTCCCTCTCCCATCCAGCCCCGCTGGGGTTGGATGCCATGGTGCAGACGTGGCCGAGGCTACATCTGTACGCATTTCCCCCGATCGCTCTGCTCCCGGGAGTTCTAGAGAAAGTCCGTCGCGACGGGATCAGTCTACTGTTGGTAGCCCCATTGTGGCCGGCCCGAGTATGGTTCTCAGACATAATTTTGCTCCTGGACGGCCCTCCTTGGGAGATGAGGGACCTGCTGACACAGGCAGAGGGCTCAATATTTCACCCTCGGCCCGAGTTATGGAAACTGTGGGTCTGGCCCCTGAGGGGGCACGGTACCTAGAGGCCGGCCTATCAGCTGGAGTAGTGGAGACCATACTCAGCTCTAGAGCTCCCTCCACGAGGAAATTGTACGGTTTAAAGTGGAATGTGTTCACCATTTGGTGTAGAGAGCGTGAGGTGGACCCAGTTAACTGCCCAGTGGCTTCAGTGCTGGAGTTCCTCCAAGATCGCTTCTCCACTGGTCTTACCCCGTCCACACTCAAGGTGTACGTGGCTGCCATTGCGGCTTTCCACGCTCCTCTGAGTGATGGGCCTCTGGGGAGACACCAGCTGGTCGTACGTTTCCTCCGTGGGGCATGGAGGATGATACCTGCGGCTCGTACCAGGGTTCCCACATGGGACCTGGCAGTGGTTCTTGAAGGGTTGGCTGAGGCCCCCTTCAAACCGCTGGAGTCGGCTGAGGCCAAGAACCTGTCGCTGAAGGTCGCTTTTCTGTTGGCCATTACTTCTCTGAGGAGGGTAGGAGATCTCCAGGCGCTCTCCATATCTAACGAGTGCCTGGAGTTTGCTCCAGGCAACATTTAAGGCCATTCTTCACCCTAGGCCCGGCTATTTGCCTAAGGTGCCGTCCAGTGCGGCACGGCCTACGGTTCTGCAGGCTTTTCATCCTCCACCTCACGTGACGGCGGATGAAGAGAGACTTCACATGCTCTGCCCTGTCAGAGCACTGAGTATTTACATTCAGAGGTCCTCTTCATGGCGGAAGTCAGACCAGTTGCTGGTATGTTTTGGGTCGCCCAAGAAGGGTCTTCCCGCCTCCAAGCGGACCATCAGCAACTGGATTGTCAATGCTATTACTTTGGCCTACCAGGAGCGCAATCTGCCTTCACCTTTGGCCATGAGGGCTCACTCTACCAGAGGCATGGCGTCCTCTAGAGCCCTCCTCTCGGGGGCCCCTATCCAGGAGGTCTGCGATGCAGCTGGATGGGCCACCCCCCATACCTTTAATAGGTTTTATAGCTTGGACATCCCATCAACACCTGGCACTCTTGTGCTCTCGTCCTAGTGTGCCTGTGAGCAGCTTCACACTAGGACAGGCAGGGTACGTTGTGGCGTAGTGGGTACTCGTTCCCCCAAAGTGTCATTCGATGCAGTTGGAGTTCCCTCGAAAGGGAACGTCCTCGGGTTACGACTGTAACCCTTGTTCCCTGAGAAGGGAACGAGAACTGCGTCCCTTGGCCACGCCTTCCCCTGCCTGGGAGCGCTTGCTTCATCACAGAAGCTGACATCTCATGTGTGCCGGCTCCTTTTATAGCTTCCGCCTATGTGCCGTCACACATTACGTCATGACGCAACACCAATCGGAGATTGGCTTAGTATCATTCATACTTCAGAGACGCTACGCTGAGGGGCGTTCCCCCAAAGTGTCATTCGACGCAGTTCTCGTTCCCTTCTCAGGGAACAAGGGTTACAGTCGTAACCCGAGGACGTTTTTAACCCAGCAATTTTTAGAGTGAATGCACTAGGCGGTGAACCCCTGATGAACAGATCAGTGGGCCAACCAAACGGATGGAGCAACAAATATGATCATTCATCTATCAAATACACTTGGGATGACATCTGTCACCAGGCCTCTTTTTTCTTCCCTTTCCTTTCCATTTACAGCACTAGCCTTATTGATCTAAAAGCACAAAGCAAAAGTACACGCTAATACTGATGTCACATACCAATGGCTATTTTTTTCCACAATCCCAATGCAAAGTGAATAACGTCGGCGTCACAAAGAGACAGTCTACAGTATCGACTTTCTGAAGTACTGTAAGGCAAAGACATGCTCAATTGCTGGGACCTAAATGTCACACGCAACAAAAAGCACTGAATATTTCCTGCCACTCATCAATTATCCGGAAGCCGTGCGGAATGTACAAAAGCCCTTTAATTACATCTGCGTTCTGCATGCGAAACAGGAGGTTAACATAATATCACTGAGCCATCTTCATGGTTCAATAGTGCTAAATGACTCAACTAATGAAAGTCAGTCTGCTTCACTAACACCTTCTGACTGGTCATTTTTTTCCTTTTTTGTGAAACAAGGCATTCTTGAAAATCCAATTTTCTCCTGTCCCCGTTTCTTTTTTTTTCATGGCTGTTCACTTGTCATGTCTCATGCTTGGGAGATTATTATTTTTGTGCCGTTTTGCTAGTTCTCTCCAAATCTATCACTTACAGCAGGTACAATAGCCGAATTTAATAAATCCCTTCTGCATGGACTCCCTCCTGTGCAGTGGGCTTGAAAAACGGAAGGAAACGCTCGGGCTGAATGAGTGTGTTCTTGGATTTAAATGTGATGTGGGCGTTCAGCAATCTTAAGTGGTTGGGAGAGGGGCTAGGGGGCATTGGCGTTTATGCTGCTGAGCAAAGTAAACTATTGCGGTGAATATTCAAAGCAAGATACTATTCCCAAGGTTTTACACTGATGCATGTCCAATGGGTTAAAAGTTATGAGTGCAACAATTCGGCTCTGGAATCCGTTGGATGGAAAATATCACGAACATAATTCAAAGAAAATATCTGATAGATGACAATCGCAAAGTGAGGAACAGTTCAGAATGTACCCGAAAAATGTACAGTACTGTTGAAGGACTAAATCACAATGTGATTGCTATATAAGGCAGGTGTGAAAACTTTATTTCAATGGTTTCAATACATCTTCTTTTTATATATATATATATTTATTTTTGGTGTTTTTGCTTTTATTATGATGTTAGTTGACAGGAAGTGCAGTTGGAGAGAAAGAGGGGGACAGATAAGGGAAAGGTCCACGAGCAGAGACTCGAACCTGGGACGCCCGAAGCGCAACTGCGCTATATGTTGGAGCGCTGCCCACGAGGCTATTGGCTCCGACAATAAATACATTTTCAAGATGACAAGAAAGATCCACAGAAGAAACAAAATCATATTTTATGCGACATAAAAGTGAGTAAATGATGACCGATTTTTCTTATTTTTGGGTGAACTATTACTTTAAAAACCTTATGCAGAGAAAGATGGTTTTTTTTTTCTAAACCAGCACAACATACATGTAGTCCAAAACATAGAATAACATCTCCTGCATGTGCCTCTGTTTCAAATTATCAAGATTTCTCCCATGATTTTCTTTGGTTAGTAGAGTGACACGAGAAAATGTATCCCTCTATTAACCAGACACCCAACCTGAGGTCACAGTAGAGAATGGCACACTGAGGTGGTAACAAAACACACCAAAAACAGTCCTGACACACTCTGTAGAGGCTGACAGCCAGTTTTGCATTGAGACTTTAGAGATAGTAGCATTTAAAAAACAAGTCAGGAGCATTTTAGCAAGGCTGGCTTCAACATTACGGCAATTTGTTTTTTTCCCTCCACTGAGACACTGCATTCATTTTTGCTCTGTTTTGCAGGATGGAAACCCTATAATTGTGGATTATTTTACCAATCATTCTCTTTGATGGCTTCATGAAAACAACCCACTCTCTCACCTCCCACTCAAATGAAACACTTTCAGGCCTTTGAGAGTTTAACAAAATGTTTGAGGAAGTAGATTTTGAAGCAAAAAAAACGAATGTACTTCGATATTAATTGAGAGAGTCCTTTTCCCTTTTCTTCGATATTGATTAACGCCTTGATTTAAAGGCACAAATGAAATTTAACATTCACTTTTGTGGTGAAACCTGAATGCATTCCACATTTAGCAGTCGTAATTTCTGCAGTATATTGAGAAATGATCTGACAGTTGTTGTTGTTTTTTTACCTATTGCTTTATCAACTTTTAGCTATAAAATGGGCTTATGCATTACTCCAATTCATCATTTCTAAAAGCCCAAGGGTTTTCACCCCTTACTGACAACTCTTTCGGTGAAACTTGACACAATATTATAATATAGAAAATACACATATGGAAATATATATATATGAAATATATACACAGGCATATATATTTCATAACCACGATTTTGAGATTTTCATTCGCCCAGTTGAAATGTATCTTGAAATATTTTTTGAGGACAAATGAATCTTTTTTTCATCATCCAAATCAAATGGAATGTCAAATTCTTCCACGCTCTTCATTCTCTGCTCTTTTAACAAGCATCTGTTTTGGCTTTCCTCTATCAGAACATATTGACAGAACATGAAAGATAAATGTGGTTCGGAGTTTTACCTAGAGTATAAACCTTGGCCATAATTCAGAGCCTATTGCTTACAGCCAATTGTATGAGTGAAGAGAATACTAATCTCTCTTAGTACCACTGTAAAGCTTTGATGTTTGTGCTGTCCTTGTGTTTAGAGTGTCTGTGTGCGCTAGACCTTTGCATGAAACCACAGGATACATGCATGAAAATGTCAAATTAACAAACAGCAATTATTTGGTCTTTAAAAGGAAGAACATGTCATCGCTTTCTCCCTCTTTGTTCAAGGCTCGGTGTTCACAGTGTTAATTGCTCATCTTTTAAAATCAGCTTGGCTCATTTACCAGAACTTACACTCAACAATTGTGCTATTGCCCCTCTAGTTAAAATGACTATTTCCAACAGACATATTCTGGTTTGTTAATCTATTGTCCAAAGAAACAACCCAAGCAAAAGAATTAGACATGGTTGTACATAATGTAGATGGGATATTTAGTAAGATAGTTCACCCAAACATTAAAATAAGTTATCATGTACTCACCGACATGTCATTACAAATCCATATCCTTTTCTTTTTGTTTGAAATTAAGGCAACATTTTGAATTGGCATCCATTTTCATTATATGGAAAAGAGCATTATCTCTATTTGTGTTCAATATAAGAAACTGAAAATGTTTTTTTAATGAAATGATGACGAGAATTTTCCTTTTTGGGTCAGGTTTAGGGTTATCCAACAGTTTATTTAGCATATGTACTTAGAGGTATGGATTTATTATTCACAAAATGACATGTAGTTACCAAGTTACTTTTAGTTAGTAAAATGTCTAAAGTGGACTCTCGTAATCCTTTTTTTCCTTCCAAATCTACCTCTTAAACATCTATTGTTTTCTCTAAGTGAAAGTCTTCATAGTCCTATTGAAGTCTAGTCGCAGTGACAGGGACCTTCAATCTAAATAGAACCAGGATTTGAGTTCAGGGAGAAATCCATTGAATTGAATTATGGATGTGAAATGAATGGAGCTCTGATTGAGCCTGCATGTCCATAGGACTCCAATCAGCTTCCATGTAGTTAGAGAATTGGTCTAGGCCCCATTACACTACAGGAGAGTCAGTCATCATAGATGTCCTTCCCGATCCCGACAATAGAGACCTGAAGGTTCTTTAACTCCAGAGCAGAGAACAGATTGAATAAATGAAGTGGAAGACAAGAAAAGTCCACAATATGTAACACACATGTATGAAACAGGACAGGAACATATGTCACATTAAGACTCAATCGGCCAGTGTATTGAGCTAAAATATCCAGTTGAGATTCACTAGCAACGAATGGAAAGTGATGCTTTTAATCCGTCAATATTGAATATAAAAAGAGACCAATATGGCACAAAATTATAGGTTTGCCTCTTTGTTGTCAGATGGAAAATAAAGAGTTAGGAGCGATCGACATATGAAGGCAGCCATTGGCAAATTGATGTGATAAACCGTAAAATTGTCATGAGATGAGACATGGAGGTAAACATAACAGTTCTTTATTACAGGGTTGGTGGTCATCTGGAATATCTTCAGACAGGTGAGTGATGAGCATAAGCAGTTCAAATCACACAGTCACACTTAACTGATGAGACTTTCTACTTGCAGGGTTAAAGACAAGCTCGATGAAGATAGTATTCTGGTGACTGGGAACAAGTGGGTGGAGCTGAAAGACCTGGTGCTGATGGTATATATACTATAATTAGGCAATATCTCTTAAAATACAGACAGCAAACTAAACAATGATAGAATGAAGCCTAACAAACACTGAACTAAAATTAAACTAATCTAAACTCTTTCTTCTAAAGGAAGAAAATGAACATGAAACCCAAACATGAAAATAAAGTTGCACTGTCACACCGCATGGACTCAGTTTGTGTTTTGCACCTTTCCCACCATAGTTGTCATGGTTATTCATTTGATTTCATCATTATTTGCTGGTGTGTGTGTCTAGTTATCTCCACTACTTAAGTTCAGTTCTGTCTGAGTTTCTTTGTCGGATCTCGTCAGTGTGTACGTTGTGCTGGATTGCCAAACTGTGTTGGAATTTGCCTTGTGGATTATTAAAGCCTGTTTAACTTCATCTTATTCGCCGTGTGTTTGTCTTGCACCACACAACCCGGGACACACTCATATCATTTCAAATCCATAAGCTTCTTGGAAAATTAAAGCAAAATAGTCAGCGAATAACAACAGACTAAACTAAACTGAAAACACATATGGGAAATACAATATTAAAATAATAATAAATAAAATACGAATTATAATAAAAATAACCTGTTCACTGTTATTAAAATAATAATAATAGTATTATTTCTTAAATTGTAAAGAATTGATTCCAGCTAGCCTATATAGATATAATAACACAATGAGTACAACAGTAGAGTGTTGCTTGTCCAATCAGATTAGAGAACCAAAACTAACTGTTGTAAAATCTTACAGCCTACAGTCTGTCCTGCATAAAAAAAAAAAAGCTCTTATATGTACAGAAAACAAAAACCACTTAATTTCCCCCACTGAAAGTTCAGGCTGGACATGTGCTCTAGCTTTCACCTTTCTAAGCTAAGCTGCTGACACATTAAAGTCCTCACTCACTTCACCTCCGCGTATTGTCAAACAGGACATGCCCGTCAAATTTCCGTTCCTCCTTTCATTAGTATAGTAAGACCTGAAGGAGGGACAGAGGGTGAGAACCTGAATACCTTTCTCTGAGTCGCCCCCACGTTCTCATTAACACATAAAAGAACCTTAATAAAGGTGTGACCTTGGCAGTGTTTTTGCAAAACCTGCGATTCCACAGTCAAGGTCTTAGGGGCAAGATAAGCCGCAGTGCATTTTAATCCCTCCTCTGCTGAGTGGGGCATCTGGTTAAATTACTGCCTTTTCACCTCGTCTCTTTGTAGTGAGGATTTCTGTTTCGTAAGTGCTTTTTTCACTGTAGATCCCCCTACCCAACACGTAAGATCCATCTATTGTGCGATCATATTGAAGCAGACTTAAGCTCCAATCCCAGGCGTCCATGCAACACCAGAGGAGCATATTCCCAGGAACATCACGAAAGGCCTGCTATTCTGGGCGAGGGAAGGATTATAAAACTTTTCAAATGTTTTCCCTCTCTCCAGCCTCTGCGAAAGCTCTTCCTGGTGCTGTTATGGTTGAATATCCAAAAGCAATTAACTTTTTCTTGCTGCCCTCTTGTACCAATGCCCCTTTGAACATCAACTTAGTCCAGTGCATGGCGCTTGAAATCTTATGTTTCCAAGGCAACCAGCCGCTAGTCGGTTGCTGCAGGGAGTTCAGCATCATAACACCGGTTCTTCAACCAGGTTAATGACCAATCACAGACAAAGGACTGGAAACCCCTTATCTATGGATGTATGGAGGGCGAATGTAAATAACTCTACACAGCTCATTTTTCTTTCTCATCTCAATCTCATATCACAAAATAATATACACAACACAGCTTGCTGTAAATAAAACCAACCCACTTTAAACATTCTCATGCTAACAATGAACTCTTTGAGGTCTAGTCTAGCAGTACACTTGGGATCTTAAAAAGGCGCCACTCAGTGACACAACTCCTTTTTTGTCACTTTGGTGGGGTGTCACACGGTTCACCTTCAGGCATCTGAGAAAGCAGCCCTCTCATCCCAAACAAACCGAGAAATGATGTATGATGCAAAATGGAGGAATAATGTGCAAGAGAATCAAATGCATCCAAACAAGGAGAAGCTGAGAATTATGGAGGCACTGACTTTCAGTTCAAACAATAAGTATTGCTTACTAGTTTTAAGCGTTATGGTGCTGCTCAAGTCTAAAATACTGGTGGCATCACAGTATTTTCCAAATGGAAGTGCAGGAACACAATCCCATTAATTGTAGAAGCATGGGACAACAAATTAAAAGATGCTATACTATTGTTTAGTTTGAAAATTAAGATTCAAGGGTTTAACCAAACTGCAGAGCAATGTGAAAGTGATTTTTTTTTTGTATAACATGTAAAAAAAAATACTGTAATAAAAACAATAATGAAGATAATGCTGATTATGATGATGATGATTATTATTATTAACTTTTTACTATAGTAGTAGCATTAATAATAATAATGATAATGATGATAATTAACTTACTTTTCAGAGTAGTAATAATAATAATAATAATTGTAATATTCACTGTAGTTGTTATAATAATAGTAATAATAATAATAATAATAATATGACATTATTATTATTATTATTATTATTAACTTTTCACAGTAGTAGTAATAAATAATAATAATAGGTATTATTATTATTAATAATAATAAATATGAATCTCTTGTACAAAGAATTTTAATATTCTCTATAATAGAAATAATAACAATAATAATAACAATATTGGATATTACAATAATTATTTTTATTTTATTGAATATTGAAGTAATAATAATAATTATTATTATTTTAATATTCAATATAATAATTATTATTGTGTATTATTGTAATATTATTATTATAATTAATATAGAGAATATAATTTTATATATCTTTATACAAAATATTCATATTTAAATGGTGGTATTATTATTATTGTTATTATTATTATTATTAATAATAGTAAAAAATAATAATACCAATTATTTTATATTGAATATTAAAATAAATAATAATATTTTTTTATGTGAAATTTTGTCTGTTTTTACAGTGACTGCGCATTCAACTTAATGATCCTGTCTCATATAGAACTCTCAACATACTTTACACAGAGACTTTGAGGAATGATTCTGTATGTCTATAGATGCAATGCTATACATTTACGTAAGGCCCGAGCCCAGCTTTGTAAAACCAGAGTGCTGATTCTGGATCAGTCTATTTTGACCTTTCTGCCAGATGGCATTACAGTGTGTGGTGTTTGGAGCCAAGCTGACGATGGAGGTGCAGTGCCTCAGGCTCTGACGATTGGCATACTCATCTCTCTCCATGCAATGAATTTGACATTACGCCCCTTCCTCACCCCAAACAGATCTGCACAGAAAAATGCTTATGTAACAACACACACAGCGAATAACAAATCTGTCTCCAAAGTCCCTGCACAAGTTTAAAGTGACCTAAAATATACAGAGCAAACCAAGACACCAAATGCAGGAATACAAGAGTTCATAGTTACATTGTCAAAATATGCATCTGCATTCACAAAACAACCTTGTGATTACATAATAGTGTACATTTCCAACAATCTTCCAGAAGATTTGAGAAACAGACTGCATCTCACAGACATAGCATTCAATGGAAGGATCGTAAATATGTGTGTTATTTCTATAACAAGTCCTGAATAACTATTTTAACAACTGAGGTATATTGCTATAATATGGATCATGTAAATAAAAGCTGAAAAAAATTGACACTTTTAAGACCCCACGTGTCTGTCTGGTTTTGTGTTGGATTCAGAGGCTCAGGATGAAATGAAAAATGCATGAGTTCCCTGGTGAAAATATCTTTCAGGAAGAATTCACCTGGAAGACATGCAAGTGATAAATATTGGCTTCTGTAGTGTGTTAAAGGAGTAAAAACATTTAATTCACCTGGAAGATGTGCAAATGATAAATATTGGTTTCTGCAGTGTATAAATGGAGTAAAAACATTTTGCAATAAAGTCTAATTTATTTTGCAATAAAGTACAATAATGATAGTGTATACAGGACAAGAACAAAACATTCAAACAATACACCTAAATGCATTTGTGACCAAATAAAATAAATAAAGCTGGCTCACACCTCAGAAAAAACTACAGCGATCATAATTCAATCCGAATCAGTAGATAAAAATGACATGCATCCTATGTTATAAGGTGTATAAGTGCAATACAAACATCAAGAAAACAAATTACATGAAATCCACCTTACAGAGTACAAAGATATATATATATATATATATATATATATATATATATATATATATATATATATATATATATATATATATATATATATATATATATATACACACAGTACGTAGCATAAGTGAACCCACCCATACTAAAGTTGACTAAAAAGAGGAATAAAAAAATAATCTTTTGGAAATTGATCGTAATGCCTTAATTAATAAAATAAGGAAAAATTTTCTTTGTGAATGAATAATGTATCGTGAATAAATAAATATTCTTCCTTAAAAAAAGGGTGCATAAGTCAGGACACCCCTATTAAATTCCCATAGAGGGGATACTCTTCCTAAACCCTTCACCATACCTAGAGATTGGCATGGGGTACTTTCCATAAGATCATCTCTCAATGCAAATCAAACCAGCTATTAGCTGAAATAAAACCATGCCAATCTCTAGCTATGGTGAAGGGTATGTGATGATGTGGGGGTATTTTAATTCAAAGGCCAAGGGAACTTTATCAGGATTTCCTGGATCCATGAAATAACTGGATGTCCTTTATCAGGATATCCTGGATCCATGAAATAACTGGCCTTTAAAAATAAAGATCTGCCTGCCTCTATAGGAATTTAACATAGGGGTGTCCTGACTTATGCCCCCTGTATTTTAAGGAATTTATTTATTTACGATACATTATTCATTCACAAAGAAAATTGGTGTCCTTAAAGGTTGGATTTTTCCTCATTTTTTTAATTAAGGCATTAAGATCAATTTCCAAAAAATGTTTTTTTATTCCTCTTTTTAGTCAATTTTAGCATGGGTGTGTTCACTTATGCTAAGCACTGTATATATACTATATATATATATATATATATATATATATATATATATATATATATATGTGTGTGTGTGTGTGTGTGTGTGTGTGTGTGTGTGTGTGTGTGTGTGTGTGTGTGTGTGTGTGTGTGTGTGTGCATAAAGTTGACAATTATCCAGAGCATTTCCCTTCATTTCATTGCCAAATTGGAGATCAGTGTAAACCTGCATGGATCTTTTATCACATTCTGAGGATAAATGAGAGCTCTTTCACTGAGGCTGCAGCATATCATTTACTGGGGGTGTAATGAGAAGGCTCAGGGAAGGCAATTAACATTTAAAATGAGAGTCAGCTCATTGAGGATGGCAGTGATGCCACGGGCCCCTGTGTGCTGTGAGACTTAGCAAATATTTGACAAATTCCGGACAATAAGAACGAAAGGCCGGGTCAGGAAAGTCCTGTTGTCTCAATGGGCACATTGTGCATTAATTTCAACCATTTATATTTGAAATTTCAGTCGCTCTGTCTGAAGTTCCCCAAACAAAGTCTGTCTGAACCGCATCCATCTGAGAGAGGACAAGATTTGAGCAACAGTTTGTGAGCTGATGCTCTCAAACTGTTCAATCCTGCGCTGTCTGCTACACATTTGTGTCCAACAAACACAATGTAGATTAGAGGGAAAATACAGGATAAAAAAAACTAATAGGGACACTGCAAAGACTAGCTTACGAAGCAGCCATTCAAACGATATCGAAAATCCACAGCAGTGTTCTCACAGAAATTAATACAAATGAATGATTTTGGATTTTGTTAAATGCAATACTATTAAATACATTACAATAGGGTACAGCATGTTTTAACTTGTTTCCCAAAGTATTTTTTCTCTGTCTCCTCTCCACCAGTAAGCTGGTGTGTGGTGGGCGTTCTGGTGCACTATGGCTGCCGCCGCATCATCCAGGTGGATGCTGCACATTGGTGGTGGTTGAGGAGATTGCCCCTTCTATGTGAAGAACTTTGAGTACCAAGGAAAGCGCTATATAAATGTAAATTATTATTATTATTATTAATTTTTTCCATTGCCATTTCAGAAGAGAGTTCTGAACCTTGAACCAAACCAAAAATTGCTGAGACACATTACAACGTATGTTTAATATACAATGTATATTAAAATCAGGAAGAACAAGAATAAAGGTTAAAGATATTATGAGAGTAGCTCAATAATATTACTGATGCTAATGACATCTAGCTAGCCTGCAAAAACTTAGCATGGGCCTACGGTATTGCCATTTCCAGAGCGACAGTGGCGTGGAACCTTCAAGGGCGTGGAAATGATAAAGTTATTGTGCAAGTTTACTGCAATAATGGTGCTGTGAACTTCACGTACGCTTAAAAATCCAGCGTTTAGTTGGTCCTGATAAGCGCTCATTGTCACAGTTGTAAACACAATGGCTTTCTTATTCCACAAGGGGGTTTGGCGGACTGTAAAATAAAGTGACACACACGTCACTGTCCCAGTTCTGTTCTGTTTGGACGCTGTTTTCATCTTAGTTTCATTTACATGGACTTTTAGTTTGTTATTTTCAGTCACATGTGTTTCCTTTGTTCAAGCCACTTATCAGTTGTCATCATAGACATAATAAATACATAGACGCCCTACTGGCCGCTTTGGAACGTTGCTGCGATACGTCAACGGGTCCGCCATTTTGCGGAGGGCAAGACTGCACTGTAATCTAATGCAAGTAAACGGTGAGCTGCGTTTTTTCTGGATAAAAACAAAAACTGTTTTTACATTTATCAACCGATTTCAGTGGTTTGTATGTGGTGTACAAAAAGTTCCATCTCTAGTTATTTAAAATCTCGATAGTTAGACTTGTAAAATATTTTTTTTAATCAAGAATGGTCAAAGCTCAGGCTTGTCATGCATCTGGCTTTTTATTCTTGGATAAGAATGGTGAAGACCCCCATACTGAGATATAATTTAAGTTTTCTTATTGTGGAAAAAGCATTTTCTGTGATTGACCAGATTTTAGCAATAACAAAGATAACTGATGGATCCTTTATGATATGTTATGGTACAACTACAGTGCAGTGCAAATAGTAAATATAACATAAAAGGAGAAGTAATAGTAAATAGTTTAATCAATAAAATAAACAAATAGTATACAGCAAATAAAATAGTAATGAATAGTAAAATTATATAATATCATAAGTACAATAATACAATCATACAAATATTGATAATAGCATATAGTTTATTAATAATACTAGAATAATAGCAATAGAATAATAAATATCAATTGCAGAATATACACAATAAAAAAGAAGTTAAATAGTGACTTATATTTAATATTGAACTCTTTTTGTTAAATTTAAGTTTTATTGATCATTAAATAGCCATTATAACAGAAGTAGCTTCAGTCAAACATACAGCAGGATACAACGTTAAAATAGCCTAAATATAAAGTTATGAAACTTCACTTTGCCCTCATCCAAAACGATTTACCAGGGAACCATTTATAGATTAATGAGACCAAAGAGAGCCCGTTAGATATAAACAAGACGAATTATATCTCATGTTTAACCACTAGACTAGAGACATCCGAGGCAGCGGGAAACGTCAGAAGCACTGGCCGAGGTACGTCTGTTCCAGGCGGGGTAGACGAGCGCTGAGCGCATCTTACAACTCCGAAAACATCAGATCAAAATTTTAAATAGGCGCTATCTTTATAAACAAACCACATATTTGAGCTTTGAACAACTACATTGTTGACTGAAAAACTATTAAAACTACATTTCGTGACACAATAACAGTAGTATTTTTTTATTTATCCTCTGAACGTTACTATTACTAATTAAATCATGACCAAATACAACCAAAAACAAACGTTCAGTCTTGCTTGTGAAAGGTAATTCCTCGAAAGCTGTTTTCAATAGTGTGGCGATGTGTACAGCCCCAAGCAGCGCACGAAACATTTTTCTCAATTTTTCTCAATTCTCGGTATGAGAGGTATGGGAAAGTTGCCATCCCCAATATGGCAGCGCCGTTAACGTACGCTCCAGCGGCCAATAGGGCGTCTATGTATTTATTATGTCTATGGTTGTCATGGTGATTCATTTGATCTGCACAGGTGCTTTTCATTTCTCTCATTTACCATGTATTTAAAGCATGTGTAATACCAACGCAGTCAATAATTGTATGCCTTCAAACTCATCTTTGATCACAAAAATTACATACTTAAAAGTTTTTTCTGTGAAAAAATATTATTCATGCCTTAAAATAGCTTGAATGCAACTCTACACCCTTGCCTCATTTAGTATACGCAGATCCATTATGCTAATTAGCCCCGCCTCCATTCACGCCAGCTCACAGATTTTAACTCGGTCAACTTACTGAAGTAAACGCTGCACAATTGTATCACTCTTTACAGCGTCGGACACATAACGGCTATTAATATGATTAGCCTTTTGCTTTACTATGTTATCAAACAGCTAATAATGTGTTGCTTATGTTACACAAACCATGTTCCCGTTCGCCATCTCAGTCTGCCTTCTAACAATCATCAGAAACACATTGAACAAATCAGAACATCACTGGAGAAAGGCATTTAGCTCATCATAACATTGTAATATACATCATACAAATGTTCAGCCAACGGTCCATGGGTGTGGCATCACGGAGGCTGAGTAAGACTACAGTAACAGTTACTTCCCTGATTGGTGAATCTCACTTCTGGTGTTAAGCAGGAATTGGGCAAAATGTCCTGAAATGTTTATTAAAAAATAAATAAACATTTTAATATTTAAATCAAATCAACTCAACTCAACTTTTATTTATGAAGCACTTTCAAAACCATAAAAATGGACTAAAGTGAAGTCAAAGTTTTATTCTATTTCAATTATATATGAACAAAATGTTTTCATAAGAGTAAATACATTTTACAGTAAAATACTTATACAGAAACATTAAATCAATAAGCCACATGGGGCCATATACAGTGATTTTACCTAATAAGAAACCAATGTTCAATAAATTGGCTACAGATAAAGCGTTGTGAATTCTGGCTCGCGTACCCCGAAGTGATAAAATAAAACAAAATTCTGTATCAAAATTTATAGGCAAGAAAAGTAGTTTGTTTAGGCTGGGTTGTATGAATTATAAACCTGCGCACATATTTTAAAAAGCACATAACTATAGAATCAATTCTGAATGAGCATGTGAACGCCGTCAGCGTTAATCACAGGTTCGCGTTTAAAAGTCTGATCATTTCGACGAAGGTGAATCAATCAAAGTTAACTTTGGCTGGAAGTAACATTATTCAAGAACCGCTATAATGCCAAAACAATCTGTTACCTTAAATTATATGTTTATCTCTGTAAAGCTGCTTTGAAACAATCCATTGTTAAAAGCGCTATATAAATGAAGATGACTTGACTTGACTTAAACATGTCATTGACTGTATTATTTGAAATATATTATGAATAATTATTGGAATAAAAAGTTCTTCCACGTAAAATAGTTAATTATTATAGCTGCATGCCATTTACAGTTACCAAGCAACACACTAACTTGGCACATTAATATAGAAAGTGCAGTCACAGGTGTGAGTTTATAGTCATTTTACAGCTCAGATATGAACGTGACTCATCTAATCAGAATTTACAGTTGGAACTATCCGTTTTATAAACCATAATTTAAAAACCTCATGGTAGGTCTGTCTCCAAAGGTTTATAGTTTCATCAATTTGTCAATGAAGATTCTGAATGGGTATTTTACTGTTGCAGTAGGCATATATATTGTATTATGGCACAAACTCAGAACTTTTTTTATATAGGTAGAGCATGGCAGCCCAGAGCCTATCTCTGTATTTCACAGCCATGTCCTTCCCTGCTCAGGTCTGAACACATGAGATCCTGTGAATGGCCAATCAATCAATCTCCTGCAGAGGAGCAACCTCTGATGTTAGTAGTTTTCTTGGTTTACTCATCTCCTGCTCAGTGTCAAAGTAGCCAGACAGTGTGACATTAGCTCTGCTTTAAAACCCAGAGAGCTGCTTTGCTACCTACTGTCTACATAGGCAGATTTCTAAGGCAGAAACTTCACAGAACCTCATGACTGATTTTGAATGCTCATCACTCCACAATGGACTTGATTTGCAGGATAAAATAGATCAAGTCAAAGAGTTTGGCATTAGCATGATGCTAATGCACTCATTTGCAAACCCCATAAGTGTATGTACCTATATGTACAATTCACTGCAGTTTCCAGTTGAAAATAACACTAGTGGCATTAATACAACTTTTATTCATTTACACACAAATTATGATTACAGGGATGACCAGAGAGATTAAAGGATGTGCCACACCAAGCCGACATCGAAGACCTAGCGGCAACGAAAGTTAACTGTGTTGTTGCTTCGCATCAGCTGCGCCTGGGCTTGGACACATTGTAAATACTACAAATGACTGTCAACTAGCATGTGCCTTCTGCGCCTGTGTGTAAGGAAATAACTGTTTATATCAGCAGGTATCAATAGTCTATATTCGTTAGTCAAAAAAGAGAAACCGAAACTAGCTGCAGATACAGTTAAACCTAAATTTCTCATTTCTCACATTATCACAGTTTATTCTCTAAAGTTTAGAAAATGGTAATAAATTATGACAAGAACTCAGAGTTATCAAATCAGTTGATATTTCACTGGTTTTGGCCAATCTCCAGTCAGACTATCTTACAAATGAATTAGGTTGAATAGCTGTCAGCTTTTGGCTGTTAAATTTAAGTACACAATTAGATAATACCAATTAAGGTCAACCAATTACCAAGCAATGCTTAATTTAAGTGCACCAAGGTCAGACTGGAAATGACCTTAGTAGAGTCACGCAACAAATGTGTAAGGGAGGCAGCCCCTTTGTTAAAAACTGGTAGGAAGTGGTCAGCAAAGAAATCTGTGGTAGAGGCAAAGGCTGCCCTTCAAATTGGTGATATCATGGGACAGGTACAGCATGGAAGAGGGGGTTTTGGGCTCAGTTTGGCTCCTCCTAAATGGCACAAGGCAGGCCGAGCTCAAAGGAGGAAGCTGGTAGTCAACGAGGTGCGAAAGCAGGAGGAGAGGATGAGGTGTATAAAGGCCATTTCCCAGGCCAAGCAGGGAGAGTGGATGAGATGGGAGAGTGTGGAACAACGCAAGATGGGCTGGCAAGACCTTTGGTCAATGGAAGAGAGTAGGATCAGTTTCCTTATCAGGTCAACATATGATGTTCTCCCATCACCGCAGAACCTAAACCTCTGGGTAGGAGAGGATCCCTCTTGTCTTTTGTGTTCATCACCTGCCACATTAAGGCACATTTTGACAGTCTGTAAGGTGGCTCTTAGCCAAGGTCGGTTTACTTGGCGCCATGACCAATTACTGCGATGTTTGGCTTTAGCATTGGAAGGCAAGCGTAACATGACCAATAAGTTGCCGCCTGTTCTAGCAAAACATTACAAACATAAGACAATATTCCTCCGCCCAGGCGAGCAACCACCAAGAAAAGGTGTTAAAACCAATTCTCGCCCAGGACAACTGGAAGCTGCTAGGGACTGGAAAATGCTGGATGATCTTGATCAATGGCTTATTTTTCCACCTGAGATTGCCACCACTAACCTCCGACCAGATATTGTTTTGTGGTCTGGATCAGCACGCATTGTTCAACTGATAGAGTTAACAGTGCCATGGGAGGATGCGGTAGATGAGGCATATGAGAGGAAGAAACTGCGGTCGGCTCATCTGGCCACTGAAGCAGAACAGCGAGGATGGAGAGTCCAGGTTTTTCCAGTGGAAGTGGGTTGTCGAGGATTTGTGGCACACTCTACAACCCGGTTCCTCAGAGACGTCGGATTCGGTGGTCAAGAGTTGCGTCGCACAGTAAAGAACTTATCTGAAGCAGCAGAAAGGAGCAGCAACTGGCTGTGGTTGAGACGGAAAGATTCTGGCTGGCTGTGTACAGGCCGCCACGCTACGGTTTCATAGAATTCTCGAAGAGTCTGATGGTTTATTTGTATAGTTTGCATAGTAATTACAGTTATTACGTTCCTGCGTATATTGCGTGAATGAGGGTTGGTGTTTGGGCAGATATTGTGTTTTGCGGTAGGTAGAATGCCATACGGAACCGTTTCCACTGAAACTACTTTAACGTAGACAGTGGGGCTCGACAGCCTTAGTCAAACAGGTTGGCGCGTATGGTTGGATTGCGGAGAGATTGTGAGATTGTGGTTAGGTCACATGTGAACAACGAGGAAGGAGCAACCTCAGCAGCAGGAGGGATGTAAAGGTCAGTAAGCTGGGCTGAGTTGAGTGGGGGGCGGAGGGGGGTGACTCTGGGACGCCAGAGTCACTGTCGAGCCCTCTTGAGGTGTTGTGGGCTAGTCACCGAAGCAGGACGGAAGGTGCCCACTTGAAGACCCTAGAGATGTCCCCTACTCGGCTCAATCCAGACAGTTGTCGTGCTGGTCCACTGGGGAGACCACACTGTAGGTGCAGCCGTTGTGTGTGCTGACGCGCCAAGTACAGCCGTTAACGCCAGACAGATGGAGATTCACATCACCATATGGAAAGAAGCGTAAATGTATGGAGAGATGGAGAGAGAGAAGCATAGGTTACTGTAAAGCTACGTCTTAGTTTGTGCTTATCTTGGCGAAAGCCGAGTACAAATCAGCATGAGGTTCAACATCTACTCTCGTGTAATGGAAATCATGTTGTATGTGGTGTAAAAAAAGGTCGCATTAGCAATTAAAGAAAAAAAAAACCTAAGCATAACTTTTTTTAACATTTTTGGTTACAAATGTTTTAACTATAGTGTCCTGCGAAAATATCAAAAATCATATCTGGTGTCTGAATAATTTTTGGTTGGACTGTATATAAACTGTAAACAAAGCAGTGCTTGCTTCTCATTTTGAATTTCATTCATGTTGATTACTAGGCAGCTCATGTTGTCATGAAAATATTTGAGTACTGGAATGCTCAGGTAAGATGAGGTAAAATTAGAACAGTCTTCTGTCGGTGCCGTCTTGACTTCTTTGCTCGCTTTCATCACTCTCGCTTTTATTCTCGTGTAACGATTCTCGCTAAACTGAACAGCCAATCAGAGTCTCTCACTGACGGTCCTGACGCCAATTCAACATGCTGAATCGGGTGAACTGCTGCTGACGTGGAACACACTGCAAAATCTAGCCTGACAGACGCTTACCAATGGTCGACCGTCAGCTTGGTGGGTCACGGCCCTAATAAAGAATTATTTTCATGTGGTTCCTTATGCAATACTATGTTATTACCTCAAAACACTTTTAATTTAGTTCATGATTTGTAAACAAATACATTTTGACGTTCACATCACATAACCAGCTCCGTTCTCTAGGGTAGTAAATTTGCCCAGGAACTCACCTGGTACAGTGTTGCACTTGCGATGTGAAGCGCTCAGCTACGAGTCCTGTGAAACACGCGTCACGATAAAAGAGCACTAAATAGAAGCAGCTAAAATGCCATTGTTGCTTCAGCAAGCGCATTTTTATCTCATCTTTGCTTTTGTTAACACTATTGGTACAATATTTTTATATGCAATAGAGCATATAACTTTAGCGCCACACACTGGATAGCCATTCCGAAAAGCCATGATATGTACAACCAGAATTTTTCTGGTTTTTATTTTTCAGTTTTTCCAATGAGTCTGGGTTGCACACAAATAATACAGGCATAATTCATGCAAATTCTGTAATTATTTACTTATACCCTCATGTCATTCCAAACCTGCATGAGTTTTGTGAAACACACATTTTTGGATAATAATCAATTTATAAGTACACTGAGCTTTTACAATCTAACTGTCACGTTTTCAGTGTGTTTAGTTCAGTTTTGGGATCTTGTTTCCCCCTGTCATTGTGATTTTTGGTTTAGTCCTGTTAGTTTTTCCCGCTCCTCGTTTGTGTTCAGTTTCTTCACCTGTGTTCAGTTAATTATCCCATTAGGCCCTGTTCATTTAAGCCCTGTGTTTTCCCTCACTGTTTGTTGGTTGTCGTCCTTGTATGGTTGTGTTTCTGAATTCCTGGAGTTTGTTTTGTTCCTGTATGTTCCTGAAGTTAATTTTGTAAATAAATCAACTACTTTGAAGTTCCTGCATCCTCGTCTTCAGCTACCTGCACACGAACCTGACACTAACATTTTTCTCTCTAATTCACCGTGTTGGATTTACTTTTTCTGAGCTCAAAACAATGCATTCTGGGTTTGCCTTCTCCACCAAGGATAAATGAGATGCTACTTTCCAGTCTTATGAGGCAGATAAATTAAGATGCCTAACTTTCAGAACAACTTTCACGTCCAGAGGGAGGCTATGGTGTCTTAAAATGCTGCATACGGAGGAAGCTCACTTGGTTTGAGCAAAGTAGTCAGTAAAGTTAAAATTTGTTATTTGCATTTTATTTGCATGTTTGAACACAAAAGACAACCCAACCTAAATAAATGTGATACATTCACAAGCCCTCAGAACAAATACCAGAAAATAAAATACTTAGTATTATTGAAAGTGGGAATGAAAGACGTTGATTGACAAGCCAGTTAACTTTGCACTGTTTGGTGTGTGCAAAAGCCAATCCCAATCTCACAGGATGCCCTGCTTAAATGGGAAGATACACCCGTCCATGATTGGAGAATTCCCTTGAGAGACAGGCAGAGGGGTTCAGATTTATGGTGGTAATGGGGGGATGGGGGAACAAAGCAACATTTACAAAGAGAGAGCGGCTGCTTTCTTTTCTATTTCCATCCTGCCTAAAATCGTTTTAGCGATGTGAAGCTGTAGCATGTCTGTTCTAGTAAACTTCAAACTCTGCTCTCCTTTTTTTCATTGCAACTCTCAAACAGTGAACTGACAAATGTGATCTTTTGTCAGGAACAAGAAGCATTGTTACGGAAGTTCCACAAGCAAAAATAATTTGCTTAAAAGCTGTTTGAGCATTTTGGTTTGTATAGGGCACATTCAGAAGCGAGAATACAATTGAATCCAATTCGAGTCAAATGTGGCTGACTGAAGAAAAAGGTTAACAATTGCCAGTATAACGTTGTATTTGCTACAATGAGAACACGGGAACTGCGGGACACATTTCAGCTTGAGCAGTCAGTTTAACAAGCTAACAATTACATGCATTGTTTGATTGGAATGAGAAAGCCTTTTTTGCCATTCGGTCATACACAGGGTCACTAATTATTTCAATTCACGTCTTTACCATAAAAGCAGTCCTTCTGGAAGAATTTCCCTGGGTATCCATAAAAATGTGAATGAACTATATCATAAAAATGAGGTTGTAATAGAATTATGATCACATCCGCATTGTGCTAGGGATTTAGAGAGGTGAATTCAATCTTTTTGTTTTTAGGATGAGCAGCGGTGTTATTTTGGATGTTCTTGCTCGACAGTTTTAAGGTATTACACATGCAGCGATAACCTTCTATACATGGCGGTCAGGAAATCCTCCTTTATCGCAGCACAAAGAAAGCAATGGCTTTCTTGAGCTGCCTTCAGATCCATCTGATGATGGGCGTACAAAACAGATCAGGATAAAACAAGCCAGAGAGAGATGCAATATTTCCTCCGAGGCAGTAATATAATGGCCTGGATCTCGGCTGTGATAGATTTTTCTTTGACGCCGCGTAAAGAAAATTTCCACGCTATCAGGATTCCATCTGTAAGCGCAAACAAGATGGGTTGCTGCCTAGTTTATTTGTTTCGCATTTGTTCTTCATTCCCGGTGGGTAATAGTTTGCAGAGAAGTGTCATTGACTAAAACAGACAAACATTTAAGCCAAGAGGTGCCCTGACTGTAAAACAGCCTGCGAAGCCACCGCTATTGATTTCTTGTCCAGGGTACACAAACATAGGGCCAGGGGAGACTACCATCTTTATCGGTGCTTTCCATCTCCACTCTGACTGATAGGCTCGGTCATGAGCCCCGGGTAACGGTTTTGTCCTCTACATACATGGGTGACACTAAAACCCCTCAGCATTGTTTACTTCTATGGCCCTGTCATGAGCGAGCGCCAATGCTTACGGTTCTGAACTAATGGACTGATACAGTCAGACCAGGCAACAGAGCAATGGCCACAAAAAAGCAATTCAGAAGGACACCCGGTATTTAAAAATGTCAGCTTCACTAAAAGGATGATTTCTCATCTTGAAAGTTTTGCAATTAAAGGTCAAGCTGTTTTATACTCTGCTATATATGGTGCTGTAAGACTTTATATCTGCGAGAAGTGTGTGAGTAATACCATAAAATTCACAATGACAATGAACTTCAAAGAGCTTTTGGCTAAAGCTGTACTTTATAGAATACTTGAGCAAGACTCTTACGATTTTGTACATCTTTGATTTATCCCTCAGCATTCTCTCTCTCTCTCTCTCTCTCTCTCTCTCTCTCTCTCTCTGTGTGTGTTTGTGTGCGTCAAGGATGTGACACATTTTTCCTATCTATTAATTTATAATAAAAATGCAATTCTCACATACAATAACAAACACATCTTCCGTGATTAAGCATGTCTTTAATTTATTTATTTAAAATTCATTCAAGTTTTGGGGGGCATTTGGGAGTCAAAAACTTTACAAATATTTGATACAACAATGAAGACAAAAAGCCACATTAAAATTATGAAATTCTAGACAAAATAAAAAACAGTTATTGTTACTTTGGCGACACTTTAAAATAAGATTTCATTAGTTAACATTAATTAACTATTTTTGTTAACATGAACTAAGAATGAGCAATACATTTGTTACAGCATTTATTAATCTTAGTTAATGTTAATTTCAACATTTACTAATACATGATTAAAATCAAATGTAATTGTTAACATTAGTTAATGCACTGTGAACTATCATGAACAAAAAATTAACAGCTGTTTTTTTTATTAACTAACATTAACAAAGATTAATAAATACTGTAACAAATGTATTGCTAGTTCATGTTAGTTAATACATTAACTAATGTTAACAGATAAAACTTGTAAAGTGCTACTGTTATTTATTTAAAAAATGTAAATGCTGATGCTTCACTTTATTATAAATGAAGTTATGAACAATTAAGTCATGATATCTGTAAAAAGAAGATACCTTTTACATTTTCTTTGAAAATAAGAGATGTAAACTCACATTTTCAAGGTTTAATAAAAATATTACTTTTATTTATTATTTATTACTTTTTTCTTGATGGTTATGCCACATTACATGTTTGATGTTTACTGTCAATAAATAAACCTCTTTTTATTTTATTTTTTATTTCTAACCATATGAAAGCAACATAAATACAAAAACTATTTTTGTAGACACTGTGTGTCTTTAATGTGTAATTGACCCAAATATTCTTAATAAGAACAGGGTGCAGGTCCTACAAGCTAGATAAGTTACAACTACCAGAAGACTTCTATTCACATTAGTTGGCCATCAAGTTAACTTGTGAGAACTGACAACACATTTGACCAAATAAGCTGATGCAGTAATTAAATTTGACAGTGTGGTGTCATTCTGAGATTCACTTTCTAAATTATGAGAAATGAACCTGATCATTCACAAACATCCATCAAGGCATCATCCGTACCAACCAAACCTTGAAGTCATTTTTCCAGACATATCCATCTCTGAGGGGAATATGTAATGAAGACTGACCCAGAGAGAACAACTGTCAACATGAGGATACATTTTCTCCATTCTTCACGTGACAGGCATCTCCCAGGCCCTGCAGAGAGCTGTCAAGCACTTGAAGAGCACACGTAGAGCAAAGAATAACTCAATTTGTAAAGAGAAGCCATCAGGCGAACACAATAAAATAAATATATAAAAGGAAGGCACAGGGCATATGGAATGAGACACCTGTTTCCACTTGAATACACGGTGACAGGTAAAGAGAGGTGGCCCTCTCAGAGGAACAAGGGCTTGAAAATGGCTACATGATGACAGGGTATGGAGTCTCTAGCCTGCAAGGAATTCCCAAGGTCTCTGACAACAAACAGATTCTGATAACGAAAGGAGGGTGAGGACAACCATGGTGTAATTGTTTCTATGCAAAGTAAAACACATTTGGCTTCTTGTAAAGTAGTGTCATTAAGATAAATTAATTTAATACTACATGAAAACAGATATCATGACAATGTAACAATGTTTGATCATTATGCTCTGATCTCATTAGTAATTGGAGGTATTTGCATATAAAGTGTGGTTGTAGCACATACATTTTTTGAATGTTTGCATAGACATTGAAACATACTGTATGTTATTAACATACTGTATGACAGCATACAGTTAGTGGTCAACCGATATATCACCAAAGTCGATTTATATATGTATACCTAAATTTGTTTTTAGTTTTTCTGTTTGACCGAAGTGTAAGTGTCAAAAGCCATTAATTAGGGCCCAAGCCTTGAAAAGGCGAAGGCCCTATTGTTTTCCTAAGGATTATTATTTATTATTATTAGGGCCCAAGCCTTGAAAAGGCGAAGGCCCTATTGTTTTCCTTAGGATTATTATTTATTATTAGGGCCCAAGCCTTGAAAAGGCGAAGGCCCTATTGTTTTCCTAAGGATTATTATTAGGGCCCAAGCCCTGAAAGGGCGAAGGCCCTATTGTTTTCCTTAGGATTATTTTTTTTTTTTTTCTCTTTTATTTTTCTTACGACTATTCGGGCACTTTTGGGGCTCTTAACGTGCACGAAAACTCTTGAAACTTTGCACACGGGTCAGAACCCGCGGCCATCAGGGCCGGGCTGAAGATGGTACCCGGGCGTGGCAGGGGGGCTCGACAGCGCCCCCTGGAACGGGGTCCGAAAACTTGGTCCATAAATCAAACACGCTTGCATGTAAGAATATGAAACTCAGTACACATATAGATCTCATCGGTTCATATATACTTCATGCTCTTACTTTTTACCCCAGCCCAACAGGAAGTCGGCTATTTAGGGTTGTTTGTAAAACGCATGCAATGGAATTTAAAGTACTTCTCCTAGAGAATTCAAAGAAATGCCACGAAACTCGGTCAGCATGAAGTCAAGACATTGAGGATGAAAAATTGCCAGCGGATTTTTGATATCTCGAACGGTTTGGCCGTGGCGAGGAAATGAAATTATGGCGAGAAACGTGAAACAGGAAGTGTGTTATAACTTCAGCATACATTAACTGATCTTAATGAAACTTCAGCAGTGTGTTCGTTGTAAGAGGACGATCACATGGATGTGACTATTGTGAGTCAAAGTTATAGCGCCACCAACTGGCAGCAGGAAGTGTGTCACTTTCAAAATGCTGTGAAATCACCCTCTTATTTGAACCCAATTTGCTTCAAACTTCATCTGTATAATGTAAACATACGGCAGATGTAGACCTGTGAATGGATTCTTGATATCTTTGATACTGTTGCCGTGGCAACGCATCATACTTTAAAATTCTTTTAGGATGCTTTTGAGACTCTTAGCATGCTTGAAATTGCATGAAACTCGACAGACATGTCACATTTATTAGCCAGTAGACATGTGCAAAGTTTCAGGAACGGACGTGGTGCAGGGGCTCAGTAGCGCCACCTTTTGACAAAAGTGGGGGTGTTAGTTCTATAGTTTTACCTACAATCATAAAACTCGGTACGCATATTGTTCAGATCAAGCCGGACAACTTTCTAATTTACTGTCATTAGCTCAGACCAAGAGGGAGTCAGATATTTTAGTTTGAATGTGGATGTTTCTGAGAATTTTCTCTCCCTCTCTTTCCGTCTCTGTGTGTGAGGGATTTGTCTATTGATTTTAATGCATTTCAAGGTTTCAGGGGATTTTGGGACTCTTAACGTGCTCAAAAACTTTTGAAATTTTGCACACAGGTCAGAACCCACGGCCATCAGGGCCGGGCTGAAGCTGGTACCCGGGCGTGGCAGGGGGGCTCAACAGCGCCCCCTTGAACGGGGTCCGACAATTTGGTCCATATATTCAACACGCTTGCATGAATTAATATGAAACTCAGTACACATATAGATCTCATCGGGCCAAACATTTTACCCCTGGTCAAGTTTTACGCCAGCCCAACAGGAAGTCGGCTATTATGGGTTGTTTGGAAAACGCTTGCTGTGGAATTTGAAGTACTACTCCTAGGCAATTCATTCAATCATCGCCAAACTAGGCGTGCATTAAGTCAAGACATTGAGGATGCTAAATTGCTGACGGATTTTTGATATCTCGAACGGTTTGGCCGTGGCGAGGAAATGAATTTTCATGACTAAAAAAGGACATATAAAGTGTGTTATAACTTAGTTAGATTTACCTACAGTTACAAAACTCAGCTTGTATATTCTTCTCCTCAAGCCAAACAACTTTCTAATTTACAGTCAATAGCTCCAACCCTCAGAAAGTCAGATATTGTGGTTTGAATGTGGATTTCATGAAATGGTATCTCTCTCTGTCACTCTTTGACAGAGAGAGGGCCCCCTCCCATTCTATGTGTGTGTGTGTGTGTGGCTGTCTGTGTGGGGAGGGAGGGGGAGGGAGGGCTGGTGTCTGTGTTTATATGTGTGTGTGTGGCTGGCTGGCTGTTACAGTGACATGATATTAAGCCTTTCATTGCTGTGTGATTTTTCCTGCATTAAAGGATAAAGAAATCTCTAAGGCCTTGTCTTTTTGCATAACAATTTTGTATTTTTTTTAAATTACAAAATATGCACAGAACCAAGATCTTTTAAATGTATAGTTTGCTTTAAATAAAATTAAGATTGTATTGGTAATTGAAGCTGAATGAATTTAAAATGAATGTGCTATATTTCAGAACAATATATTTGTTTTCCTTTAAATTGTAAAACACTAACTTTATTCTCATCTGAATTATAAATAATTTATTCCTGTATAAAATAAAAACACATTTGAATTTTTCTTTTTTAATCAATGTAGAATGTGTAATTGAAAAATAAACAGATTAGGGCTCTGAGGACAATAAATGAAAATCAATGCGATGTGGTGAATGTCCAAAAGATGGCACCCACAGACTGTTTTAAATGGGGTTGGATAAATATTTTTTGCTTTTAGACAGTGTGTGCGTGTGATTTTAGTTTGGTGACAGTTGTAGGTTACAGTTTGACAAGAGTTTATAGTTTGAAAAAAGCACTTTGTTGTGTTTTATTGGACGGAGTATGTTTTTATGTGTAACAGTTCAATCGCACCCGCACCTCACACACACACACACACACACACACACACACATATTGAAACCTGAGTGAAGTACAAAGCCCATAATAAAGAATAGTTTAGCATCCAAATACATCGCAAATGTTGAAACAGTTTGATTCTAATGAGAGAGTTACGTGAGCCAAACACCACTTACTTTCACTTTCGCTTTCAATTATTTCGGTTAATTCTTAATTATAGTTTTTTTTAATTCTTGTTCTGTTCTGAATATCATTAAATTTAAAGAATTGCTTGTGTAATATTTTGAGTGTATCATCAAAACAGAATAATTCTCTCGGTTTAGTGATTCCCTAGTTTTTTTTATTGTTTTCATTGTTCTCAGGTAAGGCAAGTGAGATATATATATATATATATATATATATATATATGTATATAAAAAAAAAAAAATATATATATATATATGTATTTTTTTTATATATATATATATAATTTATATATATATATATATATATATATATATATATATATATATATATATATATATAAATATAGCTGCGAGCAGCGATGAAGGGCCAAAGCCGGCGGCACCGCCACCCCGGTGCCTTTAGGTAACTAAAGGAACCAGGGTTGCGGTGCCACCGGCTTGGGCCCGTAATCGCTGCTCGCAGCTATATTTTATTATTATTATTATTATTTTACTACCTTTTGGGCACTTTTGGGGGCCTTAACGTGCTCGAAAACTCTTGAAACTTTGCACACATCTCAGAACCCGCGGCCATCAGGGCCGGGCTGAAGCTGGTACCCGGGCGTGGCAGGGGGGCTCGACAGCGCCCCCTGGAACGGGGTTTGAACACTTGGTCCATAAATCAAACACGCTTGCATGTAATAATATGAAACTCAGTACACATATAGATCTCATCGGTTCATATATACTTCATGCTCTTACTTTTTACCCCAGCCCAACAGGAAGTCGGCTATTAAGGGTTGTTTGGAAAACACATGCAATGGAATGTGAAATACTCCTCCTAGAGAATTCAAACACACGGCACGAAACTCGGTCAGCATGAAGTCAAGACACTGAGGATGAAAAATTGCCAGGGGATTTTTGATATCTCGAACGGTTTGGCCGTGGCGAGTAAACGAAATTATGGCGAGAAACGTGAAACAGGAAGTGTGTTATAACTACTGCATACATTAACTAATCTCGATGAAACTTCAGCAGTGTGTTCGTTGTAAGAGCCCGATCACATGGATGTGACTATTGTGAGTCAAAGTTATAGCGCCACCAACTGGAAGCAGGAAGTGTGTCACTTTCAAAATGCTTTTAAATCACCCTCTTATTTTTACCCGATTTGCTTCAAACTTCATGTGCATAATGTAGACACACGCCAGATGTAGACCTGTGAAAGGATTATTGATATCTTAGATACTGTTGCCATGGCAATGCATCAAACATTAATATTCCTTTTTTTAAGCTTTTTCATGCTTTTTTATGCTTTCGGGCACTTTTGGGGTTCTTAACGTGCTCGAAAACTCTTGAAACTTTGCACACGGGACAAAACCCGCGGCCATCAGGGCCAGGCTGAAGCTGGTACCCGGGCGTGGCAGGGGGGCTCGACAGCGCCCCCTTGAACGGGTCAGACAATTTGGTCCATATATCCAACACGCTTTACCCTATTTGCTTCAAACTTGATGTGTATAATGTAGACACAAGCCAGATGTAGACCTGTGAAAGGATTGTTGATATCTTAGATGCTGTTGCCGTGACAACGCATCAAACTTTAATATTCTTTTTGGATACTTTTGAGATTCTTAGCGCACTTTTGGGGCCCTTAACATGCTCAAAAACTCTTGAAACTTTGCACACGGGTCAGAAACCGTGGCCATCAGGGCCGGGCTGAAGCTGGTACCCGGGCGTGGCAGGGGGGCTCGACAGCGCCCCCTGGAATGGGGTCCGAAAACTTGGTCCATAAATCAAACAGGCTTTACCCGATTTGCTTCAAACTTGATGTGTATAATGTAGACACACGCCAGATTTAGACCTGTGAAAGGATTGTTGATATCTTAGATGCTGTTGCCGTGACAACGCATCAAACTTTAATATTCTTTTTGGATACTTTGAGACTCTCAGCGCACTTTGGGGGCCCTTAACGTGCTCAAAAACTCTTGAAACTTTGCACACGGGTCAGAACCCGTGGCCATCAGGGCCGGGCTGAAGCTGGTACCCGGGCGTGGCAGGGGGGCTCGACAGTGCCCCCTGGAACGGGGTCCGAAAACTTGGTCCATAAATCAAACACGCTTGAATGTAATAATATGAAACTCGGTACACATATAGATCTCATCGATTCATATATCCTTTGTACTTTTACTTTTTACCCCAGCCCAACAGGAAGTCGGCTATTATGGTTTGTTTGGAAGCGTATGCCCCTGGAATTCGATATACTCCTCCTAGAGAATTCAACCAATCGCCACGAAACTCGGTCAGCATGAAGTCAAGACATTGAGCATGAAAAATTGCCAGGGGATTTTTGATATCTCGAACGGTTTGGCCGTGGCGAGGAAACGAATTTATGGCGAGAAACGTGAAACAGGAAGTGTGTTATAACTTCAGCATACAGTAACTGATCTTGATGAAACTTTAGCAGTGTGTTCGCTGTAAGAGGCCGATCACATGGATGTGACTATTGTGAGTCAAAGTTATAGCGCCACCAACTGGCAGCAGGAAGTGTGTAACTTTCAAAATGCTTTTAAATCACCCTCTTATTTTTACCCGATTTGCTTCAAACTTTATGTGTATAATGTAGACACACGCCAGATGTAGACCTGTGAAAGGATTATTGATATCTTAGATACTGTTGCCGTGACAACGCATCAAACTTTAATATTCTTTTTGGATGCTTTTGAGACTCTTAGCATGCCTGAAATTGCTTAAAATTGCATGAAACTTGACAGACAGATCACATTTATTAGCCAGTAGACATGTGCAAAGTTTCAGAAACGGGCGTGGTGCAGGGGCTCAGTAGCGCCACCTTTTGTGACAAAAGTGTGTGTGTGGGGGGGGGTTAGTTTCATCTACAGTTACAAAACTTTTTCAACTTGATGAAAATACTTTAAAGATGCTAAATTGTGAACGGATATTGAATATCTCAAACGGTTTTGCTATGGCGAGGGATTATGTCAAAAAAAGAATCAGGAAATGTCTCATATCTTTCTAAAATGTAATTATACACCATTTATTTTTCTATAAAATTATACTAATATTAGAACTAAACCCATTGTCTTCCTTTTTTTCAATTTAAGATTTATGTTTAAGTTTAAAAACAGCCAGAATGGTTGTTTAGCCAAAAAAATAAAAAAAATTAAAATCATTCATAGTGCTTTACTGCCCTCTTGTGTTCAAAATCAGGTAGGCCAATTGATGCTACTATGGGAATATTTTCCCACCGTGACTCCGCTGGGGGCTTTAAAATCGCTAACTTGAAAGCGAAAGTAACGGACGTCTCCACAAGACGTGCAGCTGTGAGCATTTTCGTTTCATTTTAAAAGAAGCCCCATTTCGGGGGCGGATTTCTTGAATGTATTTTACAAAATCACAATGTTGTGTTTGATTGCGAGTATCCAAAAATTAGTAAACACTTTGCAGTTTGAATGATCTTCTTGAATAAAATGACGGAGTAGCCAATGTTTCCACTGTTCGATCGCGGACGTCCACACGGACATTGATAATGGTGGCGCGTGCAGAGCGCGTGCTTGAATTGTGAGTTCAATAGTCTATTATTTTTCACGGAAAACACAACAACAAAAGAGTATAATGATAGATTCGCTTAAATAGGCGCTTTTACATAAAATAGCCTATTCCGTCATCATCTTTTCAGTCAGCTCTTCACTCTCGTGATTAATGAAATTTGACTCCTGTTGCTGATATTTGCTGCAACTTTCGTTCAGCTCACAATTTAGTAAGCAAACACGCTTCAAATGTGTTTATTTTATTTTTGTGTATATATATGTGTGTATATATATATATATATTATATATATATATATATATATATAGCTTATGTTTCAAATATGAGTTAATTAACAATCGTTGGAAAGAATGATACTTTTAAACATATCACTAAACCGTCATTAGGTGTCGCCAGGCGACCGTCTTAATGAGCGAGTCATTGATTCATTCGTTCAAACGATTCGTTCGAACGGCTGAGTCATTCATGAATGAGACAGATTATGGATTGGTCGTTGAATCTTTGAGTCAACCGATTTGTTCAAAATGCTGAATCATTCAGTAATGAGAACGCGTTGCTGTGAGATGCTCGATGGTTCTGCTGTGATCTTTGTCGAACTATTTTCGCTGCTGAAACAGAAAAAAAGTCAATATTGCATCTAAAATGTAAGTGATTTGACGTGTGTGTGTGTGTGTGTGTGTGTGTGATTGTGTCTGTTACAGTGATTGTTTAACCCTTGTTAAAGTTTAGGCTTTGTATTTTTGGATATATATCTTTTTATATATAAAAAAATTGCATACAACCCATATATTTTAAATGTATTGTTTGCTTTAAATTACATTGAGATTTGTATGTTTGGTAATTGAACCTGAATGAATTTTAAATGAATGTGCGATATTTCAGATCATATTTTTGTTTTCCTTAAAATTTGAACTAACACTAACTTTACTCTCATCTGAATGATAGATTATTTATTTATGTCTAAAATAAAAGCACATTTGATTTTTCTTTTTTAATCAATGTAGAATGTGTAACTGAAAAAATAAACAGATTAGGGCTCTGTTCGAGAACAAGAAATGAAAACCAATGCAATATGATGAATGTCCAAAAGATTTTTTTGCTTTTAAACTATGTGTGTCTGTGTGTGTGTGTGTGTGTGTGTGTGTGTGTGTAAGAGATTTTGGTTGGGTGACAGTTGTAGTTTACAGTTTGACAAAAGCACAATGTTGTGTTTTATTGCGATTGTACACAAATATAAGTAAACACTTTGTAGTTTGAATAATGTCCTGTATGAACAAAAGGACGGAGTATGTTTTTATGTCTACATTGTTCAATCACGCCTCACACACACACACACACACACACACAAAAACTATTTTTCTAATCAGATCAGGCAAATATTCTGTCTTGGCACACTTCATATAACTTTCAAACTTGTGTACTTATTTCATGTTTCCATTAAGTCCATGAGACCGTAGGGTGTCTCATTTTTCATTTTAGGTTTCAGAAGGTTGCTCACGCATACTTTGTGGTTGATATGTGCCCTCAATGCACACTTTTGCAGAGCCCACACTGATGCAAGCTCTACAGCACACATCTTCTCAAAGGTCAAAGCGGGGTTACGTTATTGCCCGTCACGCACAGTAACCCTAAAGGCACCGGGGTGGCGGTGCCACCGGCTTGTTTATATATATATATATATATATATATATATATATATATATATATATATATATATATTAGACATGTGCCGGTATTCGGTAATGCGATAAATCGCGGTAATGAATATGCACGATATTGTTATCGCGGGGACTTCGAAATACCGTGAAAAATAATAGATCCGAATTTAGATTTTTCTAAAAATCAGCTTATTTTCCATCAACCGCTTAAAAAACAATGCGTATGTTGCGCAAAACACGTGCGCACTTTGATGTAAACAATCCCCACATCACATGTATAAGCACTGTGTGCATGCAGTGCGCACTCTAGTCTAATGTAAACAATCCCCCGCATGGCTGCCAACTCTCACGCATTCAGCTTGAGACTCACGCCATTGAAACTTTCACACGGTCTCGCGCCACACATCCATTTTCTCACCCAGAGAAAAATCGCGGAGCAAAGAGGACACTGACACCGACAGACTAGACAGAGCAGGTTACTTTTGATATGAAAAAATATCAGCTCTCAGGTTTTATAACGAAATTCAGACAATAAATACTGTTTTGGGTGCTTGTAAATGTGACGTGACAGATCGCGCGCCTCAGATCAAGTAAACCGATCATCTGTTACTTTTTATTAAAGATACAGTACAACCCACCGAAAGGTACGTACTTTCGATCAATCAGTGTTTTTCAACCGAGGTCAATAACACTGCAGGAGAACAATTATGTCACAGAACGTTACATTTACCTCAGGAAAGCCATTTAATGTTAGTTGACTATAAGAAAATAGCTATAGAGAGGAGTATTTTGCTAAATATGTGCACTATATTACATATTTTAATATATGTACTTGTCATTATATAATTGTTATTATAATGAAAATTACGGCATATATTACATTTTTATATTTATATTATTATTATATTTATATTGTATGCATTATATTTAATTTCTCTCTGTATGTTTACAGCATTATGTGAGATATATTTTTTGAGAAACATTTAAATGCAGGCTATCTACTGTAGCCTACCTAATATTTATCCAAATGAGTCAATATTGAATCAAGATTGAAATTAAATCCAAGAATTTAATTGAAATCATGAAAATTGTGTTAAGCAATAATACAAACAGTAGCCTCAGTAACCATGTAAACATTATAACATGTTATCACTAAAAAATAAAATTAATGTTTTGACAATCACAATTACACATTGTGATGCAAGTTTTTTTTAGATACCCCCAATCCGTCTGTTTCTCTTGTGCAATTAAAATATCGTGATAATACCGTATACCGTGATAAAAGCTCAATCAATTAATCGCAGCATGAAAATTTGATACCGGCACATGCCTAATATATATATATAAACAAGCCGGTGGCACCGCCACCCCGGTGTGCAAAAGTGTGCATATAAATATAGCTGCGAGCAGCGATGAAGGGCCAAAGCCGGCGGCACCGCCACTCCGGTGCCTTTAGGTAATTAAAGGCACCGGGGTTGCGGTGCCACCGGCTTGGGCCCGTAATCGCTGCTCGCAGCTATATTTATTATTATTTTACTACCTTTTGGGCACTTTTGGGGGCCTTAACGTGCTCGAAAACTCTTGAAACTTTGCACACATCTCAGAACCCGCGGCCATCAGGGCCGGGCTGAAGCTGGTACCCGGGCGTGGCAGGGGGGCTCGACAGCGCCCCCTGGAACGGGGTTTGAACACTTGGTCCATAAATCAAACACGCTTGCATGTAATAATATGAAACTCAGTACACATATAGATCTCATCGGTTCATATATACTTCATGCTCTTACTTTTTACCCCAGCCCAACAGGAAGTCGGCTATTAAGGGTTGTTTGGAAAACACATGCAATGGAATGTGAAATACTCCTCCTAGAGAATTCAAACACACGGCACGAAACTCGGTCAGCATGAAGTCAAGACACTGAGGATGAAAAATTGCCAGGGGATTTTTGATATCTCGAACGGTTTGGCCGTGGCGAGTAAACGAAATTATGGCGAGAAACGTGAAACAGGAAGTGTGTTATAACTACTGCATACATTAACTAATCTTGATGAAACTTCAGCAGTGTGTTCGTTGTAAGAGCCCGATCACATGGATGTGACTATTGTGAGTCAAAGTTATAGCGCCACCAACTGGAAGCAGGAAGTGTGTCACTTTCAAAATGCTTTTAAATCACCCTCTTATTTTTACCCGATTTGCTTCAAACTTCATGTGCATAATGTAGACACACGCCAGATGTAGACCTGTGAAAGGATTATTGATATCTTAGATACTGTTGCCATGGCAATGCATCAAACATTAATATTCCTTTTTTTAAGCTTTTTCATGCTTTTTTATGCTTTCGGGCACTTTTGGGGTTCTTAACGTGCTCGAAAACTCTTGAAACTTTGCACACGGGACAAAACCCGCGGCCATCAGGGCCAGGCTGAAGCTGGTACCCGGGCGTGGCAGGGGGGCTCGACAGCGCCCCCTTGAACGGGTCAGACAATTTGGTCCATATATCCAACACGCTTTACCCTATTTGCTTCAAACTTGATGTGTATAATGTAGACACAAGCCAGATGTAGACCTGTGAAAGGATTGTTGATATCTTAGATGCTGTTGCCGTGACAACGCATCAAACTTTAATATTCTTTTTGGATACTTTTGAGATTCTTAGCGCACTTTTGGGGCCCTTAACGTGCTCAAAAACTCTTGAAACTTTGCACACGGGTCAGAAACCGCGGCCATCAGGGCCGGGCTGAAGCTGGTACCCGGGCGTGGCAGGGGGGCTCGACAGCGCCCCCTGGAATGGGGTCCGAAAACTTGGTCCATAAATCAAACAGGCTTTACCCGATTTGCTTCAAACTTGATGTGTATAATGTAGACACACGCCAGATTTAGACCTGTGAAAGGATTGTTGATATCTTAGATGCTGTTGCCGTGACAACACATCAAACTTTAATATTCTTTTTGGATACTTTTGAGACTCTCAGCGCACTTTGGGGGCCCTTAACGTGCTCAAAAACTCTTGAAACTTTGCACACGGGTCAGAACCCGTGGCCATCAGGGCCGGGCTGAAGCTGGTACCCGGGCGTGGCAGGGGGGCTCGACAGTGCCCCCTGGAACGGGGTCCGAAAACTTGGTCCATAAATCAAACACGCTTGAATGTAATAATATGAAACTCGGTACACATATAGATCTCATCGATTCATATATCCTTTGTACTTTTACTTTTTACCCCAGCCCAACAGGAAGTCGGCTATTATGGTTTGTTTGGAAGCGTATGCCCCTGGAATTCGATATACTCCTCCTAGAGAATTCAACCAATCGCCACGAAACTCGGTCAGCATGAAGTCAAGACATTGAGGATGAAAAGTTGCCAGGGGATTTTTGATATCTCGAACGGTTTGGCTGTGGCGAGGAAACGAATTTATGGCGAATAAAGGAAACAGGAAGTGTGTTATAACTTCTGCATACATTAACTGATCTTGATGAAACTTCAGCAGTGTGTTCGCTGTAAGAGTCCGATCACATGGATGTGACTATTGTGAGTCAAAGTTATAGCGCCACCAACTGGCAGCAGGAAGTGTGTCACTTCCTAAAGGCTTTGAAATCACCCTCTTATTTTTACCCAATTTGCTTCAAACTTTATGTGTATAATGTAGACACACGGCAGATGTAGACCTGTGAAAGGATTATTGAAATCTTAGATACTGTTGCCATGGCAACGCATCAAACTTTAATATTCTTTTTGGATGCTTTTGAGACTCTTAGCATGCCTGAAATTGCTTAAAATTGCATGAAACTTGACAGACAGATCACATTTATTAGCCAGTAGACATGTGCAAAGTTTCAGAAACGGGCGTGGTGCAGGGGCTCAGTAGCGCCACCTTTTGTGACAAAAGTGTGTGTGGGGGGGGGGGGGTTAGTTTCATCTACAGTTACAAAACTTTTTCAACTTGATGAAAATACATTAAAGATGCTAAATTGTGAACGGATATTGAATATCTCAAACGGTTTTGCTATGGCGAGGGATTATGTCAAAAAAAGAATCAGGAAATGTCTCATATCTTTCTAAAATGTAATTATACACCATTTATTTTTCTATAAAATTATACTAATATTAGAAGTAAACCCATTGTATTCCTTTTTTTCAATTTAAGATTTATGTTTAAGTTTAAAAACAGCCAGAATGGTTGTTTAGCCAAAAAAAAAAAAAAAAATCATTCATAGTGCTTTACTGCCCTCTTGTGTTCAAAATCAGGTAGGCCAATTGATGCTACAATGGGAATATTTTCCCACCGTGACTCCGCTGGGGGCTTTAAAATCGCTAACTTGAAAGCGAAAGTAACGGACGTCTCCACAAGACGTGCAGCTGTGAGCATTTTTGTTTCATTTTAAAAGAAGCCCCATTTCGGGGGCGGATTTCTTGAATGTATTTTACAAAATCACAATGTTGTGTTTGATTGCGAGTATCCAAAAATAAGTAAACACTTTGCAGTTTGAATGATCTTCTTGAATAAAATGACGGAGTAGCCAATGTTTCCACTGTTCGATCGCGGACGTCCACACGGACATTGATAATGGTGGCGCGTGCAGAGCGCGTGCTTGAATTGTGAGTTCAATAGTCTATTATTTTTCACGGAAAACACAACAACAAAAGAGTATAATGATAGATTCGCTTAAATAGGCGCTTTTACATAAAATAGCCTATTCCGTCATCATCTTTTCAGTCAGCTCTTCACTCTCGTGATTAATGAAATTTGACTCCTGTTGCTGATATTTGCTGCAACTTTCGTTCAGCTCACAATTTAGTAAGCAAACACGCTTCAAATGTATTTATTTTATTTTTGTGTATATATATATGTGTGTATATATATATATATATATATATATATATATATATATATATATATAGCTTATGTTTCAAATATGAGTTAATTAACAATCGTTGGAAAGAATGATACTTTTAAACATATCACTAAAACGTCATTAGGTGTCGCCAGGCGACCGTCTTAATGAGCGAGTCATTGATTCATTCGTTCAAACGATTCGTTCGAACGGCTGAGTCATTCATGAATGAGACAGATTATGGATTGGTCGTTGAATCTTTGAGTCAACCGATTTGTTCAAAATGCTGAATCATTCAGTAATGAGAACGCGTTGCTGTGAGATGCTCGATGGTTCTGCTGTGATCTTTGTTGAACTATTTTCGCTGCTGAAAAAGAAAAAAAGTCAATATTGCATCTAAAATGTAAGTGATTTGACGTGTGTGTGTGTGTGTGTGTGTGTGTGTGTGTGTGTGATTGTGTCTGTTACAGTGATTGTTTAACCCTTGTTAAAGTTTAGGCTTTGTATTTTTGGATATATATCTTTTTATATATAAAAAAATTGCATACAACCCATATATTTTAAATGTATTGTTTGCTTTAAATTACATTGAGATTTGTATGTTTGGTAATTGAACCTGAATGAATTTTAAATGAATGTGCGATATTTCAGATCATATTTTTGTTTTCCTTAAAATTTGAACTAACACTAACTTTACTCTCATCTGAATGCTAGATTATTTATTTATGTCTAAAATAAAAGCACATTTGATTTTTCTTTTTTAATCAATGTAGAATGTGTAACTGAAAAAATAAACAGATTAGGGCTCTGTTCGAGAACAAGAAATGAAAACCAATGCAATATGATGAATGTCCAAAAGATTTTTTTGCTTTTAAACTATGTGTGTGTGTGTGTGTGTGTGTGTGTGTGTGTGTGTAAGAGATTTTGGTTGGGTGACAGTTGTAGTTTACAGTTTGACAAAAGCACAATGTTGTGTTTTATTGCGATTGTACACAAATATAAGTAAACACTTTGTAGTTTGAATAATGTCCTGTATGAACAAAAGGACGGAGTATGTTTTTATGTCTACATTGTTCAATCACGCCTCACACACACACACACACACAAAAACTATTTTTCTAATCAGATCAGGCAAATATTCTGTCTTGGCACACTTCATATAACTTTCAAACTTGTGTACTTATTTCATGTGTCCATTAAGTCCATGAGACCGTAGGGTGTCTCATTTTTCATTTTAGGTTTCAGAAGCTTGCTCACGCATACTTTGTGGTTGATATGTGCCCTCAATGCACACTTTTGCAGAGCCCACACTGATGCAAGCTCTACAGCACACATCTTCTCAAAGGTCAAAGCGGGGTTACGTTATTGCCCGTCACGCACAGTAACCCTAAAGGCACCGGGGTGGCGGTGCCACCGGCTTGTTTATATATATATATATATATATATATATATATATATATATATATATATATATATATATATATATATATAAATATAGCTGCGAGCAGCGATGAAGGGCCAAAGCCGGCGGCACCGCCACTCCGGTGCCTTTAGGTAATTAAAGGCACCGGGGTTGCGGTGCCACCGGCTTGGGCCCGTAATCGCTGCTCGCAGCTATATTTTATTATTATTATTATTATTTTACTACCTTTTGGGCACTTTTGGGGGCCTTAACGTGCTCGAAAACTCTTGAAACTTTGCACACATCTCAGAACCCGCGGCCATCAGGGCCGGGCTGAAGCTGGTACCCGGGCGTGGCAGGGGGGCTCGACAGCGCCCCCTGGAACGGGGTTTGAACACTTGGTCCATAAATCAAACACGCTTGCATGTAATAATATGAAACTCAGTACACATATAGATCTCATCGGTTCATATATACTTCATGCTCTTACTTTTTACCCCAGCCCAACAGGAAGTCGGCTATTAAGGGTTGTTTGGAAAACACATGCAATGGAATGTGAAATACTCCTCCTAGAGAATTCAAACACACGGCACGAAACTCGGTCAGCATGAAGTCAAGACACTGAGGATGAAAAATTGCCAGGGGATTTTTGATATCTCGAACGGTTTGGCCGTGGCGAGTAAACGAAATTATGGCGAGAAACGTGAAACAGGAAGTGTGTTATAACTACTGCATACATTAACTAATCTTGATGAAACTTCAGCAGTGTGTTCGTTGTAAGAGCCCGATCACATGGATGTGACTATTGTGAGTCAAAGTTATAGCGCCACCAACTGGAAGCAGGAAGTGTGTCACTTTCAAAATGCTTTTAAATCACCCTCTTATTTTTACCCGATTTGCTTCAAACTTCATGTGCATAATGTAGACACACGCCAGATGTAGACCTGTGAAAGGATTATTGATATCTTAGATACTGTTGCCATGGCAATGCATCAAACATTAATATTCCTTTTTTTAAGCTTTTTCATGCTTTTTTATGCTTTCGGGCACTTTTGGGGTTCTTAACGTGCTCGAAAACTCTTGAAACTTTGCACACGGGACAAAACCCGCGGCCATCAGGGCCAGGCTGAAGCTGGTACCCGGGCGTGGCAGGGGGGCTCGACAGCGCCCCCTTGAACGGGTCAGACAATTTGGTCCATATATCCAACACGCTTTACCCTATTTGCTTCAAACTTGATGTGTATAATGTAGACACAAGCCAGATGTAGACCTGTGAAAGGATTGTTGATATCTTAGATGCTGTTGCCGTGACAACGCATCAAACTTTAATATTCTTTTTGGATACTTTTGAGATTCTTAGCGCACTTTTGGGGCCCTTAACATGCTCAAAAACTCTTGAAACTTTGCACACGGGTCAGAAACCGTGGCCATCAGGGCCGGGCTGAAGCTGGTACCCGGGCGTGGCAGGGGGGCTCGACAGCGCCCCCTGGAATGGGGTCCGAAAACTTGGTCCATAAATCAAACAGGCTTTACCCGATTTGCTTCAAACTTGATGTGTATAATGTAGACACACGCCAGATTTAGACCTGTGAAAGGATTGTTGATATCTTAGATGCTGTTGCCGTGACAACGCATCAAACTTTAATATTCTTTTTGGATACTTTTGAGACTCTCAGCGCACTTTGGGGGCCCTTAACGTGCTCAAAAACTCTTGAAACTTTGCACACGGGTCAGAACCCGTGGCCATCAGGGCCGGGCTGAAGCTGGTACCCGGGCGTGGCAGGGGGGCTCGACAGTGCCCCCTGGAACGGGGTCCGAAAACTTGGTCCATAAATCAAACACGCTTGAATGTAATAATATGAAACTCGGTACACATATAGATCTCATCGATTCATATATCCTTTGTACTTTTACTTTTTACCCCAGCCCAACAGGAAGTCGGCTATTATGGTTTGTTTGGAAGCGTATGCCCCTGGAATTCGATATACTCCTCCTAGAGAATTCAACCAATCGCCACGAAACTCGGTCAGCATGAAGTCAAGACATTGAGCATGAAAAATTGCCAGGGGATTTTTGATATCTCGAACGGTTTGGCCGTGGCGAGGAAACGAATTTATGGCGAGAAACGTGAAACAGGAAGTGTGTTATAACTTCAGCATACAGTAACTGATCTTGATGAAACTTTAGCAGTGTGTTCGCTGTAAGAGGCCGATCACATGGATGTGACTATTGTGAGTCAAAGTTATAGCGCCACCAACTGGCAGCAGGAAGTGTGTAACTTTCAAAATGCTTTTAAATCACCCTCTTATTTTTACCCGATTTGCTTCAAACTTTATGTGTATAATGTAGACACACGCCAGATGTAGACCTGTGAAAGGATTATTGATATCTTAGATACTGTTGCCGTGACAACGCATCAAACTTTAATATTCTTTTTGGATGCTTTTGAGACTCTTAGCATGCCTGAAATTGCTTAAAATTGCATGAAACTTGACAGACAGATCACATTTATTAGCCAGTAGACATGTGCAAAGTTTCAGAAACGGGCGTGGTGCAGGGGCTCAGTAGCGCCACCTTTTGTGACAAAAGTGTGTGTGTGGGGGGGGGTTAGTTTCATCTACAGTTACAAAACTTTTTCAACTTGATGAAAATACTTTAAAGATGCTAAATTGTGAACGGATATTGAATATCTCAAACGGTTTTGCTATGGCGAGGGATTATGTCAAAAAAAGAATCAGGAAATGTCTCATATCTTTCTAAAATGTAATTATACACCATTTATTTTTCTATAAAATTATACTAATATTAGAACTAAACCCATTGTCTTCCTTTTTTTCAATTTAAGATTTATGTTTAAGTTTAAAAACAGCCAGAATGGTTGTTTAGCCAAAAAAAAAAAAAAAAAAAAAATCATTCATAGTGCTTTACTGCCCTCTTGTGTTCAAAATCAGGTAGGCCAATTGATGCTACTATGGGAATATTTTCCCACCGTGACTCCGCTGGGGGCTTTAAAATCGCTAACTTGAAAGCGAAAGTAACGGACGTCTCCACAAGACGTGCAGCTGTGAGCATTTTCGTTTCATTTTAAAAGAAGCCCCATTTCGGGGGCGGATTTCTTGAATGTATTTTACAAAATCACAATGTTGTGTTTGATTGCGAGTATCCAAAAATTAGTAAACACTTTGCAGTTTGAATGATCTTCTTGAATAAAATGACGGAGTAGCCAATGTTTCCACTGTTCGATCGCGGACGTCCACACGGACATTGATAATGGTGGCGCGTGCAGAGCGCGTGCTTGAATTGTGAGTTCAATAGTCTATTATTTTTCACGGAAAACACAACAACAAAAGAGTATAATGATAGATTCGCTTAAATAGGCGCTTTTACATAAAATAGCCTATTCCGTCATCATCTTTTCAGTCAGCTCTTCACTCTCGTGATTAATGAAATTTGACTCCTGTTGCTGATATTTGCTGCAACTTTCGTTCAGCTCACAATTTAGTAAGCAAACACGCTTCAAATGTGTTTATTTTATTTTTGTGTACATATATGTGTGTATATATATATATATATATTATATATATATATATATATAGCTTATGTTTCAAATATGAGTTAATTAACAATCGTTGGAAAGAATGATACTTTTAAACATATCACTAAACCGTCATTAGGTGTCGCCAGGCGACCGTCTTAATGAGCGAGTCATTGATTCATTCGTTCAAACGATTCGTTCGAACGGCTGAGTCATTCATGAATGAGACAGATTATGGATTGGTCGTTGAATCTTTGAGTCAACCGATTTGTTCAAAATGCTGAATCATTCAGTAATGAGAACGCGTTGCTGTGAGATGCTCGATGGTTCTGCTGTGATCTTTGTCGAACTATTTTCGCTGCTGAAACAGAAAAAAAGTCAATATTGCATCTAAAATGTAAGTGATTTGACGTGTGTGTGTGTGTGTGTGTGTGTGTGTGTGTGATTGTGTCTGTTACAGTGATTGTTTAACCCTTGTTAAAGTTTAGGCTTTGTATTTTTGGATATATATCTTTTTATATATAAAAAAATTGCATACAACCCATATATTTTAAATGTATTGTTTGCTTTAAATTACATTGAGATTTGTATGTTTGGTAATTGAACCTGAATGAATTTTAAATGAATGTGCGATATTTCAGATCATATTTTTGTTTTCCTTAAAATTTGAACTAACACTAACTTTACTCTCATCTGAATGATAGATTATTTATTTATGTCTAAAATAAAAGCACATTTGATTTTTCTTTTTTAATCAATGTAGAATGTGTAACTGAAAAAATAAACAGATTAGGGCTCTGTTCGAGAACAAGAAATGAAAACCAATGCAATATGATGAATGTCCAAAAGATTTTTTTGCTTTTAAACTATGTGTGTCTGTGTGTGTGTGTGTGTGTGTGTGTGTGTGTGTGTGTGTAAGAGATTTTGGTTGGGTGACAGTTGTAGTTTACAGTTTGACAAAAGCACAATGTTGTGTTTTATTGCGATTGTACACAAATATAAGTAAACACTTTGTAGTTTGAATAATGTCCTGTATGAACAAAAGGACGGAGTATGTTTTTATGTCTACATTGTTCAATCACGCCTCACACACACACACACAAAAACTATTTTTCTAATCAGATCAGGCAAATATTCTGTCTTGGCACACTTCATATAACTTTCAAACTTGTGTACTTATTTCATGTTTCCATTAAGTCCATGAGACCGTAGGGTGTCTCATTTTTCATTTTAGGTTTCAGAAGGTTGCTCACGCATACTTTGTGGTTGATATGTGCCCTCAATGCACACTTTTGCAGAGCCCACACTGATGCAAGCTCTACAGCACACATCTTCTCAAAGGTCAAAGCGGGGTTACGTTATTGCCCGTTACGCACAGTAACCCTAAAGGCACCGGGGTGGCGGTGCCACCGGCTTGTTTATATATATATATATATATATATATATATATATATATATATATATATATATATGAAGAGGTCTTTTCCAAAACGCTATAAATCCATTTCAATAGTTTTCAGGAAAATTACATTTTTTACCTAGACCCACACATTTTGTGAATATTCAATTTATCCTGTTAAAATGTTTTATTGGCTCAGTCTGAACATGTTGAACAATGATTATTAAATCAAACAACAATATTGTTTATGATAAATTAAAAGTTAATTTATTTTTTTTCCAAAACGCTATAAATCCATAATTTTTTTCCAAAACTGTATGGTTTGTCTTAAAAAAAAAAAAACGAGAGCATGTAACATATAATCAGGGGCTCATACTATAAATTAAATTTAGTAACACATTTAGGCTAAAAGTCATTTGGTGCAGAACCTGAAAATAGTAATGATATCAATAGCTATTCAATAAGTTATTTAGTAATACATTCAGAGTCATTTTTAGTAAAGTGTCAAACCTGTAACAAGTAGGACCAATTTGTCCACTACATATGCGTAAAAAAAACAAATTATTAAAAATATTTAATAATGATAACGATATTCAAAAGTAGTGATGGGCACCCCTCCACCACACACACACACACACATGCTTGTATAGGCTACACAGCATGTGAACAAAGCGGAGCGGCGTGACGCTTACATATAGGCTAAGTTTAAAAAAAAACTTAAACATACGTTTCATATTTATGTTTAATAATATAGGCTAATGTTATTTTTTTTTTTCATCTATGTTGATTATATGAAAAGGGAACCGCATGAGATGAGTATGATAGGATCATAAGATGACCAATATATCGGAAAACATTTGGAATGGGTCAGACATGATTTTGACCACTTATTAAGTTTTGTTTAGTAGAAAGCCTTGCTTTAAAGTGAATTTCGTTTTGTATAAATTGTATCTTCATTTTAATCAATGTTTCATCAACAAATTGACTGGATTAATAATAAATAAATAAGCAAATATAAGCAGACATATAATCAGGACACGGAAGCGCCCGCGCGTGATCTGGAGAGCATCACATAAATGAACCGAAACACAGCGATACTTGCCTCACAATCCTGAGAAGTATATCTATAAAAAGCTTGAAATGTCTACATTTAAACAAAACAATAAAAAACGAAAAGAAATTGGCTACTCTCTGCGTATGTAGGCTAATTCAAAGTTTGCATTTCTCTCTATAGGCGCGTTCACTACTGCGAAGATGGCGAGTCAGCATAGTCAACTTTATCTTTTCAGCTATATCTGACAGAAAACACTAATTAAAAAATAAACAATTCAAAAGTTTCATGCATAGGCCTAATCATTACTTTTGTCGGTTCTTTGTGGCAAGCTTTATGCGTGAGATGCGGAATAGGCAATTAAAAAAATGGTCATTATGGTTTCTCTCCCATATTTAAATAATTAAATCAATAGAAATATGTGATTAAACTTAAATGAACTACTACTAGTCGACTAGAAAACTCACTCATTTTGAGGAATAAATGAACATAAACAAACCTCTGTTCAGAGCGCCACCCTGTTGGATTGCGTAGAACGTTCACCGAATTCTGATTAGTTGAGAGGATTTATCGCGTTTAGGCTAAAAATAGGTTTGGGGCTTATCGCGTTTTGGAAAGAAACTGCATCTTGTAGTACATTTTAAACAAGGAAATGTAGCGATTTGGCATGAAATGTTGATGGAGCAGTGAATAGGTTCAGTGCACAGCAAAATGACATGACAAACTCATTTTTTTTAAAAATGGCGTTTATCGCGTTTTGGAAAAGACCTCTTCATATATATATATATATATATATATATATATATATATAAACAAGCCGGTGGCACCGCCACCCCGGTGTGCAAAAGTGTGCATATAAATATAGCTGCGAGCAGCGATGAAGGGCCAAAGCCGGCGGCACCGCCACTCCGGTGCCTTTAGGTAATTAAAGGCACCGGGGTTGCGGTGCCACCGGCTTGGGCCCGTAATCGCTGCTCGCAGCTATATTTATTATTATTATTATTATTATTATTATTATTATTATTATTTTACTACCTTTTGGGCACTTTTGGGGGCCTTAACGTGCTCAAAAACTCTTGAAACTTTGCACACGGGTCAGAACCCGCGGCCATCAGGGCCGGGCTGAAGCTGGTACCCGGGCGTGGCAGGGGGGCTCGACAGCGCCCCCTGGAACGGGGTTTGAACACTTGTCCATATATCAAACACGCTTGCATGTAATAATCTGAAACTCGGTACACTTATAGATCTCATCGGGCCAAACAACTTTCGTGCTCTAAGTTTTACGTCAGCCCAACAGGAAGTCGGTTATTATGGGTTGTTTGGAAACTCATTTTCTATATTTTTCTTACGACTATTCGGGCACTTTTGGGGGCCTTAACGTGCTCGAAAACTCTTGAAACTTTGCACACAGGTCAGAACCCGCGGCCATCAGGGCCGGGCTGAAGATGGTACCCGGGCGTGGCAGGGGGGCTCGACAGCGCCCCCTGGAACGGGGTCCGAAAACTTGGTCCATAAATCAAACACACTTGCATGTAATAATATGAAACTCGGTACACATATAGATCTCATCGGTTCATATATACTTCATGCTCTTACTTTTTACCCCATCCCAACAGGAAGTCGGCTATTTAGGGTTGTTTGTTAAACGCATGCAATGGAATTTAAAGTACTTCTCCTAGAGAATTCAAAGAAATGCCACGAAACTCGGTCAGCATGAAGTCAAGACATTGAGGATGAAAAATTGCCAGGGGATTTTTGATATCTCGAACGGTTTGGCCGTGGCGAGGAAACGAATTTATGGCGAGAAACGTGAAACAGGAAGTGTGTTATAACTTCAGCATACATTAGCTGATCTTAACGAAACTTCACCAGTGTGTTCGCTTTAAGAGGCCGATCACATGGATGTGACTATTGTGAGTCAAAGTTATAGCGCCACCAACTGGCAGCAGGAAGTGTGTCACTTTCAAAATGCTTTGAAATCACCCTCTTATTTTAACCCGATTTGCTTCAAACTTCATCTGTATAATGTAAATACACGGCAGATGTAGACCTGTGAAAGGATTATTGATATATTAGATACTGTTGCCGTGGCAACGCATCAAACTTTAATATTCTTTGTTGATGCTTTTGAGACTCTTAACATACTTGAAATAACATGAAACTCGACAGACACATCACATTTATTAGCCAGTAGACATGTGCAAAGTTTCAGAAACGGGCGTGGTGCAGGGGCTCAGTAGCGCCACCTTTTGACAAAAGTGGGGGTGTTAGTTCTATAGTTTTACCTACAATCATAAAACTCGGTACGCATATTGTTCAGATCAAGCCGGACAACTTTCTAATTTACTGTCATTAGCTCAGACCAAGAGGGAGTCAGATATTTTAGTTTGAATGTGGATGTTTCTGAGAATTTTCTCTCCCTCTCTTTCCGTCTCTGTGTGTGAGGGATTTGTCTATTGATTTTAATGCATTTCAAGGTTTCAGGGGATTTTGGGACTCTTAACGTGCTCAAAAACTTTTGAAATTTTGCACACAGGTCAGAACCCACGGCCATCAGGGCCGGGCTGAAGCTGGTACCCGGGCGTGGCAGGGGGGCTCAACAGCGCCCCCTTGAACGGGGTCCGACAATTTGGTCCATATATTCAACACGCTTGCATGAATTAATATGAAACTCAGTACACATATAGATCTCATCGGGCCAAACATTTTACCCCTGGTCAAGTTTTACGCCAGCCCAACAGGAAGTCGGCTATTATGGGTTGTTTGGAAAACGCTTGCTGTGGAATTTGAAGTACTACTCCTAGGCAATTCATTCAATCATCGCCAAACTAGGCGTGCATGAAGTCAAGACATTGAGGATGCTAAATTGCTGACGGATTTTTGATATCTCGAACGGTTTGGCCGTGGCGAGGAAATGAATTTTCATGACTAAAAAAGGACATATAAAGTGTGTTATAACTTAGTTAGATTTACCTACAGTTACAAAACTCAGCTTGTATATTCTTCTCCTCAAGCCAAACAACTTTCTAATTTACAGTCAATAGCTCCAACCCTCAGAAAGTCAGATATTGTGGTTTGAATGTGGATTTCATGAAATGGTATCTCTCTCTGTCACTCTTTGACAGAGAGAGGGCCCCCTCCCATTCTATGTGTGTGTGTGTGTGTGGCTGTCTGTGTGGGGAGGGAGGGGGAGGGAGGGCTGGTGTCTGTGTTTATATGTGTGTGTGTGGCTGGCTGGCTGTTACAGTGACATGATATTAAGCCTTTCATTGCTGTGTGATTTTTCCTGCATTAAAGGATAAAGAAATCTCTAAGGCCTTGTCTTTTTGCATAACAATTTTGTATTTTTTTTAAATTACAAAATATGCACAGAACCAAGATCTTTTAAATGTATAGTTTGCTTTAAATAAAATTAAGATTGTATTGGTAATTGAAGCTGAATGAATTTAAAATGAATGTGCTATATTTCAGAACAATATATTTGTTTTCCTTTAAATTGTAAAACACTAACTTTATTCTCATCTGAATTATAAATAATTTATTCCTGTATAAAATAAAAACACATTTGAATTTTTCTTTTTTAATCAATGTAGAATGTGTAATTGAAAAATAAACAGATTAGGGCTCTGAGGACAATAAATGAAAATCAATGCGATGTGGTGAATGTCCAAAAGATGGCACCCACAGACTGTTTTAAATGGGGTTGGATAAATATTTTTTGCTTTTAGACAGTGTGTGCGTGTGATTTTAGTTTGGTGACAGTTGTAGGTTACAGTTTGACAAGAGTTTATAGTTTGAAAAAAGCACTTTGTTGTGTTTTATTGGACGGAGTATGTTTTTATGTGTAACAGTTCAATCGCACCCGCACCTCACACACACACACACACACACACACACACACACATATTGAAACCTGAGTGAAGTACAAAGCCCATAATAAAGAATAGTTTAGCATCCAAATACATCGCAAATGTTGAAACAGTTTGATTCTAATGAGAGAGTTACGTGAGCCAAACACCACTTACTTTCACTTTCGCTTTCAATTATTTCGGTTAATTCTTAATTATAGTTTTTTTGAATTCTTGTTCTGTTCTGAATATCATTAAATTTAAAGAATTGCTTGTGTAATATTTTGAGTGTATCATCAAAACAGAATAATTCTCTCGGTTTAGTGATTCCCTAGTTTTTTTTATTGTTTTCATTGTTCTCAGGTAAGGCAAGTGAGATATATATATATATATATATGTATTTTTTATATATATATATATAATTTATATATATATATATATATATATATATATATATATATATATATATATATATATATATATAAATATAAATATAGCTGCGAGCAGCGATGAAGGGCCAAAGCCGGCGGCACCGCCACCCCGGTGCCTTTAGGTAACTAAAGGAACCAGGGTTGCGGTGCCACCGGCTTGGGCCCGTAATCGCTGCTCGCAGCTATATTATTCAAATTATTTTTCTAATTTACTACTTTTGTAATTACTATGTAAAATAACTATAAATTCAATTGCAGCATGTATTATTTACCATTTTCAAATTGATGTCGCTTCTATGTCGGCCATAAAAAAAATAATCCATATCTTCAACGCAAGTATTTATGTATGAACAACTTCAGAGACAGACACATATTTATAAATGTGTGTGTATGTATATATATATATATATATATATATATATATATATATATATATATATATATATATATATATATATATATATATATATAACCTTTTAGGTCCACAGAATACTGAAATCATGAAATTCGCATAATTTTATTGGCTTAAACAGGAGCCAATAATAGTTTATCTTTTTACATTGCTGAGAACTGGTATGCTAAAAAATATCTATATAATGGTAAAATGGAAACATACAAATATGTTCATAATAATAAATATAATATGTCCTTCTATTTGATATCTTGGAGGCTGTCAATGCATTCATATCATACATTTATTGCACATATATAAACAACAAAATGTATGTGTAAATATTAGGTATAAATACAAAATACTAATGAGATCAGGCTATTAAAACAAGTTTATTAATAATTTTATTCATCAGTCATAAAACTATCAAAAAGTCTAGTCAAAACTGGTCAAAAAGTACAATGAAAATAAAGGCACTCTATGTCGGTTAAAAAACAAAACTGCATGCATTTTGTGAAAGAACATTTTTTTGGTTGTGCTTTGGCTCTGCGTGACTGTGGATGAATATGATTATCCTTATAAAACATCCACTACTAGGTTCAAGAGATATAACCAGTTTAGATGGAAAGGATCGACTTGGTTAGTGATGTATAACTCTCGTTCCCTGATGGAGAGAACGGAGACGTTATGTCGAAGACAAATGAGGTCTCACTTGGGAGCCCCAATCACCTCTGAGTTGTAAAAAAAAAAAACAGCCAATGGAATTGTCAAGTGGCATTTTCAGGCCAAACCACTCGCCCGTACATACGGATACATAAGATGGTGGCACACATCCACTCATTCAGGTTTATGCTGAGGAGCCGAGACAAGGATCCCGGCCATTCAGCGGGGTGGTTCAGGGTTGTGGCAGGAGGGACATAACGTCTTCGGTCCCTCCATCAGGGAACGAAGGTTACATCAGTAACCTAGACGTTCCCTATCTGTCAGTCAGGTTCTACGCCATTTCGAAGACTGACAAATGGGGCCCCCATTGAAAGTGCCATAACCACTGAACACTCTAACAAGTGTTGGAGATGCAGATGCTGGCAAGCTGTAGCATGTCCTTTTGACAACTGTTCCCATTCAGTCGTAACCTACCCAGTGCCACGTTAGCCCAAGAAAAGCAGTCCTCCATGCCAACAGGGTGGAGGGGACAAGGTTTCCCATGGAGATGGTCGTAGCTGCTGTTCCTTTTGTATGTTAATTTACGGGAGTGCTTCAGTTCTCGATTCCCATTCTTTTCAGCCACGATCAGTTTTGTTAATGCTGGGGAATTGTACCTACTCCAATGGATAGGGGTGATACGGAGGACACTTCCTAACCATAGTGAGGACCATGTGGAAATACACATAAGGACTGACCCGAGGGATGGAACTACTACAGAGACGCCGAGACGGGGCAGAGCAAAATTTTCCAAGGGAAAGACACAGGTTTAGCGACAGGGAAACCGTACAGTGGAAGAATACACATATGAGATTACCAAGGGGAAATCACAACACATGGGGCATCTAGCCCAGTACAAAGGCTGACTGACTGGGTATGCACTCAAGTACTGGGCCTGGCGTCGGATGCCTCTGCCACATCTGACTGCCGAAGGATGCTTAGAGGAAACTTACTCCAGGGTTCGCCAAGTGGGGAACTCACCTGAAGAGCAAAGTAGGTGCTCGCTGCATGCCCGTTGCACACAGCGCCCCAGCCCATTCTGGAGGCCTCTGTTGTAACAACAACGTGCCTGGACACTTGTCCTAAGGTTACTCCAAGATGACTGCGGTGCCTGAGCACCAAGTCCCTGTATTCGCACAACAAATCTCGAGAGTGAGCTAGAATGAGCCAGTCGTCAAGAGAGTTCAGAATGTGAATGCCCACTTCCCTTAGCGGGGCAAGGGCAACTTCTGCGACTTTGGTAAAGACGCGGAGAGACAGGGACAAAGAGGAGGACATTGTATTGGTCTGCGCGACCCTCGAAAGCAAACCAAAGAAACTGTCTGTGTTGAGGTAAAATCGAGACATTAAAGCATGCGTCCTTCAGGTCGATCACTGCAAACCAATCTTGGGGGCGAATGCACTATTGCTCTATTGCGTCCTTAGGCAACAGGACTGCAATTTCTGCACGCAGGACAGTGGTGTCTTCCTCTCCAGAGTACAATAGCCCACTCTCCGATGTCGCTATCGACATCTGATCCTCGTCCGGAGTGCCGAATGACATGAGAAGGACCTGCGCCATCATTGGGCAGCTCGACGGCACACAGCATGCTGGAGGAGTGGGAGGTCCATGGGCACTGGCCCAGCAGAAGCGCTTCCACTGTGACCCTCAGGTCTCCCAGACCAGTGTTAATCAGATACACAGCTCTGCCTTGAGCAGAGGCAACGGGCTGGGTAAGAGCAGAGGGGACTCTTACCTTCACGGAGAAGGAGTGGCGACTGCAATGCCGACATGGTCATGCTCTCGCATGAACTTCATCTCAGCATGCTGGCGGCCCAGATATGAGAGGCCGTCAGATAATTACAGGAAACGACCTCATCAAGAAACACACTTTTAAAAAGACGCTTGCCGCCTGTGCTTGTTCTTTTAGGGAAATCTGCTCATTTGCGCTGAAGCGCCCATGAAAACGTTGAACTTAACTGTGCACTGAACTCGAAGGCAAAACACTGCTGAATGCGCCCTCTCTAAAGCAAAAGATCTCTCGATTGCAAGCTGTTTTAGAAACAGGAAATGCTCTTTGTGAGGCGATTGGAAAAGCATGATCGCTGTACTGTACGCAACCACTTGGCTCTGAAGCAAAAATCTGAATGAGAGGATGTGTGCCACCATCTTATATATATATATATATATATACACTCACCTAAAGGATTATTAGGAACACCACACTAATACTGTGTTTGACCCCCTTTCGCCTTCAGAACTGCCTTAATTCTACGTGGCATTGATTCAACAAGGTGCTGAAAGCATTCTTTAGAAATGTTGGCCCATATTGATAGGATAGCATCTTGCAGTTGATGGAGATTTGTGGGATGCACATCCAGGGCACGAAGCTCCCGTTCCACCACATCCCAAAGATGCTCTATTGGGTTGAGATCTGGTGACTGTGGGGGCCATTTTAGTACAGTGAACTCATTGTCATGTTCAAGAAACCAATTTGAAATGATTCGAGCTTTGTGACATGGTGCATTATCCTGCTGGAAGTACCCATCAGAGGATGGGTACATGGTGGCCATAAAGGGATGGACATGGTCAGAAACAATGCTCAGGTAGGCCGTGGCATTTAAACGATGCCCAATTGGCACTAAGGGGCCTAAAGTGTGCCAAGACAACATCCCCCACACCATTACACCACCACCACCAGCCTGCACAGTGGTAACCAGGCATGATGGATCCATGTTCTCATTCTGTTTACGCCAAATTCTGACTCTACCATCTGAATGTCTCAACAGAAATCGAGACTCATCAGACCAGGCAACATTTTTCCAGTCTTCAACTGTCCAATTTTGGTGAGCTCTTGCAAATTGTAGCCTCTTTTTCCTATTTGTAGTGGAGATGAGTGGTACCCGGTGGGGTCTTCTGCTGTTGTAGCCCATCCGCCTCAAGGTTGTGTGTGTTGTGGCTTCACAAATGCTTTGCTGTATACCTCGGTTGTAACGAGTGGTTATTTCAGTCAAAGTTGCTCTTCTATCAGCTTGAATCAGTCGGCCCATTCTCCCCTGACCTCTAGCATCAACAAGGCATTTTCGCCCACAGGACTGCCGCATACTGGATGTCTTTCCCTTTTCACACCATTCTTTGTAAACCCTAGAAATGGTTGTGCGTGAAAATCCCAGTAACTGAGCAGATTATGAAATACTCAGACCGGCCCGTCTGGCACCAACAACCATGCCACGCTCAAAATTGCTTAAATCACCTTTCTTTCCCATTCTGACATTCAGTTTGGAGTTCAGGAGATTGTTTTGACCAGGACCACACCCCTAAATGCATTGAAGCAACTGCCATGTGATTGGTTGATTAGATAATTGTATTAATGAGAAATTGAACAGGTGTTCCTAATAATCCTTTAGGTGAGTGTATATATATATATATATATATATATATATATATATATATATATATATATATATATATATATGGGGGAGTGGCTTGGCATGCAAATTCCTCTCACCAATTCTATTGGCCATTTTCCTACAACTCTGAGGTGATTGGCGCTCTCAAATGAGACCCCATTTGTCAGACTTAGAGATAACGTGAAATGTGACTGACCGATAGGGAACTCAAGCTGACTAGCTGAGGATGTTACTGTAGCTATACCCATTAAAATACACGGTACGTCCTTGAAAATAAATTTCAGCACAGCACTGCAACAACCGTAACTAAATTATCTTTCACAATAGATAATGCTTTAAAATGAACTCTGTTATGGCAATTTATCTGTTCAGTAAAATACCTTACTCACCTGTTGAGTAATACAAAACGGCATCTCTGCGTCGCTCAAATCCCTCAGTTCTCCCTGCCCATCTCCGAAAAGCCAAGCCATGTTGATTCTTGTTTTATTACGAGATCTGTTGCGTTCTCTTTTTGCCAGCAGACTATACTCTGTTCAGCATTTTTATTTAACTGGTTATTCCCCGGAGGTTCAAGATTTAGCGTGCTCCATATAAGTTATATGTTTTAAGTTTGTCATTGTACTGTTTTGTTGTTGTGTTTTTCGTTAAGAATAATAATGAACCCACCATACAAGTAATTGCCGCCCCCAAATTGCCACTAGTGCGCACAGCCACGGGGCATTCATAAACGATTTAAAAGTGAGGTGGAAAAGAGGGAAAAACTCCAACGTCCAAGGTGATACCGGTATTGTCACATGTCGATTAACTGGTGGGAAAATTTCCTCACCGTCACATCCCTACCGTCTGGTCTAAAATATAAACACTTATATTAGGCTTACCACCATAGTAAATCAGAGAAGACAAAAACACATTTTGGGAGAAGGTTTGATGATGTATTGACTATACTACATTAACTTGACTATATAGAGAATTAAAAATTTGTTAATTTTGAACAAAAGTTACATAGTATAAGTAAAAAGATGTAATTCCGTCTCTAATTCGATTATACTTAACACTTTAAGGCATGATTAAACTTACATTTGGTTTGTTTACAGTGGCAGCTGAAGTTGAAGGGTTGTAGTTGTAGTTTTTAGCATCAGGGAGTGCATGCAAATTGACTAGTGTCATTCAACTAATCTGATCAAATAAACTCCACTGCATTTTATGTTGTTATTGACTAACCTTAATAGTCCAATTGATTCCATTCTCTAGGGTCAACACATAAAACTACTCAATTAAAAACACAAATTAAAAAAGGCAGACTGTCTAGGGGCAAAATTGTTCTCATGCTTGGCTAAATCAATCTGTTTACTGTACACTCCCCTGAGTATTTTATGAAATAAAGTTAACAATGTACCCTCATTACTTTGGATCACAGATATCTGACATACCAAAGCTACTCAGAATTTTCATTTTCAGCTCTGGATTTGATGACAGACAAATCATTTTAGACCAATTTCATTGCACCTATTGATCCTGAAGAGTTTATGGGATGAAAGCAGCTAATGCATCAGTTCTCTTGTTTCTCAACCCCCTCATCACACTCACCCAAACAATGCACTGTTTATCATTACCTCAAGTCACAAAGATTTTGTGTAATCATAATACTCAAGAGATGTCTGTCAACTGTGTGGGAATGACCTTGGCTTCATCATTCAGAGAGCTCAAAAAGTCAGGCAATATCAAAGGGGACCCAGTCCCTGAGATCTAGGGCAGAGACATCACCCCCATCCGTCACAGGCCCCGCTGCAGAACCAGCTCTCTGGGGAAGAAATTAGACATTACAGCATTTCTTTAGCTGGAGGCCTAATCCTCTGTGACTGCTGCCATGTTGCTGGAATCATGGGATGTGGGGAGAGAGTGTGCAGCGAGACACCTGACAGTGATTAATGCAAGAAACAAAAACAGCAAAACGAGGCATGCCCAATTTCCAAAGCAAAACATTTTATTTAAGTCTTGCCCAAATGCATTCAGAGCCATTGACATTCCCCTGCCTGATCCAGTTTGCGATTGGCCTGGCTCTTAGAAATACCAATACACTTTAAAAAGACTGGAAACGGTTGAGGCACACCTGTTTTTCGGCCTCCGAATGGGTTGGACAGATAAGAAAGCAAGCTAAAGCAGCAATGCAAGTACATTAGAAGTTGCTGTAATGCATATATGTGCTTCAACCGAACGCACACAGAAACTGCATTTAAAGTGGTAGGCCGATACATGGTCAAAATCCAAAATATAATAATTCTAAAATATACAGAGAGTATTGTCAATGGCCAATAATAGACATTTGCTATAACTAAATTGTATTTTATCTGCATTATTTCAGTCATTGGCACCCTACTCTGTAAATATTGGTGATGGACATAAAAAAATGCATAATGGCCAGTAAGATTTTTTTTTGGACCCCCAACCACCGTTTTGTAACATTACAGATGTCTTTACTGTTACTTTTGATCAATGTAATGCATCCTTGCTGAACAAAAAACAGACCCCAATTTTTTTAATAACACTATATGTAGTAACAATTTAAAAACAGTTTAAAAACCTTGCTATAATGCAAATACTGTATAGCAATGGCTAAAAGGCTTGCAGCCTCTCAATGCTCTTATTCAAGTACCTTAGAGGCTCTATACCCAAAAAGTAAAGTTCCCTTTCGAGGGAACTCCAACTGCGTTGAATGACACTTTGGGGGAACGCCCCTCAGCGTAGCGCCTCTGAAGTATGAATGAAACTAAGCCAATCTCTGATTGGTGTTGCGTCATGACGTAATGTGTGACGGCACATAGGCGGAAGCTATAAAGGGACGCCGGCACACATGAGATGTTAGCTTTTTGTTCTTCAGCAAGCGCTCTGTGTCAAACTGTCAGTCCTATTTGGTGTTGTTTGTCCCATAAGAATTGTCCTAATTATTGCAATATGGAATCTAGTGGCTCGGATCTCGAGTTTGCCGAGGCAGCGTGTAGATTACAGGTCTACTCAGCAATAAAGATTCCGTGACTGGGATCTAGCGTTTGCCGAGGCAGCGCGTAGATTAAAGGTCTGCATTGCAATTCAGAATCTGGCTCGGATCTCGCGTTTGCCGAGGCAGCGTGTAGACGGGTCTACTTTTGCAATAAAGATTCTGTGACTGGGATCGCGCGTTTGCTGAGGCAGCGCGTAGATTTAAGGTCTGCATTGCAATACAGAATCTATAGTGGCTCGGATCTCGCGTTTGCCGAGGCAGTGTGTAGATTACGAGTCTACTTTGCAATTAGATTCTGTGACTGGGATCTCGCGTTTGCCGAGGCAGCGTGTAGATTTAAGTTCTGCATTGCAATAAAGAATCTAGTGACTCGGATCTCGCGTTTGTTGAAGCAGCGCGTAGATTCGGTCTACTCTGCAATAAAGATTCTGTGACTTGGATCTCGCGTTTGCCGAGGCAGCGCGTAGATTTAAGGTCTGCATTGCAATAAAGAATCCATAGTGACTCGGATCTCGCGTTTGTCGAGGCAGCGCGTAGATTCGGTTTACTCTGCAATAAAGATTCTGTGTGGGTGCGAGGCATGCACAGTCAGCTCCTGAGGGCGCTGGCTGTGTCCATTGAGAAATATCTTGACGCACACACAGCCGTGTGGTCGGGTGTTTCAGCCTCGCGCCCATTGACTTTCTTCTCGAGAGATGAAAGCCAAATATATTGTGATGACTCGAATCTCGCCGTTGCCGAGGCAGCGCGTAGATTACGAGTCTACAATAATTGGGACACACAATCTGGGAAATAATACTGTTTTGTGCGAGGCATTCACAGTCAGCTCCTGAGGGTGCTGGCAGTGTTCATTGAGAAATATCTCGACGCATAGGCTACAAAATAAACCATGCGCTGTCGGATGTTTCAGCCTCACACCTGTTGACTTTCTTCTCGAGGGATGAAAGCCAAATATATTGTTATGGCTCGACTCTTGCGTTTGCCGAGGCAGCGTGTAGATTACGAGACTGTAATAATATTAAAACAGTATTTTTTTGGTGAAAGAGTACCGCTTCTAGAGCCCCTCCTCAAGGAGCTTGGGGGCATAGACGGCACTCTCAGGCGAAGCCTCAGCCTAAACAGGGCGACCTGCTAATAAGGCTTCCTCAAAGAGGTCCTAGCCAGCCTAGGTTCTCTGCGGGCGGCCCCACCCGTGGTGGAGCGACCGAGGTCGTCTCTTTCGCGGAGCCCGCAGGAAATCGATGTTGCTCTCCCGCCGTTAAACACATTTCTGGACGCATCGGTTTCCAGCGAATGCAGGCTGCACTGTCCGCCCCACAGGGTTGCGGCCAAGCAGCAATCGCGTCCGCCCATCGAGAATCATTTTCGGTCCAGCCCTGCCTGAAATCCGCTTCAAGGGGTCCAGAACGAATCCCGATTAATATCCGAAGCCAGGCTCGAGAGCCTGGTTCCCTTGGTAAAATATTTCGATGCATGGAAAAATCTGTCGAATATTTCTCCTTGGGCCCTGCGCACCATTCAAAATGGGTACAGGCTGCAGTTCAGTTTCCGCCCACACAATTCAACGGGGTGGTCTGGACTGTAGTCGACAGAAACTCTCTGCTGGCAAAGGAGGCTATAGATCGTATTCCTCCTCCGGACAGGGAGTCCGGGTTTTACAGCCGCTACTTCATGGTTCCCAAGAAGGATGGGGGGTTGCGTCCAATAATAGATCTCAGGCACCTGAACCGCTCTGAGGAGATTCAGTTTCAAGATGCTCACTATTCCCATTATCGTGAGTCAAATTCAATCCAAGGATTGGTTTGTCACGATAGATATAAAGGACGCATACTTCCACATATCCATCCTTCCATCTCACAGGAAGTTCCTGAGGTTCGCTTTCGGGGGCGAAGCGTACCAGTATCGGGTTCTTCCGTTCGGCCTAGCTCTCTCCCCTCGCACATTTACCAAAAGTATGGATGCAGCTCTGGCACCCCTGAGGCTTCAGGGCATCAGGGTGCTCAATTATATCGACGACTGGCTGATTTTAGCACAGTCACAAGAGCTGGCGGTTCGGCATCGAGATGTCGTCCTCGCCCACATCCAAAGCCTGGGGTTGAGACTCAACACGAAAAAGAGCGTGTTGACTCCAGCCCAGAGAACCACGTTCCTGGGAGTGGTGTGGGACTCGATGCGGGCACAATTGTCTCCTGCACGGATCGAGTCCATCCTGACCACAGTGTCCGGGATAAAGCTAGGCCAAGCCATCACCGTGAAACACTTCCAGAGAGTGTTGGGGCTCATGGCAGCAGCGTCCAATATCATTCCATTCGGCCTGCTGCACATGAGGGCCCTTCAGTGGTGGTTAAAAACCAAGGGGTTTTCCCCGAGGGGAAACCTGTTCTGCATGATCAGGGTTACGCGCAGATGCCTTCGTTCCCAATCTATGTGGAAGAAAGCTTGGTTTCTCTCCCAAGGCCTTGTGTTGGGAGCGTCATGTCGCCGGAAAACCGGTTTGACAGACGCCTCCCTCACGGGCTGGGGCGCGGTCATGGACGGCCGCTTTATGACAGGCCTATGGCAGGACCATCATTCCTCCTGGCACATAAACTGCCTGGAGATGTTGGCAGTGTTCCGAGCTCTGAGGAGCTTCCTGCCGGACCTCAAGGGTTATCATGTCCTTGTGAGGTCAGACGGCATGTCGGTAGTGGCCTATATAAACCATCAAGGGGGTCTAAGGTCTCGCCCTCTATGCAGACTGGCGCATCAGATCCTCTTGTGGTCCCAGGGGAAACTGTTGTCTCTAAGAGCAACATAAATCCCGGGGAGTCCAAATCAGGGAGCGGACATCCTGTCGAGACAGGGGCTGAGGCCCGGGGAATGGAGATTCCACTCCGAGGTGGTGGAGTCAATATCTCAGAGGTTTGGCCCAGTGGAAGTGGACCTGTTCGCGTCTCGAGAGACGACCCACTGTCCACTGTGGTTTTCCCTCACCCATCCAGCCCCGCTGGGGTTGGATGCCATGGTGCAGACGTGGCCGAGGCTACGTCTGTACGCTTTTCCCCCGATCGCTCTGCTCCCGGGAGTTCTAGAGAGGGTCCGTCGCGATGGGATCAGTCTACTGCTGGTAGCCCCGTTGTGGCCGGCCCGAGTATGGTTCTCCAACATAATTTTGCTCCTGGACGGCCCTCCATGGGAGATTCCCATCATGAGGGACCTGCTGACACAGGCAGAGGGCTCAATATTTCACCCTCGGCCCGAGTTGTGGAAACTGTGGGTCTGGCCCCTGAGGGGGCACAGTACCTAGAGGCCGGCCTATCAGCTGGAGTAGTGGAGACCATACTCAGCTCTAGAGCTCCCTCCACGAGGAAATTGTACGGCTTGAAGTGGAATGTCTTCACCATTTGGTGTAGAGAGCGTGAGGTGGACCCAGTTAACTGCCCAGTGGCTTCAGTGCTGGAGTTCCTCCAAGATCACTTCTCCACTGGTCTTACCCCGTCCACACTCAAGGTGTACGTGGCTGCCATTGCGGCTTTCCACGCTCCTCTGAGTGATGGGCCCCTGGGGAGACACCAGTTGGTCGTACGTTTCTTCCGTGGGGCATAGAGGATGAGACCTGCGGCACGTACCAGGGTTCCCACTTGGGACCTGACGGTGGTTCTTGAAGGTTTGGCTGAGGCCCCCTTCGAACCGCTGGAGTCGGCTGAGGCAAAGAACCTGTCGCTGAAGGTCGCTTTTCTGTTGGCCATTACTTCTCTGAGGAGGGTAGGAGATCTCCAGGCGCTCTCCATATCTAACGAGTGCCTGGAGTTTGCTCCAGGCAACATTAAGGCCATCCTTCACCCTAGGCCCGGCTATCTGCCTAAGGTGCCGTCCAGTGCGGCACGGCCTACGGTTCTGCAGGCTTTTCATCCTCCACCTCACGTGACGACGGATGAAGAGAGACTTCACATGCTCTGCCCTGTCAGAGCATTGAGTATTTATACCTTTTAAACCTCATACCTTTATTAGGTTTTATAGTCTGGACATTCCGTCAACCCCGGCGCTCTTGCGCTCTCGTCCTAAGTGTGCCTCAGGCACACTTCACTCAGTGCCTCAGCTGCTCACAGTGCCTGTGAGCAGCTTCACACTAGGGCAGGCAGGGCACGTTGTGGCGTAGTGGGCACTCGTTCCCCCAAAGTGTCATTCAACGCACTTGGAGTTCCCTCGAAAGGGAACGTCCTCGGGTTACGACTGTAACCCTTGTTCCCTGAGAAGGGAACGAGAACTGCGTCCCTTGGCCACGCCTTCCCCTGCCTGGGCGCGCTTGCTTCATCACAGAAGCTGACATCTCATGTGTGCCGGCGTCCCTTTATAGCTTCCGCCTATGTGCCGTCACACATTACGTCATGACGCAACACCAATCAGAGATTGGCTTAGTTTCATTCATACTTCAGAGGTGCTACGCTGAGGGGCGTTCCCCCAAAGTGTCATTCGACGCAGTTCTCGTTCCCTTCTCAGGGAACAAGGGTTACAGTCGTAACCCGAGGACGATTCTTTCATTGTTTTAAAAAAAAAAAAATTGTTGTTGTTTTTTGTTTAGTTTGAGTCAAAGATGAAGAATACTGTGGAATGCCAAATTTGACACATGCTAATTAATCAATCTACTCGCTGCCCTGGTCGAAAGAGCTCAGATTATTAACGGGGAGCATTCCTCATTCATGCCACCCATTTATTCTGTGGTGTCTCCCACGCCTGTCAATTTATGGGACTCAGGAGTGTACCTGAGACCAGGGAGAACGCTCAGCCTTCTCTGCCTTTCAGATTGTGCAGAGCAAGCACAACCGGCAGGGCACATTTAGAGGCGAATTAACATTATTTATGAGGAGACCATTGAAAGCCCTGTTCTTAATTATTTGCCAAATTTCCATAAAATACACTTGCCATTACGTCTGCTGTGTTTTAAATAGCAAGTGTCAAACAGAAGAGGCCCGTTGAAAAAGAAAGAGGTAATGTGTGCACTTCACTTCAATTCTGCCTTTATTGCTGATTGATCATGTTTACTCATCAATATCACAATCTGAGATGGCTTATAATAGGTTTAGGGCAAAATTGCAGCAAGAATAGCTCTGCTGTTTCCTAGGTTACTTTTTCTATCCAATCTCAAAACATATCAGCTATTGTTGTCCAGCACCTCAAAGGCCATAAATGGTAAATTAAATTAGGAGACTTCGGAAAAGCTCATTCAGCATAGCCTTGGGTAACAAACAAGAAAATGGAAAGAAAATAAAGAAATTATGGTTGTTCTTTTCAGGGTGCAACACCTCAAACTCATTCAGTTCAAGGCAGTACAAGGATGGAGAGATGTAAACAAACAAACATGGCTTTCATGTAAACAAATTCTACAGCATGTCAATTGATGTGCTCATAGCCATTTAAAGATTTTAAGCAGTGACCCTTGGAAACTTTGTCAAATTCATACCCAGTGGAAGCACTTTACTACATTTTCTTTAGCTGTTTTGTAAAATCGTATCCCCTGGGCTGGCAGAATTATATCTCCTTTGGACTCAAAACTGATTCTACTGGCTGAAAGAATGGATACTCTATACATGATCTTTGTAACTATGCAAATGAATTTACGTTTTTCATGTTATTTCACATACCATATTATAATTGATCACATTCATATTTCTCACTCTAACTTTGCATACCATTATCCAACTACCCAGCTTAGCCTGCTAGCTTAACATACTGCTAACCTACTAGCTTAAAATATGCACAAACACACTATCACAATTTAACTTTAATAGAAGCTAACACAGCTACAAAACAATAGCTGTAAAGGCTAAATTATTAATAAGAAGATATTGTGATAATGTGTTTGAGGTTAGGCTTGAGGTTGATAACCTGTTGGGGTCCTGGGGGAAATTATTCTACCAAGCGATACAAAGTAGCACAACACCATCAGATTGATAAAAACCTGTGGCCATTGCAAAGCAGGCAGCAAATCAGATTTCAGCCATTGCCTTTTTTTCTGGATCTGTTCAAGTCACCATGAAATCAACATGGACATTTCTTCTCATTATTATCTTTTTAATTCGTATAGACAATTCTCATGGAATATTGCACTATTTATTATAAATGATTTATCCGTGCACATCCTTATTTGAAAAAAAAAAAAAAAATCATGTGCCCTCATAATTTCTTTAATCAAGTAATTTTAATCAACATCCGCATGTAGCGACTTCTATTCTTTTATCTATACTCTTCTCTTCTCCAAACAATTCCCCATATCAAAATCAAGTCCCTCCCTACATTTTTTTCTTGCTCGAGAAGCCGTTTCACGCAGATATACGTCACAATAGGGAAGAAAATATTGTTGCAATATTTTATGCCGACTTTTCCATGCTGATTTTTCGATGCAGTCTGCAAAACAAACAATTTGGAAAGAGTAACATCAAAACTTTATTGTATAAGATGCTATGGACATTTTAACAGGTTCTCTGAAAATGCTTAGTATTTTTGTTGAATTTAATTTTCAGTGGAAAAAACAAGGAGACCAAAACAAATACAATAAAGGTTATAAACTCACTGCTGCAGTAGCCCATAATATAATACCAACAGCAGGTACACCTGTGAACGTCATGAAAACCACAGCACAACCTGCACACACATACAGCATTTGTAGCTTCTGACTTCATTACTATCACACATGGAGCAATTTTATCATTATGGCTGTTGTTTTATACTCACTGTGGAATAATTCTGTAAAAACAAATGTCAATGAGCAACACATTGGAGGCTATTTCCCCAGGCACAGCCTTTAAATAATGTCCTGGCTTGGAGTCAGAGCGTAGAATAATCAGACAGTCCTTAAACAGCGCTGGCAGAATGATTTATTCCCACTTTGGTGCCCAGATTAGGTTTTTAATGTATTTAACGGATTGCATCCCTGTGGTGAAAACCGAGCGAGCAGAAGGGGGGCACCTCGTGCTTCTGCTGTGTGACCCTAAATTAATTTTAATATTTGACAAATCAAATACACTTAGCTGGGAGACCTGGCTCTGGGAGAGAAGATTTATGAGACATTTTAAAATGTGTGTGCAGCGAGGGTTGACTAAATACACCTCCATGCTCCTCTTCGGGGGACGAGAGACCTCCAGGAGCCCGAGGTTATAGCGTTATAGGAAGGAGGTCAAAGCCCGGCTCTAGTGTGGTGGCGTGTGTAGTGTTCGGAGCAGCTGGAAAACAAGACACAGCCTTGAGAAACAGCCACATCAGTCCCCTGATATGATTACTGACGCTGCGGGCAGCACAGAGCAATGGAAGTGCCTGATCTTTATTGACATTGCTGGGACTCTAGTCAGCTACCATTCATGAAATAGACATTACAGATACATTTAAAAAACACATGTAAAATATCCACTCTTACTCTTAGCCTTTGATGGCTCATCCTCAAATTGGACGTAATTCTTGGTTTTATCAGTCTACCAGGAAACAAAGTGGTAATACTATTAGGTACAATTTGTTAAGACTTGTTAGTTCATGATACAGAAATGCATTAACTATGAAGAATACCTTTGTAATCATTTATTAATTTCAATTGTAAATTTGTTTAAATCAACATTAATTAAAAGGACAGTTCACCCTCAAATTCACTCTCATGTTGTTCCAAACCTGTATGACTGTGGAACACAAAAGAAGATATTTTGAAGAATGTGCCCATACAATGAAAGTCAAAGGAGTCCAAAATTATATTGGTATATGCGAAATTACCAGATTACTGAGTGCCCTGTTACAGTGTTTACGTCCTTTATTCACATATTCATATATTTTTTAAACAATTACTGAAAAAAACTGTAATAGGATTGCGGATTCAAGAAGTTGCCATCTATAAGCATGTTTATTTTAAAGATTTGTTTTCTAATTTATTAAATATTGATTAAAATAAACATAAAGTATAAATATATATATATATATATATATATATATATATATATATATATATATACACTGTATATATATATATATATATATATATATATATATACGTGTGTATATATATACGTGTGTATATATATATAAATATATATATATATATCGGCTTTATATCGGCCATCGGCCACCCTGCTCTCTAAGATATCGGCATCAGCTGTAGCGTATAAACAAGAATCATAGTCCGTTCATCTGAACACAAATAATGCACATTCCTTCTGAAATCCAAAGCTTTTACACTCTGAACTCACGAATGTAAATCAGGACTCTCGGCAATCTAAATTACCGGCACGGTGCCAACATGTCTGGGATTAGATTGTTTTCTGACACCATTTATGACTCTGCGATCCTCTCCAGAGACATCGTAGACTCCTCTCCACTCACTTGGGCCGCATCAAAGGAATTATGGAGAATTATAAATCTGTAAGGTTTTGTACAATTTTTAACAATTTAAGCCTAACTATTTGGTGATGATGATGTGTATCACTGACTGCCACTGTTAAATAACGCATATAAACAATTGGGTTTAAGTACCACAAAGAAATCCTCAAAAATCCTAAATAAATAAGAAATCCTATATTACTATAGTATCATAAAAATTAACCCGCCCCAAAATTGCATTAATAAAAACTTAACAGGTTTCTTGCCTCTTCTTGTTAAGGTGGGCAGTTCTTGGTCAGAATGATCTCCATAGGTGACCAGACTTGGTCGATAGTTTGGCTTTTGAGACTAGTGGCGCTTTTCCATTACCAGTACCAGCTCGACTCGACTCGGCTCGCCTCAGCTCGCCTCGACTCGGCTCGCTTTTCGCTCCGTTTTCCATTGCAGAAAGTACCGCCACAAATAGTACCCGGTCGTCATAGCGACGCCTTTCGTTCCTCGTTGCCCCATCAAGCTCTCGCTGGATCCTCTCTTCGGCAACCAAACAAAGGAATGTCTGCACCTCCTCGTTTGACCACGGCGTATTCTTCCGAGTTGCCATAATAATAGTAGTAAGTTTAGTAACTATCTCTGGCCAAACTATTTAAAAATGGCGGGGTTATTTATTCTGGATACTCCATCTGGCGCGTGCAATGATGACGCAGATTCTCTGTGACCAATCAGCAGTCGGCATTGTTTTCACGTCACATTTTAGTATCGCCTCAGCTCGCTTAGAACCTCGCCGGAGGTGGTACGAAAAAAAGTACCCGAAAGCAGGTACAGGTACAACTTTTACACAGTGGAAAAGCAAATAAAGGCGAGTCGAGCCGAGCCGAGGCGAGCTGGTACTGTGTAGTGGAAAAGCGCCATAGCAAAACTAGTGCTGACACGTTTCATATGAATTTCTAACCTTCGCGGGCTCTCTGCAATATTGAAATCTATCAACACAATCATAAAACAAGAGACAAAATGAATGAATTATCTAGTTCTCAGCTGCTTGGTAAAGTTTTTGAGTCCCAATAGCAGTAAAATCTGGCTCATAGAGTTGATATATGGATAGATAGGTGACTCTTCACAAGATGATGGAGCTGCATTAGAAGCCATTATTAATCAAGTAAACGACCATGTGAGAGCTGCCCTTTAAATTCCAAGCCTGTTCCATGGGAATTGATGGCTATTAATATTTAACACATACAAGTGTAGCGTCACAAATTGATCTGTTTAACCAATTACTCCACATTTACTCAACTGGTGGTCAAGCAGCGAAGGCGCGTGTGTAAATTGCTGACATCAACAAAAAACGCAGTGGGAAAGATTTATACATACAGGTGCTGTTGTGTTGAGGTTTTTTATTTCTGCCTTGCAGCAGCTGGGTCAGAATGCCACTGCCATTTCTCTGAGATTTTGTTTACAGTTAATATAAAGGGTATAAAGCTCATTGTCAGGATCCTGGCGGTGCACTGAAACAAGCATTAGTCCTGAAATAAGGTGTGTGCAGACAGGGCTGTTGTTAAACCGAAATTTCCGCTCATAAATATGCATGAAGCCGCAGTGTTCATGGAAAGCAATAAGGAATCGTCATCACAGAGATCAGCTCAGCGTTGATCTCCTCCACATTCCCTATTAACTCACTCTGACACCCACAGCCCTTGACCCAGCCATTGTGAAGGTGAGAGAAGGAAAGACTGAGGGGGGAGGAAGAAAGTAGTATGTCGCTGTCGTCCTCACTGGAAAACAAAAAAACAAATCTTAAACCAGCCTAAACTGGTTTGCTGGTCTTAGTTCATCTCCCAGGCTGGGTTGGTGGCATTTTTCTGATCACCAGGCTTCTTAACCTATTAACTGTCAGTCCCATTTTAACATAGAGCTGATAATGACATTTCCAGCCTAATTGGTTAATCTAGTAAATCTTGAATGCTTTGGAGCACAGACTTAAGTTTGGTCTCTTTTTACAGAGGACAAATGACTCATTGTTGAAGTTATAAAAGTGACAGAAAAGTCATAAAAAATGGCATAAAACAAATGTTATAGAAGTTTATGAAAATTTTAAATATAAAGGACTACTTTTTTAACTTTTATATAACATTTATTTTTCAGAATATGCATGTAATCAAAAACTGATAGAAAATCAAAGTCGTATATAACAAAACAAGTTTCAAATGTGAGGTTGATATTTCAAGAAATGATAGTGTCATAAAATGATAAATCATTATCCCTCTCTCTACATGTTTTCTTGTTCGAGAAGCCGTTTCACTCGGATTGTATAACAATATGGAAGGAAACACTATTGCCGACTTTAAGCTATAACCAGCTTAGGCTGGTTTGTTTCAGCAGAAATCTGCACTGACCAAAATCCAAAAGACGGTAATACCATATACCATAAAACAAAATACCATAGTATTGCCATGTTGTTTCAATATACTGTAGGAGCTGTACCACAGCAACATTCAAAAATGTATACAGAACTATACAACTAGGCCTATATGTTTTTTTACTGTAACTAGGCTAGAATGTGATTCAATCGAATTCAGTTTGAAGATGTTATCTTAACTGTTAGGGACTGTTCGTTATTTATTTAAGGGGCCACCGGAGGAGATTTGAGATCTGTAGTCAAAAAAGACTTGACCCTCCCTTCGCCAGCAATATTTTTTTCTATGACCCTCCAAAATGATTGTGAAAAAAGGCATGACCCTCCCCGATAATTTATTGATTACTTCTGTACTGGTTTGCGCTTGGCAAAGATGTTCAGATAGCCATTCCACGATAAACGACTAAACTCCTGCTTTCTCATCTTGCTAGGGCTGTAACGATAGACCAAACCTACAATTCGGTTCGTATCACGATTTTTGATAAAAAATAAAAAAATAAAAAAATATATGTTTTCGGTGCTGATGCAGTGGTGACGCGTTCATGTAAAATGTAAGGGTGACGCTGCCAATACAGTATCTCAGGGTCGGCGCTATGGTGGGGCATTCGAGGGCCGTGCCCCCCTCTAGCGCTCATTGATGCCCCTCCTACACAGTTTCTAATACAATGCTAAATCATAAATCAGATGTAGGCTATACAATACCAAATGTCCAGCAATCTATTTAAATAGTACATTGTGTTTAATTTGTTGTCTAATGAGATCTAATATGTGTTGGTGCCAAGAATTTTCACGTCATGAAATAGATATATCCAATCGAAAGTTATATCAACGTGTTTAAATGGTCCAGTGGCAGAACTTTAGAACAGCGTGCAAGAGATTTTGGGTTCTAACCCACCCCTCGCATAATTTTTTTTTTTCCACTCATTAAAACAGATTATGTTTATCAATGTTTTGTCAAGCAAGGACATGTTTGATTGCGTTATACTTTGTGATTTCACTTCACCGGTACGAATAGAGATTTCTCCGCAACGGATCAAGCGCGCCTCCGTGTGAAGATGTTTCTTGTGGCAGCGCGAGCCACAAGAGAACACTTTATCCGCACCATCGAGTCAACGAGCACTGATCACTTGATTTAAAAAATAACACATTTCAGCGTGCTATATCACCTCTTATCTATCAAATGAATGCACTGCTAGTTAACCGGATATGTTTTATTTATTTGTATTGGTACATCCGTGCCGCGAGATGTTTAAAAGTGAAAACAATATCGACCCTGGCAAAAAGTGGTGGGGAAATTCGGAAATAATAATTATAATAATAAAAGGTGTTTCTTTTTTTTTCGCGTCAAAATATTTCTCAAACGGCAGTGCCAACCCCCTTGAAAGGCATTTGTTTGTGCATAGTAAAACATATCATTTATGCAACATTTATCAAGTTCACTGATAATTGTGCATGCATTTATTAATCAATATGATACTAAATCATAAGTAGTAGGCTTCCCTTTCAATAGTCCAAATTCCTGCGCTGCCATTTTCGTCTTTCTTCTGTGGATTTCTTCAGCTCCTGATTGGTCAAATTCAGATACATCGACAAATCGGCTCATTCAACTGCACAGCGCACACACCTCACAAATTCAAGCCTGCAGCTCCCGAACTTTTTAGACATGTTTAAAAATTATCGTGAGGTCGAGAGGTTCGGCTCGGCTCGTATCTTCCTAGCACACGACACGAGCCGCAAAAAAACAGCAAAAAATCGCACCGTAAGCCCGCAAGGGAGTATGCATATATAAACAGACGTTTCAGTGTTAAATGCATTTTCGGAGAATTTATATTTCAAGTTTTGACTGTCACGTCACATCACGTCCATAACGCTGGAATTGCCCAATTTTAAAGAATTTATCCTCAAGTTTTTTTGGGGGTGTATGTCTACGTATTTTATTAGGCCTATGTTATAACTTCAAATAATACGAATAATAATTTAAAAATGTGGTAGCCCTATGTCCAACACATCACACTCCACTGTTATTGTGGCAATTTCAGTAGATTTGCTCACTAACATTGTTGTGGAGACACAATAAGAATGGAAACTATCAAATAATATCGTGCTACAGCTCACATCAGCTGCAGTTCTGGCGCCTCAGTCTCAATACTGTAAAACTCGATGTACATTTACATCACATAATGCAGCGGTAGAGTTACACTCACAGGACACTGCACTTATTCGCAGTCACAAAAGTTAATTATTTGCTCGTGCTTTAAAGCTTTGCCGGGTAAACATTTCATTTGCGTTCTGTTCTAATGCACTTTTTCTGAGCTGAAGCGCGCGCGCACTGTCAGACAGCGCCAAACTGGATTTTTGTTGGGTCAGACCCATCTGATAGCGATGGGGGGCCGAGACAGAGAGAGCTATAGCTACATGGAAAAAAATATGCACCAAACAAGCCACTTTTAAATTTAGCTGTTTTGATGAATACAAAAGTTGGGTGACCCTCCCTCCCCTATAGACTAAAAAAAGTTGGATGACCCTCCCCTCAACAAAGAATAAAAAGACATGACCCTCCCCTATTTTCCTCCGGTGGCCCTTTCCATAAATTCCGAACGGTCCCTTATTTCCAAGGATTTTACCCAGTGATAGTGATGCTGATTCTCTCTTCCTTTTCCACACTTCTATTTTGTCTTTCCTTTAAAGTTCACACATGCACTTACACATAGTCTAAATAATAACATTGAAAATCATTAGCAGATTAACTCTAAATAAATTCCCCAATAAGTACACCCGAATCAACACTAATGACTGTCTAAATAGAAGATAAAGGCTTATGGATAATTACTGGCATTGGGAAAGTCCATAAATGGGCAGAAAGAACCGCCATGTCTTAATGAACTGAATATTCAATAATATACTTTAGAATTGATGTTAGTAACATTTAGCAAGTAAATGCAAGTGCTTTAAGTACTAAACAGGAAAATGTTACCTCAAGACATTTTTCAAAATGTATTTTGATGCTATGATGGCATGACAGTGCACATTTGTAAGGATGCACCAAAACCTTAAACAATAAACACATAAAACACAGGAAATTATATTAGATATAGAAGATTCCTGCAGAGTTGCCAACTTTCAAAACCCAAATATATGGACAATTAAGCTGAATATAAAATGTATTTATTTTATTTAAAAATAATGCAAATCAATAATTATTATATTTTATGATGTCACAAACACATACACAAACTTTGACCCCCATTAAATGGAACAAACTATGCCAACTTTCATAGTTTAAATAATCTCATAAATAGTTGCTAAATAGATATGCTGTTATAAGAATACACTTTATAAATATATTTATAAAATAAATCATATTACTATTATTAATTATATCATGTCACATAAATCACACATATACACAACATTTTATCCACAATCTATGTAGATCTAATTTATAGCACTACTTATTTTCAAGGGTTCTGTTGTCATCATCTAAAGGACACATAATGGTAACACTTTACAATAATAGTACATGAATAATCATGTACTAATACCTGAATTAATAATTACTTTACTATGAACTAATGATGAGTTAAGACATGTACTAATGAGGAACTAACCGTAACTACGACATGAGTCATATGAATTCCTGCATGAATATACCATCTTAACTACACATTAGTACATGCTTGTTAATTAATGCATTAATTAACATTTCAGGGTAAACTAAATCAAACATGCTCTAGATCAGAAGAAAGATGTACTAAAAGGGCACAATGTAAAATTGTTCATAAATTTGCCACCAGCAACTGTCACAAACATCAGTGAATGACACTAGTCTTGCAATGTTTACATTTAACCTTACTCATTGAACACACAATGATGCATTCATCATTTAAAACAATTTAATCTCATTCTGTTTTAAGTGATTCCACTGCTGCCATCAATAGTGAAATACCTACACTAACTTATTCATTAACAGATGCAATTTGCTAAATTAAAATCAGTGTTAGCACAGATGATGGTTATTTATGTGGTTATTTTATGGATTGGTTTACTGTCTTTATATCATAATGCAGTTGGATGTTAGTCAGTTAGGGTTCTCTTCTTTTGGGTCACAAAATGTGTACATTTTCTAGAGCAAGTTTGATTTAGTTTACCCTGAAATGTTAATTAATGCATTAATTAACAAGCATGTACTAATGTGTAGTTAAGATGGTATATTCATGCAGGAATTCATATGACTCATGTCGTAGTTACGGTTAGTTCCTCATTACATGTCTTAACTCATCATTAGTTCATAGTAAAGTAATTATTAATTCAGGTATTAGTACATGATTATTCATGTACTATTATTGTAAAGTGTTACCCACATAATAAAATAATAAATATATTCACAAGCTTGAACCTTTACATAAATGTTACGATGGCTTTGTTAGCACATAATTTCTTATATAACTCCTCGTCACACATGTCCTCTTAACATAAAAAACTCATTAAGCATACAGAAAATCATGTGTCAAAGCTCTTAGTGGTTCAGTATGAGAACAATTCTTCACACAGTATCATTACTCACTGTGAGGCTCATATTAGACAATGAAAGCGAGCACCGGTGAGCTGGTTAAGCCTGTGGAAATGGCAGCTGTATAGATACACATTTTAGCTTCCTCTTTGAGAGGATTAACCTTTTCCCAGCTGTTTATGTTACAGCGACTCCTCAGCCAAACACACACCTGAGAAAGAACCACCACAGCGTCCCTCTGGATCCTCCAATCTACGCCCACCGTCTCTGAGCTCCAGGTGTGGGGTTCAGATGTGGAGAGAGGAGCTTAGTGTACTTATGTAGTCCAAGCACACTCTGTTGACTCTCTGTGAACTTATGGAGTACTTAAAGACTATTTACATGCTTTTACTCCATTATCACAACTGCTACAGAGCCTCAACATCGTCAAGTGAGCAGGAAAGGATAACGTGCTTTCTCTGAGTGTCTCTTCAGTGTGTGAGAGGTACTGTCATGAGCAGGCTTGTTATTCTTACAATGAATGAAACGCAACGCTAGTGTTTTTTTAACTCTTAGAAATGTTCCTGTAGCTGATTTAAATGGGTCAATGTCACGAAAAACATGTTTTTCTTTGCTCTTTTGAAATAAGAGTGTTTGGTGTACTATGAAGGCATACTTTAATATTCACAACAAAGCTTCAAAGTTCAATCAGACCATTTATGGAAAATAAGCTGCAAAAATATGTCATTTTAGAACTGTCATGGTTATGACATCACAACTATGAGCTCATTTACATATGGCATTAGGGCTACATGACTTATAGGGAAAAAATGCATCACTTTTTTCTCCCTAATCATTTTTCTTTCTTTTCTTTTTTTTTTAGAAAAAATAAAGGTCTACATGCATAATAATGTATGATTGTATAAAAAAAACTACTATTAAAAAAACATTACTAGTAATATAATAACAGTAATAATGCGCTGAGTTCGGCAGATTGGTAAAAGTAATTTCCACAAAAGGCCTTACCTTTAAATAGATATATAACATATATATCATTACAAGCTAAAAGTCTTCTGTTTTTTCCAAAAAGTTCCCCAACCACACCACCCCAAGAACTCATTGGTTCTGCACAAATCTCATACAGTATAGGCTAAGTGACCAATTGGATTCCAAAATGCAAAAGTTAACCAAATGGCAACAACTTTGGGACACTGTTAATTTTGTACCTACAACAATCATAATGGGGAAAAAAAATATTATTATAATTATTATTATTTTAACTTTTGGAAGTTGCATTCAAAACAATTTTGTCTCAGAAATCTGAAGGGGCACGTGCCTTTGGTTTTTAGTAAAAATAAAATGCTACAAAGAAGCACAGAAAGGACTAGCAATTATATTTTATAGAGACACCTCAGCTCAGCTCAGCAAAAAAAAAAAAAATAATTCAATACATAACCCTACCTTCATTTGCAAATGAAGATCCTACACAAACCAAGAAATGCTTTAATTGTCTGAACATTAAGGGAAGCCCTCAGGTCTACAGCATATAGATTCTCTTGCAACCTGCCCCATTAACTCTGATTTATAGTATCATCACCTTAATAGCTTCAGAGCCTCATTCTTATGCAGGGTGCGTCATGTGTCCTGTTTTCTCTGACTGTCTACCTGCTGCTTTTCAATGTGGTTTACAAGCTTAGACCCAGCAGTAGCAGGTAAACATACACCTTTCCCTTTCTGCATCGCTCTCTCTCTGAGCCTCTCAAGTCCTGTTTGCTCTCATCTATATAGCATTTGATCTGAGCTGAAGCAACAAAAATCCTACTAACTTAACTTTTTTTTTGTGTTGTTTCAAAAATAGTGTAGATTTCCAGCAACAAGCTAGATTTAGCATTGTGTAATATGGGGGACCAACAGAACCTCTGACAGCTGTTATGTGAATGCTTATTTAGTAGCTTAGCGTAGCTACTAAGCAATGGTAGCTTGACTATAGTTTAACCACTTAAAATGAATATCTTACAGTACAATTTCAAGGTAGATTACGGGATCTGAGGCATGAATCACACACGCGCTGAAGTTTATCTCCTCTCGTCTCTTAATTGAGCACCAGAGAGAGAGAGAGAAGACCCCCTGTATGGCAGAGCTCTTTTGGACGGGGTAATTAATTGCATTACTGGCTGCATTATAATTGAAAGAGGAGAAGGAGCTGGGGGTTCCTCCCCAACAGAGATCAGCATTGAACGGGCAGGTGAGTGTTCAAGAAAATCGAATAAGTTGCTGTTGATGCAGGAAGCTCTACGCAAAATAAGGTGAGGCACTGGCTTATCAGCCACATTCTCGTGCTGTTTTGCATTTCAAATCTAGTCAAAGACCCGTCTCACGCTTTGATTGACAGTTCAGACAGGTACATAGGCAGACGTGTGTGTGAAAACCCTCTGAAGAGTGAATCATATGGCTCGGCTCATTCATTCTGATCCGGGAGACTATAAAGTAGGCTAATCTTCTGTGTTACAATTACTGGTAAAAGAGTTTTGTTTCTACACAATTTGGCTAATTAAAGTTTCCAGCCTTTATCTGTGCAATGTTTGGAAGATCTGAGTTTGTTGAATGTCATATTCAGGAAAAAACGTGATATCGCTTTTTATAAACATGACCGCATGTGAAGCTATGCACGCTGTGTTTTCTTCCAAGCAAAAGAGTGTATAAAAGCCATGTGCTGAAGAGGAGTGTAATTTCTCTGCCACTGCACTTCCCCGCAACCCAGAGGTGCACTTATCCCTGAAAAAACCCTCATGCAATTTTATCATCAAACACGCACCTGTGAAAGCCTAGCGCGAATGAGGGCTGAAAGGAAAACCGTTTTTCATGTTCATATACAAACAAATACAAATCTAAAGCAAAGCGAAGGAAATGGCGGACTTAAGGAATTCACAACATGTTGTCAAAATTGACTGATACATAATGGAAATGTAGTCCGTGTTGTGCTTAGGGGAGTGTGGAAAGAGCCGGAAACAATCAACCGGAGCCTACTGGGTCTCATTCTCCATCAGTGCCTATACTGTATCTGTCAACAGCACGTCTGCCGCCTCTTCTATCGCCTCTGACACCTCGGCACTGACCCAAAGTGCTGGAGTTAGGTTAAATTTGCCAGCTATTTTCCCATCTTTCGCTTCTTTTCATATAAAACCCCTAATATCCGCATAGCCACGTCTCTCGTATACGCATACGATCGAAACCTGTGTCTGCACTCAGCACAAAATCAAAGATGACCTTGTCATCTTCAGGCAGGATGATGTGAGGAAGAAAGTACCTGTATAAATCAAGCAGAGAGGATATAGCATGCCGAGCAAGCGAAAATGTTGGACCATATTAAAAAATGCTTCTCTCATAGGAAAAATTGCTATACATAAAAAATGTGATGCTCATGAACATTAACGTCTTACTAAAGCAGAAACTAAGGATATTATTAGTGCATCTTAGTCAACACGAGTCAGACAACATCATAAATCACAGTTAACAAAGTGCTGAACACACATGATGTGGAACATTAGGACTTCTGTTGTGGATCACTGAAGTGTGTTCTTGGGGAAGAGCACTTTTTGAATTGGTGAGTGATAATGAGTTAATTCACTGGGGGGGCGTGACTGTTTAAGCTCGGGGCTTGTAATCAGAAGGCTGCTGGTTTAATAGGCACAAGGAACGAACAATTACCTTAGTGCCCTTGAGCACGGAACTTTAGCCCAGGTCACTACAGAGAGACTGTCACTGTTAGAAGTGTACTGTAAGTTGCTTTGGATAATAGCCCGTATTAAACTTCTTACATGACATGTCAACTTCCTGAGCTCGCTCAAGTTTATGAAGGAAGGAATAGGATGGATGGACAAATATAGATAGATGGAAAGATTGGATGGATTGATGGATGGATGGAAAGACAAATACAACTATAGATACAGTAGATGGAAAGTTAGCTAGATAGAATGTTACAAAGATGGAATGATGGATGGATGGATAATGAATGGAAAGATAGAAAAATAGATAGATGGAAAGACAAATACAACTATAGCTATATGGAAATACCAAGATAGAATTTTACAAAGATGGAAAGATAGCAAGATAGAATGGTACAAAGAAGATGGATGGATGGATGGACGGACGGATGGAAAGAGAAATGCAACTATTGATAGATGGAAAGATATAATAATGGATGATGGATGGATGGAAAGAGATATGCAACTATTGATAGATGGAAAGATATAATAATGGATAGATGGATGGATGGATGGAAAAATAGATTGATGGAAAGACTTTACAACTATAGATAGATCGAAAGATAACAAGATACGATGGTACAAAGATAGAATGATAGATAGACAGAAATTATAGAAAGATAAATGATAGACATGAAAACAATAGATAGAAAAAAGATAGAACAATAGATGAAAAGAGACAGATGGAAAGAGAACTATCGATAGATGGAAGAGACAAAATGACAGAAAGATAGAACGATAGATAGTTGGAGAGATAGAAGGACAAAATTATAGATAGAAAGATAGACAAAATGACAGAAAGATAGATAGATGGAGAGATAGAAAGACAAAATTATAGATAGATGGAAAGATAGACAAAACTATATAGATAGAAAGATGGAAGAAGAACAATAGATGATAAGATAGATGGAACAATGGAATGATAGAAAGATAGATAGAAAGAAAGGCGGAATGATGGAACATTTGTTTTGGGTGCTCTTTTTAACGTACAACAACTTTTTCAGCAGACCTTGGGTCATGTAACAGTCCAGACGTTAGTTTTAAGAAATTTAGTTTGTCCTTGTACTAAAGCCAGAGCTTCTCCATGTAGCAAACAGCACCTGCTTTGCATTGCTTGTCCTTTATTGATCCCTGGTTATTGCAAGCAGTGTCTATTTAAACCATAATTGATTTCTTCCCTCATAATATGTCAGTGAAAATGGATTGAACCAGCCCATCAGGTGTTAAACTAACAATCATATGAAGGGGGAGTAGCTGTGAATAATGTCAGGGGAGTAGAAATGAAGAAAAGCACTTTCCCACATGCACATCTACCTGTTAGCGTATGAAAACAGATGGCTGAAGGTACGGTTCCGAGGGTTTATTCAGATTATATCAGCATTCACAAAATTTCATATTGCGCTTCTCACTTCACTTCACAAGGCTCTGAAAAACTGTAACGTCTAATCAGAATTGATGTTTCTGTTATGGAGATCAACCTAATTGAATAATTTCACAGATAAAGGAGTGAAAGATAAGCTGAACTAATACCCCCTCATTCAGACGCTGCAGGTTTAAGTTTGCAGGTAACAGCACCAGGCATCAACAAATCACACAGATGCAAGAAAAACACTTCATAAAAAGTATAGTAGTGGGTTTTACAGCAGGTTCTATGGATACAAGGTATTTTTTTTAATTAATTTAGAGTTCTGGATCTTAGGATGAAGTTGAATGGCTTATTACAGCAATCAGATCTCATGCGTCTGTCATTCACTCGGTTTATGTTCAAGTGCGTCATGTTGCCATGTGAACGTGTGCTAGCTTAAGGCATAGTCGTTTTGAAAAGTGTGATGAATGCCAATAGATGCATTAAGCAGAAAGCCATCTGACCTGAACAGACCATCAAGAATGGGGCTTCTAATGGGTTAAGCACCTGCCTTCTGCACTACATTTTAACTTCTCTGATTCTGTCATTAACAAAAACATTTTCTCTTACGTCTGGACTCTGAAAGGACAAAAGGTTAAGAGTATCTGGGTTCCTAGTTTTTGAGAGCATTAAAATTTCGCCAAAAACAGGCTTGATCCATAGCTAAATGTGACAAAAAGGGGGGTTGGGAATGGGAAAGTGTTTTAGGGTAGTATAGGATGCGTGACATTTTTATTCCCTCATTTAATTCACTCCTAACTAATAAAACAAAAAGGAAAATATGAGAACAAACCAACTGAGAACAATGAACTAGTTGGAATGCGTGTTCTAGCGGTGCTTTAACTGGTGTTTAAACAAATAATAACAGTGACTGAACAGTACATTGTGTGAATAACTGAAAATATAATTGTGTTTTCCCCTTTTTTCCTCAGTTGCTAAAAGATAATTACGTGTTTAGGCTTTGAACGTCCCTGATGAATTTCCATCTTGGCTAGAAAAATACAATACAAAACACAATACACATAAAACACAGACAAAAAGCACACAAAGAACATTAAAATAAAGAGAGAGAGAAAACACTGGCAAGGTTGTTCAATGGAAGCACCCAAGCTGTTCTGGTAACAGCATAAAGGGTGTTTTATCCTCTCTTGTTAAATTCAAATTGTCCTAAATACATTTGGTTCTTTTTACTCAAATAACTCAGCAAGTTTTATTAAACCAGATACAGGTCTTTCAAAAGGTAAATTGTAGTAGTGTGAATATCAAATTGAAAAGGATGTGATTTAATTAAATAAATGTATCTGCTGCATGTTTCAAAGTGAAGCATAGCTCATGATCTGGTGTTTTCAGTGTTCACATGCATTTGGAAACAAAACACGCACCAAACATCTTCCCAAATCCCTTATAAACCGTCTGTTTGTTAGTTGTAAGTTGTACGGGCTCCCCACGTTTCTCACCCAAAAAAAAAGTTGGTTTAACGTTAAAAATGAAGAAATGAATCTTCTGTAATCAACTGTAATTTTACAGTTGTACTATACTTTGTTCTCTTACGAGAGGTTCTCTCGTACTGTGTAGTATCTTACGCTAGGGGAAAACCTCTTTTCCAAGGGATATTGAAGCCAAAAATTATCCTTAATTTTGAACCTTAATCTAAAACGTGTTGCGGCAGCATGCAGACATAGGCAAGACGGTTCGCGTGCCTATTGGCTGTCCTGCGGCAACTGCAGCAGCCTATCGAGAGAGGCCCTTGGTGACGTCAGATCCAATGGGGGAACTCCGCGCCCACTACGTCACCGGCTTTTTCTTCCTGAACTTCATGAAGAAGTTGCGAAGTCTTGGAACTCCCCCTTCTCAGCCAGAGTGAGTACCCCTGTCTCTGCAGCATTCTCCGTGGTGGACGGTGCTAAAGACAGAGGATATCACTCTCTTCCTCCAGTAGAAGAAGCTGTAGCGGGCCATCTTTGCCCGCTCTCTGCTGGACTACGAGCTAAGACGGCGCTACCTTCTAAAGCTTGCCGCACTACTTCTTCGCGCCGCGAAATCCGCTGCACAGGCCATTGGGCGGAACATGGTTTCTCTCACTGTTGCTGAGAGACACCTATGGCTGACGTTATCTGAGATCTTTGGATCATCCGTCAAAGATTATGCGGATAGATTCGCTGAGGTTCAGAAGACGTCACAGGCTATGAAGCACTTCTTACCAAAGCGCTCTAGCTTCGCAGCAGATCGCCCAAAACAGCCGTATACTCGAAGCTCCCAGCCACAGAATCCGCCCGCCACCGCTTCACAGCGCCGTCAAGCCCGGGACCAGAGAGCACGCTCTCGCTCTGCCGGCCGCCGCCACCCTCCGCGTGGGCCCTGGCAAAAGATTGAGATAAAGCCTGAGGCCTCAAAGTCTTCCTAGCCCTCCTAGGAAAACGACGGTGTTTAAGTCTCGCCATGGCCAGACTTCCACCGAAACTTTTCGCTCGTTCAGTTCCAGAATATGCGACTGTTCCAGTGTATTTTGCAGTAAACAAGCCGGTACCACGGCCCGCTTGCCTGCACACAAATGTCATTTCCACGGCGACCCAGATAAATCACATAAAGAGTGTAATTTCTGGTATTCCAGCCACGGCCGATGGTGTTGTGAGTGTAATAAAAATGCCCACGACCCAGTGTTCATTCCTACACACAAGCACAGCCCACCATAGTACAGGGCTCGCACAAATAAAATCGACTCATGTCGATTGTGCATTAAATTTAGTGAATGTGCCCACAACCCAGTGCCCACAAACACTACACTACATGTCCCACGGTTTCTGTAAAAACGAAACCAACACACATACAGTCAGCTCAGGCCAACGGTGTTTTCAGTGCAGTAAATGTGCCCGCTGCCCCGCGCCCACATTCACTCACAGACATGTTAAGCCCCACAGGGTTTGCCCCGCTCGCTCTCTCTCAGCAAACTGCCATAATGGAGTCGAGCGTGGCCAGGCTGCCCGCCGAGATCGTCCTGGCCCCCGCCTAAAAAGCTGCACGCACAGTGTTTACTTTACAGCACACCAAAGCTCTCCAGTCGCCACTATGTTGCGGCCAGAGCCCAGATCTCATTATACCCCTAGCTATTCATGCAAATGCGTGGGCAAAGCTTCCCGGGGTATCAGAATGGGTGCTGAACATTATAAAAAAGAGGCTATTCGCTGCAGTTCGCTCATCTACTTCGAGCCGAAATAGCGAAACTATTGAGCAAAGGGCCCATAGAGCCTTTATCTGAAGCTCACAGCGAAGGGGGTATATACAGCAGTTTTTTTCTGGTACCGAAAAAGACGGGGGTCTCAGACCCATTCTAGATCTAAGACAGCTGAACAAAGTGCTTGTGAAACGCCAGTTCAGAATGCTGACAACCAGGAAAATCCTCGCACAGATTTGCCAAGAGGACTGGTTTATGTCAATAGATCTGAAGGACGCCTATTTCCAAATACAAACAGCGTCACGTCACAGGCGATTCTTGAGATTCGCCTTCGAGGGCAAGGCATATCAATACACAGTCCTACCGTTCGGCCTGTCCCTACCACCCCCCGTACATTTACAATGTGCATGGATGCGGCTCTCGCACCCCTGAAACTTCGGGGCATGCGAGTTTTGAACTACTTGGACGATTGGCTGATTCTAGCTCGATCACACTCAGAGCTCATAGAACGCAGGACCATATTACTCGAACATCTCGAGAATCTAGGTCTCAAAGTCAATTGGGCGAAAAGTTCGCTGTCTCCCAGTCAGAGAATGTCTTTTCTGGGCACAGAACTGGACTCGCTGTCTATGACAGCGCGACTGTCACCAGAGCGCAGACTGAACATTCAGCACATCCCGCTCAAAAGGTTTCAGAAAATGCTGGGTCTCACGGCCTCAGCATCATCAGTACTCCAGTTGGGTCTGCTTCGCATGCGCCTGCTGCAGTTGGCTAAAAATCGCGAGTACCACCTCGGGCATTGGCCTCCGGTCTGTTTCGCCTCAAGGTCGATCAGAAATGCGTCACAAGCTCTGAAACCTTGGAGAGCAATCGACTGGTACCAGTCAGGTGTAAACCTGAGGACTTCCTCGAGTGTGAAGGTGGTGTCCACGGGGGATGGGGAGCGCTGCTCGAGGCCAGACCGTTCCAGTGGTCAGAACGGGAGAAGCTTCTACACATAAACTGTCTGGAAATGATGGCAGTCGACAACGCGCGAGACGGTCTTGGTCCGCTCGCACAACATGTCAGTGGTGGCCTATATAAATCGCCAGGGTGGCGTCAGGTCACGAAACCTTTACAGGCTGACGGAACGCCTCCTGGTCTTGGGCTCAGCACAATCTGCGCTCATTGAGAGCAGCACGTGTGCCTGGTCACCTGAATTTGGGACCAGACAGACTGTCCAGAAACAATGTTCCAGCAGGAGAATGGTCTCTACACCCGCAGACGGTCCTACTGCTGTGGGAGACATTCGGCAGAGCGCAGGTAGACCTGTTTGCGTCCCAAGAAAATGCTCACTGTCCAAAGTTTTTCTCCAAGAGCAGGGATCGCTGGCCCACGTTTGGCCCCGCTGCCCACTCTATGCCTTTCCCCCCGTCTCGCTCCTGCCTCAGGTATTGGAACGAATCAGGGAAAACGGATGCTCAGTGCTACTTGTGGCTCCGCTCTGGAAAAACCAGGCTTGGTTCCCAGTTCTGATAAAGCTGACAAGCACTGCCCCATGGCCAATACCAATGAGGAAAGACCTCCTCTCTCAAGGCAAGGGCTCGATTTTGCATCCTTGCCCGGAGCTGTGGTCCCTACATGCATGGGCCATCAACGGGTACCCGCTAACCTCCCGGAGGGAGTGTTAAACACCATCACGCGGGCTAGAGCCCCGTCTACTAGACCAGGGGTTTTCAAACTGTGGGTCGCAGATTGGGAAGAGGTGGGTCGCGCAATCACTATATTGGCTGCAGGGTGCAGCTGAATTTACGTTTCGTGAGTGACACAAACAAACAGGTTGCACGATGAACCAACGTTAAATAGAAATCGGTATATTTCTTAGAGCGATTTAAAGTTAGATAAATATGTCAGTATTGTGTTTCATGAAGCGCGAGCGTGCGACTTCATGTGCAAACAATTTTTTTTTTTTTTTTTTTTTTTTTTTTTGCTCAGAGCGGCTTCGGTTCATTAAGCAGTTTGGTGCGCATTATAAACGAGAAGAAACTCGTTTACTCCAATCACTGCACTGTATTCTGCATGAGATCGCATTACAACGGAGAATTCAAATGTCACGAAAGGCTGATTCAGGTCTGGGCTGCGTTTCCCAGAAGCATCGTGAGCTAAGTTGATTGTAGAGACCTGGTGGCAATACTTCTACGATCTACTTTTGCATACGATGCTTTTGGGAAACGCATTAATCTCTGTCGTCTGTTCAACACAGCGCTGTTGTCTTTCAGAGATATTGTCGTCGTAAGAGTGCGTTGTTTTGTGTTCCCTCGCATGCATTTTGATAGCTACCAACGCATAAGGAAAATATATATGTAAAAAGCATTTAAAATGTATACACACACAATTCTAGGTCCTGGGCATACTGTCAAATAAAATTATTAGTCTATTATTATTTTTTTATTCAGATTTTTTGTCATTTCAAACCTTTGGTTAAGATTAAGCTTACTTAATCTTTTTCATTTCTTTAAATTTGTTTTGCCATGTTTGGGTAAATCAGTTGACTCAGCAGACAAAAACCACTCAGTATTCTTCACATTATTTCAACAGCCACTAGGCTACTATTTTAATTCTCAAACTTTTTGATAATGTACCATAAGTTTGTATTGTAATTAAACTTATATGTCAGATGACAAGGAAATAAACTGCTCTAAAGAGAACTAACCACCCCACATTCATTCTTTAAAATTATTTTGGTGGGTCTTGAGATAGATTATTCTTGTCTACATGGGTCCTGGAATGGAAAAGTTTGGGAACCCCTGTACTAGACAACTCTATTCCTCAAAATGGTCTGTGTTTTCTGGCTGGTGCAAAGCTCGAGGCTTTTCAACCCTAGACTGTGGGGTTACGGAAGTTCTCTCCTTCCTTCAAGAGCTACTGAATAAGGGCAGAACCCCATCCACGCTCAAGGTTTATGTGGCGGCCATAGCAGCGTTTCTTAAACCAGCGACTGGCCAGTCACTGGGGAAGAACGATCTGGTCATCCGCTTCCTTAAGGGAGCTAAGAGGCTGAATCCTCCAAGACCCCCTTCAGTCCCCATGTGGGACCTTTCGACGGTTTTGGAAGCTATGAAAGGTGCCCTGTTCGAGCCAATCCATTTATCAGACATGGAACATTTGTCGTTCAAGACAGTGTTTCTTATGGCTCTTGCTTCAGAGAAGCGCATAGGGGATTTACAAGCGCTCTCAGCAAGTGTGATGTGTATGGAATTTGGGCCAAATGACTCATGTCATACTCAAACCAATACACGGGTACGTGCCTAAATCCCTCAACACACCGTTCAGGGCTCGGGTTATTTCCCTGTCTGCCCTGCCGGTTTACATCGAGGAAAAGGACGCAAGCTTCCTTTGCCCAGTCAGGGCATTAAGAGCTTATGTGTCTCGCTTGTCTGTTTTCAGACAGACTGAGCAACTCTTTGTTTCGTTCAGCGGACGTACTAAGGGACTAGCCGCATTGAAACAGAGCCTATACAGGTTGATAGTTGATGCTATAGTGCTGGCCTACACTTCTAAAGGCTTGCAGTGTCCTATGGGTGTCAGAGCACACTCCACAAGAGGCATGGCCTCGTCGTGGGCTTGGTATAGCGGGATTACCTTGCAGGATATCTGTATGGCGGCAGGCTGGGCCTCCCTGTCTACATTTGTAAGGTTTTATAACCTAGAGGTTCCCGCCTTACAGGCTAAACTACTTTCGGTCTAAAGATCAGTACTGTCTGCCCCGTTGCTTCGGCTCAGAATACTGAGACCGCTTGAGCACCGCTCGCTGATCGATAAAATAACTCCATGGGCAATGAGTAAGACCCATACTGTTACCCAGTTCAGGCCGAACATATTCACCCTGACTGTGTGGAACACTGTTGATGTGATTAGCTCCCTTAGGATGCTACTTATTGGGAATTACGCTTATAGCCTCTCTTCTCAGACTCTCTGTGAGTCCCTGGTGTTTATGCACTATATGAGCCCCGGACACTTGCCCTTGGGACTTGTGTTGGATCCCAGCACGCACGGCGTTTTACACTGTGTTCCCCTAGCGTAAGATATTACGCAGTACGAGAGAACCACTCGCAAGAGAACGTACTCGGTTACTAACGTAACCTCGGTTCTCTCGAGAAGAGGGAACGAGTACTGTGTATCTTTGCCGTGCATGCAACACACTCTGGTTCGCTTCGGTGATGAAAAAACAGATTATATCAGCCCATCGAGCTGTATTTATAGGCCCAGGCCATGCCTGTCTCAGCAGGACGTGACGTAGTGGGCGCAGGCGGCCCCAATTGGATCTGACGTCACCAAGGCCTCTCTCGATAGGCTGCTGCAGTTGCCGTAGGACAGCCAATAGGCACGCGAGCCGTCTTGCCTATGTCTGCATGCTGCCGCAACGCGTTTTAAATTAATTCAAAATTAAAGATATTTTTGGCTTCAATATCTCGTGGAAAATAGGTTTCCCCTAGCGCAAGATATTACGCAGTACTCGTTCCCTCTTCTAGAGAGAACCAAGGTTACGTTAGTAACCGAGTACGTTTTTTTTTTCTTGTAAAAAGATTCAGTCTTTACGGATCTGAGTCAGTAGAGACCAGTAATTTTATTATTATTTGATCTCAGCTGTACTTTGTATACAGTAGGGCTGTCAATCTTTCTCTATAATACTATTCGAATTCCATTCATTATTTTATTTAATATTCGAATAATATTCCAATATTAAATGCTCAAATTCATCCTATTATTAATATTTACGACATTACTCAGGCTTATGGATCGCCAATGCCACTATAGCATGTGGTTGTTGTTACACGTTCTGTCCACTAGAGGGACATCTAACATTACAATACACATTTTATTCGTGCTGAATATGGTTGAAGCGCTATCGATGGTTTTCGGCTAATATCTCCGCTAAAACACTACCAAAAATCCTGAAACTTATATCGTTCTTTTCAGTTTGAATAGACGGTTCCAATGAGTTCGTGCTCGCCAAATCCGTTGAGTTTTCACCGAGATATTTGCGCTTCACGGGCGTTTTTTTACGTTGTTAAACATTTACCAATTTTGACAGTATTGTTATGATGATACAGTGTGGATAACGTGCACAACTGTGTTATGATTCAAAAACTTTATTGTACATCAGACGAAACAAAAGCATTTCATTTTCACATGTGTGTAAGCCAAGGTGGCGAGAAAGGCAAGATTGCATACCCGTAAAACTTCAAATAGTAGCCCGGGCTTTTATTTTCCCAAATCATCGAACTGCACCGGCTTGTATTTGAGACAGGCGTCTATATAAGACAGGCCTTTATAATTTAGTGTTGAGATGTTGTTCATTGAGTGTAGGCCTAGAGTCTCTAATCTCTAAAAATTTCCAAATGCTCCACGTGAAACTTCCGACCTTTTACTATCGTGTCAATTGATTTTGATTAATATGCGCGAGGGAGAGAGAGGAAGACGGCGCTCGTGTTTGATGACGCGCGCGCTCTCTCTCTCTCTCTCTCTCTCTCTCTCTCTCTCTCTCTCTCTCTCTCTCTCTCTGCTCGTTATGCGCCCTGTCAGGCGCAGCAGTCATTCTAGTCTACATCACTCACCGATCAAAAAAGGCTTTGGCGGGACAAACATTTGCGTTGGCGGCCGCCAAAAAACGATCTGACGGGTTTTAGAAGATTAAATACAACCCGAAACTAAAAAACAGACCCGGCCTCTATTTGAGACCGGCCTTTATACCCAAACCTGCCGCCACACCAGGCGTGTAAACGAGACAGGCGTCTGTTTGGGACTCGGCTATTATTAGAAGTTTTACGGTATAAAAAAAAAAAAAAAAAATACATAAAAAAACAATATTCGAATAGTAACTTCAGCATGCGAATAGTATTGATTTTTTAATATTCGAATTATATTCGAATTTCGGAATTCGTTCCAACAGCCCTAGTATACAGTGCACTCCACTAATCTTGGCACTCTTGGTAAATATGAGCAATGTGAAAATAAATCTGCATTGTTTATCCTTTTGATTTTTCATAAAAAAATGCACAAAATTCTAACCTTCGGTTGAAGTAAAACAATTGAAAGTGAGGGGAAAACTCATATTGTTAAATAAATGTAACAGCTCTAAATCTTTTTCTATAATGCCTTATGAGTTTGGAGAACACCTGGTAAGAGATCAGAGACCATTCCTCCATACAGAATCTCTCCAGATCCTTCAGATTCCCAGCTCCATGATGGTGCTTATTCTCTTCAGTTCAGCCCACTCATTTTCTATAGGGTTCAGGTCAGGGAACTGGGTCTGCCATGGCAGAAACTTCATTTTTGTTCAGTGCAAATTTTTGATGTTTGTTTTGGACCATTGTCCTGATGGAAGATCCAACCATGGCCCATAGATTTCTAGCAGAAGCGGTCCGGTTTCGATTTTTTATCTGTTGCCATTTGCTAGAATCCATGATACCATGTCTGAACAAGATGTCCAGGACCTCCAACAGAAAAAATGTCCCACAACATTAACCCCTTTAGGTTCAAAGATCGCCGACGGCCCCAGATTATTGTTGTTCAACATTCACTGCCCGTTAAAACATCACACTCTTACTTGACAGTTGACAAACTGAGCCTTATTAGAAAGATTAAAGACTTCGCTATTTGATATTCGATATACATACATATAGATAAAACTAGGTTGCAGTGACATTAATTTCTTAATTTATGTCAGGAGTGCAAAAAAATCAATCAGTAATGTTTGTTATTTTGAATAGAATATCATCACTCATATGAAGTCAGTCACATCTTCTCTGGTTTATCTGATGTTCACATAGATGCACTAGTCCGTTGGGGCTTATATTTGGAGAAACATACACATAAATAAAACATAAACAACATTAACATCACGCTTCAACATAAAGCTCAGGAAAAAAGAACCATTGGATTACACAGACATATCATGGATACATTGATACCATTAATGCTGTGTAGAGACCAACATGCTGCTGGGAGAAATGTTGCAGTGCTATCATTTTCCCAATAGCACTGCAACACGCGGTTAGGATCGTCGTAACTTTCATTTTACATTTTTTAATACTGTGCCTGTTTCCCAAAGCAGCACACTATGTTCATTATAAAGTAGAACTTAAAAGCCACATTAGAGGAGCTGTCACACCCCGGGATCCTGTATGGTGGCCAAATCTTTCAGGACTTGATGTGTTTCCAAACTGAAACCTCACGCAGACAGTTTACCAAACAAGGAAATTTTCACATTTTTAGTGTTATTTCTGAGATTAATAATGATCATGTGCCTTAAATGTGTTGGGGAAAATAGAAACACATTCATAAAACAATGCCTGACAAGTGACAAGAATATAAATGTAAATATAAATGCAAATAAATGACACTGTACTCATAAAAAGCACCTTTTATGCAAAATTACGTTGCACTAAAGTTGTATTATGCAGAACAGGAAATAATGGACCTGCGTGGAAAGACAAGTCTGCATGTATAGCTACTAACAGGCTCTCAAAAAGGACTAGAACTCTCTAAAAGTCGTGCTTTTCGGTAATAGGGGATGAGAGGAATTTCTGCCACAATTAGGCTGTCTGAGACCGTACTTTAAGTGCAATTCTTCATAACGAAGGCTGACATTGAAGTTGCATTATATACATTATCATTCGAAAGTTACGGATCAGTAAGATTGAGAAATTAATACTTTAATTCAGCAACAATGCATTAAAATGATCAAAAGTTAAATTAAATACATATATAATGTTACAAAAGATTTCTATTTCAAATAAATTCTGTTCTTTTGAACTTTCTATTCATCAAAGAATCCTAAAAACAAGTAATCGCAGTTTCCACATTGTTTTCAAATTTATTTATGAAGGATCATGTGACACTGAAGACTGGAGTAATGATGCTGAAAATTCAGCTTTACCATCACAGGAATAAATTACATTTTAAAATATATTCAAATACAAAACAGTTACTTTAAATTGTAATAATATTTTCAAAATATTAACATTATACTGCATTTTTATTCAAATAAATGCATTAGAAGCTTATTTCAAAAACCTTTGATACTAAACTTTGTAGTAGTGCACCTTCTATTCTGCTGTGATATCAAAATTGGTATTAAGAAAGATCATTTTGATGATATCTTAAAAAAGAAAATGTATGTCATGAATTTTTTTTTTTTTGTTCAGCAAAATATACCAGATATATTATAATTCTATTGTGAAATGAATTACTCATATAAGGTTTTGGTCATATCACCTTATAACAATATTAAAATATCGTGATTACAATATTGACCAAAATGATTATGATTTTCATCATAATCGAACAGCCTTAAATGTGACCAAGTGAAGAAGATTTGAAATATATATATTTTTCAAACCAGAAACCTTGTAAATGTATGACAACAAAGTTTGTTGTTTAAAAAAAAACCATAACTATTCCACAAACACACGTTCTGATCTGAACCACATGCCATGATGTAATCAGTGAGATTGAAACTAGAGCCAGTGAACATGATCAAATTGTCCTTTATCTGACAGGCACATTCATCATACAATGACAGATCCTTCTTTACACCGTCACCAAGTTCTTCCATTTGATCTGCTGCACTGCCTTCATGACGTCAGTAAACAAAACAATCTTTGAACTGCATTGCAGAAGATTTAGAAAAGTATGTGTTTCTGATCTGCGTAAATCTCATTAAGTCTGCATAAGAACACATTTGCATATCTGGCAGTGCAGATATCGTCTATTTTACAAACGTTCTCTGGCTTACGTCACAGGTAGAGATAACGGGTCAGCGCTAAAAAACAAAATGTTTTTGCAGGCTCAGGATCAAATATGAAAATTGGTTCAATAATAGTGCTGGTGTAAATGACAAACCTACAATGTAATATTGTACCGCAGGGTTAAAGTAATAAAAAAAAATCTGTGCAAATAACACCACAAAGTTCTGTCACTCACATTTATATTCAATCCAGATGAAGCACACCTGCAAATAAAAAAAGGTTAGGCCTATCTAATTTTTAACTGGCGGTCCTTGTATCCTAATTAGGCATATTTACTTGGGCAACAATCACATTCAATTTCACGCCATTTTAACTTTAAGTTAATTAAAACATGAATGTTCATTTGCACATTTTAAACATTTCCCTGCTGCCCCTCCTCCTCCACTTTCTCACACTTGCTAAACCTCCGAAGGAAACAAGAAAATGTGCCTTTCAGTGCTTTTCTGTAGAAACAAACTCACTCGTTACAAAACACTTCGGAAGCATAAAAACCAGATACTTTAACCCCCTTTATAAAAAAAGTAAGATGACATCTCCAGGTAACCTAATTAGTTTAAGAAATATCACTGTTTGTAAATAGGAGACCATTTCTCATATGAATTGCCTGCTGTATGCTTTTATTCAACTAAATAAATGAGGATGGCAAACATGCAAGCAAGGAAACTCTTTCTTTGCACAGGACCCCTGGGAATTCCTTGAATTTACAAAGGAATTATTATTGCAATGTGATATTTATAACATAAATGTGATCAGCACTGTCAACACGCCAGCAACAGTTATTGCTCTACAACATGATTCATAATTCTGACGTTGATACCATTGAGAATATGTCAGTTATCAAAAATTCTATATTTGCAGTTATAAATATATGCATATCTTTATATTCACCACAAATTGTTATCTACAATTCAATTTTATATTTATTTTATTTAATTATTTATCTGTTCAACTAACAATGATTCAGAATATATCTGAATATATCTAATCTGTTTTTTTTTCATACATTTGACATTTATGACCCATAACTAAATAATTGCTGCTAAAAATACATAAATAAATAAATACAAGTTTTTAATGACCATTCAACTAGTCATTCGATCTGATGTTAACAAGTTGCTAAGATAATTTTAGCATTCATTATGCAATAACAATGCATGGTAGATTTTGGGAATAAGGTGTAAAGAGTATCTGAAACCCACACTTTTACCTTACAGCAAAAATGACTCCATTACAAGTCAGAAATTCCAATACAACTTGAGTAAAAGACTTTGAAATTGAAAAATTATCTGATTTTAACAGTTCTTCAGTACACTTGTATAGGCTCAAAGATGCACTAGTCTTCAACACCTGAGACATGCCGTAAAAACAATAAACAGTTGATTTGTCAGGAGAGCACTCACATGTTTATTTTCTAAAATAGGAATAAAAACTAAACACCTCAATATTGTAATAAATTAAGGTCAACACAACAGCCTCTTTAAAAGGTCCCATGACATGAAATTTTCACTTTCTGAGGTTTTTTAACATTAATATTTCCCTTCCCCTAGCCTGTATGGTCCCCCAGTGGCTAGAAATTTAAATCGGTGTAAACCGAGCTTTGGCTATCTTTCTCTGCCTTTGAGAAAATGAAAGCTCAGACGTGCTGATCTTGAATCTCCTCCGTAGCCTATGACGTCCTACGGAGGAAAGGTAACCTCCCCTTTCTCTGCTTTGCCCGCCCAGAGAATTTGGTTCGCCCATGAGAAAATGAGCTAGGAAGTATTAACGCGCGAGCGATTTGAGTTTTTCCTTGAGAGATATCATGGCTTGCAAACGAGCGAAGCATGGCAGTTGATAAGTGTTCGGATGTACAAATGAACACAAAAGTATTTTTTAGTTCCTTCATCCGAGCCTCTGAAGAAACAATGGGTTAATTTTATTTTCTCTGGAAATGTGCCGACACAACTTCCCAAAGTTTTGTATGGTCCAAACATTTCACCATCGACTGTTTCCTAAACTTAGGCCAATACAGAGCTGGTCTCGATGAACGTCTGAAAATAAATCGATCGAGCTACCAAGCAACAATTTCTGATGTGTAGGCCTAATTGTTCAAGTTCAGACAGGTAATCTTTCTCTCAAAATCGTTCAATACTTATTATGCATCAGTAAGTCAAGCCAGTGACTAAAATATCAACTTCACATCGTTTCTTTTAGTAGGATGAAAAAATGTTATTTAAATTGTGAACAAATTATATACAGAAAGCGATCAAAGAACAATCTTTCCACACAGCGCGAGTTAATCTGGACAACTCGTTGTGAAATCAATGAAGCACGTTACACTGCACAACGAAGCTCTTACTGTATGTACATCATCGTGTTTGCATTGGTGAAAGCATTAGAGAGAGTGCAGAAACTGCGTTGCAATGATAAGATCTTCATGCTCGCGATCAACAGACTGTCCTCTGCTTGCTCAATGCTCATCACGGCAACATTTTATGTGATGGGAATAGATCTAAATACTTTAAAAATTTCTCACGATTCGTTAATCTCGATAGCTGTAATAGTAAAAACGTATAATAGCTTTAGTAAAAGTATTCGAGAGAGTTACACATGAAATACGTAGCTATTTCATTTGCAAGCATGTCCGCAAATCACAGCAGTGGCCGGTTACACTGAATCCCACAGCAGACATGCTCCTTCCCAGAGCGTTCAAATCAGAGGCTAAAAAAAAAAAGCCTTTTATTTCTAAATTATGACTATTTTTTATCTAAAAAACATACTAACATTATAAGGGCAACCCAGGAAACATTATAAAAGATTGCCTACGAGCTTCTCCTTCTGATACGGTAATTTCTCTACTGTGCGACAGAGAGTCCCGTGGTTATGATGCAATCGTTAGCCTATTTTTACAAAAACGGCTTCTACGGGGCCATAACGTAAGATACAAAGTAATGGAGCCTTTTATCCATTGTCCTGTTTAAATAATAATTATAAATAATTATTTATAAATAAATAATGGACAAATGGAGTCTTTGGACGCCTCAGATGTAAAGTTATTCGCTGTCAAAGTGACGCCAAAATGAATGGGAGTCCATGGAATGCTAACAGCAGGTGATAGTCTGCCACAATGGCGGCTCCCAAGTTTCCGGCTGGTGGATTACCCCCTTGGCAAAACACAAGATATAGTACCTTCAATGCCCTGTAGATGGCAATATCAATTCTTTTCTGCTGCAGAAAAAGGTAAGTGCCACAAAATATAACAAGTAATTGCATTACTCATCACAAATGCTGTATATTGAGTAAAGAGTATACATTTATTAAAAAATGTAATCAAGTATAGAGTAAAAGTTATACTAAGCTAATATTCTTGATACTCCCAAAGTACGAAGTAGCCAAAAAGATACTTAAGTACAGTAACAAATTTTTACTCAAATACATGCTCAAATCCATAATTAAATAACTGCTGAAATAAATAAATAACAACCATGTTGCTATTCTAAATTTAGGCATTGAATCTGAAAACTGCATCTGAAACATAAATACTGGGTGCATTCTGGTACTGCGTTATCCACGACAAATACTTGCAAAACTGCCCTAGATTTTAGCCAAACAAGTTATTTCAAGGCAGCATAACTTTGCCGTCTACTGGAACAGTCTTTATTTTAGGACTCTGCCTATGATGCCTTTATGAGATGGATACTGGATGTACCAGAAAAGGACGAAAGCTAAAACATGTATCATTTTAGTCACATATGTACTTGTTATCCACCAATACTGAACTCTGATAAGGCAGCCACAGCACAATTGTACATATTGGACGTGGTGTTTGACACATACCAGAGCAACAGCATGTTAACATCTTCATGAGGTACTATAAGAGGCCTGGTGGACTCTTTCCCTCTCTAGTCCACATGGCCATCTCTAACTTCTGCTGCAGGGGCTCTGATTGATGTATTTATAAGTTAGACCTTGCTCTGCCCTCCCCCTCTGGGTCTGCCCTGCACTTCCTACCATCAATCACGTATCATTTCCTTTCCATCGCAGTCTCTGACACAAATACAGTAAACATGATCTATGTGTGTGTGTATTTAAGTAATTATAAAGTATCTGGCACCTCTAATAAATCACTGACATTGCTTGCTGTAAAGCTTGAACTCCTTTTTTTACTTTTTCCAAATATATAATAGCAGCTAAAAAAACGAATTTCTCTCATATTTCCAAAGTTCAACTCTTCCTTGCCACTTAGCAGCATACTATAGACCAGATCCTTCCAAATACTTGCTCACAGTTGGCAGAGAGAGATAGTTACATATGGAGTGTTAATCTTTTTTATGTTATCACAGTTCTCTTAAGGACAGTAGCATTTAGATCATCAAAAAAGTACATTAAATACATTAAGTACAAAATTGGTACACAATTATAAACAGAGCTGTATACATCTGTTTCAGTAACCAACATTCAGAAAGATGCCATTTTTAAAAAATCAGATCTCAGCATTCTTTTAATTTTACACGGTTAACCTGCTCCGGAACAGGTTTTATTCTGGGTTAGAGATCACAGACCAAAATCTGACCAATCAGCTGTGCGTAAAGATCCAATAAAGTCACTCCCCTAGTCTCTCAATCCAAATTAAAGCCAGGATTTTTTGTAAAAACAATAGGAAAAATAGCACACAAAAAAAAACTAGTGCATTTGTAGAAAACCAACTATTTAGTTTAGCTTTTAGTAGTTGGATTTATAATCATCATCCATTTACTGTTGCACTCTACCATTCAAAATATATATTACTGGATCTTTTATGAATAAACAAAGGGAAATATTTAAAAGTGTCACCTTAAGAGGGATCAGTTGAAAGAATATTCTAATATTTTTTATGATGTCCTTAATTTGATAAGACTGCTTATTAAAAGTTAACGCATTGGATTGAAAATGATTTCCTGTGAACATGATTCAATTATTGTTGCCTATTTTATTCTTTATCCTTATTGTATGCTGACTGAAGCCAAACTTGTGGATATCCCCGAGCTTTAAATTGACTAAACGCGATACAAGATTGTTACTCAAAACTTTCCTCCGAAACACATAATCGAAGAATTTGACTAAATGGCAAACCTTTTTTTTAACGAAGGAGGATAGTAACCATCGGCTGCGAGAATTGTTTCTCTCCGTGGGTTTCCAAAAAACAGTAGCTCTCAATTTATTGTTTATATAATATATTAAAATAGAAAAGAGTAGTTTTAAATTGTAATAATATTTCACAATATAACTGTTTTACTTTTCAAATATCATACTGAACTCTTGTACGGTAATGAATATATCAAATAACAAATAATTATTGGTCTATCCATATCAGTCAGAATTTCAATAACAGTGCACCCCTATTAAAGCCACTTCATTAGGTCCATCCGTCTTGAAAAACTTTTTTTTTGATTAACTGTTCAACTGGACCCCGTTGGAGAACATCACTTGGTTAATGGTGACCCCCAAGGTATGAGTTTAGAGGAACGAGACAATGCGGGAAGGACAGGATGCATGAGTTGGATAGAAATGAGCGATGACTGTAAATAAGCCAGTAATTAGAGACAGGAAGTGACAGGCAGGGGGTGCCGCCCACTCGCCAAGTAAACACGTGAAGGTGACCGAGAGGTCAGGTAAGTATGCAGACTGCCAACACAAACACTGAGACCCTCCCCATCAGAGGAAGGATTGCAGCAGTGATGGATGGACCTGAACTAAACTACTTTTTCTGTCAGAAAGGAGGAGGAAAAGGTAAAATAATGCACCTGTGGCAAATTACTCCCTTGGAGGTCTTGTCGCAGATGCTCAGTGCACTAAAGAGAGCGTGCTCGTGTCACTGCGCTGACGTCTTAATCTAGAGTTAAAGGAGTTTGACATTTCAGTGCAATCACACAGATGATTCGATAGCACTTAATCTTATTGAGCACACGTAAGCCAGCGAAATCCAGTGAGTGTGTGACACAACAAAGGGATCTTTTTTCCTCTGTGCTGAGCAGTCATTTCAATCAATGTCATTAGGATCCTACAGTACCTTAGTGGTTGAATCAGATACTGACGTTTCATCATGATATTCATTATTTATTTTTGCAGATGAAAGCTTTGAACAAATGTAAATTGACACTGTACACACGATATGGCGATTGTAACCTTTCATAATCTCTTTTCGCAGTGGATTTGCTCACAAGTTCTGTGGAGTTTCTCACAAACTTCACAAAATTAATTCACATTTGAAGGGGTGCATATGATGCCCATTTACAATTTAGTTTTTTGGGGGGAGTGGGGTGCATCAATACATGTTTCTTGAACACAAGCAGCAAATCAGCATATTAGAATGATTTCTGAAGGATCATGTGACACTGAAGATTGGTGCAATGGCTACTGAAACATTTGCTTTTCATCACAGGGATAAATTACATTTTAAAAACATATTAAAATAGAAAAAGTTATTTTAAATCGTATCACCGTATTACTACAATATTACTCTTTACTGTGTTTTGTTCAAATAAACAGTCTTGGTCAAAGGCCAGCATGAGACTGTTAAAAAAATAATCAAACCTCTTATCAACCTCAAACTTTTGAATGGTGTCTGAGCAGTTAAAAATTAAAGCACGAGACTGGAGAGCATATTATTAACACATACTAAACCTTTCCCTAGCAACATGCACACTAATGCAGTAAGTGGTGCATTTAGTGCCACAATCGGAGACACTTTAATTGCATTCATTTGTGCCCAACGTTAATAAACATCTATGCGTCTCAGCTGACAACTTGTGATCAGATTACTTGAGAAAGATGCTACCAGGTGTAAACAGGGCCTGTTTTCATCAGTTTGTATCAGAAAATACTCTTCAGAAAATCAATAAGCACTGAAAATAAATTAAATTAAAAAAAGCAGAACACAAAAAAATAAAAATAAAATGCTGAGTCATAATGGAACACAAATAGTTTTCCCATACGCCCTAAGGACAGTGAAAAGTATAAACTCAAAGGGAAAACACAGTCTAGCCTTACTGTTTTTAATGCAAATTAATGCTTTCATGTTCCGCATTAGGATGATTGCAAAATAATACCAATATAATTGTCTATTTAACAGCATTTAAGATAAGGTAGGCTACACTGCTGTCTGTGAGTGTCTACAGCAATTCACCAATCATCAATTCATCAACATTCGCTCTTCATCTGAAAATAATAATGGCGATAATAATGTCAAACACAGCATAAGAGAGGTCAAGCACAATGCCATTTTATTTTACCAGAAAATGTGCTGGCAACGTGTGTACATACATGGGACCGAAATAAGCTATGTACAATAAACCACATCTGCAAGATCCAACAAGCACACAATAAATGGACACAAATAAATAGCTTGGACCTCTGCGTATTCTGACCATGAACTGCACATTCAATTATCTGTTCTGCAGTGACGGAGATATGGGCGGGGAAGTCATGTTTTTCAGTGGAAGTTCAATTTAATTCCACCTAATGCATCCTACAACCACACAGCAAAACACAAACACAAACAAACCACATTCCCCTGAACATCAAATCAAAAAATAAAAGCCAAAAGAAAAAAATGGAAAGATAAAATATAAGCATCCATTTCATAGCGCCTAAGCAATAACAAACAGCAAACAAGCATAATGAAGTTTCATACTCTGCTTGAAGCAGTCTGGCTATTTGAAACAAGGCAGGAAAATTTGCCAGTCCATCTGTTTGGCCGAGAGGGCTGAGGGGAGCCTGAGCCCCTGCGGTTTCTGTGGGAGTCTGAAACAACCTCTATAGAACGCTCGCACAGACCCACATTCACACCAAACGAGAGTCGGAGACTCTCAGGGCCAGATGATGCTTCAGACTGGTTTGAGATCCATATCTCCCACATCTAGTATCTAAGCCTTGAAGATCAGCGGCCTGGATCAGTGCCTGGAACAACTCTGGCACGTACCAGGAAAACAAATTTGTTTTGGTGAAGATGAGATTAGATGTGGCAAGACAGAGCAAAGAGTGAATACGGATGAGCAGGAGGTGTGATATTTATGGTTGGTAGCTTGTAAGATTCAATCGCAGATATTCACGAGAGCACGATTAAATGATACTGCATCTCTGAGAATCCTCCACTTCCATGAGAATCAATAACAGACAAAGACACGTGGTCACGGGCATGCTGACAAGGAAGAATTGATTAAAATATTTATAAAACTATTATCATAATTCAGTGTTTCTTCAAGAGATTCGTGGGTTACAGCACAAAGCATTTGAAATGAAATGTTGAATTTGTGGTTTTCTAGTATTAGACCGGAATCAGAAAGACATTATGTGGGCAAGTTGAAAGTAATATGGATCACACAAGAAGACATCTTCCCAACATTCTGCAAACTATCTTCTTTGGTGTTTCACAGAAGAAAGTCATAAGGTTTGGATTTTGGAATGAAACGAGGGTGAGTATATGGCTGAATTTTCATTTTTGGGTAAACTATCCATTTAGGAACAAACTCTCACAGCACTGTAACTCCAAGAGAAAGCATTGAGAAGGCATAAAGCAGTTCTTCAGCTGTGGAAAAGTCAGAAAGATATGTTCGGAAGTTCAGCATGGTCGTCCATTGATGGCCCAAATTCATTGGACACGACAGTTCCCTGCCCTCTGCCTCCCTCCTCTTTGACCTCTCTGATGGGCCTCTAGTCCACGAATCATTCATTGTTCCACTCTCTTGCAGTCAGTCCTGCTGACAAATTGGAAATGCTCATAAATGCTTATTTAACTATGGATAACACAATTTAATTTATATTTGTTGACTTGTAAGTAGCCTACAGCGAAGTGGAAGTTCTATGATACAGAGCAGCGCACATAAGATGAATTAATTATCCAGTATGTAGCCACACCTCAGTGTCTACCACATAACAAACCGATGACAGCGGCTCACAGGCATACACTACAGCATCAGCGCTTTGACCTGACGAGGGAAGAGCAGGTGTTATTCAGCATAGACTACAGGCCTCTTTGTGTCTTTAAGAGTCATGGTTCAGGTGCGCTGACATGGGTCACGTGTGCACCCGGTCTTTTGCTCTGGGGCTGACGACTCGAGCATGAAGCCCAATGTGGCAGCCACCCTCAGCAAAGCAGATCTCTGAGCCGCACAACCCCAAACACTCCATCACAAATGTTTAAAATACATAAAAGACAAGGGCTTTCTCAAAATTACCAGCTGCAATCTGATTGGCAGCTTTAGCCATTTATAGGTGTCAAGGTTCAGTTTTTGTCTGCCTGAAAACAGTCATGTGTACATGGTACCAGGCAGCCATCGTATGATGTGTCCATCCATGTTTCGTATTGAAGGTCGGCTAAAACACCTGTTTTATAAAAACAATTTGTTTATCTATGGGGGACTATGAATGGCAGGCACTTAAAAATACAATGAAGATTAAATGTATTATTTTAAAATTCAAAAACAAATATGTAAATAAACAAATCACTTTTCGAATTGACAATTAAATTGACATTTAAAACTATTTAATTTATGTTAACAAAAAAGTTAAATAAATTGATACATTGATAACTGATTTCCTAAACGATTTTTTAAGTGGCACTGTCCAAATGCATATTTAAGTGCCAATAAACATCACCTAAAAATTCCACAATAAATTCTAAATGTTTTATATAAAAGAATGTAGGCTAAAGTATACAAATATTAATTGTAATAAATATAGTTTGTATATTATATATCATTCATATATATATATATATATATATATATATATATATATACACATAAAAAATAAATATAACTATATTTATTTTAATAAAAACTTTTATTAAAGTTTAATAAACAAATTTAAATAAATTTTTGTATGATTTAATATAAACTAAACAGCATTTAAATCATTCAATTTTTTCAGTACATTAACAATTGATTTCCTAAATGCTATTTTCATAAACTTTAATATATTCCACCATTCTCCAGGATTACATTTAAATACAGATTTGCCTTTCTCTAAACATCACCTAAAAATCAACTGTGATTGATCACTTTACAGCCCCTTCATGATTAAATGGCTGATTATTGGCAAAGTGGACCAGACTTTATGCCAACAGTCAAATATCTGGATATACCAACGACTAGCCATCCCAAATTAACTACTACTTATCCATAAACATAAGCCCTCCTCCTCATCCACCCTGACTGATCAATAAAAAACACTCCCCATGTCCTCATTTCCGCTCTCTCTCTGACCCTTTTCACCCTCTCTCCCACGGTGTTGCTCTGGACGCACTGATTTTTTTGCTTGCATGCAGAGAATGCAGAAGCCCAGCACCCTGTTTGCATGTTATGAGCTCACCGTTGGGAGTGTTGCAGTTTGTAGTGTGGCCCGCATGGGCTGCATAATTCAGTCTAGCTGTTGCGTCTGGGCGGGAGCTGAACCGCAGTGCATCTCCGTATCGGCGTTAATGATGACAGCCAGGCCGATAATGGTGTGGGCTGCCAGACAGGATCCATACAGATAACCCAGGCACAGCACTGATGGAGTCTCTTAGTGTCATTACCGTCCATCAGCTGGAATTACAGGGCAAAAACCAGCAGCAATATATGTCATTAGCAGAGTCACGGTTCAACAGACAGCCCCGCTAAAACAAGGGTTGAGACTAGAGCCATCAACCACAGCCACTGCATCCAGGCTTACACACATATGCTGCTTTTATGATGTTTGATTCATCTACAGAATACAGCTACACTCCCTTCACATTGATTTCAGCATATCATTTTACCCAAGATTTTGTGCACCTCATGTTCTTGGTTTTAATGTTCAGACAGAAGCAGATCGCAAGCAGATTGTAGACAATTAAGATAATTGTAGATGCATGAAATATTAATTTCCTAAGTGGACCTGGAGGAACAGCACACACACTTTAGAAGCTATAATAGTGAGGACTTCTACAAACAATCAGTGAGTGAGTGAGGGAGTAGTTAGTGAGTGAGTGAGTGAGTGAGTGAGTGAGTGAGTGAGTGAGTGAGTGAGTGAGTGAGGTGTTAGTGAGTGAGTAACTGAGTGAGTGAGTGAGTGAGTGAGTGAGTGAGTGAGTGAGTGAGTGAGTAGTGAGTTAGTGAGTGAGTGAGTGAGTGAGTGAGTGAGTGAGTGAGTGAGTGAGTGAGTGAGAGAGAGAGTAAGTGAGGTGTTAGTGAGTGAGTAGTTAGTGAGTGAGTAGTTAGTGAGTGAGTGAGTAGTGGGTGAGTGAGGTGAGTAGTGGGTGAGTGAGTGAGTGAGTGAGTGAGTGAGTGAGTCGAGCCAAGCCGACCGACCGACCTTCTTCTTCTTCTGCTCAATGTTCACTACTACAGTACTCCAGCTTACTCTTGAAACTTTGAATTGCGGTCCTGTCAGTATTGCTGGCTCTTATTTGATAAACCGCTTCGGTAACATCTTTACTGTACATGGGTCACCGCTATGAATAAAAGCATCTGATAAATGACTAAATGTAAATCCCATCAGACAAATAATTTAAGAAAAATGGCTGGGTTCAAAACTCAAACAGCGTTTACACACCACTTTTCTACCCAAACAAATCTCTTTACAGCTGATAAGTAATTCTTGTTCAGAAAGAGCATTTATGCACGCATGTTAGATAAGTATATGTCTGCTACCTTTTTTACACGTATCAAAAATTTCAAACAATAAACGAATTTGATGATTTTTGTACTTTATATGATTAGATTTTAAATAAATGCAATTATATTGTCCTCCTACAACGGATCAACTACCAGTAAATTATAAATAATAATAACCTGGTAAACAGTACCACTACTAACTGCTACTTAGTACAGAATAAACACCACTAAGGGGCACATTCCATGTGGTGCCCTAGAATAATTTAATTTATGAAGGGAACTTTTTTTTTTACAAATGAAAATATGACACTATTCAGTAGTCCCTATACCTCCCATACCAAAGCCACTTATTCTCTTAATACTCCGTTTATTCAGTTATTCCAAAGAATTAGAATTTTTAATTCAATTAAATTCCTTTAAAAGCAAGACGGAATGATTTGCAACCAGGTTCTAGGAAATTCTTTAAGATAATTGTTAAAACACATAAAAAATTCACTTCTTAAGCGGTTCTGGTGCCAAGATTTTTTTTTACCTTTTTGTTGAAATATGTATTGCAAAAATTAATACTGCATATCTTTCATTATTTATTTCTATAAGTCATTTTCAACTTACCACTGATAAGGTACAGGGAGAGGTCAGGGAAAAGAAAATGATGCTTTGGGAGATCACACAGGCCTTACGGCGATCATTTCTCAGGTTTACTAAAGCAGCCGTATGTATATTATCTGCTTCACAACGAGGTCATAAATCCAGAGAGAAAGAGTGAGCGAGAGAAAGAGATGGAGAGAGGAAGAGCAAGAGAAATGGGCCCACTTCCTCAGGGTTTATCATTATGAGCATAACGGCTGTATGAAAAGGTTTTCAAAGGTTTGTTTAAGGTCCTGGGGTGGACAGGTGATGACAGGCTTTGAGGCAAAAAGACCAAAACACCTATTAATAGAAGCGTGTGTGCGCGTTATCTTCAGGAGTGAAAAGATGCTTCAGCAAACTTAATAAATGTCTTCCAAATCAATTATGTACAGATGTAAATGAAACAGACTGCGAGACAGATGATAAGTCTGCCATTACAGAGGTGCCTTTCTAGTGTGTTTACTCTTGTGTGCTGTAGCCAGTGTATTTAAACCTCAGTGTTGATAACATGATATTAGCTAATTAATTTCTATGCATGTTGTGCTGATAATTTTCAACCATATTTATTTAATATGCAAAAGAAGGCTACAGTATTTGGCAAACAGGGTAGTTGTCAGAAGGGCTATTTCTCAATAAATATAAGTACTAAATGTGTGGGGGTTTTTCCTACCAGTGGTTTCGGATGTTGGTTTAAAACATCTAATTTATAAATGTCTTAAATTATGCTATTATTATCATCATTCATGTTCATTCTATACACCAAATAAAAATTCTAACATTGTCACATTTTTGTAACAGCTATTGGGAAAACACAATAAAACTACACTGTCATATGGTAAAGGTCAACTATATTATGATGAAGGTAGATTTTAAATGAAAGGTTGAACTTTAATCTTCACAAAAAAAATAGTTTTTGTTGTTGTTATTGTCCACAAACATATCCGGTCAGGGCAGTTCACATTTCTATTGGGTCAAAGTTTTACGCTTGTTTTGAAGGGATAGTTCACCCAAAAAATTGTAATTAAAGCAATAAGCCCCACGAGGCCGTGATTTACTGTGAATTTAGAACAGCTAAGGGGCGTTGTTAGTCACGATGCGGAGTGTATAAAATGGTTTTATATGCTTTTATAAAATGGTTACTCCATACAAATATTCATTTTAATATTTATTTTATTCATAAAATAAATACCAGCAACAAAAAATATAACATTATAACACATTTATTCCTCTGTCTCTTGTTTTGTGTGTAAGCACATGGCCGGTTGTTTTGGGCTATGTGTTTGCATTGTCTTGTGTCTTTACCTCGTTTCCTGGTCAGTTAATGTTTTATTAGTGTCACCTGTGACTTGTGATTATGTGTCCTTACCACACCCATTGTTCTCTCGTTAGTATTGATGTTCATCAGTGTCACCTGTACCCTTGTGATTATGTGTCCTATGTAAGATCCCTGTGTTTGTTTTTCATGTCTTGTTCGTCTTGTTATCATCTGGTTCTGTGAGCTTTGTAATCTGTCTGTAAGTTCCAGTTCATATTTATTGTTAAGTCTAGTTATCATCAGAGTTACTGTTTGTCATCGTCAAGTTTTTAGCTCCGTTTATTTATGTTTGTTTTGCCCCATCGCGGGTCCTTGTTTTCCGTTTGTAAATAAACCGTGTTTTGTGAAAGTACTGTCTGCACTTGGGTTGCCAAGCAACACATGCCGCAACAGAGAATCACAAACAGCAGTTGCGCATTAATACGAATGTAATGCGGTCACAGGTGTATGTTTGTTGTGTAATTTACAACGGCTATGAACAATCAGACCAATCAGAATCAAGGAATCAAGGACCGGAACTATCCATTTTATAATCTTTCATTTATTACTCACCCTTCATGTCGTTCCAAACCCATAAGACTCTTTCATCATCGGAACACAAATGAAGATCTTGTTTAATAAATCTGAGAGCTTTCTGTCCCTCCTTTGAGAGCCTACGCAACTACCACTTTGACGCTTCAAAAAAATTCTTAAAGAGATCATAAAACTAATACATATGAATTGGGCGGTTTAGACCAACATTTTCAGAAGAGACACGACCACTTCATATTTTGATGCTTTTATTCACATATAAACATTCTAAACGGAAGCTTAAGCATGTTTGCTTTAACTTATACTTTAAGTATAGAAATTAAAAGTATCTTATAATTTACTCACCCTTTAAGCCAGGACTTTATAGGACTTTCTTCTTTCAGTCGAACACAATCAGAGTTATATTATACACTCACCTAAAGGATTATTAGGAACATCTGTTCAATTTCTCATTAATGCAATTATCTAATCAACCAATCACATGGCAGTTGATTCAATGCATTTAGGGGTGTGGTCCTGGTCAAGACAATCTCCTGAACTCCAAACTGAATGTCAGAATGGGAAAGAAAGGTGATTTAAGCAATTTTGAGCGTGGCATGGTTGTTGGTGCCAGACGGGCCGGTCTGAGTATTTCACAATCTGCTCAGTTACTGGGATTTTCATGCACAACCCTTACTAGGGTTTACAAAAATGGTGTTAAAAGGGAAAAACATCCAGTATGCGGCAGTCCTGTGGGCGAAAATGCCTTGTTGATGCTAGAGGTCAGAGGAGAATGGGCCGACTGATTCAAGCTGATAGAAGAGCAACTTTGACTGAAATAACCACTCGTTACAACCGAGGTATGCAGCAAAGCATTTGTGAAGCCACAATACCCACAACCTTGAGGCGGATGGGCTACAACAGCAGAAGACCCCACCGGGTACCACTCATCTCCACTACAAATAGGAAAAAGAGGCTACAATTTGCAAGAGCTCACCAAAATTGGAGAGTTGAAGACTGGAAAAATGTTGCCTGGTCTGATGAGTCTCGATTTCTGTTGAGACATTCAGATGGTAGAGTCAGAATTTGGCGTAAACAGAATGAGAACATGGATCCATCATGCCTTGTTACCACTGTGCAGCCTGGTGGTGGTGGTGTAATGGTATGGGGGATGTTTTCTTGGCACACTTTAGGCCCCTTAGTGCCAATTGGGCATCGTTTAAATGCCACGGCCTACCTGAGCATTGTTTCTGACCATGTCCATCCCTTTATGGCCACCATGTACCCATCCTCTGATGGCTACTTCCAGCAGGATAATGCACCATGTCACAAAGCTCGAATCATTTCATATTGGTTTCTTGAACATGACAATGAGTTCACTGTACTAAAATGGCCCCCACAGTCACCAGATCTCAACCCAATAGAGCATCTTTGGAATGTGGTGGAACGGGAGCTTCGTGCCCTGGATGTGCATCCCACAAATCTCCATCAACTGCAAGATACTATCCTATCAATATGGGCCAACATTTCTAAAGAATGCTTTCAGCACCTTGTTGAATCAATGCCACGTAGAATTAAGGCAGTTCTGAAGGCGAAAGGGGGTCAAACACAGTATTAGTATGGTGTTCCTAATAATCCTTTAGGTGAGTGTATAATATCCTGGCTCTTCCCAGCTTTCGATGGCATTGAATAGTGCCCGAGTTTTTGAAGCTCCAAAAAGCGCATTTTATTTCAGTTAGTCAAGGGAAATATTAAATTTAATTTCAATTGACAACAACTTTAAATAGTTTTTTATTTTTATTTTTTAGTTGATATTTAGTATATTTAGTTTTAGTTGACAATAACAACACTGGCTGTGTTCGGTTCAGAATCAGTGGGATCATCAAACACAAATCATATCACTCACCAGAGAAATAATGAGAGTTAAACTATTAAACCTGAAGTTCATAAACCTGTCCATAACGGCTCTGCTTGTTTTATGAGTAATACAGAAAAATTAGCAAATGTAATAACGCCATCCCATCTAACCTATTAATCAATTGACAAAAATCTGAAACTCAAAAAAACAATGAAAGTCACAGTGCAATATTTCAGGTTCACATGAAAATCCTGAGGATTAATGCAACCCAACCTCTGTGAGCCCTTCAGAAGCTTGCCGTGCTCATTGTACAGTGCTGAGATGCCATTTTCTGGTCCAATGACGCCACAGTCACTCTCATTTTGAACATACCCAGTTGCTCGGGTTTATGACTGGCATCTCAGACATGCATTAAAAGCTTTCCCTTTAGTACTGATATGTTAAGTTTGTGATGTGAGGCAAGTCCCACTTCTCCAGCAGCTACGGAGATGAGCTCCAAGAGCATTCTGGGAGCTTTGCAAGTCAGCCTCTATTAAAAATGACAGGATCAGATGTACATACACACACACACAAACACACACATGCACTCTCCGGATGTAGATAGGTGGTGTCAGGTCACCTCTCTCCGCAGACAAGTTCCGGAATACATCATCATGCCAAAACACAGCTCATTAAACACTATTAGCCAGTCATTTCAGCAAATTAAATCCCTCTCGACACCCCTTGCTTCACAAACTGCTCTGGGGTCAAAACCAAAGAGGGGGAGAGACTCAGGCAAATTAAAGCAGACCTCTCATAATAATAGCACATCTGGGACAAACAGACATAATGTGATGTTGTTGTTAATGATCAGAGGTCGAGATTTGACTGTAATTACTTAAAGAGGCCCCTGAATAGTGATCGAGTGCCCGTAATCGGATCGAGGCGCTTGTGAAATTGTGTTCTAAACATGAGGTGTGTTTTCTTATTACGTCTGTCTGGAACACTTGATTCTGATTGGTCAAATCGCATGATTCAGCAGTAAAATATTTCTTAATATTAGCCGTTGTTTAGGCCAACGCTACATATATCAGACCGCTCATCCAGGTAATTGAAACTGGTGCTACTTTCATGTCTCTCATATTACTCTATGGATTCGCTCCTGTTTTATACAAATGGAACTTGAGCCATTTTACTTCTCAGTTATCGAATGTTATAGGGAACTAATTGGTTTGTACACACTTTTTTTTTAAATGCATAAAATGATAAAATACTCTACAATACCACTCAAAGGTTTGGGGTTGGTAAGATTTGTTTTATGTTTTTGAAAGAAGTATCTTACGCTCAGAAAAGCTGCATATATTTGTTTGAAAAAATAAAGTGAAAACTCTAATATTGTAAAATATTATTACAATTAAAAATGAAAAATGAAATGAAATTGTAATTCATTCCTGTGATGACAAAGCTGAATGCTCAGCAGCCATTACTTCAGTCTTCAGTGCCACACTGAAGTTGAATGTCAATGTTGAAAACAGCTTAATATTTTTGTCGAAACCGTGATAATTTTTTTCACTATTCTTTGATGAACAGACAGTTCAAAAGAACTTTTGTGTGTATATGTTAGGTAGCGTTCTCAGCACGTGAGACATTTGTCTAAGCAGTCTCTGGTGTTTGTTTTAAAGTATATTTTGTGTAAAATTGATTAGAACAGAGACCGCTTAGACAAATGTCTCACGTGCTGAGAACGTTAACTAGTGAGCTATGTGCCCAGAAAGAAGTAATTGCACATCAGAAGCTGACAAAATGGTGTAATGATACAGCAAAATTCGGTGCATACGGCTTGTACATACAGATAATCTGAGGATCCAGAGCCTCAGCTATGCGCACACTGCCAGCACTGGCGGTTAGAGGAAATGCTTTCTGAAGTGATTTCCAATGTCATTGACATCTAATGTCAAAAAAGAGCACAGGCTGACCCAGCTGTTTCACCAGTCAGGGAACAGACACTTTCTTCAATTAATCCTCAGCACAAACAATCGTATGTGCATTTGCGAGAACTTTCCAAGTTAGTCTGCAAAATATAACATTTACATAGATTTAGAGTGTTACCAAATAATATGTTCAATGTTCAAATGATAAGATTATAGAGATTATAAGAGTTCAGCACATGGCAAAGTGCAAACTACATCTACAGTGGGGTCCAAATGAGTCCTCTTTGAAAAAGTCATCCCGAAAATAAAACTAGCACTCATTTTACATCATAATGTTTAAGTCATTTTGAAAAATAAGGAAGATTATTTTAGATTATTTATAACTATGATATTAAGCATGTGATATTCATGCATGATTCATATATTCATATTAATATCAATGTCAATATATTCTGAGTGAATACCTGTAGCTGTATAGGGCACGTCTCTTTAACTCCAGTCCTGGAAGGCCAGGGTTTAGCTGTTACCCTAATCAAAGCTAATTAAGGTGTTCAGAAATACAGACTGGTGGGTTAAATTGGGATTGGTAAATCTGCAGGAGAGTGGCCCTCCAGGACTAGAGTTTAGGGCTTCTGTGTGTGTGACTGCTAGTCTGACAGTGAGTGAATATGATCACGACAGGATATAGAAATAGCAACAAAGAAGTGAATAGGAACAGGATATTGTGAATGTGTTTTGGAAAACTGGATGTAACTTTTTGTACAAACTTGTGGAACTTGAGTGCTGCTATCATTAAAGCAAAAGGGGATATATGAAATAATAAGACATTCTGAAATCCATGTTAATTTTTCATTTCGATTCTTATGCTAATAATGTTCAATTAGAGTAAAAAAAATCATTACAAATATAGCATTTTAATTAGTGGTTTTAACCCCCGTCTATATTCAACCTCAATTGGAGAACTGATTATTGATGAACACTTTAACTTTCATACATTGATATGTGTTCATTTCTTTTACTGTTTGTCAGAAATTATTGTCAAACCTTAGTGACAACTTGATAACAGCGGAGCTTATATAAAATATAATTTATTTAAAAATAAATTATATTTTTAGGGAAAATACATACTGTATGCATTGCAGAGTATGTGTTGAAAAGGGGGAAAGAATCCTTGCATGTAAGCATTTAAAAAACATTTATTTAACTATTTATAAAGCTTAAAGGAATTGTTCACTGCAAAATGAAAATCATTTACTCACCCCCATGTCATTCAAAAACACTAATGACTTTCTTTTTCTTTCGACAAAAGGTGAGTTTTTGAAGAATATCCAGGCCACCCTTTTCCATATAATGAAAGTAAATGAGGACTGGAGCTGTCAAGTTACCAGATGACAAGAAGTATGGCAGTTACATAAAAGAAGTCCTACGGATAGCTTGTTGGACAAACAGAACAAAATTTAGGTCATTATTCACTGAAAAAGAGTAACATCTCAAGCAACATGATTGTTCTTTTGATTTGGATCTTTTTAATTAATTGAAGCTTAATTTAATCTTTAATCTTAAACTTAATCTTTTTGAAGCTTAAGCACTGCAGTTACCATGTATAGAACCTGCATGGAGAAAAAAAGCACATTTTTATATATATATACACTGTATACATATATATAGAAAAACTATAAATGGGTTTGTAATGATAAATGTAATTTCTGGGTGACCTATTCCTTTAAATCCTGAACTGAGAGAAAACCAAAGCACAGAACAGCACAACGCGACTAAACCAAACAAAACAAGACAGATCACTCTAGCCCAGCTCAATCTCTTTGATAAAGCGTATCTCAGTGGTTTAATTTCCAATGACGGAGAAATATTTTTAGCCTGACACAAAGAGGAACAAATGTCCTGAAAATAAAACAAAACGGGCGCCACGTCAGGGGATTCTAAAGTGATCTCACATCAATAGCTCAGGAGCTGTCACAGAGCGACATTTGTTCTGGAACCGAGAGGATGAAATGATGACATTCAGGGGCCCGTTTTGTGAGATGATGTCTGGAGCCACCCGCCTGACACCTCCATAAATCAGAATGACTTTGCAGAGTCACACTAATGGAGACAAAACAGAAGATTAATACGTCTCAAGGTTTTGATAAAGGTTAATTTGGTAAAAGTATGCATCCGTTTGAAGCAATTACCAGCCACGAATGGTCGGTACCTGCAGAATTAGGGTTGCCATGGATACCTGTGGAGCAAGTAATAGGAATGTTTCCCTGCATGACAACGTCTCGAATTTATTCATCTTTCTTTTATTTACCAGTTCATAATACACAAAATATAGAGGGTTTTAAAGCGAGATGGCAGACCTGGCCTGTGTGTTACGCTTATGAATACAGTATCAGTTATCTCTTCAAAACTCTAAATAGCTGTGACCACGTAACCTCTTATATATCTGCTTTACATCTAGGAGACACAAAGACACACTGACAGGAGTCAGGATGTTGTACAGTAAATGATATTGCAAACAGAGCTGCATGTTGATGGGGATCCATTTCTGATTTCTGCACAGAAACGTTTTCAAACATAACAGGTAAGGTTAATCTTACTCTGCTTAAAAAAAAAATCCTTAGACCATTTTTGACCATCTTAATTTAAATGAGTAATTCTGGACTGTTAGCCTACCGGCTTAGTTACTGTAGCAAACAGACCAACCTGACCAGTGTAACCATGGGTGAAAGAAAAATTAGTCAATTGTTTGTGTTATTATTGAATGACAATTCTGACCACCTTATAGATTTCTTTGCCATTTTAATAAGAAAATGAATGTCAAATTCATTAAGAAATATTTTTTTTTGAGTAAGATCATCAGATCAGAAATTAGTGTGAATGATTGTTTGCAAATTGGACTGATTTGTTTCATGAGTTCTCGAATGAATCAACTCACTGAATTGATTCGATCACAGCAGGTAAAAGTGTGATCATATTTACGGTTACTTGGTGGAATTTTGCCAGTGTATTTCAGTAGGAATCTGCATGATCAGGTGTTTCGTGTGAGAGAGAAAAGGTTCCCCACAGAGCTTTAGGTTGTGGTCATATGAAATTGTCACAATTTCAGACCGTTAGTCACACAAGTTATTTCGTGAAACGTTAGATATCGCAATCTGCTTGCAATCACATCATGCTCTATAGGGCACAGCTGATTGGTTCCTGTAGCCAATGAGCTCAGTGCTCAACCTTCAAATACTTGATCAGCATTTTCTGTTAGCAGTTGCAGAGCGCTTTCAGAAACCCTCCACCTTCTTCAGCTCCACCTGTATAGACCTGCTATGGGTAATTCATGTACACTAATTTGTTCAGCAGCAACATGTCTTACTTGCTCACAGCAGCATGCTGTATATACTGGCAGTAGCAAGTCCCATACTTGCTCTGCAGTGCCAGCAGCAATAACCAGAAGCAGCAGCAGCATAGCAGATATATTCTGCCAAGACCAAACATATCAACATTTTTATATCCATTACCCATGACAAACACTCAGAGAGTTTTCACGACAGAAAGCTATCTTACAGTTTCAGAGGACTTGAAACAATCACATGTAATATGGACAATTTTATGACACATGTACTTGTAAGGTGAGGTCTCATTAGTGAAATTTCATCAAAACTTTGCTGGCAAACTAGGTCCATTGTCAATAGTGTCGTGATGCATGAATCACCCTCACACAGAAGGTACTTTCAAACCAAGCAGCCAAGCAAGTAATGCGGCTAATTCACATGTCCAACTTGTACACAACGAAATCAGCATGGGCAACTTTTTGGACCTCGTGCAAACCTTCAGAGCTCTGGGATTCCTATTGAAATGACAAGATTTCACATGTGAAATTTCGTCGAGCATCAGTAAATGTGACCGCACCTTAATGGTGCTTTTGTCTTTATCCAGCAACTAGTGAAATGTAAAAAAAAAAATACATATACAAACGCAGGAAATATTAAGAGACATAGACGGAAAAACTGAGACAGATGAAGAAACTCTTTTTGTCCCCCAAATTAAAGTAATTGATCATTTGAGGAGCTATCCCTCTAGCTGAATTTTTTTTTTTTTTCTTTGGCTTGGTAAGAATAAATTAGTTAACAAGACCCATAAATAACCTTTGCCTTTGCATAGATCTTGAGTTACTGACTGTGTCCAGAAAATTAAGTATTAATGAAAGTTGTTTGAATCTTGTCTAATATGCTGCTTGAACATCTTTGTATATATAAAAAAAATCCTCATATGCCAAACAGACTTGCCAGATGTATTGCAGCATGACAATAAATAATCTAGAGACCAATTACTCTTGTATGAGGCCATGGGTCAGACAAAACAAATGTATCCCCACAGGACACATCAACATGTTTTGCCTCATCTGTTCATCCTGGGCAAAACAAACCAAAACTCCAAGAGGATACAAAAGAGGCTGCTTATTCATAATATAGAAATGTAGGTACATGTCTTTGTGAAGTTGGTATCAAATGCTAAATACTTCTCTGTGAGAAGTATTTTACAGTCAATGAGTGGGAGTTCTTGAAACTAAGCAACAAAGAGATGACAAATTCACACACAGACATGTATTAAAAAAATTTAAACTTTAACACGTTTGAGACCATGATTTTTTTTTTCTACCCTTGATTTCCAGGCCAACAAAATATGTCATATTTTTTTTGGTTTCCTTTACAAGTGATGATTAGCCACAAATGATAACTAATTTACCTATTATATCTCATGACAGGATGCTTAAAACAAGTTTAAACAGTGTTGCCATATTCAATTATTAAAAGCAAGTTTGGGTGTAAAAGTTGTTCATTTAGAGTTCATTTAGACTTACAACTTCCTGCTCAGCTACTGTTCGGACGCTCTTGCTTACTGCTCCGCGCTTTGCTCTATTGCTTTTATATTTTTTATTGCTCTATCGTTTATATTTTTATATTTTATTTCCTTTTATCACCTAATTTTAACTTCAGTACAGTGCTCAAACGCTTGAAAAAAGCAGAATTCTTTTCTCCGACCAGCCTCCCACTGAAAGCTTACATTCCGGGGAAGAGAAAACACAACTCCCTACATTCATAAGGATAAGAGAAAATGCCTCTTCTGGAATCTACTTGCTGCACTAACTGCCAGAGACTTTTACAAAGGATTGCAGTTCTTGAAACAAAGTTACTTGTGGGACCACCAAACCAGACGGAACACACAATCGAGCAGCATACCGGTGAGTCCCATGAATCTAGTGCTCCTCGACAGGCTATACTGAGTGTAGAGAAACAAGCCGATCGACTTACAAATCGATGGCACAAACAGGGAGCGAGACCCAAAGGCACTCGAGACATCAGATTGTCACGAGCATCACACATTGCCGCAGTAGCATCCTCTACCCCAGATACGGCTCTGACAAGGATTGCAAACACTGGTCTCCTACCACCGCCTATACATCTTGAGAACAGATTTGAAGTATTAATGAATGAGGAATCCCTGAATGTAATGAATGTGATCGAACACAGAATGAATAAGCCAGTAGCTAACACTAATGCTAACTGGCGCTCAAGGTCGAGCAGACAGCGGCACTCAGCTCAGAGCGCAGCCGAGCCCAGGACTCTGATAGTGGGTGACTCGATAATCAGAAACATTATTAGCAGGGACACAACTACATGCTGCCTTCCACAAGCAACGACTTCTGATGTAAACAAGGAACTTCAGAACATTCTGATGAAACATAAGACTGCAAATCGACTCATTGTTCATGTGGGGAAGAATGATATTCATAAAGAGCAGTCAGAACTCCTTAAGAAGGATTTCAAGGAACTTTTTGAAACACTTAAAAGACTGAAAGTTCAGACATTCATCAGTGGACCACTCCCAGCAAGAGGAACAAACAGGTTTTCACGGTTGCTTGGGCTTAACACATGGCTGCAAAAAACCTGCAATATAAAAGGAGTGAACTTCATTGACAACTTCAATCTTTTCTGGAGTCAGAGGCAACTGTTTCAACAGGATGGGCTCCACCCAAACAAACTTGGCTCAAGAGTGCTAAAGGACAATATCTACTTCTCCCTCCATCATCCTTCTGCAGTGTGTGCCAATCCACTCAACCTGAATGGCACACACACACCTGGACACAGTATGAATGACCACAGGACTTCACTTATGCACCTGAATGGACATGCGGCCGACACATCACACAAGGACAATGATAACACCACTCAGCCACAACAACCTCTGCTCACGGACACAATCTCAGCTGAGCCCTGCCCACAGAGCTCACCACAAACAGACTGTGACATATTAGAACTGCTAGAAGATTCAGCACCCAAGGACGACTTTCTGGAAAACAGCCAGGGAATACAGGACAGCATATCACAGCCTCCGATAACACCAGAACAACAGCCCCTCTCACCAGACACGTTATCTCTGTCTCCAGCAACTCCACTTCTGTGCTTCTCAGAGAAAATGGAACAACTGGTGTATGCTGGAACCAAACTATCCCACTCTTTTGCTGCAAGCCCCCAGATGTCAACCAAAAAACGGCAGGCCCCACAACCACCAAAGCCTGCGGGCCCAGCTCGCCCTCCTCCTCCTCCTGTGAGAGCTCTTCGGCCTCTGCCACAGCGCCAGGGCCCACACCATCCTCCAGCGGCTCGCGGTGAACCAAAAACAACTGATACCAACTCTCAGTGATATATGTCGGGTACCCGCTATGATAACAGTAACTTTCTTAAATGTTTACAAAACAAGCGGGAACCCAGTGTGCCTGTATCTTTCTCTATTGCTGTTCAATTACATGATAGAAAATCTAAGGCCTTCAAAAGCCATACAGCAAACCCATCTAATCTGGTGCCTATCACACGGCAAACTAAGATCGCTGTGGGGACAAAAAGTAAGACTGTTAAGTTAGCACTTTTAAACATCCGCTCACTTAAAAATAAATCACTTCTAGTCAACGACTTAATAACCACATACAACCTGGACTTTATGTTTCTAAATGAAACTTGGCTAGAAGACAGCTGCAGTGCAACAGTCCTCAATGAAACATCCCCTCCTAACTTTACTTTTATGAGTGTTTGCAGAGCGGTAAAGAGAGGCGGGGGCGTAGCTGCTCTTTTTAAAGATGTCTATCAATGTAAGCAAATATCATTTGGGAATTACCCGTCTTTCGAATATCTGGGTATTGTGTTAAAAGGCGCTCCACGTATTTTACTTATCATTATTTACAGGCCTCCAAAATACTCTCCAGCTTTTGCTGAGGAATTTACAGAACTGTTATCAACAATTTCCTCTGAGTTTGACTGTTTTGCCATTGCTGGAGATTTTAACATTCACATAGATAATGCAGAAACCAATATGGCAAAAGAAATCAAAACTGTTTTCAAAACTTTTGATCTGACTCAGCATGTACATGGAACCACACATAATCGTGGACACACTCTAGATTTACTTATCAGTAAGGGTCTAAACATCTCATCAATTGTTATCAAGGATGTAGCACTGTCTGATCATTTCTGTATTTTCTTTGATATACTGATCTCTCCTGCCATTGAAGCTAGATCTGTGTCTGTCAAGAAGAGATGCTTAAATGAGAACATTAGTGTCCTATTTATGAAGGCTATATCTTTAAAACCAAGCATATCTGCTGACTCTGTTGATTTTCTCCTTGAATCTTTTAACTCAAAAATTAAAAGTGTAATTGATGATATTGCTCCTGTGAAAGTCAGGAAGAGTGTTAGACAAAAAGCACCTTGGAGAAACTCAACAGCTGTGCAAAACATGAAAAGACAATGCAGAAGAGCAGAGCGCACGTGGCGGAAGACAAAACTTGTAGTCCATTATAACATCTACAAAGACAGCATCCATGCTTTTAATATGGAACTAGGCAAAGCTAGACAGACTTTCTTTTCGAATATTATAAACAGCAACTTAAACAACACACGCACTCTTTTTGCTACTGTAGAGAGACTGACAAACCCCCCAAGCCAGATTCCCAGTGAAATGCTCTCAGACATCAAGTGCAGTGAGTTTGCTTCTTTCTTCTCTGAGAAAATCAATAATATCAGAAAGGTGATCAGCTCATCCTTGAGCCGCACTGGGGTCAAACAGATCAGACCACTACCTGAGAAAGTAGTTACTATGTCTGTTTTCGAAGAAATTGATGGCAAAATTTTGGAAGAAACCGTACAGCACCTTAAAACATCAACCTGCGCCCTTGACACACTTCCCACATCTTTTTTTAAAAGTGTGTTAAACAGCTTAGAAGCAGATCTCCTAGAAATGGTAAATGCCTCACTTCTTTCTGGGAGTTTTCCAAACTCCCTGAAAACTGCAGTTGTCAAGCCCCTCCTGAAAAAGAGCAATCTGGATAAGACCATCTTAAGCAATTATAGACCGATCTCAAATCTTCCTTTCATAGGCAAGATCATTGAAAAAGTTGTCTTCAATCAGCTGAACAAATTCCTAAGCTTGAATGGATACTTTGACAATTTTCAATCTGGTTTCCGATCGCATCACAGCACAGAGACAGCTCTCATAAAGATAATAAACGATATTCGCTTAAATACTGATACAGGCAAATTATCAGTGCTGGTCCTACTCGACCTCAGTGCTGCATTTGACACTGTCGATCACAACATACTTCTTGACAGGCTGGAAAACTGGGTGGGGCTTTCTGGGATAGTCCTAAAATGGTTCAGGTCATACTTAGAAGGGAGAGGTTATTATGTGAGTATAGGAGACCATAAGTCTGAGTGGACTCCCATGACATGCGGAGTCCCTCAAGGCTCAATTCTTGCACCACTCCTATTCAACCTGTACATGCTCCCAATGAGCCAAATAATGAGAAAGAACCGAATCTCTTACCACAGCTATGCAGACGACACACAGCTCTACTTAGCCCTATCGCCTAACGACTACAGCCCCATTGACTCCCTGTGCCAATGCATTGATGAAGTAAACGGTTGGATGTGCCAAAACTTTCTTCAGTTAAACAAAGACAAAACTGAAGTCATTGCGTTTGGAAACAAAGATGAAGTTCTCAAGGTGAACGCATACCTTGACGCTAGGGGTCTAACAACTAAAAATCAAGTCAGGAATCTTGGTGTGTCTCTAGAGTCAGACCTTAGTTTCAGTAGTCATGTCAAAGCAATAACTAAATCAGCATACTATCATTTGAAAAATATTGCAAGAATTAGATGCTTTGTTTCCAGTCAAGACTTAGAGAAACTTGTGCATGCTTTTATCACCAGCAGGGTGGATTATTGTAATGGACTCCTCACTGGCCTTCCTAAAAAGACCATAAGACAGTTGCAGCTCATACAGAACGCTGCTGCCAGGATTCTGAGCAGAACCAGAAAATTTGAACATATCACACCAGTCCTCAGGTCTTTACACTGGCTCCCAGTTACATTTAGGATTGATTTTAAAGTATTATTACTGGTATATAAATCATTCAATGGGCTAGGACCTCAATATATTGCAGATATGCTCACTGAATATAAACCCAACAGATCACTCAGATCATTAGGATCACATCAGTTAGAAATACCAAGGGTTCACTCTAAGCACGGAGAGTCTGCTTTTAGCTATTATGCCAGCCGCAGCTGGAACCAGCTTCCAGAGGAGATCAGATGTGCTCCTACAGTAGTCACATTCAAATCCAGACTCAAAACACATCTGTTTAGCTATGCATTTACTGAATGAGCACTGTGCCACTGTTCGTCCGACTGTTTTTACTGTACTTTTTATTTTTTATTCTAAACTGTTTTAATTATTTCCTCCTATGTAAAGCACTTTGAATTACCATTGTGTATGAAATGTGCTATATAAATAAACTTGCCTTGCCTTGCCTTGCCTAGAGTTAGAGTTCTAGCTGTAGTTAGAGTTAGTTTGAATTGCTTTAAATGTGAAATCACCATTATTGCGATCAGTGTTAAATTACTTTTAGTTCAGCAATATGTAAAAGTGTTTTAAAGGTGACCTATAATTCAAAATTGATTTTACCTTGGTATAGTCAAATAACAAGAGTTCAGTGCATGGACATGACATAGAGTGAATCTCAAACTGGACTGTTTTCGCGTTCTCATTTAATTCACGTTTATGAAAAACACCCCTGAAAAACGGTCGGTTCTCCACACAATACCGACTGTGACGCAATAGTCGGGATCATTAATATGTATGCATCCACAAATTTGCATATGCCAGCCCATGTTCAATGACAGGCGAAACTGCGCAGCCGAAGCATAGCAGTTGCTCAGTGTTTGGATGTACACATGAACACAAAAGTATTTTTTAGTTCCTTCATCTGAGCCTCTGAAGAAACAATGGCTTACTTTTATTTTCTCTGGAAATTTCCAAACATTTCACCGACGACTGTTTCCTCAACTTGGGCCAATACAGAGCTGGCCTCGGATCAGCTACCAAGCAACACTTTCTGATGTGTAATTGTTCAAGTTCAGACAGGTAGGCTAACCTTTCTCTCAAAATCGTTCAATACTATTTATGCATCAGTAAGTCAAGCCAGTGACTAAAATATCAACTTCACATCGTTTCTTTTAGTAGGATGAAAAAAAAAAACGTATTTAAATTGTGAATAAATTATATACAGAAAGCGATCAAAGAACAATCTTTCCACAGCGCGAGTTTATCTGGACACTTGCCAAACTCGTTATGAATTCAATGACGCACGTTACACTGCACAGCGAAGCTCTTACTGTATAGAGGGTATGCGCATGACGTCACCGTCGGCCGGAGTGAATGCGGTCACGCCCACAAGTGGCAAAAAGACTGAGCGGCAGCATTTGTTTTCAGCGTGAATGCCGTGAAAATCACACAAAACACATCTAAAACGGGAAAGAGCTTTGCGATTGACTGTACAACTAGATTTGACCAGAAATCTGAGGTACTGTATATTTTTACAGACTGCAAAAAGCTACAGAACAGACTATATTCTGCATAATTGGATGTTTTTAAATAAACACTGACAAAAAACTATACAAGTTTTAGGGCTGGACGATATGATGATATACAGTATAACATTAATGTAAGTGATCACTCGGATTTAGACCTATCTATATTGTATTTATATAAAACGTTTACAGGCAAATTTTCTTCATTTATTTCCCCGGCGTCGAAATCAGGCACATATAAATGTCAGGAAACACGATTCCTGGCTGCATGTCGACAATATCCATGGATCACTGGATCTTTGATAAGTTGTAAGGAACACTATATCGAGTCCAACTTTTAGTTTAAACTGATAATAGTTTGTTTTACTCGCGTTAACGCAGTTTCCCCTATTTATTAACCTCAGTCACGCAGCAGCTCTTCTGCCACTCAGTCCCGCTGAGGGGGGCGTGTTCCGGCGGGGAAGTAATGCATTCCCTCTATTTACATGATCGTGTTTGCATTGGGGAAAGCATTAGAGAACAGAAACTGCGTTGCAATGATAAGATCTTCATTCTCGCGACCAACAGACTGTCCTCTGCTTGCTCAATGCTCAGTCATCACAGCAACATTGTATGTGATGGGAATAGATCAAAATACTTTAAAAACATCTCACGATTCGTTAATTTCGATAGCTGTAATAGTAAAAACGTATAATAGCTGTAGTAAAAGTATTCGAGAGAGTTTCACATGTAATACATAGCTATTTCATATGCAAGCATGTCAGCCAATCACAGCAGAGGCCGGTTCCACACAGCAGACACGCCCCTTCAAACAGAGCGTTCAAATCAGAGGCTAAAATCCGGGTGGGAAAAATGCCTTTTATTTCTAAATTATGACCATTTTTGATCTAAAAAACATACTAACATTATAAGGGCAACCCAGGAAACATTATAAAATAATATAAAAAACCACTCTAGGGCACCTTTAAAAAAAAACATTTGTTACACGCTGACAAGGAGGAGTGAAGCATATAGACTTCAGAATATAGACACCTGAAATCACATCATAGTCAAATGCCGTAAAGTGACGAATATGCTGGCTTTATACAGTATGGGTTTCAGAGGAGACTCCTAGTCAAGTAATCATGAGGTCGATCAACAGAGGAGCTGTTGTTAATCAATAGTGTTGTTGCAGTAAGATAAGCAGATGTTGTCTCTGAAAATGATTTGCATGGGAAAATTTGAACTGCCACAGGCAGACATCAAAACTCAGCCTACCAATCTCAGCAATCGTGACAATCAATAAAATAAAAGACTCATGTCACAGTGCATGCTGGGTACCAGCATAGTGCCAAACTCAACAAATGCACCCAGCATGTATTGCGGCATGGATCTTTTGGTTTGACTGTTTGTTTTTTGAGAATCACCATTGTTGAGATTTGTATGAGTGTTGATGTCTAACTATGTGTAATAACGTTTATGTTATGGATATAACATTATGGATGGATGGATGGATGATCATGAGGTTTGCACAAAAGATATTAAAGTAACCAAGTTCTGAACTCTTTCCTTAAGCTCTCTGGAAGTGCAGTACATTATTTGTTACTTTACTTTATTTAACTGACACTTCAAAGACACTTAAAGTACACACTGCAAGAAGACCCCGGCAGCAGTCTGAGGTTAAGTGCCTTGTTCAAAGATCAAGTCATCATAGAAAATCTCGTAAACGTACAGCTGACAGGTCACCAGCAGCCTGGTTTGAACTGATGGGCTTTGACTCGCTAGAGCAGATCTTGAACCACTGCTTTATTAGCATGACTGATTTGATTTTAACCATGTGACAATTCAACATTTTTAAACATATGCTCTATTCACTGACTAACATTATATCAGACTACTCTCTAAGCTGCTGGTTTATTTAAAATATGTATCTGTAAATAGATGAAAATATACATCTCATGCAACACTTGCAAAATTCTGAGAAACCCATCAAGATGATTTTCAATTTGCCTCAGATATTTGTTTTCACAAGGAAGATTGGCCTCTAAAAAAAAAAACAGAAAAGAAAGAAATGTCCCTGCATTACATTATTACTGTACCAGAGATTATGTTACAGGTTCTGACACATGCTCATGTTACTTTAATAAAATCTGCTTTTGATGAACAATATAGAGAGGGGTGAAACCACTTAACTTTCACCACATTTTCTGGTATTTTAGCATGAAAAAAAAAAACATTCATACCATACAATGCGACAAAATAAAAGCACCTTTCAGTACCTAGGAGCTCAAACATGTGACCCAAAGCTCAAATCTTATTGGTCTGTTTTCATAACTGGCTTTATTTTCTTTTCTTTTTTTTCTTTTCTTTTTTTTTTACAAGAGATGAACATTTTATATTAATAATTGACCTGTAACCATGTTATATTGATCATAGAAGCAATTATTCTTCAAAGGACAATAACAACAAAAAAAAAAAAATCATATATACAGATAATTTCCACAGCGAATCGCTAAAACAACATAAACAGCATGTGAAAACAAACAGTGCTATCATTCTTACTGAGTTCCCCCAATGTGTTTAATATCTTCTTCTTTTTGTATCATGTATCCCAGTGATTGAGCAGTTAGCATATTATATATTTATTTCATCTGTGCAGCTGTCCTTGTCCTAACCTCCCTCATGGGAATGTCCTGATGTTTGTGACATTTTAATAACAAGGCTATTTTAAGATGTTTTTACATGGATTGCACCCAATCTGTTTCACTTTGTTCGTCTGTTGGGTTTGATCCAAGATTTCAACATCTCTGTTAGCACAGCAGTAAAAAAACTCTTCATGTAACATCTGTCTATAATTACATACTGCCATATATTTTCTCCAATAGATCATATTACGCTGTCAATTAGACATCAGAGATCTCAGTTTAATAAACTCATCACTCCCACAAATGCATTGCAAGTGTAGAATTGATTCTTTCAGCTGTAATATTAATCACTGTACTTTGTAAAATACACTGACCTTTACAGAAAACAACAGAGCTTAATTAAGTTCATTACACAGACAACCCCAGATCTCAAATAAAGCCCTTCCACTTGTGTCTCTCTGTATAGGTCAACAATTATTAAGTATTAGCACTTTTGTATGGGATATTCTACACTTTCTAGTGATCATGCATTCAAAAAATATTGTCCGTGAGGTCTGTATATGAACAATAACTATTCAACAATTAATGCTGTTTTGTTAATGTAGCTTATAGAATAAACTTAATACACATTCATATGAAGAAATTATTCATTAATCTATATTGACAACTTATATACTTTACAAGCAAAACAAAACTTGCACATGGCCTAAAAGGCAAACCCTGCCTGCTACTATAGTAATACCAGTGAAATACACTACCATTCAAAAGTATCAGTAATGTTTTTGTTTTTTAATAACTTTAAAAACAAAAACACAATATTACTGTTTGTGCTGTATACATGCAGCCAGGGTGAGCGTTATCTCTATAGAGATAGCCTAGAAATCAAGACTCCCCCTAGCGGCTGGAAAAATTATTTTGCAGCCAGTGTAGTCTAGCAACTAGCAACGCTTGTCTGTCTAGCAACAAAATGTTGACTTTCGAGCTGGAAAAACCAAACTCTAGTCAGGCCAATCACATCGTGTATAGAGTCGGCGGGCGGGCTTAACATAATGCGACGGTTCACTGCTACTTGAAAACAAAGAATGGCTGCTGCTGCTGGCGAACAGCTGTCTTTCGATTCGGCTTTGGCCGCGACTTTGGATGATTTAAAGTTAAGCTTTTCTTTGAAACATGAACAAAGAACGGCACTTGAGTCATTTTTAAAAAAGGAAGATGTGTTCTGTGTGAAGATGTGTGAGATCGCTCTGACTACGTCACCTTCTTCATTGCTCTGATTGGTTGTAGCCCTATCCTATTGCGTGCAGAGGGAATTTGAAAGACAACCGTTTATCCCGCCCCTCGTATTGAGCCCTGTCAATGGTGAGTTCCCAGACCTAACATCCTGATGTAGGTCTGGCATGCCAGGCTACATTAGAGACTTACCGACCCCAAACTTTTGAACGGCAGTGTACATATCTTGAAGTAGCAAATAAAAGGAAATGAGCTGACTGTTCACTCTCTGAGAGGTTGGACCAAACATTTATATGGCACACAAATCTGTTACATTATTCTGTATCAGTTAATTAAATTTACACATTTAAAACTAAATAAAAACTATTAAAAAAAAAATGACAGACATTTTAGTTATCTCAAATTTTATTTTTCAACCCTCTGTTTTACTAAGACAGTTAGTCCAAAACCTTAGTGCACCTGAAAAAGAAAGCAACTTCAAAAAAAATTTGTTTCAAGCTTTGAAGTCTAGTTAGTTTTTTTTGTGGTTAAAAGAGAGAGTGAAAAAGACAAGACGCTCTCGCCATGGTTATATTTTAATTTCACAGTACTTGTGCGAAGCCCTCAGATGTCGCCAGATGAACTACCTACAGAAAAAAACTCTCATCTTAATCTATTCTCGTCATAACCTATTTGCTAAGTTTGATTCTTCAGTAGAGGAAAGTTTATATGCAAATAAGGAGGTTCCTAGACACCTCCCGTAGACAACACTGGCCCACAGCTACATTCAGGGAGCTGAATGGATTAAAGTTCAAAGGCAAGAGTCAAGGATTACTCACAGATTCAAAGTCTTCAAGGGTGCAGTGCAGCCGTTGAAAACGACAAGATTTCACCATGTCCCAGAGGCGGCGAGTGGCTCGATCATTCAACTCCTGCCAGTCAAAACTGCACAGGTCGCACTTCGGCTCTGTGATGTTGAGTTGCAGCACGTACGCGTCACCTGTTTGGCTGGTGCGGTAAGTGAGGACGGTGTCCACAGGTAGGCCCCAAATCCCTCCAATGTGTTACACATCTCAGGGTTTAAGAGTGGACAGCTGGGATGGGTTCATGTTGCACAGTGTAACTGCAGGAAAGTCAATCTCGCTTCTGGTCTCCTCATCTAGTTTAGTGGCATGCTAGTATTGGAAATAAAAAGTAATAGAGCTAAAGAATTAGTGTAGAAGGAAGCCCAGTGATCCACGATGGTGAGCAGCCAGAGAGAGAGTATCTGATTGAGCCCATGTTTGGCTGGAGGAAGCTTTGGATTCCATGAAGAGAGGTTTGTTTCTCTAACGCTCTCAGATTTGAAGTGCGAGTTTATACCGGCTTTTGTAGGGTGTGATTGTCGTAGAACTTCTTCCCACCGCCCGTATGATACAGCTGCCATTGCAGTAACGTCTGTTGGAAGACTTGCTAGAAAGTGAAGCAGCATCGGTCATGAATCTTTTGTAAATCTCAGAAATGGAGTTCATAGTCTAACAATATAATCTAGTTTGACATTTTTTTAAGTGAAGCCATCAATTAAAGATACATTACATACATTGATCTCACTGCGATTTAATCCACAACTTCATTAAGACTTCTCGCAAGTGAGCGAAGGGGTAAATGAGTCTGAACTAAAGTTCACTTTGAGTCTACTATGTATTGTCACAGTGATTGTGGCTGATCTTAGTTCTGAGATATCTTGGTTTTTATTCAAATGCTCTTGATCAAGTATGAAATAAATTCACAAAATATGGCACCACTAAAAATTTGAACTAACAATGTTTAGTTCCTCAAGCATTACATTATCTTTTTAGCCACATTAGCTCATGATCAGTTCAGTTGTACTTGTATTTATTGTAAATGTATCTGTTCATTCACTCAAAACCCCCCTCATTGTTTTAGCAGAAAACTACACACAGTAATAAATATTTGTAATTTTTCCAAAAAAGGGTGTAAAAATCTGTAAAATTGGTTAAATAAAAAATTACATAATGAGGTGAAAAATGGTAAATGGTTCTGTAAATGGTAAAACACTTTCAAACTTTGAATTACTGTATATCACATGACATTATATAGGTATACATCAAAAACAAGGTGACAATGTTTCAGGTATAACTAAAAGGGCATGTTAGTGCCTGTATATTTTACAAAGTGATTTCATGTTTATATATCTAAATACCTGGATCTACTAAAAGCTGCTTTTTAGCTTAAAATTTAACTGATAACCACCATGATAATATAATATGGGTTTGGTGCACAGAGTTATAAAAAAGTACCCCATGTGTAAAATGAAACACTCTGCTGTATCTTTAATGCTGTGGGCCTAATTTTCTGCCAGAGGTCCTTGACATCTTGTTCAGATACATGGCACCATGGATTCGATCAAATACCAACAGATAAAAAATCTAAACCTGACAACCTCTGCTAGAAATCGTATAATGGGCCATGTTTGGATCTTCCAACAGGACAGCAATCCAAAAACAAACATCAAAATCTAAACAAAAATGGGCCACTGAGCACAAAACCAAGCATCTGTAATGGCTACCCTAGTCCCCAGACCTGAACCCTATAGAAAATTAGTGGGCTGAACTGAAGAGAAAAAGTGCCAACATGGATCTGGGAATCTGAAGGATCTGGAGAGATTCTATATGGAGGAATGGTCTCTGATCTCTTGCCAGGTGTTCTCCAAACTCATCAGGCATTATAGGAGAAGATTCAGAGCTGTTATCTTGGAAAAAGGAGGTTGCAAAAACTATTTAATAAAAGGGGGCAAATAATTGTTCCCAACGTGTTTTGGAGAAAAACATTTATTTGATAATGTGATTTTCCCCCCACTTTTAATTATTTTACTTCAATGACAGGTTAGATTTGTGCTACTTTTTTAACAATTAAAAATGCAGATTTATTTTTTACAGCCATCTTTTATCATATTCACCAAGGGGGCAAATAATTCTGACCAGCTGCTGATGGTCTGTATCATACACGCAAACACAAAATACCAATAAGAAGATAACATACAATAGTAAAATAATACCATAAACATTAACGGTGCTCAAAGCGATGCTGGGTGACATCACTTCTTGTTGACGTTCAAAGTATTGCCAAACAAAACGGAGGCTAGCTAGACCTTTCCTCCTCCTCATCCCGTCCCCTCCCCCTGTAGTTTTACTGATACTTCTTTCAAGGTGTAATGTCGCCAAGTGAGATGCTTTCATATAATGCAACAAAAAAAAAATAGAAACATTACCAGAAAAACACGATAAAACGTTTCGCCACCTGAGGTTATAACTTTAGCTCCCATACCAGGACGCAATAGGCTAATAGCAAGATAATGTTAGCTTCAAATTTAGTCAAAGTTGTCAATAGGCTATGAATGAACATTTAATTTCATAATAAATAGTTGGTGAAAACTATCATTCACACAAACTGTCGCCCTACTGTGAGTTTGCTTGATTATTTACATTAGAGATCGATAGCTAGCTGCTAGAAACCTATATGTTGTATTCACCAAAGTTAGCGCTGACTGCATTGTTCTAGCTAATTATATCCTTGTGTTTGTTAGGCGAACATGAAAGTCCATTTAGAAAAGCCAAACTGGATTTACCCACCTGTCCAGCAAAAACAGAGCTAACGTTATCTGAATGTCGGATTGGAAGCCCTTCTGCCGAGTTCTCCCCACCTTTCAAAGGCTTTTCCAGTGTAAATTCGGTCATGCGTTCCTTCTCCTTTTCCCTCTTCTTTGTATTTTTTGCAATCTGTTCATCAGAACGTCGTCTCTTTGGTCGTGTGTCGGCCATATCAAACTTAAAGAGTTAAAATTATAACTTTCCTCTTCATGCTTCTCTCCTCCACACCCCCCATGTACGCTCACTAACCCCACCCCCAGGCTGGAAAACTGTTTGTTTTGTTTCGTGGAGCGGGTCCCTGCAGTTTGTTTTTGTTGCTGTTTGTGGAGCCTGGGCTGTCTACAGAGGACGCATTTTTTTACAGTGTGTTCAGGGGACAGGCAGCTAGCGGATAGTGAGGAGATGTTTGCTGTATGTGAGAAAAAATGTTTTGGCCTAAAAAACGCGTGACATCGCTTAGAGCACCTTTAACTAAATAACAGAAAATGTAACACAAATACCCTAAGGTCATAACTGATAACACAAGTAATAAGAAACAAAACTATTCAATTTAAATTTTATTATATGGGATGTAGTGTACATTTCATTTCTGTTAACTGCAGTAAATTTACCAGCAGATCTGATTCAACTGTTTATAACACAATAATAATACATATATACTTAATTATAATAGTTGTAATTTCCCCTCCAGCAGCTTCACTTTTTTTTTCAAAAGTGCAACTTGACTGTACAGCTTTACAGACTGTGTAGCTTGTAGCTTAGCAAGCTACAGTTTCAAAGGTGCTTCCCCAAACCTGCAAAGTGTGTAGCCTAATGCCTCTTGCACATACTGAATAGATATCTGGTACAGAGGTTTCCTGATCAATAGTGTGATTGACGGGGTTCTTCGAAACATGCTGAACTCATAAGGAGTGAGCTAGATTGTTTGCATGAAGGATTTGTTAAACAGCACCAGTGAAAAAATGTAGAATGCATAGGCAAGATGATGAATGCAGGCATTTGAATCAGTTTAGATTCATACTTGTATAAATGCACCAAAATAAATCTTCAGAGTTTTCACCCCTGTGGCACGATCATGCTAAGATGACAATAATTCTTCTTGAAGTCTGAAACTGGGGGCCCTCCGGCCACCTCCCACACAGGATGATGGCGAGTATGATGTCACTCTCACTGGCATAGATTTGAGGACAGCTAGAGCACTTCAGGTCTCTCTATACCTGACACTTCCAAGAACACATACAATGGGGTCTAAAAGTCAGAGACCACTAGAGAAAATGTCTTTATTTTTGCATTCTTTTTTAATTATTATTATTATTTGTAAATCCATTCAAATTTTTAAAACAGTTTAGGCTTGTTGTCAAGTGTATGGTGGTAGACAATACAAGAGATGCATGATGCAGAATTTCTAACAAATATACTTTAACAAACATGCATAGAATAACCAGGAGAACATAAATACACAAAGAATAATCACATAAACCACACTTAATCACAACGAGAACCGACAGATGATTGAACAAAACATGGAGTACTTATACACAGAGAACTAAACTAGATACAGCAAAGCCTTGAGGACAATGGTCCAGATCAACATCGTAGTCCCGGAAGTCCTAGGCGATACCCCTGGCTTGAGGGACCAAGGCAAGGACGAGGGCCTGGCAGAATGGGGTGACACCAGAGGGAGTGAGGACCAAGGTGGAGCCAGAGGGAAGGAGGAGCCCGGTGGAGCCAAAGGGGTGGTGGGCTGAGGGGCAGCTAGAGAAGCGGAAGTCCACACCAAAACCAGGGTGACGATAGACCAAGGGGGAGCTGGAGGGACAAGGGAGCCCGGTAAAGCATGAGTGATGGCGGACCATGGAAGAGCTAAGGAAGCGTAGAGTCGTGGCAGAGACGACGGGCTGACAGGCCGAGGTGGAGCAATGGACCTGGAGGCCCGAGGTAAAGCCCAGGGATCCACTTCACAGTGTCACGCTAGTGGTGAAGGGGTCTAAGGCAGAGCCGAGGAGCTGTGGAGCATCAGCGTGGCAGGTGAGTCTTTGGGAGTTTGACGGAACCAGCGGTGATAATGGTGACAATAGGGTCAGGGCAGGACATTGGGTGGGACCAGATTGTCCACGATGTAGTGTGAGGTGGGCTGGGAAGGGACATGCTCAGAGGTGAGGACACAGGAGGTAAGTAGTTCTGTGGTGAAAGTGATGAGCCAGGGCTCTTCTACTGGCTCATCGGTGTATTATCTCACCAGCGCTAACTCCTTGATGGACCTAGCAATCGGCTCCAGCCTCGGGACGGATGTGGCGACAGGCTCTGTCTCCGGTGATGGAGGAGGCTTACACTTGTTTTCCGCAGTGTGCACTGGTTCAGACTATGCTTCTGTGGTGGGCATGGGCATTGTCCCTTGGTCCGTTGTGGGAGATTTCTCTACTTTACTGGAACACACCAGGCTGTGACAATATGTCCTTTCTGTAGTGGGCAGAGAGATGGCTGCTGGAGGTGTTGATGGCCCTGGGGAGTCAGACTTAATGTTGTCGTTGTCCCTCAGAGAATAAAACAGGGAGTGCTTGTATGTCTGAAAAGTAACTCACTCAATATTAACTTCTTGTTCATAAATAACAATTTTAAGTTTAATTGTAAGTTCTAAAACTGTTTATTTGCAGATTAAATAAAAAATCCAAGATTTCTAAAGTGGACTTATGCTTTTGAACCTCACTGCACAGTACTGCCCTACAAAGGCAAATGACCTTAACTCGCTAGAGTGTGGAACTGAGAAAAATGACTTTGTAGATTTTTAGTTGTCCAGCCAAATTTATTATAGGTAGGACACTGGAAATCTAGCAATTAGATGTTTTAGTAATGAATGACCCCTATTTTGAAGTTACTGTACTCTGCCTTTGTATTGTCTGTAAAAAGTGAGAATTCACACCAAGGCAAAAGGCAGCAACTTCCACATTATCAATATTTGGTTGCTGACCACCATTTACAAAATCATTATAGTAACACCTGTATAAAATCGTCTCAGGTTACGACTGTAACCATAGTTCCCTGAGAAAGGGAGCGAGACGATGCATCGATGACGCTTTGGGAACGCCCCCAGCGTGAATGCGTCTGAGCATCAATGTCAACTAGTCCAATGGAAAGAATGAGCGTCACGGGCGGGTGACGTCATGACCAGGAAGGGATAAAAGTACATCCGGTGCAACCCGGCATTAGCTTCAAAAATGTCGAAGCAAGCCGATGACAAGGATGCAGGAAGTATCGCAGGGTGATGCATCGTCTCGTTCCCTTTCTCAGGGAACTATGGTTACAGTCGTAACCTGAGACGTTCCCTTTCGAGGGAACTCGCGATGCATCGATGACGCTTTGGGAACGAGAATACCCAAAACGCCAGAATTCCAAGTACCTGAGTGTCAGTCTGTTGAAACTAAGCACTAAGCACCTGAGAACCTGGGGCAGCATCCAGGTCTAAGCAGTAAAACCTAATGAATGTGAGCGGTGAGGACCAGCCTGCCGCATCACAAACGTCTTGAAGAGAAACTCCAAATAGTAAGGCTTTAGAGGCCGCCATACCCCTCGTAGAATGAGCTCTGACTGCCAAAGGACACGGCTGGTCAGAGTACTCGTATGCAAGTGAAATAGCCTCAACTATCCACTTACTAACCGTCTGTTTAGAAGCAGGAAGACCCTTCTTAGGTGATCCAAAGCAAATAAATAACTGGTCGGACTTCCTCATTGAAGATGTCCGATGAACATAAGTATCCAGTGCTCGCACTGGACACAAGAGGTTCAGCCTTTCCTGGTCCGCAGATGTAAAAGGAGGAGGACAGAAAGCCTGCAGCACAATAGGCCTTGGAATCAAGGTCGGCACTTTAGGGACGTATCCCTGTTTCGGATATAAGAATGCCTTGACCATCCCCGGTGCAAACTCAAGGCAAGTGGGGGAAACCGAAAGGGCCTGAAGGTCTCCAACTCTCTTAAGGGATGAAATAGCTAGCAGAAAGATAGTCTTAAGGGTAAGAAATTTCTCTGAAACCGAATCAAAGTGCTCGAATGGAGCCCTAGACAGGCCTTCTAGTACTATTGCCAAATCCCAAGCTGGCACCCTAGTGTGAGTTGCAGGCCTCAGCCTCAATGTGCCACGAAGGAAACGTGTAATCAGGGGGTCTCGACCCAACGAGGTACCCCCCACCAGGGCGTGGTAAGCCGCAATGGCCACCACGTAGACCTTAAGCGTGGAAGGACATAGACCTGACGTAAAGCGCTCCTGCAAGAACTCGAGTACTGTGTTCACAGAACAGTTAACCGGATCCCACTGATGTCGGTGACACCATACAGAAAAAACTTTCCATTTCAGCGCATATAGTTTCCTAGTAGCTGGAGCTCTGGAGCTTAGAATGGTCTCAACAACCACAACCTCAGTTGAGAGACCACTCTCTATGAGTTGGGCCCCCTCAGAGGCCAAACCCACAGGTTCCAAATCTCTGGTCGGGGGTGAAATATTGTGCCCCCGGCCTGAGACAGAAGGTCTCTCCTGATCGGGATCTCCAAGGGAGGACCGTCTAAGAGATGGATCAGGTCTGCAAACCAGATCCGACTCGGCCAGTGTGGTGCTACTAGCAGTAGGCTTATTCCGTACTGGTGGACTCGCTCCAGAACTCCTGGGAGCAGAGCAACAGGGGGAAATGCGTACAGACGTAGCCTCGGCCACGTCTGCACCATAGCATCTAGCCCCAGGGGGGCTGGGTGAGTAAGGGAGAACCAAAGTGGACAGTGCGTCGTATGCTGAGACGCAAACAGATCCACCTCTGCTTGGCCGTAAAACTCCCAAATTTTCTCCACCGCCTCGGGGTGGAGTCTCCAGTCCCCTGGCCTCAGCTCCTGCCTCGACAGGATGTCTGCCCCAATATTCTGGTCCCCAGGAATATACACTGCCCTCAGGGAGAGTACCGTCCCCAGAGACCACAGGAGGATCTGGTGCGCCAGCTTGCAAAGCGGACGCGACCGCAGACCCCCCTGACGGTTCAGATAAGAGACCACCGATGTGTTGTCTGTACGAACGACCACATGATGGCCCCTCAGGTCTGGGAGGAATTGCTTCAAAGCATTGAAGACAGCCATCATCTCCAAGCAATTTATGTGCCAAGAAAGATGATGACCCCTCCACAGACCCTGAACCGAGCGGCCTTCCATTACCGCTCCCTAGCCGGTGAGGGAAGCATCTGTCGAGATCGCAACTCGATGGCAAAGAGCTCCCAACACCGGACCCTGGGTTAAGAACCAGTGTTTCCTCCATATAAGCAAGGCGCGGAGACACCGCCGCGTGATCTTGATTATACGAAATGGGTTTCCCCTCGGGGAGAAGCCTCTGGTCCTGAGCCACCACTGTAAAGGTCTCATGTACAGCAGGCCAAAAGGTATCACGTTGGACGCTGCTGCCAAGAGACCCAACAGTCTCTCGAACTGTTTTACAGTGCGTGACTGGCCTAGCCTCAGCTCTTCTGTGGCTGCCAGGATAGCAGCTACATGAACGGGCGATAGAGTGGCCCGCATCGTCACTGAATCCCATACCACACCAAGGAAAGTGGTTCTCTGTACTGGAGAAAGAACTCTCTTCTTGGCATTGAGCCTCAACCCCAACATCTGCATATGAGCGAGAACGACACCTCGGTGCCGAACCGCCACCTGCTCTGATTCCACTAGAATCAGCCAGTCGTCGATGTAGTTCAGAATACGTATGCCCTGAAGCCTGAGCGGGGCTAAAGCTGCATCTACGCATTTCGTGAACGTGTGGGGTGATAGAGCTAGACCGAAAGGAAGTACACGATACTGGTATTCTTTGCCCCCGAAAGAAAACCTTAGGAACTTCCTGTGCTGAGGGAGGATGGAGACATGGAAGTAAGCGTCCTTCAAATCTATCGTGACAAACCAGTCCTCGGATCTGATTTGAGTCACGATCTGTTTGAGTGTCAGCATCTTGAACTTGAGTTTCTGTACTGAACGATTCAACAGACGAAGATCTAAAATGGGACGCAACCCTCCATCCTTTTTCAGAACAATGAAATAACGGCTGTAAAAACCCGACTCTCTGTCGGGTGAGTACACCTGTTCTATAGCTTCCTTTGCTAACAGGGCCTTTACCTCTTGCTCCATTACCAGAGCCTGTTCGGGATGCACTACTGTGAGCAACACCCCGTTGTAGCGAGGAGGACGATAACCGAACTGGATTCTGTATCCTTTCTCTACAATCTGCAGGACCCAACGAGAAATATTTGGCAGTAGCTTCCACGCTGCCAGAAAATCTACTAAGGGAACCAGCCTCTCGAGAGACGAAACACTATATGCGCACGATATGAGGAGCTCGACAGCTAGGGCTGCTCACGCCCAGCAGCCACAGGGGGCTGGACACGGCGAGGGAGAAACTTTTTAAATGCCTCTGCTTGCTTCTTTGACTCTTGAAATCTCTCGACGACCGCATTGACTGCGTCGCCGAAGAGACCAGAAGGCTCAAGCGGAGCATCTAATAAAAAAGCCTGGTCTTTTTCTCTTATTTCGGCCAGATTTAACCAAAGGTGTCTCTCAGTAGCTACAAGGGCTGTCATAGACCGCCCAATTGCTCTAGCTGTCTCCTTTGTAGCTCTGAGAGACAGATCGGTGGCCCGACGAAGTTCTCGAATTTCGTCAGGACCAACTCCCTCACTCTTATCCAGATCCCCCAGCAAATCAGCCTGGTAAGCCTGGAGCACCGCCATAGTGTGCAGACATGCTCCAGCCTGACCTGCTGCCATATAGGCTTTGCCCACTAAACCAGATGTTGCTTTAAGCGGTCTAGTGGGCAAAGCTGAGGCCTTCAGAGACGATGCTGGGCCAGGTGAAAGATAGCTCGCGAGCGTCTGTTCAGCCTGGGGCATCGCCTCATAACCGTAATCTTTCAGCCCTCTTATACCCGAATATAAATTAACCTGAGGGCTGAAAAGTCGTGATGAGTACGGTTTATCCCATGATCTAGATAGCTCATTATGTAAATCGGGAAAATGGGGAAAGCCCCGTGGTGGAGATGATGTAGCTGAAGAAAGGAAACGCTCGTCTAATTTACTTTTGGGACGAGCGCCCCTTTTCTCAGCTGGCCATTCAATATTTTATTTTTCTACAGCCCTAGACATCACATCCACCAGCTCCTCATATGGTGGCGAATCTCTTTCCCCAGTGTGTGTGCTTAAACTCTCCATACTCATCATATCAACCTCCTCAGAGGAAGAACAATGAAGTAATGGAGGGCTCTCTCCCCAGGTGGAAGAAGCCGCAGAGCGGGCTTCCGACACCGGGGGGAGAGCACTGGATCCTCCGGGTAAGGAAGGAGAAAAGGACCTCGGACCCGTCTCCAACCCCTCCGAAAGATCCTTTTGCGATCCCCAGGAATGCATTCTCCGTGCTGCCTCGGCAACAGCGGGTCCTGCACCCTGAGGATCGCTAGCCTGACCACTCTCGTCAAAGAGTGACAGGCGAGAGCGGAGCATGCGAAGCGAAAGCATCTCACAATGCTGGCACTCAGCCCCCTCGAAGCCTGAGACCGCATGCTCCACTCCCAAACAAATAACACAAAGCTTGTGTGTGTCCCCACCCGTTAAATAACGCGGACAGGGAGAACCACACTGCTTGTATATTTGTTTCGCCATAACTATTTCCAATATAAATGCAACAGACAACAATAAATAGACAGAGACAGAGTAACACAGATCGCTTGCTGAGACACAGAAGCTAATGCCGGGTTGCACCGGATGTGCTTTTATCCCTTCCTGGTCATGACGTCACCCGCCCGTGACACTCATTCTTTCCATTGGACTAGTTGACATTGATGCTCAGACGCATTCACGCTGGGGGCATTCCCAAAGCGTCGATGCATCGCGAGTTCCCTCGAAAGGGAACTAGTGATCATGACATTTATTTTTAATGATTTACAATTATTTATAGCCATCTACTTATTGCTATCCAGTGCTTTGGTTGCACTCTGATGGCATGCTAAGATCCGTGAAAGAGTAACGGCCATCCGCCTCCCAAGTTTCATTAAAAATCATCCCAATCCCCTCTTCTGCTGTCTACCACTTCTTTCGCCATGTATTTGTTAGTTTCTTTTATTATTTTATGCAATCCAAAACACTCTAACCTGCCGTGCTTCGTATCTCTCTGTTCAAATCCTTCCTTCCCGCTCTGTCAGAAAGCTGCTGTCATTTGCTGATGGAAAGCATTACCGTATTAATTAAAAATCACCGTAATAAGCCGTATATTGCCGAAAAGCGTTGTCAACTGTCAGGGGCAATTTGAATGGTTTTGATAGTGCAAACGGTTGAAGAGTTAAGGTACAATGAATACAGCTTGCTGGTCTGTGTCGGCGATGACACAGCCGGTTCTAAAGGGTTAATACTTTAGACATGACACAATACCTCCATTGCGGTAAAGCGCATCTTCAATTGGTACACAGTGGCATAAGACTTGCAAAGCACGCTTTCAAAATTATCACAATAAAACAAATCCCACCGCACATTCGACCCTGGGATTGGTTTATAGCGGTAGAGCTGAAAGACGCATACACTTTCACATTCAGATAGCCCCTTTATCATATGCGCTTCCTGAGATTCGAAGCTTTCTGTATTTCCTCGTACATTCACGAAAATAATGAACGCAGTGCTTTCCCCTTTGAGACTCAGTGGGGAGTGCGTTCTGGACTACCTCAACGACTATAATCCATAACACAACCTGTGGTCTGCGTGTTTTCAGTTTGCGGTGGTTTCAGCTGTCTGCCCTATTATTGTGCTTGTGAACTTGGCCCGCGGATTTATGCCGGACTCTGTGATTATTGTCTGTATAACCCTCTTGTATAAACTCGTCTGGTTTGATGTTGTATGCACCAGTACACTTGTTGCTTCATTATGATTCACCAATACACTTGTTGCTTCATTATTATCAATCCCTGTGACATATTAGTCCCACGTCGGGTCGACCGTGTTCAGGGCGGTGCTGAAGTCGCCGGCGCAGTTTTGGCATTCCACCAGATGCATGAGTGTTTCAACCAGGTCTGGTTCCCGACCTGGGTGAGGCGGGGTGCTAGTCTAGTTCTTTGTTTTATTCACCTGCTACGGCAAGAGTAACATTTTTCTGTCAACTCTGCATATCCTTTGTGATCGATATTTCACGTTTGTCGATGGAGCGGGTTCAGACCATAAATGTTTTGACCGCGTTTGTGCAGGTGTCCCTCTGAGGACATTTCAGAGGTTACAGGGACTGATGGCAGCTGTACACATAGGCTACACCGTAATTTAAATGCAGCTCATTTTTATGGACAGTAAAACAAAAGGCAGAACACCGTACAATCTGATAGGTAGCATTATTTGACAGAAAACCACCACAGTAACTTCATATTGACATGCGGCTAAACAAAGGCTGAGTACCGTAACTCAATTTGACCGTTCCAAAAGAAAGCCGAAGAGCGGTAACTGGTGTTAAGGTGTTCTGCCTTGGTTTCTCATGGGCTTTTGGAAGTTACTGTAAAGACAACCCATTATTGCCTCAAAAAAAAAAAAAAAAAACGAAACTGACTCAAGATACTTATCCACATGATAAAGGAGGTCTTGAATGTGCCAAAAATATGAATAACTAATTTTCAACCAAAAATGAAGTTACGGCTTTTTGCCTTTGCACGGCAGAGTACATAAATGCATTACCTGCAGTTTATTTTAATAGATGTGAATATTTCTACATTAATCAAAACAGTGAGTCACAGCCGACTTCTCAGACAGCCTTTTACTTTTCATCAGTCATCAACCTGAGAGCAAGAAAAGTTTCTTTCAAATGTGACAGTGGAGAGAGTTACATGCTCTTGAAAGACAAAAAGTGCACACGACATTTATGTCAAATACCAAAGCATTTAGCTAAAGATAACAAGCACCAAGGCCAAAAGTGGCAAAAATACAAAAAAAAAAAAAAAAACACCTGTGACAACAGTTACTAGCTAAACAGTAACTGTTACAACAGTTAGATACTGGATACTAGACAAAATCTTGTATCCAGTAAGAATACATAATGTAGATCAAATAGATAATACAAAAATAAAAGATGGAGACAGACCTGGATGCAAATTTAGGTTTCTAAATGCAATTTTTTTACGTTTAGGTTTCTGTTGCCATGACATTAGGGACTGTTCGTTATTTATTTAAGGGGCCACCGGAGGAGATTTGAGATCTGTAGTCAAAAAAGACTTGACCCACCCTTCGCCAGCAATATTTTTTTCTATGACCCTCCAAAATGATTGTGAAAAAAGGCATGACCCTCCCCGATAATTTATTGATTACTTCTGTACTGGTTTGCGCTTGGCAAAGATGTTCAGATAGCCATTCCACGATAAACGACTAAACTCCTGCTTTCTCATCTTGCTAGGGCTGTAACGATAGACCAAACCTACAATTCGGTTCGTATCACGATTTTTGATAAAAAAAATAAAATAAAAAAAATAATGTTTTCGGTGCTGATGCAGTGTTGACGCGTTCATGTAAAATGTAAGGGTGACGCTGCCAATACAGTATCTCAGGGTCGGCGCTATGGTGGGGCATTCGAGGGCCGTGCCCCCCTCTAGCGCTCATTGATGCCCCTCCTACACAGTTTCTAATACAATGCTAAATCATAAATCAGATGTAGGCTATACAATACCAAATGTCCAGCAATCTATTTAAATAGTACATTGTGTTTAATTTGTTGTCTAATGAGATCTAATATGTGTTGGTGCCAAGAATTTTCACGTGATGAAATAGATATATCCAATCGAAAGTTATATCAACGTGTTTAAATGGTCCAGTGGCAGAACTTTACAACAGCGTGCAAGAGATTTTGGGTTCTAACCACTGATCTATTAATGACTAGATAGCTCATGACGTTCTAAACTGCCACCAGGCAGTGAAGCCACCGGAAGTGTTCGAGCGGCCATCTTACGATACCCTACCAGCAGAGGGCTCCAACGGCCGTTATGCAGAGATCGGTAGCTCCGACGGCACTTTTAAGATGACTCGCTGTGCATCAACAAGTGTAAAACGAAGATCACAAAAGGATCTTGAAAAACTGCTCACAGGTTGTACTTTAAGCCCATATATAGTAATTTATATGCACAATTGTTGCTATTTCCGTGTTGTTTAAAAAAAAATGTATAGCCTGCTATGTTCTTTCCTACATTCTTTCACAGACGTATTCAAGTTTAAACCCAATAAACGTATTATTCAACGCATTACTTCTTACAAATTTTATTAAATGCATTTATTTCATATTTTCATGTCAATCCGTGTTCAGTTTGACCACGAATCATGCGCTGTCACTTTAATTCAGCGCCTGCAGCACAAACGATCTCTGCACGCACCGCACTTGGACGGGCATCCGCGTGCAGTGAAAGCTCGACACCTCAGACGTCACGCCCACGGAACGTTGGCTAAACCAGTCTGAAGGTCTGGCTACGCGAGACTATGAAAGCTCCAACCTGTTGACATGGGTATGGTAAAAAAATATGCACTGCAAACAAGAGTAGGCCTATGCTATGTGTAAACCCCTTATTTACACTGCACACATCTGCGGCGCATTACGGCTCCGACAATGTTTTATTCCTACCTTCACGCGGTGTCAACTCACACCAGGAGCATTTCCACGTGATTTGCCTGATTTGTGGGCGCGATCAGCTCCGGTACCCGTGTGGCGCCGCAGACGTGTGCAGTGTAAATAAGGGGTAAATAAGAGGTGAAACAGGAATACAATAACCCATCCAATTTGTATTATGCATTTCCTGGACATGTTCTTGCTAACGAATCAAATACTTGAACAGACTACTGATCTATCTGTAAAACACAATCAGAAAGAGTTCAATTTTAAGTTCACTTAATTTTTAGTAAGCAGGAATAATTTCCGACTTTAAACAAATACCCATTTAAATGCTTAGGATGTTTGCATTGTAAGACTGTTCAGGGAGACTTCAGATTTAAAGACGGTGTCTCGTTATGCAATGTTTTCTTAGTCAAATCATACAATTTCCTATTGATTCAATAGAACGCGTGAGCTCACTAGGGAATCACAATATGGCGGCGCGGTGGCTTCACTGTTTATGACGTCATGAGCTATCCACCCCTCGCATAATAATTTTTTTCCACTCATTAAAACCGATTATGTTTATCAATGTTTTGTCAAGCAGGGTCACGTTTGATTGCGTTATACTTTGTGATTTCACTTCATACGAATAGAGATTTCTCCGCAACGGATCAAGCGCGCGTCCGTGTGAAGATGTTTCTTGTGGCAGCGCGAGCCACAAGAGAACACTTTATCCGCACCATCGAGTCAACGAGCACTGATCACTTGATTTAAAAAACAACACATTTCAGCGTGCTATATCACCTCTTATCTATCAAATGAATGCACTGCTAGTTAACCGGATATGTTTTATTTATTTGTATTGGTACATCCGTGGCGCGAGATGTTTAAAAGTGAAAACAATATCGACCCTGGCAAAAAGTGGTGGGGAAATTCGGAAATAATAATTATAATAATAAAAGGTGTTTCTTTTTTTTTCTTTTTTTTTGCGTCAAAATATTTCTCAAACGGCAGTTTCAGAGCGGTCATGTCCAACGGAGAACTGTCACGTCCATAAAAAAAATGTTCCTTCAAATGCAAACACGAAAAAAATAAAAATAATATTTTTGTGTTATGTGTATTAACAGTCTCAAACCAGGACAATTCGATGATTGTTGTTTTTATGTCGTTATTTCGACATATGTGTGCACTGTGCATGCAACAATCAATGTGCATTTGTAAATCTATATTTGCTTCTTATTAATTAAATCCAGGAAATTGGTTGATGAAAAATTTATTAAAATTAAGATACAATTTATACAAAACGAAATTCACTTTAAAGAAAGGCTTTCTACAAAACAACACTTAATGAAGTGGTCAAAATCATGTCTGGCCATGTCTCCCGATATATTGGCTATACTTTTCATAATCAACATAGATGGAAAAAAAAAACATTATAATAAATATGAAACTAAATGCGCGTATTATGGCTACAACACATATAGGCTACAGACTCTATTTGTACAAATTGCTGCACATTCATTTAATTCAGAATTTTGCACACAAGTTGAAAGGCATTTGTTTGTGCATAGTAAAACATATAATTTATGCAACATTTATCAAGTTCACTGATAATTGTGCATGCATTTATTAATCAATATGATACTAAAATCATAAGTAGCTAGTAGGCTTCCCTTTCAATAGTCCAAATTCCTGCGCTGCCATTTTCGTCTTTCTTCTGTGGATTTCTTCAGCTCCTGATTGGTCAAATTCAGATACATCGACAAATCGGCTCATTCAACTGCACAGCGCATACACCTCACGAATTCAAGCCTACAGCTCCCGAACTTTTTAGACATGTTTAAAAATTATCGTGAGGTCGAGAGGTTCGGCTCGGCTCGTATCTTCCTAGCACACGACACGAGCCGCAACAAAACAGCAAAAAATCGCACCGTAAGCCCGCAAGGGAGTATGCATATATAAACAGACGTTTCAGTAGCCTATTAAATGCATTTTCGGAGAATTTATATTTCAAGTTTTGACTGTCACGTCACATCACGTCCATAACGCTGGAATTGCCCAATTTTAAAGAATTTATCCTCAAGTTTTTTGGGGGTGTATGTCTACGTATTTTATTATGCTATAACTTCAAATAATACGAATAATAATTTAAAAATGTGGTAGCCCTATGTCCAACACATCACACTCCACTGTTATTGTGGCAATTTCAGTAGATTTGCTCACTAACATTGTTGTGGAGACACAATAAGAATGGAAACTATAAAATAATATCGTGCTACAGCTCACATCAGCTGCAGTTCTGGCGCCTCAGTCTCAATACTGTAAAACTCGATGTACATTTACATCACATAATGCAGCGGTAGAGTTACACTCACAGGACACTGCACTTATTCGCAATCACAAAAGTTAATTATTTGCTCGTGCTTTAAAGCTTTGCCGGGTAAACATTTCATTTGCGTTCTGTTCTAATGCACTTTTTCTGAGCTGAAGCGCGCGCGCACTGTCAGACAGCGCCAAACTGGATTTTTGTTGGGTCAGACCCATCTGATAGCGATGGGGGGCCGAGACAGAGAGAGCTATAGCTACATGGAAAAAAATATGCACCAAACAAGCCACTTTTAAATTTAGCTGTTTTGATGAATACAAAAGTTGGGTGACCCTCCCCTATAGACTAAAAAAAGTTGGATGACCCTCCCCTCAACAAAGAATAAAAAGACATGATGACCCTCCCCTATTTTCCTCCGGTGGCCCTTTCCATAAATTCCGAACGGTCCCTTACTGGTTAATATTATTAATATTTGGTCTTTGGTTTGTGTCACCAGAAAATAAAAGGTTGAGAAAACTTATTGCATTTTAATGATTATGAAAACAAGCATAAATAACATGCACTAATGCATTGAGCACAAGGCCAGAGACGTTTGCCTTGTGAAAAAGTTAATAATTTTAACTGTAGTGTGTTATTCAATATTACATTTAAAATTAATATATTTCAAGTACTAAATTCTACCTCAACAAGATCCATTTTGATTTTCTATAAAATTTGCCTAAATGCAACCGGGTGAAGATGTTCAGAGGTTTTCAAGAGATTTTAGTAGAGAATTGCATATAGTAGATAGCGAGATAAGTTTAACCCAATTGTTACTGAAATATCACCAGTAAAAAATTTAAAATAAAGATCAAGCTGCACTGAGTGGTCGAGTAAAGTAGGTGTGTCTTCTTCCCAACGTGACCCATAAAGGGTTCATCTTTTAAAATCTTCACACAAGGAACTTTTATTTTACCCTCGTCCGAGACAAATCAATCAGACCACAGCAGGCCCAATCTGCTTCCATTTTCACCGCTGTGATTGTTTCAGAATGCTGCAGCTTTCTTACTCTCAGGTGCTAAATCCTTTGACAGTTGTGGACGCACTTCTCTCCTCTATGATTTGAGGTGAAGTAAACATCTAATGGGAGCCGTGCTAAAGTCAGAATAGCACTCATAGTGGAATTGATCCCAATCTTCTCTGGAAAATTGACAACACTGACTAGAGCCAGTAGAGTAGAGGCAGCTATTTTTTCCTTGTCTGTCATTTTAAAATACTTTAGTACGGTCAAACATAGCATTTGTAGGTCGAGTCAGATCAGAGGCCAAAGAGTCACTGGCCCTGGGGAAGGTTGCATAAACATGTCACTATATATGTTAAGTCTGTGTCCAAGAACTAGTCTGACCAACTAGCAGTTAACAAAGGGGTAACTAGTTTTACTTTTTGAAATCAAATTTGACCAATCTACCTTTTTATGTAACTGACTTTAAAAGTTATGACCAGTCTTGAAGAAAAATAATTAGATGACTAACTTGTAAGACTAGTCAAAGCAGTTAATGCAACCAGCCACCGATGGTCAGTAAAGTAATTGTATGAACAATCACATTTTAAAAGGGTATAAAGCGCACTACAAAAATGTGTTGCACAGGATAAAATACAATGTAGCATCTGCTCATTTTAAAGGAAAGTGGTTAATAAAGGGATTTTGCCTAATTATTGTATATTGGGTCCGAAATGAACAGTTAAGAGTTGAAGTATTTTGGTGAGAGTTTCAACATTTATGGAGAGGTAGACTGAGGGGCCTTTCACACTGGCAGTTTAGTTCGGAACGGGGCACGGTTCGCATGAAAAATCCCTAATGTGAACGCTGTCATGGGACCCGGGTGCGCACTGGGTACCGAACCCGAGACTACCTGGAGGAGGTGGTCTGAGTTCGGTTGCTCCCGAACCGTGCCGCGGTTCGCGTGAATGTGAAAGCAGCACAGACTCGGGTGCGCACTTGTTGAGGAAGTAAAGTGACCTGCGCATGCGTTTTAGCGTATTGTGATGTATTCAGTTAAATAAAACACTTGTAAGGGATGATAGAGTTGATGATTTACCTTGGATACGAGCGAGAGTGAGCCTTGTAACGAACGAAACTGTGTATTTACATGCATCACATTATTTTGTGGTGGGCCCCTTTAAGAGACTGATCACGTCATTCATGACGTGCGCTATGCGTGATAACGCTGTTGAGTTGAGTGTGAGTGAGATCCACCGTAGATGCTAAGCGTGCTCTACATCTTTATATACTTTTGTTTCACTAGTTTTATTTTGTGACGCTGAAAGAGTAATCTCTCATGTGTGTGAGGATCGCGTTGCCTGTGTTACCTGCCATTAAATGTGCGTGATACAGCCTTTACGCCTCTAAACTCTTTCTTCTATTGACTTCGTGAGAGCTATCCTGGTCAAAGCGTTACAATTGCCGCCCGAACAACTTGAATCTGGATCCGTCATCTACTTGGAACCTGATCATTTACAACTCCGATCGTGTGTGGAGATCTTTGGAGGTGTTCAGCTGGCATGACAGAGACTGGTGAGATTAGCTTGCTAACGCTGGGTGACACGTGTGCGTGGACCGCGTGCAATGACAGCTGAGCGATTTTTTTTTATGTATTTTTTTTTCTCTTCTCTCCTTTTCTCCACTTCAACCTGATATTTTTTTTGGAAGTGACAGCTGCTTAATTTGATTAAAAAAAAAAGACTGTGCTTCGTCAGATTTTTTTTATTTATTTATTTATTTATTTATTTATTTTTTTGCCGATGGTAAAGGACTGAGTGAGATAGATCGATTGGGAACGGAGGATTATAATTTTTCCCCATCATTTTTTGGAAGTGATCCAACTTTTTCCTCACTGTTTTCAAACGCAGACTGACATTTGGACCTTTACCTTTCTGTGAATTTGTGAGCACGGAAGAAATGAAAATTTTTTTTGGAACAGTTTTCTTGGGAGTTTTCTTTCCTAATTCATTGTGAACTGAACTGCTTGCGCGAACTGGTCGATTTCTAACGTTTTGCACTCATTTGGATGATCAAGTGACTTTGAGAACATTATATTCACTTTGAAAAAGCGTGTTCCTTTGCTCTGGGTATACTGATGGACAATATAATAACTGAACTCCTATAAAAGGGAGTAAATCTGTATGTTTTTGGTGACATTCGCTATTTCACAGTTAAATGTAGGATATTTTTTTTCTTTCTTAAAGTTTCATATGATGGGGTGTGCATTTTAATGTCAATTTATTTTTCCGGGTTACATTGTGAATTTTACATTTGTTGTACCGCTGTTTATGTGAATGCACAGTTAGTGTGATGGCTTACTACCCAGACTTTAAGACTGACTTGACCTACTCATTGCCAGACTCTGTTCCCAGGCGGAGACAAAAGTCAGCGCAGCCTGCTACAGTGAGTCTGGAGACTCAAGTGGAACTTCTACAAGCTGAAGTATCGGTGCTACAACAGTGTCTCAATGACTCTCTCCAGTTGCAGCAGGGCATATTAAGAAGGTTTGGACCTCAGAATGTGGACACCCTTGCAGCGCCACACGACCAGCTGCCTCCTATGGCCAGTTCTACGCCACACATCCGTGTTTCACCGAGCCAGGTGCCACTACAAGGTACATCTACTGATAATGTTTCCCTCAGAAATGTGACATTCTCACCACAGGCTAATTCTTCTGATGTGAGTAATACTAGTAGAATCCTTGCATCCGTACTGCACCAGTCAAGGCTTGAGCCACCTGTATTTGCAGGAGATGGACGTGTAAGCCCAGAGGACTGGCTCCAGTCAGTCAATGTTTACAGGACCTCACTTGACTTAACCGATGCCCAAATTCTCTTAGAGCTGCCTCGATTTTTGGCAAAGGAACCGAAAAAATGGTTCACAGTCCTTGACTCTCATGTCGTCACATGGGCCCGGTTCTGTGATTTCTTCAGGACAGTCTTCCTTCCCTCCAATAGTCAAGAACAAATAATGAGGGGAATCCTAGACCGTATACAGAGTCCTGAAGAGCCCCTCCCTACTTTTGTGGCCCACATGCTAAGTGAGTTCAGGAAGCTGAAAACCCCCCCACCCGAGCAAGAACAAATCGACCTTATTTCTAAACATGCTCTTGAGAAATACAGAGTTGCACTCTATGGAACCTCTGTTTCCTCAGTCATGGATCTCCTCCTGAGGGCTCATGAGCTCCATGTGGTTCTTGGACCAAGTAATTGTTTCCCAACTTCAGGGCAGAGTAAAGCTAAAATTGACAAAGGAACTTACTGTTACAAGTGCTCACGTCCTGACTTCACTTCTCGCACATGCCCGGATTGCAACCCAATTCCCAGAAAGAGCTCACAACGAAGCGAGTCCCCTGATGTGCATTCAGGACAGAATCCTGATACAAAGGATACAAACAACGGCGAAAGCAGTAATGGAGGGGAAAACATTCCTTTTGTCGAACAGAGGGGAAACTACAGAGGGGGGAGGATGATTCGCAGAGGCAATCCTCCCTCCAGAAGATGAATTCGCCTCAACTGACTGTTCCTGCACAACCTGTCCTTTGTCATGTGGAAGATCCCACATCCCCGTCCTGTTGGAACACCCCATTTAGAGTTAAAATTAACCTATGTGGCCAGGTGGTGGATGCTACACTTGACACTGGCGCATCACTTTCTGCAGTGCAGGCAGACATCATTCAAAATCATGACCGATTGAAGGCTAAGATTCAACCATGGACCTCTTCCCCTATACAACTGGCAGACGGTGGAGCATGCCTGCCCGTGGGGCTTACGTGGCTGGCTTTTGACTTTATGGGACAGCGTTTTTACCACCGTTTTGCTATTGTCCCACGCCTTCCCTCAACAGTAGTCTTGGGAATGGACTTCATGTTGCGTGCGTCCATTACGATTCACGTCCCATCTAGAACTGTCGTCATGGGTGAAAATCCTTTGTTCATGGAGGAATTTGATGGCGGAGCAGGGCTTGAGTTGGATAACAGTTTGTTGTTCATGGAAATTCCATCTTCAGCGCTTCGAGAAAAAATAGAAGATGCATGTCTGAGTGTTGTCGAAAAGGAACAGTTGTCAGAACTACTGGGAAGCTTCCCGGACCTCTTCGATGGTCACCTGGGCCGTACTACTCTAGCCGAGCACTCCATAGACACTAGAAATGGCAAACCAGTTCACCTTCCTCCTTATCGAACTTCTCCAGCAAAAAAACGGTTAATCGAGGACCAAATAGGGAAAATGTTGCACGAAGGAATCATTGAACCTGCGGCTGGTCCTTGGGCTGCCCCGGTTGTAATTGTGCAGAAACCTTGTGGTGAACCACGTTTTTGCGTGGACTATCGTGGGTTAAACCAGCTCACCACAAAGGACTCTTACCCATTGCCGAGAGTCGATGAGTTCCCTGACTTCCTTTCCCGAGGAAAATTTTTAACCACAATTGACCTTGCTCGGGGATACTGGCAAGTCTCCATGGCAGAAAGCTCAAAACCGAAGACTGCTTTTGTTTCACATTGTGGGCTGTTTCAGTTCCGAGTGCTTCCATTTGGTCTGTGTAATGCACCGGCGACCTTTCAAAGACTTATGAACAGCGTCTTGGCTGGGCTTATATATAAGTCCTGTGCGGTCTACCTGGATGACATTGTTGTGGCTTCGCCCACCTTCAAACAACATCTTGATGATCTCAAGGAAGTGTCTTCATCTTGATGATCTCAAGGCTTCAGTCCGCCGGGTTGACCATTAAACTAGCCAAGTGCCAGTTCTGTCGCAAAGAGCTTACCTTCTTAGGGTATCGGGTTTGTCCAAGTGGAATCCTGCCGGAACAAGACAAAGTAAAGGCTGTGACGGACTTTAACCCCCCTGTCAATGTGAAGCAAGTGAGGCAGTTCCTAGGCTTGACAGGCTATTATCGTCGTTTTATGCAAGACTATGCTCGCCTTGCTGAGCCACTCTTCAACCTCACTAAAAACGGCGTTCCTTTTGTCTGGGACACGGCTTGCCAGGAGGCTATGGACCTGCTTAAAGGAAAGTTAACTTCGGCACCTGTGTTGAGTTTCCCCGACTTTACTCTTCCGTTCTTCATTCATGCTGATGCCTGTGACGCAGGTCTTGGAGCTGCGTTGATGCAGAGAGATCAGAAGGGTAGAGATGTGGCTGTGGCATATGCTAGTCGGGCCCTGCATAGAGCTGAGAAACCTTATTCCACGCCCGAGAAAGAGTGCCTTGCTGTCATCTGGGCCCTGGAGCACTTTAGGCCTTATGTTGAGGGTCTCCACGTCACTATCTTCACTGACCACAGTGGACTTAAGTGGTTGATGTCCCGCCCGAATCCCACTGGCCGTCTCGCTCGATGGTCTCTCCGCCTTCAGGACTTCGATTTCGACATTGTCCACAAGCCTGGTGCTCGAAACACGGTGCCTGATGCGCTGTCGAGGAATCCTCTAACAGTTGAGTCACCGCCAATGGACATACTTCCTGAGTACGCTGTGATTGGTGGTCTTGACCTCCGTACGCTTTCTTCTGTGACTCTCACGGACTGTTCTCATGTCAGACAACTACAGCTCGATGATCCAGTTACGGGTGACCTTCTCCGAAAAATGGAGGCCGCGCTTCAACAGGAGGATGAAGTTGAAGGATGCTCTCAGTATTGCATTCAAGATGGTCTATTGTACTTCAACGACCCCAAACCTGCTTGCGGTATCCATCCTTTGAAAGGATTAAAGCTGTATGCTGAGTCTCTCAAAGGTACCTTGCTGAGGTATTATCACGATCATCCAACTGCAGGTCACCTGGGAATAACTAAGACTTTAGCCCGACTGAAACTCAGGTTTTTCTGGCCTAAAATGGCATCTGAGATAAAGAAATACGTGACCTCTTGCACAGTTTGCCAACTGACAAAACCAAGCCAAAGAAAGCCTGCCGGTCTAATGGTCCCGATTCGGCCTCAGAAACCTTGGGAGTATGTTGGTGTTGATTTTGTGGGCCCTTTGCCTCGTACCTCCAGGGGAAATGCTCACATTTTGGTATTTGTCGACTACTTTTCTAAGTGGGTTGAGATCGTGGCAGTAAGAGAAGCCACAGCTCATGTGGCAGCCGGCAAACTGCTGAGTGAAGTTTTTTCCCGTCATGGGGCCCCCACTTACTTAATTTCAGACAGAGGTTCCCCTTTTGTGAGTGAGCTGTTTGGACAGATGCTTACTGCCCTGGGAACTGAACATCGGTTAACCACGGCGTATCACCCACAGACGAATGCAACAGAGAGGGTTAACCGTACTCTCAAGACTGCCATTCGAGCGTACGTGGATGAAAAGCACACCTCATGGGACCGATATATCCCACAAATCTGCTTTGCACTACGGACTGCGCCACATGAAAGCACAGGTCAAACACCGTCTATGATGTTGTACGGGAGGGAGTTGGACACTTTTCTGGATCTGGTCACTCAGCCTGTCTGGGATGGGATGGAGGAGACTGAAGTCCCATACTTCGAGCGTTTGAGGTTGTCACTGCGTGAAGCACATGATCATGCTAAGGCAGCTCTGGAAGCCAGTCATGACAAAAGAAAGCTGCACTATGATAAAAGACGCCGATCGGCTACTTATAACACTGGTGACCTTGTCAGAGTGAGGACTCATCCTAAATCGGATGCTTTGGCCAACTTTACTGCTAAATTAGCGCCCCTGTACTCTGGCCCATATCGTGTCACTCAAGTCTTGTCTAGTGTGAACTATAGACTTGCGAAGTTGGACACTGGTGAGGATGCTGGAGTCTTTCATGTGGTCAATATGCAGCCTTTTCACACTTGGAACTCGTGCGGCAGTAATATGAGGAGTGTGCCTCCGGATGCGTCTGAAACGCCCTATGATCCATTTGAGGACTGTCTGGAAACAACACAGTTGAATGAATATATATCTCAGGAGACATGCGCTGCTCTGCCTGATGAGACTATTGTTGATTGTGACGGTTTCAATGAAAATGCTCATGACATGTCCAGAGAATACACAAGTTGTACTCACTTCTCTGACGCTGACATTGACGTGTCTACAGGTAGTACAGACCTCCCTGACCTTGACTTTGTCCCTCAGGACCCTCGTTACAATCTCAGACCTAGGTTGGCTCCTAGAATCACGTCAGGTTGGTCAGATAGTGGATGGACTAATGAGTATCATACTGACAGATTAGACCTAAAGTGATGTTGAGTTTATTGGTTTGAACATCTGTGTTTAAAGGTTCTTCTGAGATATTATTTTCTGACAAGTGAATAAGAACTTGTACATTTAATTTTGGTTCTTAAGTTTTCATACGTTATGTTAAAAAGAAAAACAAGAAATTTTATTTTGTACACATGGCTTGGTTTTCACAGGTTTTTGTTTTTGAGATGTCTTTGTGGTGCATACAGTGTAATGTGTAGCTCATACTGACATGTATGCCAGTTATTGGCTTCTGTATGTGAAACATAGTTTGGTTAATGGGTTTTCCATGTTTCCATGTATGGGGCTGGTTGTGTATGTTGTCCTTATGTTGTGTACGGCTGGGGACAGCCTTTTTCTTTCTGGGGGGAATCTGTAACGAACGAAACTGTGTATTTACATGCATCACATTATTTTGTGGTGGGCCCCTTTAAGAGACTGATCACGTCATTCATGACGTGCGCTATGCGTGATGACGCTGTTGAGTTGAGTGTGAGTGAGATCCACCGTAGATGCTAAGCGTGCTCTACATCTTTATATACTTTTGTTTCACTAGTTTTATTTTGTGACGCTGAAAGAGTAATCTCTCATGTGTGTGAGGATCGCGTTGCCTGTGTTACCTGCCATTAAATGTGCGTGATACAGCCTTTACGCCTCTAAACTCTTTCTTCTATTGACTTCGTGAGAGCTATCCTGGTCAAAGCGTTACAGCCTGCAGTGTATTTCGTGCATTGCACGTGAAATCTAGGGCACCAAATTTGGAAATCCACCGTCTCCTCAAAAGAGTCGGAAGCAGCAGAAGGCCACCTTATGTGACACACGCACAGTAAACCTGTATTGCTCACTCAACTGCGCATAATAGCAGCGAATTAATAAAAAACACAATATTGACCCGCGTTCTGTTTTCTATCATGCGTCGTGCACGTTTGCGATGATGTAATATGCACGCAAACGCACCAGGGTTCGATAGAATCAAGTTGAGTGTGTGAAACCAGACCAACGCTGCGGGGGGCGCCGGTGTTCTCTCGATTTATGCTACCCATCGAGATTTGCTACTTACTGGTTATGCGCATGTCCAGACTCACAGTTTTTTTTAACAAAATGTACATTTTCATGTGTTATAATGTCATTTCCCTTTAAAAAATGCTAATTACCATATGAATATTTGTACGGTCAGCCAGCTGAACAAGAATAACTGAAAGTTTCAATTACTAAGGAAAGTTGTGCTTTGACAAGTCAACGATGAATATTTGATGATAATTTTTAGTACTTTTCACACCGTTTTAAAAATAAAAACAGTAGTCTACAGTATACAGTAGCTACTCATAACTTAGAATTGTATTTCATATAAAATTAATCGACATTCTGTGATTGATTCGCGCTACGGTAGCATTTTTCGACAAGGCAGCACAAATCGTTAGAACACCGGGAACAAACGTGCTCGGGCTTGGACCGCAGCAAACGAGCCCAGTGTAAAAGCCCCTAATTGATTGATAGTAGTTTGAATATGGCTTTGAAAAACTTTTTTAGTGATTTATATATTTACATATTAGATGGTATTATTTCAAATAAATAAATCAAATCACTAAAAATGTTATGCAATGTGAAACCATAAAAGTAATAACATAATTTACTTTTACTATATGTTTTACTATATAGGCTATATATTAGGGGTGGGAGAAAAAATCGATCCATCGATGCATTGCGATTCTCTCTCCAACGATTCTGGATCGATTCTGAGCTTAGTTTTTAACCAGATGTGCGATGACGTTGAGTTTGCTTTAGAAACACCCGTATTCTGTTTGCTTCCAATTCCTCACACATACACCACTCGAACCTTCCGTAAAATAATCTTTCATAAAGTTCGGAAAGGTTAAAGCGAATTACAAGGACATTCACAGGCTTCATTGCACAGGATCCGCTGTGAGAGACGCGCGCTTTCTTTGATGTTAGCCTACACTTGAAGTGTGCTGTCTCGCCCGTCGGTATTTTCCTTACAAATGCTCTACGAAGTCATCATTTATGTGGTTTGGAATGCAGTGGACTTATATATTTAAAATATGAACCTCACTAACAGAAGGCTGCTTTCAATTTCAAATGCTGACGCGCGCTTTGTTTGTGAGACTGCTCGCGCATGTATGGGGTTACATATTATGGCGTTATTATCCTGTCAAATGTCGAGAGAAAATTCTTGAAAATTCTTACAAGAGCAGCGTATCTGAGAGAGTGCGCCCAGTTCCCGCGCGTGAGCAGAGAGATTCGCGCTCGGAACATTATATTCCGCGCACGAGCAGAGAGATTCGCGCTCGCGCATTATATTCCGCGCACGAGCATTGAGATTCACGCTCGCGCATTATATTAATGTACTTTCGCGCTACAATAATGCGCGAGCGTGAATCTCAATGCTCGTGCGCGGAATATAATGCGCGAGCGCGAATCTCTCTGCTCGTGCGCGGAATATAATGTTCCGAGCGCGAATCTCTCTGCTCACGCGCGGGAACTGGGCGCACTCTCTCAGATACGCTGCTCTTGTAAGAATTTTCTCTGGGCTTGCTCAGAGAATATGCCTGCACTTAAAACTTGTTCAGTGCAATCGCGAATCTCTCCTCTTCGCTTAAAGTAAGTGTGTATGTGCTTAGACTGTGTCCCGTGCGTTCGCGGATGCCTTATTACTCTCTTCGATGTCTTTCTCTTTGCTCTTGGCATAAACGCTGTCAAAACGGCAACAACCAATCATAAATTTTTATTCCATATGTTATGTTATGTTATGTAGATAAAGAATCGTTCTGGAATCGGATCGTGACTCCCAGAATCGGAATCGGATCGGATCTTGAGGTGACCAAAGATTCCCACCCCTAATATATATATATATATATATATATATATATAAGTAGCCTATTAAAATGATTCAGGGATATGTAGGGGAAACCCGGGACAGCTGCAACAGGGGATGGTTGCAACATGTCATTTTTCTCCAATCAGAAACAAGCTAGAGTGATGAAACTCACACTGCACATACTCAACTGGATGCCCCCATGACAGGAGGTTTATGTTTATGTGTGTGTGTGTGTGTGTGTGTGTGTGTGTGTGTGTGTGTGTGTGCGCGTGTGTGTGTGTGTGTGTGTGTGTGTGTGTGTGTGTGTGTGTGTGTGTGTGTGTGTGTGTGCGTGTGTGTGTGTGTGTGAACGTGCGCGCACGCGTGCAGATGTCTGTGACCATGCATAAAATATTGTTAAAATGAAAAATTATAATATAAAATATAGTTTTTAAAAAAAGTTTTACTCAATAGGCTTACTAAAAGTTAATTGCCTCACAAATTGTTCCATTCTTCCTATGTCACTAAAAGCCTACTGTTTTTTATATCAATTTGAATATTTGACATTTGCACATAAGGCCTACTCATCTAGACAAATCTATAATTGTCATCTAATCAAAGCTGATGAATAAATAACACTGTAATATTATTATAAAATTACATTTTTGATAATAATAATTTTGCTAACACTGAAATATACACTCACCTAAAGGATTATTAGGAACACCATACTAATACTGTGTTTGACCCCCTTTCGCCTTCAGAACTGCCTTAATTCTACGTGGCATTGATTCAACAAGGTGCTGAAAGCATTCTTTATAAATGTTGGCCCATATTGATAGGATAGCATCTTGCAGTTGATGGAGATTTGTGGGATGCACATCCAGGGCACGAAGCTCCCGTTCCACCACATCCCAAAGATGCTCTATTGGGTTGAGATCTGGTGACTGTGGGGGCCATGAAAGCATGGTTGAACCATGGGGGCCATGAAACCATGGTTGAACCATGGGGGCCATGAAACCATGGGGGCCATGGTTCAAGAAACCAATTTGAAATGATTCGAGCTTTGTGACATGGTGCATTATCCTGCTGGAAGTAGCCATCAGAGGATGGGTACATGGTGGCCATAAAGGGATGGACATGGTCAGAAACAATGCTCAGGTAGGCCGTGGCATTTAAACAATGCCGAATTGGCACTAAGGGGCCTAAAGTGTGCCAAGAAAACATCCCCCACACCATTACACCACCACCACCAGCCTGCACAGTGGTAACAAGACATGATGGATCCATGTTCTCATTCTGTTTATGCCAAATTCTGACTCTACTATCTGAATGTCTCAAAAGAAATCGAGACTCGTCAGACCAGGCAACATTGTTCCAGTCTTCAACTGTCCAATTTTGGTGAGCTCTTGCAAATTGAAGCCTTTTTTTCCTATTTGTAGTGGAGATGAGTGGTACCCGGTGGGGTGTTCTGCTGTTGTAGCCCATCCGCCTCAAGGTTGTGCGTGTTGTGGCTTCACAAATGCTTTGCTGCATACCTCGGTTGTAAGGAGTGGTTATTGCAGTCAAAGTTGCTCTTCTATCAGCTTGAATCAGTTGGCCCATTCTCCTCTGACCTCTAGCATCAACAAGGCATTTTCGCCCACAGGACTGCCGCATACTGGATGTTTTTCCCTTTTCACACTTTTCTTTGTAAACCCTAGAAATGGTTGTGCGTGAAAATCCCAGTAACTGAGCAGATTGTGAAATACTCAGACCGGCCCGCCTGGCACCAACAACCATGCCACGCTCAAAATTGCTTAAATCACCTTTCTGTCCCATTCTGATATTCAGTTAGGAGTTCAGGAGATTGTCTTGACCAGGACCACACACCTAAATGCATTGAATCAACTGCCATGTTATTGGTTGATTAGATAATTGCATTAATGAGAAATTGAACAGGTGTTCCTAATAATCCTTTAGGGGAGTGTATTGTAATATATTGTATTTGTAACATGTTGTAACCATCCCCAAACAATGTAACTGGTGCAGTTACTGTAATGCAAACATATTCATATTTTATATACCCTATAAAAATATGAATTATTAATGAATAAATATGAATGTTTTGATATTTTACAACCTGAACTAACCCAAATAATATAAATGAAATATAAGTTATATTGACCCACAAGTGAACTGTAGACAATGCTAAAACAACAAAAATCTAATAATAATAACAGTAAGATGAACAAAAACATAAAAGCATGTTATCCAAAAAATTGTTTGTATTACAGTAACTGCATCAGTAACATGAGCAGCAGGTCGTGGACCTTAGAAATGGCTTTGAGATATGATTGTTTAAAAGTGCCAGGTTTCATCATGCAGCTTGAAAGAAAATCAAAGCTGATTCTAATTGCTGCACCACCAAACCACTCTCATTCTTAGACAAACTCCAGCTTCATTGCAGTGGATTCTGCAGTGTGGCCAATCCATTGAGATGAATTTCCCTTTCTACTTCGCATACAATCAAATCAAATCCAAAAATATACATATAATGGATAGAAAGGAATGAGGCCAATGTGGTACCAATATTTGAAAGATCAGAGCATGAGCCATGAATAACCGTCAGCAGAAAAAATAATGTAGGCCGTATATGTTTGAATCAGTGCAGGAATTCAAGGACATTTAATTAGAGATTTTACACAGTGGTAAAGAGCCAGGATATCGAGTCATTTATACCTGTCAGATTCATAAGAGTCCCTTGTCACACTGTTGACAGCCCATGACATTATGCCAGTTACGAATAAAAGCTGTCGTGAAAGAATGAATCTTAATTGCTAGCTATAATCTGCTGTCTCAGTGTATGCCAAATTACTACATTGTTTTCATAATAAACCAGGAGACCAGGCTGCATGTTCATCGGAGAACGATAATGATTTTTTAATCTGAGACAATTTGCCAATGTTCCTATTACACTATACTGTAGTAATTACAATTACCCATAGCAGGGATAAGCAGAACTATCATCATATTTAACTCCTTATCTCTCTAGATAAGCTCACAAATCATGCTCCTGGGATAATTAGCTGCCTGGATTAATGAAACTCCACTAATTAATAGGCCTTTGTCAGTCTTCAGTGACAAAATGATGTTTTACCTTTGACAGCGCTACACTGCTGCAATCCCCAACAAGCGCTAGACCAAAACACAAAGGATGGAGGAAAATAACACATTCGGTTAAGTACAGCATTGCGGAAATTCCAGAATAATAACAGGATTACAATGCAGGCAGATGTCACCGGGTGAGACAAATAGGAACCTTAAAACCGTGATTTGTTGCACGGGGGAGCGACTTCCGGTGTAACACCGGACCGGTTCCGGTGATATGTCATGGCCGCCGGCGTTGACGAGCGCCAGCTGTGGACACCAATCAGGCCGTTATCGGTGAGCACATGCGGGAAGAGGCATATATAAGGAGAAGTTTGAAGACATAGGTTGTGGGTTCTTGGTGATTGGGCTTGGGAAGAAAGGAAAGAGTGAAGACACAGGGAGAGAGGCACAGAAAGGCAGCGGAGGGAAACCGCGAAAGAAGAGAACTTGTGTTATGTTGAGCCGACACTGTACGACGCAGTATGAGCCGACACTGCCTCTGGCCCTAAGGTCCTCGGACCATGATGGGCCAGGCCCTCCCATCTGTCTGGGCGTGGACCCGGATCTCAGTGGTATGTATGTCCTGGATACAGCTGAGCGCGCCTTCGCCTCTCTGAACTTTCCAACCACCGCCTCCACGGAGGTGCCGAAAAGCTCAGAGGGCGAAATCAGCGAATCGAGGAGAAAGCCTTTCTCTTTCTCCCCGATGTTGGCCAGGTTCAACCACAAATGTCTCTCCATGGCCACTACCGTCACCATCGACCGGCAGATCGCGGCAGAAGTCTGTTTGGTGGCCTGGAGAGCTACTTTTTTCATTTGCGGCGCAGCTCAGTAACCGCCTCAGGGGCCCCACCTCCTGGTCGAGATCCCCCAGCAGATCGGCCTGGTATACCTGCAACACCGCCATGATGTGCAGGGTAGCACCTGCCTGACCCGCTGACGTGTATGCTCTGCCATTCAACTGGCAGGGTTGGAGCTCTCAGTGTTGATTGTCCCATCGACGCATACCCATGCTCTCATATCCCCTCAACACCTTATCACCACCCTCATCAGCCATCTCCTGTTTGTCCGGGAGAGCACTCGCTGCCGGACTAAGTTTTCCTTTTTTTTTTTTACTTCATCATCCATTTGCAGCTTACCCTCGTCTGCCGCCGCATCGTCTGAGAGGATTACACCCCTCTCAAGGCGATCGGCGGGCTTCATCTGGGAACCTGAAATCCAGACACTGAACCCTCTTCTCTCGAGAAGAGGGACAGGCGAGAGCGGAGCGTTCACAAAGAAAAATGCTCACAATTTGTACAGGCAGTTCCCTCTTCCTTCCCAGACAGAAAAACGCACAGTTCGTGTGTGTCACCCGGCTTCAGATATCTTGAGCACGGGTCTGCACACTTCTGAATTAGCATTTCATAATTACCTGATTTTCAAAGCGGTTACAGACAAAACAGTCTCTGAAGACGAAAGAGATATTGGCATGTTTGTAAGGCGCCCTTTTATACTTCCAGGTCGCATGTTAATTATTCACATTAATGATTCACGGTCTGTCGCCAGTCAATGTGATTGACGTAGTTTGATTGTGATTTCAGACCTGTCACGCCTGAGGCGTTCCCCAAAGCGTCATTCGACGCAGTTCGAGATCCCTTTCGAAAGGGAACATTCCTTTCCTTGTAAAGAATATGCCAACAGTACAACTGTTGAAGTACACATCATCATTGGAAAACCTTTGCACAGTGAACTTCTATGCAAAATATACCTCATCCCCAGGGTTTGATTTGGTTTGATTTGGTTGATTTGGTCCTCAATTTGGTTACAAAATTTTCAAGTTACCGGCCATTCAGAACTTCTACTAGTCAAAAAAAGAAAAATAAATTAACCAGACTAACTACATCACAGCTTATCATTTTTTTTTTTTTTTTTTACAAAAAAATGTGTTTTAGGTGGACAGATCAATACAGTACAACGAACATGTAGGATGTTGGAAAATAACAATCTTTTCTGTTAATCAAATGCTTTTTAATCTTCACTATTGCTATAATGCAAGTGAACAAGTGCGCCGTTTTATTTTTGCCTAGTGACATGTGTGTTCAAGTATGCCAGAAATGTGCCGTTTCTGCACAATACATAATAGATCACGATGACTCATGAGTTAAGTATTTGCGCTAAATCCGTGCAGATTTGGCTTACACAAACTTTCCCAGCAAAGTGAGTAAACATAGTAGCAAGCCAAATCGGCTATTGATTTGACAGCGTTACCCGCCAAAGTTCATTTTTACCCGCATTTGGCGGGTTGGCGGGTGTTAATTTCAAACCCTGCCCATCCCATATCCCATATGTACAAACATACTCTGACTTCACAAAATACATTATGAAATTATTATGAAAATTAATAAAGAAAGATACAAAAAAAATAACATTAAACAGTAAACTTTTAGTCTTCATTGGTGTGAGTGAGTGGAGGCGGGGGTAATTTGCATATTCATGAATCCGCGTACACTAAATGAAGCAATTCATTTAAATTAGAGTTAAATTCAAGCTATTTAAAGGCATGAAGATTTTTTTTTCACCGGAAAAAAAGTTTGAATATGTAATTTTGGTGATCAAAGAAGTTTTAAGGGATAAAATTATTTACTATAGGGGAACTTTAAGACATATTTTATAATAATAATATAAATATAACACCTCTATTATAAAGTAGTGGCCTTGCTGATATATCGTTTTTTCCCATTTTTTAATTATCGGCATCAGCCAATGTGACGGAAGCAGGACTTTTATTTTAACAGTGTGCGGGACTTTATTTAGTTAAACATTAGTTTACTGTCTCTGTTTAAAAGTTCTGTCTAATAAATTATTAGAAAAAGAAAGTTAATGGTATCTGATAAAGTACAGTGTTGGCTTTTCATCTAGCATCAACATTCAGCAAATATGCAGTTTACTTCCTTTTTATTCATATTTTTAACAACTTCTTTATTTGTAAAAAAAAAACAATAATAGGATTGCAGGATTGCATTTTTTTTTTTACCAACTTCTATACGTTTATATTCATTTTTAAATGATTTATTTCCAACTTAGTAAATATTATGTGCATGCATGTGTTTTTACTATCTTTAGCATGCTCTCTAATATAACGGCATGGCATATGCCATCAAAAAAAAAATCTATATAGATCAACCACTATTATAAAGCATTTCAGCCCGTTCTCATCCTTTGGCGTCATATAGGTGACGCTATATGACAAAACGTCGAAATACTACGCACATGGCACCCTTTAGCGTGAATATAACACGCGAACCCAAGGCGTCATAAAGTTGACTGGCATCCTTTAGCGTGAATATGAGACGCAGACCCTACAACACACCTAAACCTACCCATCACTTCGCGTGTTATATTCACGCTAAAGGGTTCCATGTGCGTAGTATTTCGACGTTTTGTCAGGCGTCACTTATATGACGCCAAAGGATGAGAATGCGTTGAGCATTTCTCATTGCTGATAATGCCTTTGCAAGAGATGCAAAAAAAAATGCATTAATCAGCATCAGAAACATATGTAATTTTGAGTGAAGTGAAAACCACTTTCCAATTTTTGCACATCCTCCTTGAGTTGTTTCCTGGTTACTGTGGTAAACATCTGCAGCAAATTCTCGCATTGATGACGCAAATGTACCGTAATGCAAACATTTAAAAAAAGACCAACAGGGCAAGGAGAGACAGGTGGAAAACCAAACATTCAGAGATTTCAGGCTGCATTTATTTGATGAAAAATACAGTAAAACAACAATACTGAAATATTATTACAATTTAAAATAACTGTTTTCTATTTTAATAGATTTTAAAAAGGAATTTATTCCTGTGATGGCAAAGCTTAATTTCTTAAGTGTCACATTATCCTTCAGAAATCATTATAATATGCTGATTTGCTGCTCAAGAAAAATGTCTTATATTATTAATATAAACAGTTGTGCTGCTTAATATTTACCTTAATTTTATGAAGTGACGCGAGTGCTTTATTTGCACAAGATAATCAGACTGATCTCATAAAATTGCGTGTGTATGACACGCCAATTCGTATTTCCATTTTTGGCGTGCTATCAACACGCACAATCGCTTTTCAGCGTGTTTATGAACGCAGTTGACTTAACGTTATTACTGTATATATAAATATATGACCTACCTCCACCCCGTCCCTAAACCTACCCGTCACTGGGGTTAATAGCATTTATGAGTCTTCCCCTGCCATCCTAGGGAAAAAAAATATCGCTCCCCAGATGTAGATCTACATTTTGCTTCGTTTCGCTCGGAAATTTAATGGCGTGTACATATACGCGGAATCACTTGGACATTAATGGCGTAGACATACACGCATACACGCGGATATCTCAAAATGCGTATAGATAACACGCCACTTGACTTGAAAGTGGCGTGTCTGTTTACGCAAAAGTCATGATGTCATGTTGAGATAATATAATTTACCACTTTATTTACAAAATAAAAGCACGTTCACGCAACAGCCTCTGCACAACACGCATGTGTCGTGGTGCTCTTGAAAGTGGTAGTTGCGTAGACTGTCTATGGAGGGACTGAAAGCTCCGAGATTTCCTTAAAAAGATCTTCATTTGTGTTCCAAAGATGAATGAAAGTCTCACAGGATTTGAATGATATGAGGGCGAGTAATTAATGACAGATTTATCATTTTTGGGTGAACTAACCCTTTAAACTACAGCCTTTTCTGTCAAGGTTTTAGGTATTGTACATTTAAGGTATGCTGCATGAATTGCCGATAATACAGTGTTCTGTATTAAATGTCTTTGTTTGACAACTTTGCAGTCAATACTTGGCAGAATGAAGAGTCAAAACTGATTATCAAAAGTCATGGGAACTCAACTCCAAAACTTAAACAAGTGTATGCCATACGGGAAGCTGACATCATCTTCAATCACATAATGTGGAATTGAGACTTGTCCTCCATTCAGTCAAGATTTACATTCATCTTATACAGGAGTTTCTCTCCCTATTCACATAAGTCTGACTTGCACGTGTTTTTACAGTGGTTGTCTCGGGCTATCAAGACAGTTCCTCTCTAGAGAACCATCTCAGAGGAACAAAAGGACAGAGTAGGCTAGAATAAAAAAAAATGAATAAACTAATCTCTAGTGAGATGTACCCGATTCATTTCATGCTTGAAAGTCATTTGACAGTCTAAGTGAACAGTAGCAAAGGGGTGGCTGTGTTCTAGTGGCATAATATAGGGAACCGCACCATTGTCAAATAACTCAAAACATACAGTGCTCTGCCAAGAATGCCATTATACAGATCCAGAATTAAAACTCTACCTTTAGGAAACATTAGGGTGATTGTTAGTAATGGAATAGCTTTGCTATAAAATCCGTCATGTCTGTCTAGTCTATTTTTATCGGCAATAAAAGGTGCATATAAAATTAGATAAGCCAAAATTCCAAATATTGGTCTATATACACATAATCCATCTTAAAAGCAAGAAATGGCAAATAAAGACAATTGTTTAACTGATTCGTGATACATTTGGACAAAACATCACTGCAGCTGTACCTGCCATTTGATTTTAAACTACTATATTTTTTTCTTTTAAAATGAATTAGCTTGATTGTTTGTTTTTAATGCCATGGCAGCTTCTGTGCCAATTTGCATGGCAAGAAAATGGTAGGGTAAACCATATCAGGTTTTTAAAATCTATTTTTAAATCTATTTTAACATTCTAAAACGTATCAGGTTACGACTGTAACCATGGTTACCTGAGAAGGAGAATGAGACACTGCGTCTAGGATCGACGCTATATGGAATGCCATCAGCGTGACCAGTGTCTGAAGCATGTGTAAACACACTCGAATTTCATTGGTTGGCAACAGCCCGTGACATCATAAGCTGAGCACCCGGAAGCATAAGAGGGTCCCTGTAGCACACGTCATCAACTTCTTTGTCTGAAGGAGACATGCAGGCAGACCCCATGGCATGGCAATGAGACAGTATCTCGTTCCCCTTCACAGGGAACCATGGTTATAGTCGTAACCTGAGACGTTCCCTTTCAAAGTGGAACTCAACACCGTGTCTTGGATTGACGCTAGGGGGAACAAATACCCACTCCGCCATCCCGCAGGATGCCTGCCTCTAGGTGAGAATATGCACAAACATAATGGGCATAGCATACCTATGACTTTAAAAGGGGAGCAAGGGATTATACCTTACCCTTATAGAGCTAAGAACAACGAGGGCCGTCAACAAGTAAACTTACTCTACGTATTAGCATTGTCAAACCAGAGCCATTCCAAGGGGAGTGCTGTCCCTACTTCAAGACCCAACCATAGTTGGGGAGGGAAGTGAATGAAGTTGAGGGAAATACTGCCCATATACTTCGATCACCTAGTATAAACCCTTGGGGCCATCCAAAGGGGAGATATGTTTCTTGTCATTACTCAGACAGGGAGGCAAACAAGAAAAAAGGCAAGCTACAGGTTGCCAATAATTCTAATCCACATACCAAGGAGGCTGTAGGGGGGCATTGTCCTACTTAAAAACCCCAGTACATGAGGGGAGAGCTGTCACGGTATACTGATCCAATGTTTCCTTCTCGTCTCGTGTTTATGTTGTGGTATGAAAGCACGTGTGTAGTGGGCGTGATTGTGTTGTCATTCCTTGATCCGCTCCAGCTGATCATCATCATCATTCATCACCAGCTGCAGTCAATCTCCCTCACTGCTTAAATACTCACCGTTATCTCATTCCCTTTGTCAGATCGTTGTTTGATGTCCTGGGTGTCGGTGTTGAGTCTTGTTTCCTGGTTTCCCGTCATCCTGTTCCTGTGGATTTGTCGTCTTGGTGTTGGATTGTTTCGTCTCGTCTTGGCACTGCACTTCACGAGGATTCACCGCACTCTGACCATCGAAGTCCCTGGGTTACCTGTCCACACCCCTGTCTTATCCTGAGCTTTGTTTTGTTCTAATAAATTCTGAGTACTGCAATTGCTTCCTGTTCTCTTTGCCGATCATGACAGAACGATCTGACCGTTCCAGGGAAGCAGCAGGAGAGACACCTACCTCGCTGGATGAGTTCATCCACCACAGCGTCAGAAGAATGGACTCTCACAAAAGGAACATCAATGACACGGGTCGTGCGATTCAAGCTTTGGTAACGCAGGTGTCCGAGCTCACCCAGCAGATCCAACTTCTTTGTGCTCCCACTGCGCCGCCCACACCAGCCGTTCCCCCCACACCACCGGACTTCCCCGCAGCATCTGAGCCACGCCTACCGGCTCTGGAGCCCTATGCGGGTGAGTCTGCTTACTGTCGTGCATTTTTGACAAGATGTTCCATGCATTTCGCCCTACAGCCCAGAACGTTCCAGAGTGAACAAGCCAAGGTGGCTTTTGTAATCACGTTACTGACTGGAAAGGCGGCGCTATGGGGAACGGCGGTGTGGGAGAATCAAGACCCTTGCTGCGCCTCGTTCCAAACTCTCTCCGCAGAGATGAGACGAGTTTTTGACAGAGCCGTCGCGGGGAGAGAAGCCGCCAGGGTGCTGGCCGACCTTCATCAGGGGGAGAGGTCGGTCTCGGACTTTTCCATCGAGTTCCGAACCCTGGCGGCCGAATGTCATTGGAACGAGGAGGCGCAGTGGGACATGTTCCTGCATGGGTTGGCTGACCGCGTCCAACGATCAAAGATCTACGCCCTGGACCTACCCACGTCATTGAACGGACTCATAGAGCTGGCCCTACGGGTAGATGCGCGACTTTCCCGAGTCGGAGGCAGAGTGGCATCTAACCGTCCTCCTGGAGGGATTGAGGGGCAACGGCCCAGCGGCAGGGACGTGGTCAGCCCCGTCTTCGATCACGAACCCATGCAGGTGGGTCGAGCTCGGCTTTCCCGGGAGGAGAGGGAGAGGCGGAGGTCCCAGGGCCTTTGCCTATATTGTGGAGGTTCGGGACATTTCGTGTACAACTGCCCGGTAAAAGGCCAAGCCCGATAGTAAGTATGAGGCTACTATCGGGTGGGATCTCCGCCAAGAAGACCTCATCCACATCTACACTTCTCCCGGTAAGACTGAGATGGTCAACTCTCCAGCACGATTGTCAAGCACTTCTGGACTCTGGGGCTGAAGGTAATTTCATGGACAGTACGTTTGCACACAAGTTTCAAATTCCACTCAGACCACTCACTCAGAGGATTGCTGTACACGCACTAAATGGCCAAGAACTTCCCACCATCTCATTCACCACTGAAGATATAACCCTCATCACTTCTGGCAATCACACTGAGACTATTTTTTCTCATATCCTGGATTCACCGTTGGCACCCGTCGTTCTTGATCACCCCTGGCTCATCCGTCACAACCCCCGAGTGGACTGGCAGCACAAGGCTATACTGGAGTGGAGCAAGGAATGTCATCAGTCTTGTCTTGTGTCTGCTTGTCCGTCTGTGCCTGTTTATGTGTTTCAGGAGGAATCTGGGGATTTCTCTAACGTGCCTGAGGAGTACCATGACCTGAAGGAAGTGTTCAGTAAGTCTAGGGCTGCTTCTCTCCCTCCTCATCGTCCCTATGACTGTGCCATAGAGTTAATGCCAGGTAAGTCTCCGCCTAAAGGCAAGTTATACTCGCTTTCTATTCCAGAAAGGGAGGCTATGGAGAAATATATTTCTGATTCTCTGGCAACCAAATTCATCCGGCCTTCCTCTTCACCAGCGGGGGCGGGGTTCTTTTTTGTGGGGAAGAAGGATGGATCTCTGCGACCTTGTATTGATTACCGAGGGTTGAATAACATCATGGTAAAGAATACTTATCCTTTGCCGTTGATGTCTTCAGCCTTCGAGAGGTTGCAGGGAGCATCCATCTTCACGAAATTGGACTTGCGTAATGCTTATCATTTGGTCCGCATCAGGGAGGGGGATGAATGGAAGACTGCGTTTAATACCCCCAGGTGACACTTTGAATATTTGGTCATGCCTTTCGGGCTGTCCAACTCCCCAGCAGTCTTCCAGGCACTTGTCAACGACGTGTTGCGAGACATGATAGATCAATTCATATATGTTTACCTGGATGACATATTGATATTTTCCTCGTCTCTCCAGGAACATGTGCAACACGTACGACAAGTGCTTCAGAGATTGTTAGAGAATGGGCTTTTTGTCAAGGCGGAGAAATGCGAATTTCGTGCACAGTCTGTTCCTTTTCTAGGACACATCGTCTCGTCTGAGGGAATGCGTGTGGACCCTGACAAGGTTAAGGCTGTGGTAGAATGGCCAAGTCCAGATTCCCGTAAGGCCCTACAGAGGTTTCTGGGATTCGCCAATTTCTATCGGCGGTTCATTCGCAACTTCAGCCAGCTAGCCGCGCCTCTGACTGCCTTGACCTCCCCCGGAACTCCATTCAGGTGGTCAGATACAGCCGAGGCTGTGTTTGCTAACCTCAAGAGCCGCTTTGTTTCAGCTCCCATCCTCGTTGCCCCTGACTATTCACGGCAGTTCGTGGTGGAGGTCGACGCGTCAGAGGTGGGGGTAGGAGCAGTGCTGTCCCAGCGCTCTCCCACAGACGATTAGATGCATCCTTGCGTGTTTTTTCTCATCGTTTATCCCCAGCCGAACGCAATTATGACATTGGTAACGGAGTTGTTGGCAGTCAAGTTAGCGTTGGAAGAATGGCGACATTGGTTAGAGGGTTCGGGGATACCTTTTATCGTCTGGACCGACCACAAGAACTTAGAGTACATCAGAACCGCCAAAAGATTGAACTCCAGGCAGGCTCGGTGGGCACTTTTTTCGGTCGTTTTGATTTTTCTCTCTCGTACCGCCCGGGTTCTAAAAACATCAAACCCGATTCTTTGTCTCGTATTTTTGATCGCTCCGAACGCCCGTCTACTCCCGAGTGCATTTTACAGGAGACCCTATTTGTTTCCACACTCGTATGGGAGATCAAATCGAAGGTCAAGAAGGCCTTAGAAGGGGTAAGGCCTCCGCCCGAATGTCCACTGAGTCGTTTATTTGTGCCGGAGAGATTAAGGTCAGACGTTATCCGGTGGGGCCATTGTTCCAACATAGCTTGTCATCCAGGAGTTAATCGTACTAAGTTTTTAGTTAAGCAACGATTTTGGTGGCCACTTATGGCTCGTGACATTCACAGTTTTGTTTTGGCTTGCTCGGTTTGTGCCACTGGTAACACTTCCAATTGACCTCCAGATGGGCTCCTCCAACCACTGCCAGTCCCTTCGAGACCCTGGTCCCATATCGCTCTAGATTTTATCACCGCCCTCCCACCCTCCCAGGGTAGCACTGTCGTTTTGACAGTGGTGGACCGGTTCTCGAAGGCGGCTCACTTTATTCCCTTACCCAAATTACCCTCAGCTAAGGAGACAGCGTTGACAGTCGTTGACCACGTCTTTCGCTTACATGGCCTCCTGATGGACGTGGTCTCCGACAGAGGACCCCAATTTGTGTCCAAATTTTGGCAAGAATTTTGTAAATTACTGGGGGCGACGGTTAGTCTGTCTTCAGGGTTTCACCCTCAGAGCAATAGTCAGACCGAGAGAGCCAACTGGAAAGAGTGTTACGATGTTTGGTATCCAAGAATCCTTCCTCATGGAGCCAACAGCTGTCCATGGTGGAGTACGCCCACAATACCTTACCAGTGTCGGCCACGGGCCTCTCTCCGTTTGAGTGTAGTGTAGGTTACCAGCCACCAATTTTTCCCAGTTTGGAATCCGAGGTCGCGGTCCCCTCTGCTCACGCCTTTATCCAGAGGTGTCACCGCACTTGGACTAGAGCCCGTAAGACTTTACTCCAAGTGGGGTCGCGCACCAAGGCTAAGGCCGATCGCCACCGGTCGAAGCCTCCCGTATACGTCGTCGGTCAAAAAGTGTGGCTTTCTACGAAGAACATTCCTCTCCGTTCCGTCTCTAATAAGCTTGCTCCCAAATTTATTGGCCAGTTCACTGTCACCAAGATCATTAGTCCGGTGGCAGTCCGCCTTAGTTTACCTCCTGCGTACAGGAGAATTCACCCCGTATTTCACGTTTCCAAGATTAAGCCCGTGTTTCATGCTCACATTAATCCGCCTGTCCCGGAGGAGAGGCGGAGGCGTTCTTAGGAAAGGGGTACTGTCACGGTATACTGATCCAATGTTTCCTTCTCGTCTCGTGTTTATGTTGTGGTATGAAAGCACGTGTGTAGTGGGCGTGATTGTGTTGTCATTCCTTGATCCGCTCCAGCTGATCATCATCATCATTCATCACCAGCTGCAGTCAATCTCCCTCACTGCTTAAATACTCACCGTTATCTCATTCCCTTTGTCAGATCGTTGTTTGATGTCCTGGGTGTCGGTGTTGAGTCTTGTTTCCTGGTTTCCCGTCATCGTGTTCCTGTGGATTTGTCGTCTTGGTGTTGGATTGTTTCGTCTCGTCTTGGCACTGCACTTCACGAGGATTCACCGCACTCTGACCATCGAAGTCCCTGCGATACCTGTCCACACCCGTGTCTTATCCTGAGCTTTGTTTTGTTCTAATAAATTCTGAGTACTGCAATTGCTTCCTGTTCTCTTTGCCGATCATGACAAGAGCAGCTAAACCCTAACTTAAAGAAATTCACTTCTCCATGACCCACTGTAGCTAGGGCTTTAACATGGGTCAAACTAGCGAGGCCTATATATCACCCACCCAAAGAGGAGTATATTCCTAATTCATGATCCAACAGTTGTTGGGGAGGGAGGTAAATTAAGTAGGGGGAAGTAATTTCCCTACATACTCTATTCACCCAACATCAACCTTAAGAGGGTACCTTCCAAAGCAACCATCCGCAAGGGGAGCACACAATTTTACTTTAAACCCTAATATATAGAAAATATAGCTCGACCCTGGGAAACAAGATACTTCAGGGTATTAGAGCAAAGCAAGAGAGATGTCAGACACAATCAACCTCCGCCCACAGCCACTGACCCATACTACTCACACTTCGGGGAGCATGTAGGAGGGCAGGATCTCCTTAGGATGTCAGAAGGCATTTATGAACCCACGGGATTCATATGGATTGTTTTAATGATGGATGGATGCGCTTTTTTGTCATATACACCTAGGATGGCTTGAGGGCGAGTAAATTATGGGCTAATTGGTCAATTATTTTTTTTATTTGGTGAACTAGTCCTTTAAGCAACATCCCACAAAGAGTATTGTGAAGGTGTCTTTACATAGCTGACTTAAGGCTGCTTTCTGCCTGCTCAAAATTCTGTGTATAGATGCAATGCAGCATAAAAAGTCAGACTAAATGATTCCAGCTCTGACCCATCTCAGAATCTAAGTATGCATTTGTAATTGCTCTGTTAATGCATCTGCAGCTCTAAGCAGCAATAAACAGTGTGTAAAGACGAAGCTTTCCAAAGTGTTTCTGTGCCATCTTTGTAGTGTGAATTTGTCATTAGACTCTATATCAAACTCTAAATTAGGTACAAGGCCACAAGTAACCACAGCCTGCTGATATATAGTCCAACAGCACAATTATGAGTGTGATATTGCTTTTACAACGACTTAAATTTAATTGACTAAATCATTGATTCACTCATACAGAAAGAGTTAAAAAAAATCCCCACACCTGTCTGTACTGATGCAAACACCACTCTTGTAAACACTCAACCAATCAAATTGATATATTACAGACATTAATCCATTAACACAACTGCAAAAAGTTAAATGAAATACTGCTTTTTCTCAACTGGTGGGTTGCATGACCATTTTGAGTGGGTCACGGAGAGTGCGTTCTTTTCTGATGCAGGACTTTTATTTGATATGAAAGCCATCCAGATTGACAGGTGACAATGTGAAATTATTACATTGTTTAGCAATAAATATGGCGAAGCGCAAGTATTACCCCAAATATGCAAAACACTGATTTACGTACATTGACGACAAAAAGGGCCTCAGTGTGAAAACTCAGTGTGTGATATATAGTGAAGTACCCTCACAAGAAAGCATAAAACCATCTAAATTGAAACGTCATTTAGAAACAAAACATCCGGGTTGCAAATACAAACCTGTGGAGCTGAGGGCATCGCATAAGTGCCTAGCATCTTTGTGTTCAAAACAAGTGCAGGAACTTGCATCTTATATGTAGCTCACCGTATTGCAAATGCTAAGAAAATCCACACCAGGGATGGAAATTAACTTTTTTGTCCACCGGCCATTGTGGCAGGTGGATTTAAAATCTACCAGCCACTCAATGTTTTTACCAGCCACTTTCTTGTTTTTAACCGACAATGTGTAACTGCATGTGAAAATTAATACTACAAGATCTACAATACTTAACCAGTTTAGTTAATCTCAAGTCTCAATGAAATACTGACATTTTCTCTTTCTCTCTTATACACACACAAACCATAAACTGATATACATTTCGTTAAATGAGTAGGGCAGATTAAACAAAAATCTGAACCGATGCTAAACCGCACTCTATGTTGGAGGTTGCTCTCTCTGCGAAAGTATCGTAAAACTTCAAATAATAGCCAAGTCCCAAATAATAGCCTGTCTCTTTTACACGCCTGTTGTGGCGACAGGTTTGGGTAAATAAAGGCTTTTTTAGTTTCGGGTTGTATTTAATCTTCTAAAACCCGTCAGATCGTCCGCTTTTTGGCGCCGCCAAAGCCTTTTTTGATCGGTGAGTGATGTAGAATAGAATGACTGCTGCGCTTGACAGGGCGCAAACGAGCAGAGCAAAAGAGAGAGAGAGAGAGAGAGAGAGCCTCGGCCGCGCGTGCGCACGCGCACTCTCACGTCTTCAGACAACACGAGTGCTGTCTTGCTCTCTCTCCCTCGCCCATATTAATCCAAATCAATGGACACGATAGTAAAAGGTCGGAAGACCGCAGTTTCACGTGGAGCATTTGGGGATTTTTAGTGATTAGAGACTCTAGGAACAACATCTCAACACTAAATTATAAAGGCCTGTCTCAAATACAAGCCGGTGCAGTTCGACGATTTGGGAAAATAAAAGCCCGGGCTATTATTTGAAGTTTTACGGTATGCCTGTTCTGTTATATTTAAGTTACATCATGCGCTCGCGGCTAGCTCCCACCTCTCGCGCTCAAGCCTCAACAGAAGAACCGCGCGGGTAGATGTTCGGGCGGCTAGCTCTTTACGACACAAGAGAGCTACCCTGCCCTAAAAATACACCATGCGCTCGCGACTAGCTCTCCCTTTGGACGGCAAACCGCCTCTCGCGCTCCCACGTTTTCTTCCCTCGTCGAGCCTCGACGGAAGAAGCGCGCGGGTGTTGAAGGTGTGCCTCCTCTAAAAGTGTCCGCCGTCCGGGTGAAACAATATGCTATTTTTATTTACCCGCCACGGTGGCCGGTAGGTGAAGCGAGTTTACCCGCCACAACACAAAATCACCCGCATTTGGCTGGTGGAGGGTGCTAATTTCCATCCCTGGTCCACACAATAGCAGAATAACTTCTCTAACCTGCAGCCATAGACATAGTCAGAGAAGTGCTGGATCAATCTGCAACAGATAAGCTGAAGACCATACCACTGTCAATTGATACGTATGTAGGCACATTGAAGAAATGGCTGATGATATAAAACAACAGACTACAACTCACGTACAGGCAAGTGCTTATTAAGCTTTTCAGATGGATGAATCCACGGACATTGCTAATCAAGCAACTTTACTTGTTTATGTGAAACGTGTGGGAAGGGGACTTGCACAAGCATTTTCTCTGCAGCAGAGATCTCCCCACCACTACAACGGCAGAGGGCATTTTCAATACTGTGGATTTGTTCTTGGCTGATGGCACAGCCTCTATGACCAGAAAACACTCAAGGGTGGTGAAGAGAATTCTTGAGAGGGCACCAAACATGACCTGGAATCACTGCTTTTAGCATTGAGAGGCATTAGCAGGAAAGAAAGAGATATTAAAAGAAGTTGTGCCAAGAACACTTAGTGTTTTAAAAATATGTGCCTGAGCCCTTGATGCACTTCCCACATCTTTTTTCAAAAGTGTGTTAAACAGCTTAGAAGCAGATCTCCTAGAAGTGGTAAATGCCTCACTTTTCTCTGGGAGTTTTCCAAACTCCCTGAAAACTGCAGTTGTCAAGCCCCTCCTGAAAAAGAGCAATCTGGATAAGACCATCTTAAGCAACTATAGACCGATCTCAAATCTTCCTTTCATTGGCAAGATCATTGAAAAAGTTGTCTTCAATCAGGTGAACAAATTCTTAAGCTTGAATGGATACTTTGACAATTTTCAATCTGGTTTCCGATCGCATCACAGCACAGAGACAGCGCTCATAAAGATAATAAATTATATTCGCTTAAATACTGATACAGGCAAATTATCAGTACTGGTACTACTCGACCTCAGTGCTGCATTTGACACTGTCGATCACGACATACTTCTTGACAGGCTGGAAAACTGGGTGGGGCTTTCTGGGATAGTCCTAAAATGGTTCAGGTCATACATAGAAGGGAGAGGTTATTATGTGAGTATAGGAGACCATAAGTCTGAGTGGACATCCATGACTTGCGGAGTCCCTCAAGGCTCAATTCTTGCACCACTCCTCTTCAACATGTATATGCTCCCAATGAGCCAAATAATGAGAAAGAAACAAATTGCTTACCACAGCTATGCAGACGACACACAGCTCTACTTAGCCCTATCGCCTAACGACTACAGCCCCATTGACTCCCTGTGCCAATGCATTGATGAAGTAAACAGTTGGATGTGCCAAAACTTTCTTCAATTAAACAAAGACAAAACTGAAGTCATTGCGTTTCTGAAACAAAGATGTCAAGTTGAATGCATACCTTGACGCTAGGGGTCTAACAACTAAAAATCAAGTCAGGAATCTTGGTGTATCTCTAGAGTCAGACCTTAGTTTCAGTAGTCATGTCAATGCGAATACTATCATCTGAAAAATATTGCAAGAATTAGATGCTTTGTTTCCATTCAAGACTTAGAGAAACTTGTGCATGCTTTTATCACCAGCAGGGTGGATTATTGTAATGGACTTCTCACTGGCCTTCCTAAAAAGACCATAAGACAGTTGCAGCTCATACAGAACGCTGCTGCCAGGATTCTGAGCAGAACCAGAAAATATGAACATATCACACCAGTCCTCAGGTCTTTACACTGGCTCCCAGTTACATTTAGGATTGATTTTAAAGTATTATTACTGGTATATAAATCATTTAATGGGCTAGGACCTCAATATATTGCAGATATGCTCACTGAATATAAACCTAACAGATCACTCAGATCATTAGGATCACATCAGCTAGAAATACCAAGGGTTCACTCTAAGTCAAGTCAAGTCAAGTCAAGTCAAGTCATCTTCATTTATATAGCGCTTTTAACAATGGATTGTTTCAAAGCAGCTTTACAGAGATAAACATATAATTTAAGGTAACAGATTGTTTTGGCATTATAGCGGTTCTTGAATAATGTTATTTCCAGCTAAAGTTAACTCTAAGCACGGAGAGTCTGCTTTTAGCTATTATGCCAGCCGCAGCTGGAACCAGCTTCCAGAGGAGATCAGATGTGCTCCTACAGTAGTTACATTCAAATCCAGACTCAAAACACATCTGTTTAGCTATGCATTTACTGAATGAGCACTGTGCCACTGTTCGTCCGACTGTTTTTACTGTATTTTATTTTATTTTTTATTTTAAACTGTTTTAATTATTCTTATTTGTTTTGATTATTTTAATTTCTTCTATGTAAAGCACTTTGAATTACCATTGTGTATGAAATGTGCTATATAAATAAACTTGCCTTGCCTATTAATATTTCATAGAGCTAGTTTGCTACAATACGTGATCCCTTTGGAATCGGAATAGAAAGTGTCACGTTGCCAAGCAACACAGAAAATCAGCTGGTAAAGCTGTCATGTGATCAGACGCTAAAAAAGAAATTTGGTAAGGTAAGCCTTTCCCAGTTTTGGTGCCATGATGCGAATTTTGACTATCCGTCCCTCGCCACTCATGCAATCAAAATCATCCTACCATTAAGCACTGCATATCTGTGCGAAAGTGGCTTCTCTTCTTAAGTCCAGCTGAAGTCAAAGAAGAGGAACAGGCTGGGCATTGAGTACAATCTTAGGGTAGCTCTGTCTACTTTCACCCCAGACTTTGAAACCCTTATCAGGAGTAAGGCACATCCTCAATTATTTCATTAGCTTCCCAAATGACTGTTAAGTGAATAGATAGTGACTACGTTTACAAGCTGTCAATATTCGGGTTATGGTCGAGGTTAAGGTCACTATTCGGGTTTATGAAACATTCGGAATAACCTGTTTGTGCGTGAGCAGAGAGAGATTCTCCTGTATACATGGAATTTGTAATCAATTGGCAATAGGCTATCCCGATGTAAACGGCGACGCAAGGTTTAGCGTCTGGACGTACGGACAACCTTAAGACGCAATATGCGTCATTTTCGATTCTTCTTCCTTTATCCAAAGAAAACAACAACAGCAGCAGCACCCGGATAATGAATAGGTCGGGGCAGATAGCGATCGCCTTTGTTTGCGCTTTGGTGCTGGTACTGACCCACCAGCAGCACTTGACACCACTGTGTCAACTCGCCATGTTTACCTCTACTTCTTGTTTACTTTCGGTATACTGCACGCGGGTGTCTGGCGCATACAAGAAGTTCCTCTACTCAAAAGACCAAGATTCCTTGCGAATAGAACATGCGCAGAACACAAATCAATGTTACTTTTGATGGGGATATGCCAATACGCATTTACATGACCAAATATGTAAATGAAAAGAAAAGAGGTAACCCAGGGATCATATTGGGGTTTTTAAAAAACAGAATATGAGCATATTCGGGTTTTTGCTGGTGTTTACATGGCCGTGCGCGACCGGGTTATTGCTAATATTCCGGTTTTGAACAGTTTATTGGCTGCTTGTAAACGTAGTCATAGTTGTCATATTAGATGTAAATGTGGTTATGATTCTATTTATCATTCTACTGTTAAGTATTTGCATGCAGGTATGATGTTAATTCTGTTTAACAGGATCAGTAGTATCAATATGTTTTATGTTAGTTCAATGTGTTGTAAGGACCACCAGTCGGCCCAACAACGTAATTTAGCGGCGTGGGCGAAGGTATAATGCATAGTTATTTTCAGACGCAGACCTTCTGTGAAGTTCACTTAATTTTACTTTAGCTCTGTGCTTAATCTGACCCTTAAATTCAAATGAATATTAAACATTAGATTGTGTTTCTAAATAGGAACTAATCATAAATATTGGTTATGTATTAATTTAGACATTTGATTATTCTGGGTATCCCATACTTTCAATTATTCGTTCATTAGGGACCCGATGCCACACAGTCACACGCCGACTGGGTTACGTGGATCTGGACACAAACTCGCCAGTCTGATCTTAGACAGAGGGTACAGGGTTATCTATAACCTTTTTTGGCGGTTGCCTACTACTTGTACAAAAAAAAGTGTAGTTTATTTAGCCTCTTCAGTACAACTTGCTAAATAAGTGATGGATAAATCAAAATGTCTTCAGATGACGTGCCAACTGCTCCATTCATTCATGAGCCTTTAGTCTAAACTATTCTGGACATAGATTTGTGGTAGCATAAGCCTCCTCATAATCTACTGGTCATAATGATTTCGAGAGAGACCAAAATGAATCAGAACTTTTAATTCAATTTTATTTGTCAGTTAAAAATGTATCATGCCAATCACACAATTAAACAATTAGGAGCCAATTTTAAAATAATAATGCAATTGTGAATCACATTGTAACCACCTGGCAATTCTGTGCTCCTGTATATATGGATTTACTGCAGCTATATGGTAAATAGCAGAGTGTTCCATGTACAAAAACAAATGCAACATAGTCAAAAGAATTCCCAATGACTGCTCTGCCACTTCCCAGTAAATACCCAGAACAAAAGAGTTGTAAATATTTATTACACCAATATTGTTGGATTTGTTGAACCTACTCATGCCCCAAAGGATCACACCTGGTTTCAGGAAAGAGGAGCAATGATTACCAGATATCTTAAAGAGACACCACCAAAAAGAGAACAGAATTATCCTAAGTTTCACATTTTCTAATAATATAAGTGATTGTTGTGAAATTGAGACCATTTTACCAATTGCACTGAGACATTTAAAATTATACCAAACATGTGTAACGTGGCAGGTTGGAACATAGAAGGAAGCAGGATCCAAATGCAGCAGTAGTACTTTTATTAAATAAACTAAAGACTAGATAGACTCAAAAACTCAGACATAGAGAACGACACAACCAACATCTAACAACATCATAAACCCACAAACACTGTAACAAAACACAGGGTTTAAATACAGAGACTAACAAGCTAAACAAGATAACAAGAGGGCGTGGGTTAATCAAAAAACACCTGGGGATACTAATAAACTAGAAAAACTACAAAGGACTACAAAACAGGAAATAACTAAAGTTCACACAAGACAAGGGAAACACAGACAGGAATCATTACATAGCCCCCAACTTAAGGAGTGGATTCCAGATGCTCCTCAGAAAACAATAGTCCAGGAGGGTGAAGGGTCGGAGGCGGATCCCGGGGCGGGATGGAGGGCCAGGCCCGTGGAACGGAAGAGGGCCTGGAGACTGCGACAGGATGAGAGGCCAGGGCGGAGCAGGCTGTGCAGGCGACCAGGGAGGAGCAGGCTGTGCAGGCGACCAGGGCGGAGTAGGCGGAGCAGGCATCCAGCCAGGAACAGTCATCGGTTGCTCTGGAACAGACCCTTGCTCAGGACTAGGAACTGATACCTGCTCAGAAACAGACACAGGAACAGACACTGGCTCCGGCACAGGTACAGACACTGGCTCCGGCTCAGGAACAGACACCGGCTCAGCGGCAGCCATATTGTCTGGAGACACTGGCTGGGCAGCGGCCATCTTGTCCAAAGACACTGACTTGGCGGCGGCCATCTTGTCCGGAGACACAGGCTCGGCAGTGGCCATATTGTCTGAAGACACTGGCTTGGCGGAGACCATCTTGTCCTGAGACACTGGCTCGGCGGCAGCCATCTTGTCCTGAGACACTGGTTCGGCGGTGGCGGTGGCCGCCATTTTGTCTGGAGACACTGGCTCGGCGGCGGCCATCTTGTTCGGAGACACTGGCTCGGCATCCGTGACCTGAACAGTCTCTGGATCGGCAGAAGTGACGTGAACGGTCTCTGGATCGGCAGACGTGACGTGAACTGTCTCTGGATCGGCAGACGTGACGTGAACGGTCTCTGGATCGGCAGACGTGACGTGAACGGTCTCTGGATCGGCAGACGTGACGTGAACGGTCTCTGGATCGGCAGAAGTGACGTGAACAGTCTCTGGATCGGCAGAAGTGACGTGAACAGTCTCTGGATCGGCAGAAGTGACGTGAACAGTCTCTGGATCGGCAGAAGTGACGTGAACAGTCTCTGGATCGGCAGAAGTGACGTGAACAGTCTCTGGATCGGCAGAAGTGACGTGAACAGTCTCTGGATCGGCAGAAGTGACGTGAACAGTCTCTGGATCGGCAGAAGTGATGTGAACAGTCTCTGGATCGGCAGACGTGACGTGAACAGTCTCTGGATCGGCAGGCGTGACGTGACAAGGCTGCGGAATGAGGGCTAATGTGGGAGTACCACGTTTCTCTTCCGTGATCCCTACAGCATATCTCGAATCACTCAGTTGCAGGGCCAAGCCTCTATATAATCCTAAAGTGCAGTGGGGAGGGTGCAGTGGCATGGTTGACCCCAGTGGCTCTGATAGTCCCCCTCTAAAAAATATCATGAGGCACAGGGGGTCAATAGGAGTAACATTTGCCAGATCGATAAAATCCTGTACATACTCCTCAATGGGCCGGTCTCCCTGACGGAGACACATAATCCGTGCTACTGGATTCCTGGAGGTCATTGCTGCTGGATCCACGTTAGTGGTGGGTTCATCTGTAACGTGGCAGGTTGGAACATAGAAGGAAGCAGGATCCAAATGCAACAGTAGTACTTTTATTAAATAAACTAAAGACTAGACAGACTCAAAAACTCAGACATAGAGAACGACACAACCAACATCTAACAACATCATGAACCCACAAACACTGTAACAAGGCACAGGGTTTAAATACAGACACTAACAAGCTAAACAAGATAACAAGAGGACGTGGTTAACCCTCTGGGGTCGGCAATCACGCCGGCGTGATTTGCTCGATTTTTTTCACATAGCAGCAACATAGACTTAAAATACTCCGTCATTTATGGTCATACAGAAAAAAGAAACATGAAAAAAGAATCTGTGAGATGTCTAGTTTTGTATGTGTCCACTTACAATAAAAACAAACCATTGTGCTTTTGTAAAATAAAGAAAATAAACGGGGTATGCGTTCTGTCCGTCTCGGTGAACTTTTTTTTTCTTGAGCACGTCTATAAACTGAAACAACTCAGCGAATACACGTCTCACATTTATGAGCCATGTATCTTTAAAAACATGTAAGTGTGTACTTTTAAATTATCTGATTCAAAACAAAAACAAATATTCTCTGTTTAAGTAATTTGTATAAAACCAACAAGATTTCCAGTTTCTCAAACGCTTGCTCATTATTTTTCATTCGACCACGCCCACGCGCGCAAACGAAATTGATATGCAAATATCCACGTGAAGGAACGCGAACGCCCTCATTACCTCAAAAACAACGCACCAAACTTCATCAGTCCAATGCTTTTCGCCGAGGTTGGAAAACACGCTGTGATTTTACATTGGATTTAACTTACCTCAGAAGAAGAAGAAGATCGTGATTTGAAGACAAGAAAGATGTAAGGTAAGAAATGTATTATGAATAATATTAGTTAGTGTTATTGTTGAATTGCAGTTAAGCTGTTGCTAGACTAAAATGTATGAAATCGACAGAAACATGTTGAAATATGAACTATAGACAGGCAGGCATACCTTTCAATGTGAAATTTATATTCATGTACGACACAATGTTGTTCTTATGTTTGATAATAAAACACAGCATGCTATAGTAGGCAAGTAGCCTAGTGTTTACTCTACTATGATGAATATTATAATGTTTAGATCTGGGTTTACTGTTAAATACAGTGTTTGTGGATATCTGCTCAAACGTAACGTTAGATATGTATAATATGTTAACAATAATGTTTCATAGTTGCTCGATCCAGTAAATTTTCTCTGCGCGCGCTCTGAGTTTGAAAAGCAAAACGTACCAAACATTAGGTTTCATGGTTTACGTCAGAACGTCATAACGATTGTAAACATTTGAAGTAACATATCAATAAATTGTTCTCTAGTGTAGTGTTACCAGGCCGCCTGCTATAGACTATTGTTATTATTTTATGCAGCCATACACGTTGGCTATATGCCTTGCACAACACACCTGGTGTTCATTATATATGTGTGTGTGTGTATTTTATAAATTGTAAAAAGATATTTTAATCAGAAAAATCTCAAATGTATTCCCAAAATTGTGCAGCCTTTCTCTTGATATCAGCATTCACAGTTGTTTTTTTTGTTTGCTGTTGTTTTGTTTTTTTACAGTGACCACTGAGCCACTGAGTCCTGCTGACATTCACATGAGTCTCTGTAGTCTGTACATGAACATGGACAGGTATGTAATATGTTTCAGGAATGTCACAAAGGTCTCTGTTGAACAGAGTGTGTGTGATCTAAAGATCAGTGTGTTCAACAATGTGTTTTTTTGTCATTTGTTGTGTATCTTTGGATTATGTTGTGTTGTAAATAAATCTAAACAATCAAAAAGCCATTCTTTTTTAAGGCTTTCCTCATTCTTTGTGCAAGGCTCCTAATGATAGGGCCTGATAGCACCTTAATAGGGCCATTATGGGAGGGGTCTTTGTCTTCCTCAGGTGTGAAAAGCATACATAATAATTAAAGATGCACCGATTGATCGGCTGGTGACCCGAATCGGCCGATTTTCACGTGATCGGCCATGATCGGTGACCGGCCGGTCAGTCTGACATAATCCGATTTTATGCCGGTCAAATGCACTCGGGCGCCGCATGATTAACATCGCGCAACATCAGCATCATACGTGCACACGGAACGCGCACATGTAGGAAACCTCATGAATTACGGCCGTTTCACACCGCAAGTTGCAGCGCGGTTTTTTTTCCGGCGTGCATGTTAATCAATGAGTGCATTCACACCAGGAGCCGGAGCAGCGTGTGAGCGTCGAGCAGGAGCGGCGCGTGAGCAACAGTGAAGCGAGGCTTTCGGCGCCGAATCTATTTTTGTTGCGCTCAATTTAAGTGAAAGCACACTTTTGATGGACAAAATAAATATGATTTCATCCAAAAAGTGCCCAAAATGCAAAGAATTTGCATGTCTGGTGTGTTTTAACAAGAACTGAAGTAGGCTAGGCTATGTCAGAAAGAAAATGAAGACTCAAAAATATTTATAGAAAATGTACCCATTTAATCTTGTTTTTATTATTTCCCAATCGTTTCCCTGCACATGCTCCACTTGTCCTGTTTAGCTTGGCTGGACATGTGTCAGATGAGAGAAGAACTGTTTGAGAAATATAAGTTGCCATTGATATACAACAAGTGATTGCAATAGGCCTGTGTGTGTGTGTGTGTGTGTGTGTGTGTGTGTGTGTGTGTGTGTGTGTGTGTGTGAGAGAGAGAGAGAGAAATATCTTTATACTGCAAGGCTATATTTATTTAATTTTTATTTGTTATTTATATATTATTTTATTGCCATTACCTGTTTTCATACAGAAGTTTAGTTTGCTAAATATATCAAATTTTTTTAATTGGATATTGGATGTGAAAAGGAAATGGTTCTTCCATAACACTGCACTTTAGATGTGTGTGAATTTCCCACACTAGGAGTCATTTATATAGTTCTATTTTATAGCGATTATCTGTTCAAAAAATGTTCTATGCAAAATGTCCTATTAAAGAGAAGATAGAAAATAAATATTTGTGTGTGCTGTAAAGTGGTTTGAAAAAATAAAATCGGAATCGGCTAAAATCGGTATCGGCAGGTCAAACTCAAGGAAAAATCGGAATCGGGATCGGCCTCGAAAATTGTAATCGGTGCATCTCTAATAATAATGAGAGATTCACAGTGGTTTACGCCTTCTCGCATAAAGCTTTCTTACCTAAAACACGTCATACACATTCTAAAAGACTTTATTGACTTATCTGAACGAGTAGTCAGGATGATTTTCACATAGTTTTGAAGCAAATATTCTAGGCTACGTGATACAATTTTCAAAAGTCTTGTGAAGAAATAATTAGTAAGGGTTTTATGATCTTATTTCAGTGATATTTGTTTTTTATTTTTTCACAAACCAAACATAAACGTCATTATCTCAAAACTAAAAACTTTTACATACATGCTGCTGACATATTACTGTAGCAGAGTTTGTGCTGAATACAGTGTAATCAGACTTTAGCCATGAAAATGTCACAAGTATCAGAAATAAACACAAATGTCAGAGCATGTCAGAACACCTCCAGGACCCAGAAAACACATCAGACCCCAGAGGGTTAATCAGAAACACCTTGGGATACTAATAAACTAGAAAAACTACAAAGGACTACAAAACAGGAAATAACTAAAGTTCACACAAGACAAGGGAAACACAGACAGGAATCATTAAAACATGAAAGGGAAAAAACAACACATTCACTAGGTACAATAGAATAGAATTTCAATAGAACACCAGCTGAGACCCCGATGAAACATTTGAGTATATCTACACTCTCAGATTCTGTCTAGTCGAGTCTCGCGTATATGCGAGTCCGCTAACAGAGACTTCACATTGATCTGTCTCTTCAAAGTTAACAGTTTTTCTGCCTCATTGAATGCAACTAGTTGCTTTGATATTATCTGAAACTCTGAGGCTCGAAAGGTCATCCACTGACATTTGTAATTTCATAAACAACAGACACAGTAAAATGAATCTAAATGTGGAGAAAGAAATGGAATGCAGTCTGAACTAAACTATACTGTTAAATGTTGAAGTGCACTTTCAAAACGCATTGGTTTTATCCTATCTAAGCCCTGCTAAGACTAATGAGTCAGAGAGACATTATCACATAAACTGATAAGTGATCACAAATGGACAAGTGCTCTTGGAAATCCAATATTTACTTAGTTCCGCTTATATGCATGAAACGACACCCAACTTTCCAATCAGAAGATATGGATGTGGATATAAAGTGTGATTTGCTCTATCGAATAAAGCACTTACTGAAACAAACCCAATCAGGAGGGAAGATGGTCGACTCTCTGACCTTTTCTACAGTGTGAGTTGGATCCTATAACCTGTTCCTGCCTTATCAAAGCACAGAGCAAACATACACAGACTGTGAGGGCTTTCTACTGCAAACAGGGGTTTAATCTAATTCCTCCGCCTAGTTATCGGCTTCTCTCCGGTTTCAGATATAGACTGAGTTCAGCTTTTAAACTTGCACTTGTAAAATCACACATTCTCTTTCCCCTAGAGAAAAGCTATGACAAACAGTTGCACATTTAAAACACATCTGATTAATTATTCAAGGGTATTATTTTCAGCATTCAATCTATTTCCTGCATCAGCGGTGCTGATAATGGGTCCCAGTGAAGTAGAAGTCATGCATGCATATTCCTTGTTTATTCCATGCTCACCTCATAAGAACTTCACAGATGTACTGTCCCTGGCGCAGAAATCAATGCTCACATTGGTATTAGAATACATCCAGGGAACAATTTCACAAACAGATGATTATAAGAACTCAACTAGGTACTCCTGCTATGTAAATTAGTTTGAGGCATTTTTCTTTTGACAGTTTCAGTAACAGCTTGGGATGTGGAACATCTTATTTATTTATTTATTATTTTATTTATTATCTAAGTCCCCAGAGGTTTGTATTTTTCTTTCCCTACGTGCATAATTTCAGGCTTTTTTTAGCAGATAAGTGCACACTGTCACTATGAAAGTTCATTCAGCCTTCTAAATGAACTTAACAGGAAATGGGTGACTTCATTGAAATTATTTACAATTTGTGAATTTCAACTCAATAGTTGTGAACTTAACCATGAAATATTCAAATAGGCCTACACATATATGCATACACATATATGCATACATCACATACATCATATGGGTATAGATAGGATTCTGAAAAACATGTTTTTTTTCCCCCCCAATGTTGTTGTTAATGTTGTGGATATTTCAGCAAACAGATTAACAGGATTAAAAAGGGCAAATATTATCACTCAACTGAACACAGCACAAGCATTTAAAACATGTTTTTGCTCCGTCCATGCAATAAATGTGCTTCCTTGAATGAGTGGGGTTTTATATAGCGTATTTAATTCAACTGCTCATGTAATGTCAATGGAATGACCCATTTCAGGGGTGGCCAAAATTAAGATTTTAAATTGGTCAGAGCAAGAAATGTATCTTTAAAGTTAATGTAAAGCTTCATTTTACAAGAAGACTACTTTTTTTCATTCATTCGACTGATTATTTAATTCATTCAGTTATTTTAGGTCAATTCATTATTTCATTCATTTGATTGATTGATTGATTGATTGAGTCATTCATTGGTTGATTGATTGATTGATTGATTGATTGATTGATTGATTCTTCCACTGATTCATTAATTCATTCCTTCAGTTGATGTACTCATTCGTTTGTTCGATTGATACATTTATTCATTTGTTTGAATGATTTGTTCATTCTTTCATTCATTCATTCATTCGATCTATCCATCCATTCATTAGATCCATTGACTGATTGATTCATTCGATTGATTTGATCATTTATTTGTTCATTGGTTGATTGATTCATTCGATTGTTTAATTCATTCATTCATTCCATCCATTTATATGATCCATTGATTGATTCATTCATTCGTTTGTTTGATTGATTCATTCGTTCAATTGATTCAATCGTTCAATTGATTCATTCATCTGTTTTTTCGATTGATTCATTCATTCGATTGATTCTTTCTTTCATTTGTTGGTTTGTTCGACTGATTCATTCATTTGACTGTTTAATTCATTCTTTCATTCAACTGTTTCATTGTTCAGGTGTGTTTGATTAGGGTTGGAGCAAAACCCTGCAGTGAAGTGAACCTCAAAGTCTCATTACTGAAATCACTTTAGAATATGTATCACTGCATTCTGACACAAAGTCAGAATTTAAATACATTTAGACTGTTTTCATATGCTTGTGTTGAGCTTTTGCTTTTTGGTTGCTTTCCCTTTTACTCTACAACAACAAGACAGTTAAGAAAAATGGCCTGTGTTTAGGACATGAAGGAGATCAGATTTGACCCTGGCACCCTCATGGGAGGACTACAATGTCTCAACAGCTCTGAGAATCTTTTATGTGACAATCTGCACTTATACAAGTACGAACTACGAAGCACCAAGCATCTTTAATCTTCACTTTGGTCAGCGCATCTCATAAAAAGGATGAACAAATCAAGACTAAATGCTCTCAGAATAAATGCCTCTCTTGGGTAAACACTTAATGAGAGAAATGGCTCATTCAGTAAAACTGTGTTGACTAAATAGAGACTAGTATCAAACACATTCGTCTCTGGTCCTCAGATTAGCATCTCATCTGCTGAGCTGTGTATACTCAGCCAAAGGCAATGAGTTTCCTAATGAGCCAATGCACTGTAACGCAAACATTAATATAGCCAACAGACAATACATTGCTTTTTTTTTATGTTTATGGGCAGAACTCCAGAAATCTATTTGTTCTTTGCTGTAGAGTGCCTTCCAAATTAACATAACTTACATCTTTACAGGAAACAAAAAATACATGTATTTAAAAAATTGGTTTATAAATTAAACTCTGAGGTGATTAATTCATGACTAATCATTAACTACAAATGAATCTGTAATTAAATAGTCTACATGTTCAGGATATCTTGTATTTTATATAACAATGGCAGATAAATATATTAATCAGAAAACAACTGCATGGCATGTCCATTTATGAAACAAATTAAATACTTTTATAAATGCATGTTTCCCCAGATTAACACAACATTCGATTGCTAGAGCAAATGTGCATTTGCCATCAGAAACTGATTATTTTGAGTTTCTAAACAATGCAAATACCCCAACGCCCTCAGAGAAAAACAGATTTTGCATTCCACACAGCACACACGAAAACAATTACATTTTTATCAATGTCTTAAGTAAGAACGAGCTTTAATTTAGGAGGGGGTTCTTCTAAACACATAACATTTCGAAATCCACAGCAAAAGGCGGGTCATAAAAGACACATAGAAAAAAACATAAAAACATTGTTAATATTTTGTATTAATCCTTAATATTAATCCTAATATGTAACACGAAATATCGGTAGTCCATAGCTGTAAACAGAGACAGGACATGAGGATAATAACTAAAAATAAAACAATATTCATTGAAGTACGATTAGAAGAACCACGTTTATCGTATGTATATCTTTATTTCTAGCCTTAAAAATTAGCTGAATTAAATATTAAATGAGAAGAAAAGGAAGCAGATCCATCTAGTCCAGCCTGCTAAGCCTAAATGTTTGCCATCATGGCTGAAGAACATCACTGATTTTAGTCCTATGCAAGAGACAACATATGAAAGTGCAATATTCCACAAACAGTGACCAAGTCCTTGCAAGCCAGTTAAAGTTTCAACAATGAGAAAGACCTGGTGTTGCAAGTCTTTTATTTCCAACAAAATTGAATTCGGTCTCTCCAAACACCAGCGCTCTTGATCTCCTATGCTCAAAGCAGCCATGTTGAAAATGACTGTAATAAGATTTTTGGGTGCTAAATTAAAGTGACTCCAGTAGCAGCAGAACCCATTATTTGTGTAATGGAGCATTTGCAGCGGAGACTCAGAGCATAATACCACAGAGAAGCTTATATTCTTGTGAACAGGGTTGAGTCAAGCAAACACAACAAAGCTTTGCTCAAACACCTCCCTAATCACTAGCAAGCTCACACAGCCCCATGTACAACAACAGTGGATACCAAACACAAAATGCCTTGACTGCCCTCTACTGGCAACAGTGGATGAGGGGTTTGGGTTAGGACAAGATAAGAGTAAAAGAGGTTTCCATTCAAATTCATATCCAAACATTGACTTTAAAACTGTTTACTTAAACATGCATTAGGCTAAAGATGATTTATATTGATTGTATTATATCCTCCTGGTACCCAGGAATAGACTTTTGTCCTCTGCAGTGGACATTATTTTAGTGAATTTCTCTGACATCATACATGTCAAAATTGTTTTTGTTATATATAAATGATATATGCAAAGTTACAAAGACAGTAAAATTAGTGCTATTTGCGGATGACACAAATATGTTTTGTTCTGGGGGGAATTTACAGGAACTAGAGGAGATTACTACTTTAGCAATGTATAAATTAAAAAGATGGTTTGATAAAAATAAATTATCATTAAACATTAATAAAACTAACTTCATGTTATTTGGTTACTGTAAAAAGAGTATACAAATTCGGATACAGGTAGATGGGGTGGACATAGAACGGGTTAATGAAAATAAGTTTCTTGGAGTGATAATAGATGACAAAATATGTTGGAAATCTCACATAAAACATGTACACAATAAACTTTCAAGAAGTATTTCAATATTGAACAAAGCCAAACTACAACTGTTCTGAACTACAAATCACTCCACATTCTTTACTGTGCACTGATATTACCATATCTAAACTATTGTGCGGAGGTTTGGGGTAATACTTGATACAGACTATTATCTGTATTTATGTTGCAAAAAAGAGCCATAAGGATGATTCATGGTGCTGGTTATAGAGATCACACAAATGTATTATTTTTAAAATCCAAGACATTGAAATTTACTGATCTGGTTTATGTTCAAACAGCACAAATAATGTATAAAGCAAAAAATAACCTACTCCCTGGTAATATTCAACAACTGTTTTTTAATAGAGAAGGGAGATATAATATTAGGGGTGAGAGCAACTTTAAACAATTATGTGTCCGTACAACATTAAAAAGTTTTTGTGTTTCGATATGTGGAGTGAAGTTGTGGAACAGATTAAGTTCAGTACTTAAACAATGCCCAAGTATGACTCAGTTTAAAAAGCATTGTAAAAATATGATATTTGCAAGGTATAGAGAGGATGAAGGTTATTGGTGATAGTTTATTTATAAATATTTTTTTTTTCTTTTTTTATTATTTTTCATTTATCTTCTTATGTAATTTTTTATTGAAGATGTATATAAACATAGGTAAATATGTATGTTGGTTTTGTTTTTTTGGTGTGTAGGGACAAAGAGATCAAAATGTTCGGTCAACCGGTTAATTAGCTAATTAATTATTAAAAAGTAGTGGAGATGGGGTAGGATTGAATAAGCTTATGCTTCTTCCTACTCCTTTTCGGACATGTATAAGTTAAAACTGTTTTTGTTATTAATTGTTTTTTGTTATTAATTGTTAGTATGATTGTTTTTTTGTTTTTGTTTTTTGTTGTTGTTTGTTTGTTTGTTTGTTTTTTTCTACATGTTCGAAATAAAACTTTTCATTCATTCATTCATTCATTCATTCATTCATTCATTCATTCACAGTTTTAAGTCACATTCAGGGCTATTCAAAGATATCAAATGTTTGGAGGTTTCACCATAACAAAAACTTCTCATTGTTTTTTAAAAATGTCTGACATTAATTTGGTGTTCAAATTTAGCACTTTTATGGAAATGTGAATGTGATAATATTGTGCAATTAACATTTAAATCTGACAAATTTTTCTAAATTTCTTTCTTTCTTTTTTTTATTTAAATCAACATATCAGGAAAATGTTATGGAGGTTTCTAATCAAAATATGACTTTCTGTTACAAAACCGGGCATTGATTTTATACATGTCTACTGTAGAGGACACCAGGACTTAAGACATGTTTATCAGGCATTTTGGGAGACACAACAAGTGAACAGGGAAATAAATTATATATCAATATTCATATCAATATTAGATATTATTATGAAAATGTTGCCAATTATTACTCCCATTATTACACTTCTTCATTACATGTTGCCCCAAGAACACATGAATATGCTAATTAGACACAGTGTATATACATTGTATTGAATAGGACTACCCATTAATGGCTATTTCATAAAGTAAAATGGTATATTAAAATGGTATAAATGGTAAAATGGTATAAATTTCAGTCAGGATTCAGACCGCATCATAGCACAGAAACTGCGCTAGTTAAAATTACAAATGATTTACTTTTAGCTTCTGACCAAGGCTGTATCTCAATATTAGTTCTACTCGATCTTAGTGCTGCGTTTGACACTATAGATCATAAAATACTCTTGGATCGACTACAAAACTACACTGGTGTTCAGGGACAGGCATTAAGCTGGTTCAGATCGTATTTATCAGACCGTTACCATTTTGTTTGTTTAAATGGGGAAAAATCGAAGATAACGTCAGTAGACTATGGAGTGCCGCAAGGATCGGTGTTAGGCCCTCTGCTATTCTCAATATATATGCTGCCACTTGGTAATATTATAAGAAAACATGGAATTAATTTCCACTGTTATGCTGATGACACTCAATTATATATTTCATCACGACCAGATGAAAACACTAACTCATCAAAATTGACAGAGTCTCTTAAAGATATAAAATGCTGGATGACGCATAATTTCCTGCTTCTAAATCCAGATAAAACGGAGGTATTACTTGTTGGTCCAAAAAACTATCCACAAAACCACTTACAATACAACTTTAATATAGAAGGATGTCCTGTTACTTTATCCTCTACGGTAAAAGACCTGGGAGTTATACTAGACCACAACTTGTCTTTCGAAAATCATATTTCATATGTAACAAGAACAGCCTTTTTCCATCTTAGAAACATTGCTAAATTACGTAACATGCTATCTGTTTCTGATGCAGAAAAGTTAGTTCATGCATTCATGACCTCGAGACTAGATTACTGTAATGCTTTATTAGCCGGTTGTCCTGCATCCTCAATAAACAAGCTACAGTTAGTGCAAAATGCAGCCGCTAGAGTTCTTACTAGATCAAGAAAATATGATCATATAACACCAATTTTATCATCTCTACACTGGTTACCTATCAAGTTCCGTATCAATTACAAAGTACTACTACTGACCTATAAAGCCCTAAATGGTTTAGCTCCTGTGTATTTAATGGACCTTCTATCGCCCTACAATCCATCGCGTTCTTTAAGATCACTAAATTCGAGGCTTCTAGTCATTCCTAGGATATCTAAGTCCACTAAAGGAGGGAGGGCGTTCTCACATTTAGCTCCTAAACTCTGGAATAGCCTTCCTGATATTGTTCGAGGCTCTGACTCGCTGTCCCAGTTCAAAACTAGATTAAAGACGCATCTCTTCAGCCAAGCATTTACATAATGCTTACCTTTTATAATACTGCTGAATCAGATCAAATGCATTTAATACTATAAAACTTGAAGAGACTGTAGGTTATCTGTATAGGTTGCATAGTATTTGCAGTCATTACGTTCCTGTGTATATTGCGTGAATGACGGGTGGTTGGGCAGATATTGTGTTGCGGTAGGTAGTATGCCATACGGAACCGTTGTCCACTGAAACTGCCTATTCACGCACCAGTGGGGCTCGACAGCCTTAGTCAACGGGTTGGCGCGTATGGTTGGGTTGCGGAGAGATTGTGAGATTGTGGTTAGGTCTCAGCAGCAGGAGGGACGTAGAGGTCAGTAAGCTGGGCTGAGTTGAGTGGGGGACGGAGGGGGGTGATTTTGGGACGCAAGAGTCACTGTCCTCATGTTTTGTCATTTACGCCTGTGTTATGGAAATCATCATTATGAACAGCAGCTACGCTAATTATTTTCCCTTTGCTTTTCTGCTGTTATCTCGGGACGCGAGTCCCGAGAAAATGGCATTCGTCAGCTCCAGTTTGTATCCAGCCTCTCACGGAGACTTCAGATGCTCCAATCACAAAGCCTATGAAGTGACGACTCAACGCCGGCGATATGGACTCTCTATGGTGGACGGCACTGATCCTCAACAACTCGTCTTAAGACCGGCGTGCATACTTGGACTTCCAAAAAATGTTCCGATCCAATCTGACTTGTAATGCTGCCCGAATCATGCACTGTTCCTTCGTTGGCCACAGGAGAACTGGCCCCCAGACTGAGCCTGGTTTCTCCCAAGGTTTATTTCTCCATTCTGTCCCTGATGGAGTTTTGGTTCCTTGCCACTGTTGCCTTGGCTTTTGGCTTGCTTAGTTGGGGACATTTAATATTCAATAATATTATTGATCTGCCTTACTTAAGGTGGACGTTGACGCAATATCTTTTAGAAACAAACTTTGTTATATTGTTTTCATGTTATCACTGTGAAGCGCTTTGATACAATCTGTATTGTAAAAAGCGCTATATAAATAAAGGTGACTTGACTGACTTGACTTGACTATATCAATTTATTCCATAATATCTTTCATAACATAGTTGAGAATCATCTTTATACATATTTTGCTTAAAAACCTAAACCTGAAACCTAAAAATTGATTGGTGAATGAAAAAACAACTTTTTAAACGACTGAATCCTGGGGCCTATACCATGATGGTAGTTGAACAAAATTCAGGGTTACAGGATTAGCTTCGAGTTGACAAAACCAAACCAATCCAACCAGACTTTGTTAGTACCATGATGCGGATCATCAACTTTCTGTCAACTCGGGCTTTGATCCTGAGTTTAGGAGTTTAGGTGTGACATCAGCGAACAGCCAATTCATTTCTCGCTAAAGAAGCAGTGCGATTCACTTCTCTCTTCTGCAGAATATTACGAGATTGAATCACAACAACTAAAAGAAAAAGTCTTGCTATATCAGTAAGTGCAAGTAAAAGTTGTACAGTTGATAAAGGTATAGAGAGAATTGAAAATTTAAGCTCACATGTTGTCATTTTATAGCTTTATGTATTGATTCTAAAGCGTATTTATATTACTTTTTATATATTTATTCCTTTAAACTTTGCATAATAATAATTGATTAAATAAAATTGGACATGTGCGATTGATTAATAATTACATAAATAATATCTAAATCATACAAAATTATTATTCTAAATAAGCGTTACTAATTAAAAATAATTTGCAGTGACCTTTAATTTGGAGTAGAAACAGGTGGAGTGACTTTATCCTTTGCTCACAGCTGATTGGTCCAATTTCGGTTTGAGATCTCTTACCTAGAACTGCCCTGGACCAGGTTAGCCGTGGAGCTTAAAGTTACTATAGTAATGAACACTGCTAAAATCCAAACCACTTTCATGGTGCCTAAAACCCAGGGTTGTCCCAAACTAAACTGAAACATACCTGACTAGGCACCTAAACCGGCTTCATGGTATAGGCCCCTGGTGTCCAATACAGATTACATAGCATAATATGAGAATAACATCTTATTTAAAAAAAATATATATATATTATGCTCTAACAATGTAATTGCTAATAAAAAATGTAAATACTAAATTTAAAAAAACTTTTTTAAGGGTCTTAGGAGGATATGGAAGATTTTTGCTGTTTACTTCAGATAGTAGGCTAACATTAAAATTACTAAAAGTTAGTACAACTGACTCTTTTTTTTTAAAAAAAAATAAAAAAAAAATAAACACCATCTTCCACAGTGCCAATTACTCAAATAATAGCTAATCAAGACTATTTTAAGGTGGGTAACAAGGTGAAAATGACCCTGTATTGAAAATATAATAATAAAAAATGCACACACAGTGCAAGAGCAAAATCGTTTCAGTGTAAATATCAGCAGATGCAATCACATGGCGTCTGTAATTAAAGTTTCAAACCACTTTAGGACCTTTAGTAAATTAAAAGCTCTTACCTTGTCTCAGGGCCAGGTTGCTTTGAAAACTGATGAAGAACTTTGTTACTGATGGATGGACTTCCGGAACGATGGTCCACACGCAGAGTTTCAGAAAGTCCAGTTTGCAGCATGAGCAGCTACATCCATGTGACCCGTGACCGTAACATTACACTGACGTGACGCATTTAAAGCGACTTGTTTGAGTTCGATGCTTAATCATCAGCTGACTCGACCATGGGGGATCAGTTTGTAAGAGAAGTCCTCAGTTTGTGTTTGCAAAGGCTTGCTATAGAAGAAGCTACTTACTCTGAGCTCGGTAAGATATGATTGGCCCTATTTAGTTTAATTCTTCAAATTGTAATATTATATTATCTTATATTTGACCTTGCACTCAAATTAAAACCTATTTACCTGTCCCCTAATTAGGTCCAATACGTCTGTCATTCGAAAAGCCTCATTTTGCTTGATTGCCTAGTATTGTTGTTTATCTATTTCTAATCCAATCATAGTTGGTTGTTCTTTGTGGTTTTTACGTGGGCCACCAGCAGCATGTGTTGTGCAGATGGCAGTTCTTACAGTGTAAGATATATTACTAGTTTTTGCATTCTGAGATTTGCTTTTGCTCTGGTTTGAATGCTGCTCTGAGCAAGGTGTTCAAAAACTAATAAATCCTGGTTCCAAAAGCCTCCCTGACAGTGGATTGAAAATCGGTGTACTCAACTATCTTCCTTTCCATGAATTGGGAGTTTGATGGATGATGATCTGTTGTCTGCTAGTGATTTTTCCAGTGTTTTTAAATCCCCAAATTTTCATGTTTCTAACGTTCAAAAGTTTAAAATCAGAGTTTTTGTTTTCGTACGAATACTCTAGCTCACCAAGGCTGCATTTATTTGATAAAAAAAAATACAGTAATATTGTGAAAATTACATTTTAAAATGACAGTTTTTTTTTTCTTGTTTTAAAATGTTATTTATTCCTGTGATTTGTAAAGCTGAATTTTCTGCAGCCATTATCCATCAGAAATGGTAGTATTGAAATACTCACTGTAAAATGGTATTTTTGTACAAAGTAGTTTTTCTGAGGCTAAATTAATCTCCCATTTGATCTCGGATAGCAATCACAACTCTGAAAATTGCATGGCCAGTCTATAATAAAACAGTGCTTTGAACTTCAATAATATGTCTGCTGGGTTTTCATTGTGTCAGAGGAACGTATTAAAACCACCCGTCAATCCATTTTCCAAACCGTTTGTCGCAAGGATGCTGGAGCCTATTCCAGCGTCTCGGGTGGTAGGGAAACACCATGAATGGATGGCCAGTCCATTGCAGCAGGGCTATATTAAAATCATTTGGAGGTAAAATAATCATTTTGAAATTAAAATGAAGGGAAGTCAAGTCAATTACAGTGTAACGTGAGGGATAATTTATACATCTGAAAAATGTAAGGTGTATTGTTTGTACAGTGCTTTTGAAAGCCATCAATACATTTGGGGTTTTAGAAGCAAAAGGGAGAGTAGTTATTTTTTAAAAGCACTTATTTCCGCACAAATTACCCACATTTTTATCGTTAAACGTTTTGTGACAGCGTCATATTTTTGTGCTAGAATTAGAAGAAACAACTGCTTTTAGAATATGCATGTTTTGCCTAGATAGTCCTTCTTTGATCAGAATATATATCGCCATATTGAATTCTCACCAGTTGTCTCTTATCTTCAAGAATTTATTGACGTGGTGAAGAACTTTGAAGCTGCCCGGAAGAAATGGCTGCATGCAGAGCTAGAGCTGAAAAAACAGAAGGAGCTCCTAGTGAAGTCTGATGTTGCTCGAGCTGCTCTGGAGGTCAAACTCAAACATGCTCGAAACCAGCTAGACGTGGAGATCAAGAAGCGCTACAAAGCTGAGGCAGACTACCAGTGCCTGGTTAGTTAAGAAATTACATAGCGTTATGTTATGTTATATGTTATGTTATGTTATGTTATGTTATGTTATGTTATGTTATGTTCAGTCCAGGTGGTCAGTGCAGCATTACATGACCAAAGTATGAATTTGGTGGAGGGTAGGCATTGACCATCCATGTTAGAGTATATTAATGATACTTATGGTGTCTTGTCACTTATTAATTCATTTGACAGGAGCGGCAGATGCAGTTGATATGTGACGTACTGGTGCATGACAGCAAGTCAAGTGCCTGTCTCAATGATGAGCAGAGGTCAATGCTGACCAGCTTCAGTCATAAAGGAGCCAGTGTCCCACAACACCGAGGAAGACGGTACCTCAACGTTTAGCATGCTCTTTTAGTTCTCAGTTCACCGTTTTTATTTTTCCCTTTCGAAATGCTGTTTTCCATTATGTGTCTTTATATCAGGTTATCAGTGATTGATGAGTCCTCCTTCCTGTCGCACTCTGACATTAGTTATGACAGAACGGATGATGATTTGGTGAAGTATCACATTTAGTATCATTTGTATTCATGATGTAGGATTATTGTCAGACACAAGCAAAGTGAATATGCATAAAAATCACTGAATAGCTCAAAGCAATTGTTTCTAAAAATGATTTCACTGGTATGATTTCTAGGACTTGGACAGCACAGCTTTTGTTAAGCCTCTCAAGTCAAGAGCTCGTGAGAGAAGAGTAAGTGCTTCCAGTTTACAGTACTTAATACTTGCTGCTATATATATATATATATTTTTTTTATTTATTTTTTTTATTTTTTTTATTGTGTGTATATGTCATTTATTCCTGTGATGGCAAAGCAGAATTTTCAGCATCATTACTCCAGTCTTCAGTGTCACACGATCAGTCAGAAATCAGTGTAATATGCTGATTTGCTGCTCAAGAAACATTTCAAATTATCATTTGTTATATTGTCACTTATATATTTTTGTGGAAACCAGGATGCATATTTTTCAGGATTCTTTGATGAACAGAAGTCCAAAATAACTGCATTTTATTTTAAATAGATCTATTTTGTAACAATGTAAGACTTTACTGTCACTTTTGATCAACTTAATGCATCCTTGCTGATTTTTTTTTATTACCTCACCTCAAACTTTTGAACGGTAATGTAACTGGAAAAGCTTGGATTCCAAATATAGTTTTAAGTAGGAAAAAAGTTATAACATGAATATGAAATATTTAAGGTTCTGCAATAATTCTGGCTTATAAGTAGTATTTGTGTCATTAAAATATAATGTGTTATGTTGTTGTGTTTTGCTGATATAATATAAAAATGTATAGCGTGCTAAATTTGATATTCCCATTACCCTTTCAGATTTCTCAAGTTATAAAAGTGATCTCATTATGTGTGTTAATATACAGTATGTATAATGTACGTACTCATGCACTATTCTATGCCGTTTTTGTAGTATGAATAGTGTGAGTAGTGTGTTCACACTGAAAATGTAAAAAACCCGAATGACCCGAACTTAATTAGCCGAAAAAACAAAGAATCTGTCTGAAATTGCCCCCTATACACTCATTCACTATTCCCTACATTACTCCACTAATACAGTTCACTTGACCGAGTGAATGAAAATGAGTGAGTGAATTCGGACACTGAGTGCGCCGGAAGGGCTGCCACTTTTGCATAGTTTGTGCTTGCTGTTTATTAATCATTTGAAACTTAGCAAACAGGTAGCTCCAGTTTTAAGATAAAAAATATTTATCTTGAACTCTGTCATGGAAACTATGTATAAACCTTAATTAAACAATTTAATAATCAATTAAAAAGGAATTTATACCTGTATGATATTCCGCTGAAGCCACGATGGATGGATGATTCAGCTGCGGGTGCAGTCTTCTGGTCAGACGTGGGAATTCATTCAGCGTGATTCACAATGCATTATGGGTATTCTCTAGCTGTTGAGCGTAAATCGGTTGTACACTTGTTATTGTGGGATTGAATGAGTGCTCAATAATGTCCACTATGGTTTCGGACACCACTACAAATGGCTGTCTGCTCAAATGGTGTACTATAGGGGGCGATTTCAGACACATCCTAAGAGTAGAATGTTGCACACTTCATGCACTCAACTGTCACAGATTTAATTACATAGCGGAGGGGGAGGGGCAATCAGACTCCAATGTTGAATGACAAGATAACCTTACACAAATACACGATTTAGTACATAGTGTTTAAGTGCATACTTCCTCATTTGGGGAAGTTTTGTGCTAGGCGTAATGTCTCACTTTATCACTGCTTGTTTTTAGCGTTCGTCAATGGGCCCAAGTGTTGGTCCTCCGATTTCAAAACGGGGAAGAGTCAGCGGGCGTTCAGGAGATCTACTGGGGACAAGACCGCTGGAGAAGGTTGGTAGAAGTTTATTAAGGCTAATATTTATTTTTCTCCATCTCATTTATTCTGAACAAGTAAATGCAGAGTGTTTCAGTATAAAAAATCCACGAAAAGTGAAACATTAAGCAGAAATTATCTGCATGTTGAATATTTGATGCCGCTACGCATCGTTTGTAACTTTTGAGATAAGGCACTTTGAGTCATCCTGTTAAAGTTAGTTTAAATCCTTCAGTAATCCTAAATTTCCATTTAATTAGTAGTGGGAAGTTCGGATCATTTTACTGATTCGGATCTTTGAATCTCGTTCATCAAAAATGAACAAATCTTTTTTTCGAGTCATTTTGTTCATTTCAGCAGAATGTATTTAAAATGTTACATGTTAGCCAAATAAACACATCAAATGTTGGTCGCATTTTGAATAAGAAAAAAATTGCAATGCAAGGACAAGGCCCAATTATGAGAAACAGAAACTATTATTTAATTTATCTTGGTCTTCAGGCTATGCAGTCTGTTAGTTTACCTCACCTCCCGAAGCTGTTTGTTCATCCCGTTACATCCTCATAAACTGGGTTTTGCAGTAGTTTACCTCACTTCCCGATCTGAGTCGTTCGTTCATCCCGTGACATCCTCATAAACTTTGCTATGCACTCTGTAGTACCAGATACAGAATTGATTAGTTCACGTTTCGAGTCTATCAAGCATCGACTTCGGGTTCGAGTCATTCGTTCATCACGTGACAGCCCCATATAGGCTGAGCTATGCTGTCTGTACCGGATACAGAATTGATTAGTTCATCTTTTGAGTCTTCGGGTTCGAGTCATTCGTTCATCACGTGGCAAAAGAACGAAAGACTTAAAAGAATTTCTTTTTCCAGTACAGAACCCATAGGATGTTGTGCATGCGCGGTCAACACAAAATGAACGAACTCTCTGAGACAACTCGGTAGTCCCGACGAGTCATATTAAAGATTTGTTAAAAATGAACAAATCGTTCATGACCGACCCATTACTACATTTAATGAAATGGCTCCTCCTGGCTTCGATATCAATTGGGATTGTAGCACACAGTTAGCAAAATGTCAGGTATGTTTGGTGAAATGTACAGTCTCCTTCATGTTTTTCCCCTTCTATCAGCAGGGGGATCGTAATATCCCCTCTATAGGTTAGTCTGGTGTCGTTTCTCATCAGCTCGTTCGTTCATCAGTCCCTCATCCGACTGCTTGCCATCATATTGGCCACACCCACCACTACACTGCTCGGATGAGAACAGCGGTGGACCATGTCCTGTCTGTCTCCCTCCATGGGACTCATATCACTCCACTCAGCTGGCACTGATCATTAAGAGAGAAGCAAAGCAATTTGGCATTTTGAGAAACTACATTTGTCCTTGTTGCCAGGAACGTGGACACGAGCTTGATAACCAATTGTAATGCTACTCTAAGGGTCTTGCATTCCAGCAGAAAGAATGATTGGCTTCAAATGGATTTGTTGTGTTTTTGTCTGTGTATGTGCTAAGGAAATCGAGACGACAGTTGTGAAGGCGTCTGTCACTACCCCAGAGACTGGAGGTCAGATTCACATGGTAATAGACATAACCCAGGAGACTCCAGAACATCCATCCAGGGCTTTCAGAAATGAAGATTTCCCGTCTGTTGATGGTAAATAAGCCTCGGAGGCGCCACTTTCATTGACACATTCTAACCTTCCCAAACTAACCAGAGTCGTACATGTAGAACAAACGTCTGTGTGGGCAAATAGTGAAGTCACAGAGGCTGAAGCGTTTGTTGAAATGGAGGTGATCGCCCCTGAGCCGGCCGTCCCTCAGCACTTCACGCCCACCGTGGATAAGACTTCCCAGCATGTATTTCAGCAAAAAACAGTAGGAGGCTATTCAGTATAGTACTTCTCAACATGTTGCGTGGCTTTTACACCTGGTATTTACATCTGTTTCTTGAGTCATGTATCAAACAAGTATTAGATTTTTTTTTCTATTAGTTTCTATGCCTTTACAAAAGATTGGTCAGAAGAGAGAAATATGTCAGATTTGGAGTTACAATTGGAATCACTCCCTCAGCTGATGTATTAGAAACACTCACGCAGCAGCATTAACTAGTTTTCTGTCATTTAATGCCAAGTAATATAACACAAAGTATAGTTTTATAAATGCACATATAAGAAAATATAAAACAAATAAATACATTTGGTAGATTTACGATGTTAATAACTGTGAAAATGTGTCATCACAATCTGTGAAAAAGTCCATATAAAATAGTTTTTTTATAATTTAATTTAATTTTAATTTAATTGATCTCACTTTATCACCGTTCACTATGTTGGTCGTCCAATGCTATAATTTAATATAAACTTAATCTAAAAACATATTTTATTTTAATATATGAACATTTAAAATAATCATGAATTTATTATATGAAATATAATTTATAAAATATAGTTACTATTCAGTGTTCATCATGCTATTATTACAGTGTGTGTGTGTGTGTGTGTGTGTATGTATGTATGTATGTATACATATATATGTGTATACATACATACATACATAAAATAAAGTGCAATAAGGAAAGTCTGCCAAATGTCCTGTTTCTAGTTCACTATTGTTTAAAATAAATGGCTGAGGTAAAAAAAATTAACAAGACCCATGATTACACCAATCTGACCTTAACATGCTGTACTGCACATCTTATTGTTTTGTTTTATTTTTTAATAATAATTATTATTATTAAACTGTCAGAGTAATACAGCCTTAAATTGTAAGGGGCAGGGGACTATAAATTGACCTTGACATTATTTAAAATAAATATAATTATAAAAAGTAAAGAGAGAAATGCCAGGTGTAAACAGGGTCTGTGATTGATGGCACTGTGCATGTTGCGACTGACCGCTTAGTCAGCGTTTTATATTTTCTAGGTGATTCGTCCAGAGACATGCATACCATGTGGGAAGAGGATTCGCTTTGGGAAGATGGCCGTAAAATGCAGAGACTGTCGAGTGGTGAGCCATCCTGAGTGTAAACAACTATGTCTGGAGAAGTGCAGCCCTAATGCTCACGGTTCAGCTCAGCCCAATGAGGTATCCACCTTTCATACTAGTGTACATGCATATCCAGGGACGTGCACAGGGGGGATGCTCAGGTTGCCCGGGCAACTGCCCATATGCCCTTCTCGACTCAGGTTGCCCGAGAGAAAAAAAAAAATCGTACAATGGATGCAGAATTTCATGTAGGCCTAGATAAAAATAAAAAAATCGCAAAGCCTCATTCACTTCCATTCGGGCACCGAAAGTGAAAGTCGGTAAGGGAAGGGCAAACTGTTTACGTGGCTGCAACGCTGCAAGCGACCGGTGCGTATTCTGCGTAGCCTAAGGCCCAGCAAATTACTTAAGGCCCCGCCTCCATCTCGTGTCATAGCACGTCAATTAATGTGTAGGCCTACAACATCCATGACAAAATTAAGCGAAACTATCCTTCTGGTCACGAAAAGAGGAAGAAGAAAAAAACCATGAGAGTGAATTGCGGGAACAACAATTAGGTAAACTTGTGTTCTCTCCTCTCTAAGTTTGATGTCAGCAAAGTTTGATGTTTTTCGGTCTTGCTAACCTAGCTGGGCAGGCAGTGCATCTCTTGCATCACTTTGTGCCTGACAAAAGTGAGAGTAAAATGCTTAAAATAAAAATTAATTACGTTTGTTTTTGATAAATGACAAAGTGCAACGGTGTTTGTTTACTGCAGCTCGGAAAACATAACCGCGTCGCCGCGTTCATATCGTGTGCGTTCATATAAGTTACACGGAATGAAACTCGCATTTTTCAAGCAGAAATAAGTGGAGACCAGACATACTGTACAATACATGCACGTGAATGATGGCACTCCCAATCAAAGTACACATTATAAAACAAGACACTGATTATGTAGTCACAGTGTAGTTGAAAACTCTAAACAACTGGACTAATTATGCAAGATAGAAAGCAATGTATTGACAATTTAACATCGATTGACTATTGATTTAGGCTATATTGAATTTAAAATGTTGATAAGCTGGACATACTGGTCAATATGGATGCACATCCCTCAGTAAATAATAACCATAAATCAAGAATTGCTTCAATATGCATAATAAAAAAAAAAATCATACTGATGCCGAAAATACCCAGGCTTTAGAGAGAACCAAAGTTAATCCCAAAAGCCTAAGCTCAGGGTTATAATTTATTATTGTCTTCTTATTTATGTTTACGTTAATATTCACTTGTTATCTTAACATTCTATAGAAAATACTCTATTCAATAAATATTGTTTGTTTGAACCTCATTCTGTTCTATATTGTTGTACTTATTCTTTGACTGTTTTGTTTAAAGGAGGGAGGATTGTATTGGGAGCACTGAAGTGTCAGGTGTGACTGTGTGGCAATGGCAAATGGTTTACATAGCTCACGGCGTCACAGGTCAGGTAGAGGGCCCTTAGCAGAATTTTGGGGATGCCCTTTTTTCAGGTCAGAGCAACTGCCCCTCAAAATTCCTGTGCACGTCCCTGTGCATATCCTTATGTAAAGATGACATGTTAAAATTTTCGTTTTTCCCTCTCCTTTATAGGGGACATTAGAGAGCTTTGCCCCCTCCACACGTCCACGGATTCCCTCTTTGATTGTTCAGTGTGTTCATGAAATTGAGAGAAGAGGACTTGAAGAGGTGTTTAAATGCACGAACACAGGGATAGTTTCTCAAGCTGAAAGTATTGCATCATGAATCATAGCACTATATAATTGAGTTTAATTTGGATTTAAGAAACAAATCTTTTCAAATCATATTGCAGTACATTACAACATCCAGTTACAGTGTATACAGTTGATGTATGAAATATCTCTCTATCTCACTGATATTTTCTGTCTGACTGCGGTATGTAGAGGGGTATTTACAGAGTGCCGGGAGGAGAGCGACTGGTGAAGGAACTGAGGGAGAAATACATGTGTGGGAAAGGCCTGATGATGCTCCACAAAGTAGAAGAGGTTCATGCTGTCTGTGGACTCCTCAAAGACTTCCTGAGGAAACTCAAGGAGCCTCTTATAACATTTAAGCTTCACAAAACATTTATGGAAGCTTCTGGTAGGTTTTCTTAATAATGATATAATCGAGAAGGATTTCATTTTAAATTTAAACATGCACTACTGTTCAAAAGTTTGGGGTCGGTAAGATTTGTTTTAATGTTTTTGAAAAGTCTCTTCTGCTCATCCAGGCTGCATTTATTTGATTACAAACATACAGTAAAAACAGTAATACTGTGAGGAGACCCATCTTGTCCTGACATTAAGTCTCAATTTGACTTTCAGGAGACCCATCTTGTCCTGACATTAATAGTCTCAATTTGACTTTCACAATTTTGTATTCTTTGAGCAGTCTGACTATATTATCCAAAATGGTTGCAATTTTGCAGAGGGTGGATTCTATAACAAGCGTCTGGCGCTTTTGTATGCCTGAGGCATGAGGACGTATGCTACCCTCATTCATTTAGGGCGGATGGTTATTTCCCATTACTTGTGATATAGTTGACAAGTCCCTGATGACTCGGAAACAATCAATGTCGAACGTTATCTCTCAAACCAGCGCTTGTCTTTTTCAGCGTTTTAATTTCAGTCGCCGCTGCTGAATGGAGGGTAAGTGGCAGATTTAGGAGCAGTCAGGGTGCTTCTGCTATTATTATGGAGTTGTTTTCCCCCTAGCCCTCATAGATTCAGGATGACTCCAGGGTAAAGTACCTCCCTTTTAAATTATAAATTGGATTGGATTTCATGGGGAGAGTCACATTGTCTAATTTCCTTGGCTAGGAATGGTTGTAGCATGTAAATGAGAGAAAGTCCTTCATAATGCATCGCTGCTACAGGTGTTTGTTCCTGCTCACTGAAAACTGATATCCTTAAAGTCAGAAAAGTTGCTAAAGTGATTTAATTCACCTATAATATCGGATATATTGCTCTTGTAATGGAGCGTAATTGAATCTGATACTGTGGCTGGCTCGACAAAACTGTCATTTTTTCACTCATAGAGATGGCTGATGAAGACAAGAGCGTAGAAACAATAATAAAGAATATCAAAGAGCTGCCGAAGCCTAACAAAGACACCCTGGCCTTCCTAATACTGCATTTGCAGAGGTAAAATGCTCTAATTTAGATATTTCTGCAACTCTGCCTTCGTATACTTGTTTTGCAACCGCATTCATGTTGTTTCTCAGGGTAATGCAAAGTCCGTTGTGTCAGATGGATCAGAATAACTTGTCTAGAGTGTTTGGCCCCACTATCATTGGTCACGGGATGCTAGAACCTTCTCCCATGACCATTATGAGAGACACAAACACACAACCCAAAGTGAGTTGCTAGAAAATCACGATGTGATCCAATTGCTTATATTTCAAGAAATTAACCTATTCTAACTTCTTTGCAACAGGTAGTGGCTCGGTTATTGTCGTTCCCCTCAGATTTCTGGGAAGGCCTGCTAGCTGAGAAGGATCCACTTGTCCCTCCTGTGGTTGATTCCAACATCAGCAATGTCGGTCCAAGCACTAGCAGAGGTACATGCATTAATATCCACCATGTGTTGAGTTAAAGTCAGTCGTTTAAAGTTAAACTGCTCACTTATTGCAAATTTCATGCCATTAAAATTGTTCTCGTGATCTTATCCGATTGTATTTTTAAGATGTTGTTTGTACATTTTAACTTTAATCATTAACTTTGTTCCTGAATGTGTCTTTCAGATAAGATATTCAAACCTCTGACCTCTCCTGAGATGAGTAAATATTCTAAAACTACATCCGGCGGCTCAATCAAGGGTCGGATCAAGCACTTTGGTGGCACTTTCAACAACCCGTAAGCTACTAATCCTCATGCAACTTTTATTGTATTGGTCTTGAGCTTAGTATTGCATGCTTTCATAACCATTCTCTCCTTTCTAGAAGCAAACCAAAAAATGAACCAGGAAAAAAGAAATTCTTCACATCCCCCAAATGATTTATGTGTGTGTATAAATTTGTGCCAGATAGTTGCACTGGAACACTTTGCTTCGGTGGCTTGAACTGTTTTTTCCTACCACACGAAATTAAACTCTTTAGCACTTTATATACTATCTTGGAAAATAACTTTTCTTATGAATTTAAGTCTGTCCAGAAAGAAAGAACCTTGAAACATGAGACTACACTCTTTGTATTGTTTTTGTAAAGGGTTTAAATGTTTTTGTAATAATCATGTATAAAAATAATGTCCTTGAAAATATCTAAACACGGTAACATATTGATTTGAAATAAACTAGATGAATTCATGTTTTGTGTATTTTGTATAAGTCACATATTTTAACTCTTTCCAAACTGCAAAAATGTTTTTGGGCATTTTATTTCTATTATTAATGTGATGTCTGTAATTGAATAATTTGTCTTGGCCTTTCAAGGTTAAGAAAAATAATTGATGGTCTTGTAGCTCTTTAACCATAAATACAGACACAGTGATTTTCTACAAGGGCAGCAGTAAATTAATTTATTACCTTTTGTGACTTAATCAAAATGTAATTTATTGCAGATGTCTCGGCTTTCATACAGAGAGCAGTCACAGAAACATAAATTATTCAAAACAATTACCAACACGACTGGTATCCAATTACAAGATTTTACCATTTGTCTTACCATTTTTTTTGTTTTACATGACATGTTAAATGCTGGAACAAAATGGAAATGGTGCACAAATAGACTGCCTTTTTTGCACCTTTCTTTGGAATTTCACTGACAAAAGGGAGCCAACAAGCTGTAAATAAAATACATGTCAAGTCTTTTCAGAAACAGATTGACAAAGTGATTTTCTGTAGCAAAATTATTTTAGCATTTGTTTTCTATAGGTTTGACATGACACTGGTGGTAAATCCATGTGCACAATACAGCACCAGACATTTTTACATGAATACCACTGAATCTTCAGATGATTCATCCATTATTAATGTTTCATTTCAAAGATATATTTTTTTTGTAGATTTGTATGCAAATGCTGTAAACTGAAACTACAGTATGATCTGGTTTTTGAAGCTTCTGTTGAGGTCTTTATGTGGCAGGACGATGGAGTTGAGTATGATGACCTCAGATGGGATATTTACATTGCAGCCTGATGAGACAGAGGGAGAAGTATGTGTTTAGATAAATCACTCACAAAAAAACATAATATATTCATGATGGTGTCCTATAAAATTACCTAGAATGGTAATGGAGGGTGTTAATTTTCCATCTCTGAAGAGTGTCTCGCTGTCAATTTTGGCATACGGGTCATTAGGATTCGGATCACTAGGGGTCCCTTCTACTCTGGCCCATTTGCCAATAGTGCTGCCCCAGCCCACAATACTGTTCAACACACAGCTGTGATCCTACAGAAGACACAGTCAGTATACTGTAAATTATGTTTCTATGAGTCAATGGTTTCGATTGCCAGACAAAGCAACACGGAGAGAAAGTGGCATGAACTCACCTGTAAAGTAGCACCATGGAGGATGATGGACTCCCTCACACGAACTCCTGCGCCGATTGTTACTCCTGTTCCTATGGACACGTTTGGACCTAACTGAAGGGAAAAGAAACACCAATATAACATGAATTACAGGTTATTTAGTCAACTGTCCAAGTTCTGTCAACTGTAACAGTTCCAGAGTGTTTTCACTGTTACTGGCTGACTATAGCTGTTTTGCAGTTTTCTTCCTGGTCACCAGGGGGCAACGCCCTCAGGTAAGGGGGTTAGAATATTGATATGAAGTAGAATCATAGACAGTATAAGAAGTGGACAGAGCCATCTCATTGGAACTCAGTTGAGACACATTTTTATCGATTTTTGAGCACTTCCGTTCCTGACGCGCAGACTCAAACCAACTCAAACTAAGCTTGATGACGTGAGCAACCTGTCTGACAGACGTTAATCTTCTAGTAGCTGTGCGTGAAAATTGCCAACGTTAATCTTGCAGAGACGGGGAACTTGAGCAAAGAGTTCTTTGGCGTGAGTGAGCAGGAGTAAGTATTCCGTTGCTTTTATGGACTCATTATCTATGGGCTTCTCCCTTGACGGGACGTCCCCCCGATTGCCTGCGAGCTTCTCCTCCTGTCTATACGGTAATTTCTGTACAGCGCGACAGAGAGTCGAGTGGTTATGACGCAATCGTTAGCCTATTTTTACAAAATCTGTTTCTACGGGGCCATAATGTAACATAGAAGGTAATGGAGCCCTTTATACATTGTCGTGTTTCTTTAGAAATAAATAATGGACAAATGGAGTCTTTAAACGACTCAGATGTAAAGTTATTCGCTGTCAAAGTGACGCCAAAATGAATGGGAGTCAATGGAAATGCTAACGCAAGTGAAGTTCTGCTACAACATGGCGGCACCCGGCCGGCTTCAACTTCCGGTCGATGGATTACCCCCTTGAGTAGAATGGGTGATCTGGCTTAAAAAACCATGTGGTGGCTCGATAGGGGCACTCTTGTAAATTAAGAGGGGTTTTGAGTGAGGCTCAACTTTTATGCCTCTTATGGTTACTCATTGAGGAACAGTGTGTTTGCAATGCTCAATGTAGACCATATATTTTTCCTCAATTGGGTTTGTTTGGCGTGCTAGCCGGAATCGTCGAATTCAACACGGACGCAACCCCAGCATCAAATCTTCTTTGGGTGGATTAACTTGGTGGATTATATTTTTTCCCTTTTTCAACTTTGCCTTATGACTACAATTTTTGACTGAGTGAGTTTTTGCTCTGATGAGACTGTGGCCGCAACTGAACTAACTTTGAACTGAACTATGATGCACTGACAATTGGATTGATCATCGCTGGATTACAGGTTCTTTAGGTCCATTACACACAGATTATCCAAATTATTATTTTATGATTTGGTGTTTAAATTCTTTTGGACTGAGCTAACATCAAAGGACTCATGGGGCTTGGTTTTGAGTGATTGTAGAGTCTTGTTGCTTTATGGCATTGTGATATATTATTTTGATATTTCTTTTGAGCTGGTGTTTGGCAATTATATTTGGATGTGGTGCCCCCCTTATATTTTTTTGTGTTTCATTTTGTCTTTGAAATCAGACGAGTGTTACAAACATCACTAAGTGAAATTGCAAAAATAATGACGAACAAGTTTCCCCCGTCAGTTTCAAAAATGGACCCTATATGGTTTAGTAATTTTGGAGAAAACTTTAATTAGTCATTTCTCTCTTCTTTTTTTTTACATTTGTACATTTGATTTAAAAAAAATCTAAATATTAACATACAATTGTTGGATATTAGTTTTTTTTTGTTTTAGTTTAGTTTGGGCAAAATATAATAATCACTTGACTAGGGAACTGATGACTTTTCTTTTGACATGACCAAGACTGCACAGATAAAATAATCTTATGTTAATATTAGTGCTGTCAAATCGATTAATTGTATCCCACAAAAGGTTTTGTTTACATAATATATGTGTGTGTATATATATATTATATATATATACTGTATATGTCTGTGTATATATACATATTCTGTGTATATGTATATATATGTACTGTGTGTGTGTGTATATATATATATATATACACTCACCTAAAGGATTATTAGGAACACCTGTTCGATTTCACATTAATGCAATTATCGAATCAACCAATCACATGGCAGTTGCTTCAATGCATTTAGGGGTGTGGTCCTGGTCAAGACAATCTCCTGAACTCCAAACTGAATGTCAGAATGGGAAAGAAAGGTGATTTAAGCAATTTTGAGCGTGGCATGGTTGTTGGTGCCAGATGGGCCGGTCTGAGTATTTCACAATCTGACAGTTACTGGGATTTTCACGCACAACCATTTCTAGGGTTTACAAAGAATGGTGTGAAAAGGGAAAAACATCCAGTATGCGGCAGTCCTGTGGGCGAAAATGCCTTGTTGATGCTAGAGGTCAGAGGAGAATGGGCTGATTGATTCAAGCTGATAGAAGAGCAACTTTGACTGAAATAACCCCTCGTTACAACCGAGGTATGCAGCAAAGCATTTGTGAAGCCACAACACGCACAACCTTGAGGCGGATGGGCTACAACAGCAGAAGACCCCACCGGGTACCACTCATCTCCACTACAAATAGGAAAAAGAGGCTACAATTTGCAGGAGCTCACCAAAATTGGACAGTTGAAGACTGGAAAAATGTTGCCTGGTCTGATGAGTCTCGATTTCTGTTGAGACATTCAGATGGTAGAGTCAAAATTTGGCGTAAACAGAATGAGAACATGGATCCATCATGCCTTGTTACCACTGTGCAGGCTGGTGGTGGTGTAATGATGTGGAGGATGTTTTCTTGGCACACTTTAGGCCCTTTAGTGCCAATTGGGCATCGTTTAAATGCCACGGCCTACCTGAGCATTGTTTCTGACCATGTCCATCCCTTTATGGCCACCATGTACCCATCCGCTGATGGCTACTTCCAGCAGGATAATGCACCATGTCACAAAGCTCGAATCATTTCAAATTGGTTTCTTGGACATGACAATGAGTTCACTGTACTAAAATGGCCGCCACAGTCACCAGATCTCAACCCAATAGAGCATCTTTGGGATGTGGTGGAACGGGAGCTTCGTGCCCTGGATGTGCATCCCACAAATCTCCATCAACTGCAAGATGCTATCCTATCAATATGGGCTAACATTTCTAAAGAATGCTTTCAGCACCTTGTTGAATCAATGCCACGTAGAATTAAGGCAGTTCTGAAGGTGAACGGGGGTCAAACACAGTATTAGTATGGTGTTCCTAATAATCCTTTAGGTGAGTGTATATACACACACACACACACACAGACATACACTCACCTAAAGGATTATTAGGAACACCATACTAATACTGTGTTTGACCCCCTTTCACCTTCAGAACTGCCTTAATTCTACATGGCATTGATTCAACAAGGTGCTGAAAGCATTCTTTTGAAATGTTGGCCCATATTGATAGGATAGCATCTTGCAGTTGATGGAGATTTGTGGGATGCACATCCAGGGAATGAAGCTCCCGTTCCACCACATCCCAAAGATGCTCTATTGGGTTGAGATCTGGTGAGTGTGGGGACCATTTTAGTACAGTGAACTCATGATCAAGAAACCAATTTGAAATGATTCGAGCTTTGTGACATGGTGTATTATCCTGCTGGAAGTAGCCATCAGAGGATGGGTACATGGTGGCCATAAAGGGATGGACATGGTCAGAAACAATGCTCAGGTAGGCCGTGGCATTTAATCGATGCCCAATCACCACTAAGGGGCCTAAGGTGTGCCAAGAAAAAATTCCCCCACACCATTACATCACCACCACCAGCCTGCACAGTGGTAACAAGGCATGATGGATCCATGTTCTCATTCTGTTTATGCCAAATTCTGACTCTACCATCTGAATGTCTCAACAGAAATCGAGACTCAGACCAGGCAACATTGTTCCAGTCTTCAACTGTCCAATTTTGGTGAGCTCTTGCAAATTGTAGTCTCTTTTTCCTATTTGTAGTGGAGATGAGTGGTACCCGGTGGGGTCTTCTGCTGTTGTAGCCCATCCGCCACAAGGTTGTGCGTGTTGTGGCTCCACAAATGCTTTGCTGCATACCTCGGTTGTAACGAGTGGTTATTTCAGTCAAAATTGCTCTTCTATCAGCTTGAATCAGTCGGCCCATTCTCCTCTGACCTCTAGCATCAACAAGGCATTTTCGCCCACAGGACTGCCGCATACTGGATGTTTTTCCCTTTTCACACCATTCTTTGTAAACCCTAGAAATGGTTGTGCGTGAAAATCCCAGTAACTGAGCAGATTGTGAAATACTCAGATCGGCCCGTCTGGCACCAACAACCATGCCACGCTCAAAATTGCTTAAATCACCTTTCTTTCCCATTCTGACATTCAGTTTGGAGTTCAGGAGATTGTCTTGACCAGGACCACACCCCTAAATGCATTGAAGCAACTGCCATGTGATTGGTTGATTAGATATTTGCATTAATGAGAAATTGAACAGGTGTTCCTAATAATCCTTTAGGTGAATATATATATATATTAGGGCCGGGACTTTAACGCGTTAATTAAGATTAATTAACTACAGACTTAAACGCGTTAATTAATTACACAAAAAAATATTTTTAATCGCACTTATTTTTGCACCGCGGAACGTTTCTCACTGGATGAGTTTCGGCGGACCGATTATACTGGCGCACCAACTAGCGTTCATGACGAAGAAGCTGACGAGATCGCTTTGGTTGGCCGGTGGATGGGAAATTTTGTTACAAAAACGAACGGATGGAAGCGTCGATAAGAGTTGTGTGCAAGCTATGCAACAAGGAATTCGCTATTGCTATTAGTGTAGTGTAGCAATATGCTATTGCTACACCTACACTTAATGGCAAAAAACACTGGTCTGCTGGACTTGGTTGAACAAAAATAAACAATATTTTGTTGCTTAAGCTTATGTATTCAGTCATTATTCAATGGTATACTAAAAATCCATGTGAAAAAAATTACTTCTCACTGTTCTCAGGTCAAATATTTATGCAATTAAAATGCGATTAATTTCGATTAATTAATTACAAAGCCTCTAATTAATTAGATTAATTTTTTTAATCGAGTCCCGGCCCTAATATATATATATATATACTATATATAAATATAATACAGTATATACACAAACATATTATGTAAACAAAAACTTTTATGTTAGATGCGATTCAGTGATCACAATTGATCGATTTGACAGCACGTTAATATCAAAGCAAACATACTTAAGATAAAATCAAATACTTATTGCTAATATTTCGTAATATTTCGCACATTTCCTGCTGAACATCCCATTTTACGCAGAAGTGCAAGTTGCAAATGTTGTATACATTGCAAATGTATTGTGTTGAGAAACTCTAATCAATTTAACTATAAAAGAGAAACACTTACTACAGCAGTTGGATCAATGTTGGCAGTTGGATGTATATAAACATTTCCTAAAATAAAATAAAAAATGGATTAGAAGGACTGCATGAAGAGCTTTTACAGACATAAAAATGTCATTTTTACACAAAGCATTTACCTCTGGTCTTCGGCCCTCCATCTGTATTGGTAGCTAACCTCTCTGGATGTGTCTTGTGATACTGGTTAAGATACAAGCGGCTTGCATAGATCGCAGATCTGACAGAGGGGAGGGCATAACATTAACTATAAAAATACAAACATTATCAAATGTGGTGGTTACAGAGAACATAATCAGTGCATAAGTCTAATGACACAGCATATGTCAAGAACTAACCCTGCAGATTTGATCTGGCTCCAGAAGCGGTCTGTTTTGTACACGTATAGCTTGCCCTGTCCTGCCAGTGCAGTGAAGATGTCCTGCTCCAGACGGATCACCTCTGCCCGATGCCAGCCGTTGGACTGCTCTTCTCTGAGAACAGCACACAATGCATAGTAGTAAATAAAAGTCTTCATTTCACCCTCTGGTGATGTCAGGAAACTTTTTCTAATATCCAGGACAGAGGATGACATAAAATGACACTATGATGGACAGTCATAATTAAGAAGGATCATTTAAACAGGTACAAATGAATGAATAAATAAATGAATTAATGAAAATTAAAGGTAAATGCTGCATATGCAGGGTGTTAAAAGCAACATGAAAACGTGTCACATTTATGAGGAAATCAGAGTATTTAGTAGTGTGCAACAGTCTGGTTCCAGAAGTATAAATCAATTTTTTTTTCTTAAACAGTATTTTTTTTATTTTGGGTGAAATATTCACAATATACAGATTGCCACCATGCACGATGCATATTGTTGCGTTTTTGTATTGTGATATATTGTTATACCCCTTATATGAACGTACATATGTTTTGCAATAAACTTAAAATAAGTTGTTTCTATATACATAGTGAACACTTTTAAATAATCGTTTTTAATTTTATGTCATTTGGACTAAAGCTGTTAAGTACACAGTCTTGTACCTTTATGTTTTTGTCTGATTTTCAATTATTTTATTGCTTCAAATAAAAGTTTGTAATGTTGTGGTCGACCTCGTGGTTCATAACTTATAATGCTTTAAAGCTATTGTAGTATGGAAGTCGCAGGACCAAAAAATATTCGTCCAATCATTGCATTTGGATGCAATAATAGGATGTCCTACCTGACTGTCCTACAGCACAGACATCACACGTCAACATCACGTCAACATCATCAGACTCACCTCTGGTTGTGTGTTCATGAGTTTTGAAGGAGGAGTGGCTTTGGAGAGAGCGCTCTGAAGGGAGGGTGGGATCTAATGCTTTCAAAGCTAGCTTGCAATTGCTATTGCCGAAATTGCCTACCCTAGCTTTACACTAAATCCCTATGTTAAAAAAATGTGTTCCGGAACCATGGCTGCTGATAAAGCAAATAATGTAGGTTAGGACTTAGTTTTAACCATTAGGATTTGACTGGATATTGATTGTTAGGCTATAATATTATTGGTTAATATTATTATTCCCATCCACCAGAACTTGGTTAAGTCAACAAAAAAAGAAAAGTAGTTTCAGAGGCAAAGAAAATTAAATTTGGATGAAAGAATATTAAAACAAACTTTGTATCAGGCAGCGGTTCTGCTGGATTCAGTTCTAAGTGGATTTCAGAGATCAAACCTGAAAAACAGCCTATTCATAATGGTATAAAAAAACGTGCGCGTCGTGTCGTTATCATCACACCACAACATGCTAACATGAATCTTGTTCACAGATCATACAAGCAGGTGCGCTCACTACAAAACCTTCATCACACTTGCTCCTAATCAGTCTACAGTTCAAACTTACCCCTCATACGAATATCTGATGATGGAACAGGAAACAAAATGATGGCAGACAGGAAGGAGTTGGAGGGGGAAAGACAAATGAAGAGAACCAAGAAAAAGAAATGGATTAAGTAAACATGCACTTCCACTCAAGAACCCTACAGGATTCGTCCCCACTCACAACAGCATGTCCTGTTGGTTCTTCTGGAAAACTTCTCCGATGTGCTGGAATATCTCTGGAGTGAACAGGTATATTCCACAGTTGATTATGTCACTCACAAATGTGCTGGGCTTCTCTACATAATGCAAGACCTGGGGGATATGATGAGACACTTATGATCTTATTTGTTATCATGTAAACATGTTTTATTCATTATCAATTAAATCTTAACTGTAGTAAAATGTTTGAAATCCCCAACATATCAAATGTATCCTTCCACACTAAAAACTCAATTACCTCATCAGATTGTTCATTCTCAACAATGCAGCCGTAGTTCAGGGACTGTTTTCTGTTGGCCTAAAACAATCAGATTTAAGTTTATTCATTAGATTTTCAAGAACCACTAAAGCATAACAAAATATCATGGATCGATTACCAAACCTTAAGTTAAAAACAAGCTAATACTCAAGTGAGAATCCTGTTTGATTGTGGCTTGTTCCCAGGAAAAGTCTGCATTATAAAACGTAAATGGTTTGATACAAAAATACAAGACACAAGAACTCCTTACAGTGGTGCCGAGGATGATGAAACTGTAAGCGTCTCCATGCTCCTTCTGGAAGTCAAGCATCTCTGGCAGAGGAAACTCTGAGCACACGTCAGCATTCATGACAAAAAATGCCTCTGGACCGCCAGACAGGATCTGATCTCTGAAATGGTAGATTCCTCCTCCAGTCCCCAGAGCAGCATATTCCTGAAGGTATCTGAGGAAGATTTAGGATAATATAAATGAAAGACTTGATTAAAGGAACTTTTCTGATTTTCCAACAATACAAACATAATATAATTAAGTAACTTACCTTATTGATATTTTGTAATCTTGTTGGGCGCATGACAAAAATCTGTTAAGTTCTTCATTGGGCTGATAAAAGCCAATGAGTAAGATCTCCTTCATATTCGGAAGCTTTAGACAAAAAATGTCAAACAATGTATGAAATATTAAACAAGTGCATTACAGGACTCAATAAAGCATCTATTTATTGCTATATGAACTGAGCGTATATACCTTAGAACAGGCCTCAATGTGATGCTGCAGCATTGGCACTCCAGCCACTGGAAACAGAGGTTTGGGCACCTCAAAAGACAGAGGGCGAAAGCGGGTCCCTGTATGAACAGCAGGAAAGTACAAAATCATATACTCTAATAAACATAATTCACAAAATCATACACTCTATATTTATGAATTATTTATTTAATTTAGGTTACATTTCATGTCCAATGATAACAGTTATATTTTTTTAACAATTTTCTTCACAAAAATTATATTTTATGCATTAAGGGAAAGCATAATATCAGACAAAGAGTTTGTGTGTATATGTGTGTGTGTGTTTAAATAACGATAATGATGCTTCTATTCTTTCAGGGTACATTTTATATCCACACAGGTTAGGAGTTATGCATAACATCTCTTAAAATGACCAACAACAAAAAAAATCCCTTTAAGGCAGATTTATTTTTTATTTTTTAAATGCCCTGTATTTAGTGACAGTATCTTCTGTATCAAAATATGACTCTTAAAATTCTTCATAACAATCACTGTAATATAATAGATAAAAGAGGCCCTAATTTAATACATGTGATACTTGAAGAGTAGCATGTAATCAGAGCCATACAGTTTATCCTTAACAAAGTTGACAAATTAATCAGGGAAAACATCCTTCCCCCTTGTAATTTCAAAATTATGTTAAATTATAAAACTTGGCAACTACCAGATATATTGCACTGATGAAATACATAAACTGAAAGCAATAGTCATTTTATTGAGAAAGCATTTTGTTGTGGTACTTTTTTTGTTAAATGGTCAAATTTAATAAGTGCTGATTTTTATCATTTACTTTTTTTGTTGATATCAAATGTACCTCTAATTATAGAACGAGTCCTACATTTGTGTATATTTTAGTCATAAACAGTAAGAACAATAAAACATCCACCTAATTCACTGATTATGCTATTAGACATACACATACACACTACCCGGTGAATTGTGCATAAGTCCTTTGAATGTGTGTTTTATATTTGTCTAGTTATTCCATTCACACAATATTCAATGATTCGAGTGTGAGGGGCATCACCTTTTTGAGGACCTCCGATAAGAATGACAGCCTTCAGCATGATAACTTGCTTCTTACATATATGACAAAACCAAAAAGCTATAAAAATATTGTTGACGTTGGACTGGAGTAAGTTAACGTTAAACAGGTAGTTGAGCAAGAGGTAAGTACTCAAGCTCCTTCAGAAAATGCACTTTGATGCATAAATGTCCTTACATTATTGCATAAACGTGCAAAAAATAAATAAAAAAATACAAGAAAAATATTCATCTATCCAATTCCAAGGTAATCAACATGACAGCATAGTAAAACCAAAAGACATCACACACCGCGACAGTTCCTGAAGTGCCAGAGATTCAAAATAAAAGAGGTTTTCAAAATAAAAGTCATGCTAATCCTAACTGTCCTGTATAATCAAGTACAAAATATTCAGATAACCAAGACATCTGAATAACATAGTTGTTTTTTTTATTATTATTATTATTTATAAAAATAAAAATTCTATCACTTGTGATTGTTTGGCCTACATATTTTAAGCTTATTATTTTTTTTATTTTATTTTTTTACATTATTGTACATACAAAAATAATTTCCCTTCACACTTAAAATTTTTCCTGCTCTTTATTAATAGTTGTGTTCTGTGTACTTTCTTTTTTCGAGTTCCTGCTCATTGTTATCTCTTACTCAAATAGTTCTAAAAGTTAGCCTATGTCATTTCTTGTTGAAAGTATAATGCAAAAACTGGTTGGATAATTTATTGTGCTGTGGTGTATCATAAGCATTTTGCTGAATGATGTGCAAATAAATGCTCAATCTTGATGCTGTGTCCAGTAAACTGACAAAAAAGGGGGTTTCACTTTTACATAGGTGTGAATAGAGGCCGTTTCTGACTCCTGCAGGACTCTGATAAGCAGGTCCTCTTCGGGTAATTTCAGACTCTTTCATGCCAATGGAGAATTATAAGGAGCGATATAGGTTACATTGAATACACTCATGTATTTTCATAATTTCTTCAACCCACGGCATGCTGAAAATGATTTTTTTCTTCCTTTTTTTTATTTACATTTGAAATTGTTATGCTTTAAACAATGAGCATTAACATAACATATCTAATCTAATCTATTGGATTTTATTTCCTAATCTAATGCATATCTCAATCTGATCTAGATCTATTATATTTTACCTTTACCCACATAATTTCGAGAGCCATGCAGCCAGGGATTACAAAAAAAAAAAAAAGTGCATGTTGTGTTTTCATGTTTTATGGGGACTTTTCATAGATATAGGCCTAATGATTTTTATATTGTACAAACTGTATATTCTATCCCTTTACACTAACCATACCCCTAAACCTACTACCCATCATCTGAAAACTGCATTTTTACATGCAAAAAAGAAAGAAAGAAAGAAAGAAAGAAAGAAAGAAAGAAAGAAAGAAAGAAAGAAAGAAAGAAAGAAAGAAAGAAAGAAAGAAAGAAAGAAAGAAAGAAAGAAAGAAAGAAAGAAAGAAAGAAAGAAAAGATTATAGCTTAAGCTGTTTTCCTCATGGGGACCAAAATGTGTTATTGCTGTCTGAATGGGGGAAAGTCTGACAATGTAAGTCAATGAGGTATTTGCAAACTTGGATGGTATATTTCTTTTTTTAAAAGTAGCCTATTCTTGAAAGCTTAATAAATAGATAATTCACATGAGCATGAGTGTCCAAATGAACAGTTTTAGCGCCGTCTGTTGTTATATGGGTTTTACTACAAGAACATTAAGTTAACTAACGATGATCATTACAGTAAACAAGTCCTTCTGAACTTGTTGAACGCAAAGTTTTAAGAATAATGCAATGTGGTGATGTGAAGATAATCTTTTCAGGTCATCAAAAAAAGAAAAAGAAAAGAATTAACTTTTTTCTTTCTTTTCTTTTTTAAGATAAGGCAATATGGTCATGTGAGGATAATCTTTTCAGGTCATCAAAAAACCCGGAAAAAAACTGTTTTTATGTTTTGTTTTGTTTTTTCAAAATCTAAACAGTGGTCACACAATACGGTATTTTGGTAAGATGAAGACAAGACTAATTCGGTAAATAGATACTGAGCACAGTCCAGCGAGGAAAGTACCCTGGAAACTGGAGACGGCGCAACAACAACTCCTTCGAGTTGCGTTGCTTAGTTCCAGCCAATCAGAACGCTCCAATGTGCACCTCGCGCTCTTCACAACATCACCCGCTGCGTTATTTACGTAGAGCCGAACGACTTCTCTCTCTCTCTCTGCAGTCCCGTTGCTGAGGTGACAGCTAACGTGGTAAGCCAAATATTACTACATTTATTTACACTTATTACGACTATGCTAATGTCACCCTGTCAAAACAGTTAAGAACAGATAACTTTTGTTGTTTAAGAAACTTTTAATGAAAAAAAATAAAGTGTAAATACTGTATTAGTTATGCTTGCTAACTGCATGGAACTTCTTGGACTGCATTTGATATTACGATGTTATTCTGTATACATGTGTAAATTGGGGGGGGGGGGGGGTTAGTTATATAGGCATCATTATTGTCTTGTGTTTCAGGGATATCACAATGTCAAAGTCAGACCCCCCTCCGAGTTACGAAGAGTCTAGACAGCAGCCTTATGGCCCACAGCATCATGGAAACTATCCACACCCTCCCTATGGATATCCAGCCCAGCCAGCAGTGTACACGGTCCCGGGACAGCCAGGCATAAACCCCCAGACAGGGCTGTGGCAGGGCCCTGGGCCTGGATACTCCCCTTCAGCAATGCCATCCTTTATAACACCAGCAATATTTTCCTCCAATCTAAGTAAGAATCAAATAAAAGTTTTTTGTGTGAATCCTATTGCATAAATCTATTACTTCTATACTGTATTTGTGTGTTTTGTTTGTAAAATTCAAGTTTCATTCCAGCAACCTGTTGCATAGTGCAGCCAATCTTTGTACTATTTAGTTTTGACTTACCGGTACACATATTCTCTCTCTCTCTCTCTCTCTCTCTCTCTCTCTCTCTCTCTCTCTCTCTCTCTCTCTCTCTCTCTCTCTCTCTCTCTCTCTCTCTCTGACTTTTCCTGATCTTATAGTAGGAATACATTATGAATTGGATGACGATTTAAATAATACTTTGTTATTAAAGGGATTTAAGGATGTATTTTTCAAAATGTGCAAAAAAAAGATGTTGTATGGAATGTGTGTGAAATCTTTGTTTTATGCTCAATTGAAAAGACGTACTGATACTAAATGGAGAGAATATTTATCTATCTCTTCAGAGATAACTCCATCATGGAGGTCTTTGTGTAAACCCCCTATTCCTAAGAGATCTGGAGATCTCCAGTGGAGAATACTCCATTGTGCTGTGGCAACAAATAGTTTTGTGTCAAAATGTAATGCAATGGTTTCATCTGCATGTCCGTTTTGTAATGTTCTTGATACTACTTTTCATTTTTTTTCCCGATTGTTTTAGATTAACTCCCTTGTTTGAACTGTTGCATAAAATATTCACTGAACTTGGGTTTATGTTAGCAAAAAATCTGTTTATTATGGGCTTGAAGTACAAGAAGGAATGGAAAGCACAGTGCATTCTTGGGAACTTTCTATTAGGGCAGGCGAAGTTGGCAATTCTAAAATCCCACACATGTAAAAATGAGGGGGAAAATATTGATTTGGTTGGAATGTTTAAATCATTAGTAAAGTATCGGGTTGCGGTAGAATATGCCTATTGTAAATTTACAAATAATAGGGATTTTTTTGATGCAAGGTGGAGTGTGAAAAATGCTCTTGTGGTGAGAAATGTGTTTGGAGAGTTATGGTTTAATTGGTAGCGATTTTATATATATATATATATATATATATATATATATATATATATATATTGTCTTTCTGTGTGGTGCAAATATTGTTAAACCTTATATATACTAATGTTTAAACTAGCTGTTTGATTAAAAGAGTTTTAAAAGTCGAAAAGTCTCTCTCTCTCTCTCTCTCTCTCTCTCTCTCTCTCTCTCTCTCTCTCTCTCTCTCTCTCTCTCTCTCTCTTTAAATACATCAGTGTCTGCTTTAAAACTGAACTGTTTTTTTTTTTTAACCTGTACGGCATATATCTGGTACAGAACATTTTTAAATGTGACCTGTGTCTCTCAATATTGGAAAAATTGTGGGCCACCGTGTATGATGTTTATCATTAGATATGTTTTGTGTGTGTGTGTGTGTGTGTGTGTGTGTGTATTCATTGTTTTGTTGTAGGAGATGCAGAGGGCATCTCATCGACTGGCATATGGGACAGCATGAGTGTTCGCCATGCTTTCATTAGAAAGGTATTGAAACTGTTTGTCCGAAACTTGAACTACAGATTTATAAGAATCTATAAATTCCATAAGCAACGGCTTCATGTAGAAAAACTGATTTGTGTGCACGTTTGTACCAGGTTTACCTTATTTTAGCCGCCCAGCTGTTTATGACTTCTTCAATCATTGCAGTGTTTACGTTTGTGTGAGTACAACCAATTCACACAACAACTGAATTTTTATGAACAGCTGTGTGAATTTCATACATTATGCATACTAATGAAATGGGTGTGTTTGCATACATTCCTCATCTGACTTACAGTGAGCCTGTGCGTCTTTTTGTGGTCCAAAATCCTGCCATTTATTGGGCATCATTGTGAGTTATTTTACTGTCATGTTTAATAAATGACAAAAAATATATATCATACACAAAAGTTTGCGGTCAGTATTATTTTCGAAAGATTTCCCTTAAGCTCACCAAGGCTGCATTTATTTGATCGAAAATACAGTAAAAACAGTAATATTGTCAAATAGTATTACAATTTAAAATAACTGTTTTCAATTTTAATATTCCAGTGATGGTAAAGCTGAATTACTCCAGTCTTCAGTGTCATATGATCCTTCAGAAATTATCCTAATATGCTGATTTGGTGCTCAAGAAACATTTCTTATTATTATCAATGTTCAAAACAGTTGTGCTGCTTAATATTTTTGGGGGAAACTGATATTTTTTTATTCAGGATTCATTGAAGAATAGAAAGTTTAAAAATAGAACATTTATTTGAAATAGAAATCTTTTGTAACATTATAAATGTCTTTACTTTCCTTTTTGATCAATTTAATGTATCCTTGCTGAATAAAAGTATTGATTTATTTTTCTTTTAAACTTACTGACCCCAAACTTTTAAATGAATATTATGTTGAAGTAACAGTGGAATGTTTTTCACAGCCCCGTGTATCTTGTTACTTACCTTATGCTGGTTTGCTGTGAGGGTCCGAGGTGAGTTTAGTCATTTTTTGATTATTTACATTATAAGTACCAGAATATCTATTTAATTATGGAAACCCTGCCTCTTTTTTAGGAGACGTCATCCATGGAATTTAATACTCCTGTTCATTTTTGTAAGTGATGATTTCATTTACCTATGCTTTCTTAGACATCTACATTATAATTGATGGAACATGTTTTCTGTCCTCCACAGACCCTTGCATTGTCTTACATGACAGGAACAATATCAAGGTTCGATTAGTTTCACACACTGCATGGTTAGTTTTAAACACCAGATAAGCTCTAATTTTTTTCCCGTCTGGCATTATTTACAGTTATTTTGACACCAAAGCAGTGTTTCTGGCCCTGGGGATTACAGCAATGGTGTGTGTAATCGTCACAGTCTTCTGTTTTCAGACCAAGGTAAGACTGGCTCTGATCGACTGGCCGGCAGTGAATGCCACTTTGTTGGCCGTGTAAAATAACCCCATTGTATTTGATTACAATGACCATCTGTTTCTTTTTAAACATTCATGGCTCACTGGTAAATGTCTCATGCTTGCTTGAGACAAAACCAGTTTTTTTTTATGTGCCCTGTTTTTTAATGGATCGATTTTTTTTTGCTGTGGTTCATAAAGTAGATATACATGTGTAATATTTTTTCTCTTCAAAATTTACTTATGAAATCTTTTTTTTATCTCCATTTCTATTACTACAACTTTTACAATTTGTAACTACTGAGGTTTTTCAATCAAGCCATGCTGTCAAGTTGTAGTGAAGTCTCTTTTGTGTGTGTGTGTGTGTGTGTGTGTGTTTGAACAGGTTGACTTCACCTCCTGTACGGGTCTGCTATGTGCTCTTTGTGTGGTTGTCCTGGTGACTGGCATTATCACATCCATTGTACTCTCCTATCAGTATGTAAGTAAGACCGTTATGGCAAGGTTTACACTTTCAGTCATTGTGAGTCAACTGGCCCCCTGACTGAGCCTGGTTTCTCCTAAGGTTTTTTTTTTTTTTTTTTTTTCACCTGATGAAGTTTGGGTTTATTGCCACAGTCACTTTTGGCTTGCTTAGTTGGGGACACTTAATATTCAGTAATATTATCGATTTTACTGTATTACCACTATTGGATGAGATTGAGAACAAAACTTGAACTGAGCTGAGGTGGATGATGACATCACTTTTCTACAGGGCTGCTTTATAGCTGATTTGATTTAGTTTCATAAATGACGATTTTTGCAACAATAAAAAATCTGTTATTGAACTGATTTGAATCAACATTGAACTGACTCAAATTGAATAACAACACTAGTGTCTTCTGTAGAGCAGCTTATAGCTGAAAACGAATCGGTTACCTAACGTAACCTCGGTTCTCTCTAGAAGAGGGAACGAGTATTGCGTAAGCTAGCTTACGCTACGGGAAAGATTCATCTTTGCTGAGATATTGAAGCCAAAAATTATTTCATAATTTGTATCCATATACAACGCAGTTCCTCTGCGGCAGACCTAGAGCGGGCTAGCTAGCAGCTCATTGGTTCGCTCAGAGAGAACTGCTTAAGCCTATGGGAGAGCGGAACTGAACCCGCTTCCAATGAGAGGCGCCCGCGCGCTCATTGCGTCATGGCCCGCCAGAGTGGGCGTGGCCAAGGGGTATATAACAGTCTCTCCCAGGCTTATATGTTGATTCATTTCATCTTCAGCAAGCTCACGCTTCTGCTGTGTTCTGGGAGAAAGCCGTCGCCGTCGAGAAGGCACCACTAGCGAGCTCCGGACCCTGAAGAAGCCGGCCGTCTTCGCCACCTTCAGCCGCCCAGCAAGCTAAGCCATCCGACGACTGTATCCTTTTCTCCACTATATCTAAAAAAGCACGAGCGTCTTTCTCAAGATGCCTCGTTTTTCCTGCGGCACCTGCCGCGCTCGTCTCGAGGACGGAGATCGCCATGTCATCTGCGCTCTCTGCTTGGGTCTCGAGCATACAGAACTCGCCCTCGCGGATGGAGGCTGCGACTTCTGCGAAAGCCTGCCGCTGTCGTCCCTGCGGGCACGACTTCTGGCAGTGAAATCCGCTCCCGCGCCGCCTGTCTCTTCGCCGCGGAAGAAAAAACGCCGCTCTCAGAGGCCGCCGGAGCCACCAGCGGAAACATGCGGGCCGCCGCCGCCGCCTCCCGCTTCCCGCTCTCCCTCCCCGCCCCTGCCGGACATACAGTTGCCGCCGAGTGGCCGCTCTGTTGCCTCCGATGACGCCGCGGAGGAGAAGGACTCCTGCTCACTGCTCGCTTCCGACAGTGAGGACTGGTCGTCTCGCGGTTCCACGAGAGAGTCGACGGGGACCCGCGCCGGGATAGAGGAAGAGCTGATGCGCCTCCTCTCACAGGCCGTCGAACGCCTCGGTCTCGAGTGGTCTCCCCCACCCGAGCAGGCCCCGAACCGGATGGACGGCAGCTTCTTTCATCGGCGTTCGACCCCCGCGTGCAACCGGGCCGCTCCATTTCTGCCTGAGCTTCACGCAGAATTAACGAAGTCCTGGAATGCCCCGCTCTCGGCCAGAAACCGCTCCGACATTTCCGCCTCGCTGCGCTCGGTGGACGGAGCCGCCGAGAAAGGCTACTCAGCCATGCCGCCCGTCGAGGACTTGGTCGCCGCGCACCTCTGCCCGCCCTCTGCTAGATGGCGTTCCTCACCCACGCTTCCTTCTAAAGCGTGCAGAGCGACCTCGAGTTTTCACGCTCGCGCATACGCCGCCGCCGGTCAGGCCGCCGCCGCGCTTCACTCGATGTCTGTCCTCCAAGTGCTTCAGAGCGATATTCTCCGTGAATGTGCCGAAGGCGGTAGGAACCCCGCCCCCGCTGTCACGGATCTGAGAAGTGCTACGGACCTCGCCCTTCGCGCCACTAAAGCCGCCGCACAAGCTCTGGGGAGATGCATGGCCAGCCTGTGTGTTGCCGAGAGACACCTATGGCTCACGCTCGCCGACATGGGAGACTCTGAGCGCGCCGCGTTTCTCAACGCGCCCCTCTCCCCGACGGGCCTGTTTGGATCCGCTGTCACGGGCATCGTCGATCGCTTCTCGGAGGTACAGAAAGCCACCCAGGCGATGAATTTGTTTCTGCCACGCCGCGCTAGCTCTTCCGCGGGCCGCTCTCGCGAGCCTCCCGCCAGAGCTCCGCCACAGCGACCTCCTCCGCAGACTCAAACAGCCCAGCGCAGACAGGGCGCCCGCCCTCGCTCTGACAGCCGCCGCAGACCGCCGCCCCCACGAGGCCCGCGTTCTAAGATCACGCTGAAGCCTGATCATCAGAAGTCTGCCTAGCAAGATCAAGAAAACGACGGTGCTCTCCCGCTGCGGCCGGACCGCCGTCAAAGCTTCGCCCTCTGCCAGTCCCCGTTATTTCGCCGACTGCAGTAGTGTTTACCGCCACAAACAAGCCGGTGTCCCAGCCCGCTTGCGAGCGTCAAAAAGCCGCTTTTATGGCTACCCAGAGAAATCTCAAAAAGAGAAATTTTGCCAGTTGTGTACAAAAAGTGCCCACAATCATGTGCTCACCGATACACACAAGCATAACATATCCCGTGTCTCTATCAGAGCCCCATCACATGAAACGGGCAGAGCCCGCTCTAGTTTCAGAGAACATAAACACGCCCACGAGCCCGTGCGCGTGTCCCCTCTCTGCTCGCTCTGTTACACGGCCCATAGACTCCTCTCTGAGTGCAAGTCCCGTTGCCACACACATTCAAAGCGTCCCCACACACTGTGTCCAGCCCGCTATGTGCAGCAATCAGGGCAATATAGCCATTCGGCCACTAGCCGCATGCTTCAAAGCGTGGGAAGCCATTCCAGGCATCTCCCCGTGGGTGTTAAGCATTATAAAGAACGGCTATCTGCTGCAGTTTCGCCGCCGCCCGCCTCGTGCACGCGCGCAGCTCGAATCTACTGTCAGCCCGCTGGCCGCCGGCACGCTCCGCTCAGAAATTGCGACGCTGTTGCAAAAGGGCGCTATAGAGAGAGTCCCGCCATCTATGACCGAGTCGGGGTTTTACGGCCGTTATTTTCTGGTTCCCAAGAAAGACGGCGGCCTCAGACCGATTTTAGATCTCAGGTCTTTGAACAAAGCGCTCATGAAGAGACCGTTCAGGATGCTCACTACCAGGAAACTCCTCACGCAGGTGCGCCAGGGGGACTGGTTCATCTCTCTAGACCTGAAAGACGCCTATTTTCAGATCCAGATAAATCCCCGTCACAGGCCATTCTTACGTTTCGCCTTCGAGGGTCTTGTTTATCAATATGCCGTTCTCCCGTTCGGCTTATCTCTGGTGCCCCGTACATTCACGAAGTGCATGGACGCGGCGCTCGCCCCCCTGCGAAGCCAGGGGCTGCGCATTCTGAATTATCTGGACGACTGGCTGATTTTGGCCCAATCACAAACGGAGCTTCTGTCGCACCGCGCAGTTCTCCTCAACCATCTGGAAGCGCTGGGTCTCTCTGTCAACTGGTCAAAGAGCTCCCTTCTCCCCAGTCAATCGATTTCCTTCCTAGGAATAGATTTGAACTCGGTCACGATGACGGCTCGCCTGTCTACACAGCGCGCGCGCAGTGTTCAGCGCCTAGCCTCCTCGTTTCAGATGGACGCCCGCACTCCTCTGAAAGCTTTTCAGAGGATGCTGGGTTACATGGCCTCAGCCTCCGCTGTACTTCAGCTGGGCCTTCTGCACATGCGCCCGCTTCAGCTCTGGTTAAACAGCCGTGTACCCCACCGCGCGTGGAACACGGGCCGCCAGCTGATCAAGGTTACGCAGACATGTCTCACGGCACTGCAGCCATGGACAGTAGCAGAATGGTTTCGCCAGGGCGTCACGATGGGGACTTTTTCCTGCCGAAAAGTCATCTCGACAGATGCATCCAACACGGGTTGGGGTGCAGTCTGCGAGGGCTCACCGGCCTTCGGCCACTGGTCGACTCAGGAAAGCCCTTTACACATAAACTGTCTGGAAATGCTTGCGGTCGAGAACGCGCTCTCGCGCTTTCTCTCGCTCATTCGGGGACACCACGTCCTGATCCGTTCGGACAACAGGGCGGTGGTCTCCTATCTCAACCGTCAGGGCGGTGTCAGATCCAGAAATCTCTGTCTACTGACACACCGCATTCTAGTTTGGTCTCAGAGCCGCCTGCTCTCGCTCAGAGCGACGCATGTGCCGGGCCATCTCAACGACGGTCCAGACATACTGTCCAGGGACCTCATCTCCACGGGAGAATGGTCCCTGAACGCACAAACGGTCCAACTACTGTGGCAGCTATTCGGCAGAGCAGAAGTAGACCTCTTCGCGTCAGAAGAGAACGCTCACTGCCCAATATATTTTTCGAGGAGCGAGGACGCGCTAGCCCAGGAATGGCCTCACCGCCCGCTCTATGCATTCCCTCCGATCGCTCTGTTACCACAGGTAATTCAGAGGATCAGGGACGCACGCCACTCGGTGCTCCTCATAGCCCCGCGTTGGGAGAGTCAGAATTGGGTTCCGGAGCTCACGCAGCTGTCACAGACAGCCCCGTGGCCCATCCCAGTCAGAGCAGATCTCCTCTCTCAAGCTCGCGGCACGATCTGGCACCCCCATCCACAGCGCTGGGCGCTACATGCATGGGTGATCAACGACTATTCGTCGATTTGCCAGAGGGAGTAAGAAACACTATCATACAGGCTAGAGCACCTTCCACGAGAAGGCTCTATGCGTCTAAATGGTCTGTGTTCTCAAAATGGTGCACCGTAAAACAGCTGGACCCACGGTCATGCGAGGTGCCGTCTTTGCTAATGTTCCTTCAAGAGATGCTGGACAAGGGCAGGTCCCCCTCCACTCTCAAGGTTTACGTGGCAGCCGTCGCAGCGTTCGCTGAACCCCGACGCGCTCAGTCCCTGGGCAAAGACGAGTTAGTCATCCGCTTCCTCAGGGGAGCTAAGAGGATGAACCCTCCGCGGCCCCCGTCGGTTCCTATTTGGGATCTTTCTATAGTCCTCGAAGCTATGAAAGCACCCCCGTTCGAACCGCTCGAGTCTGTGGACCTAAAATACCTCTCGCTCAAAACCGTTTTTCTGACGGCTCTGTCCTCAGTAAAACGCGTAGGGGACCTTCACGCGCTCTCATCCAGCGCCGCGTGTCTTGAGTTTGGGCCGAATGACTCGGTTGTCATTCTCAAACCTAGGCATGGCTATGTCCCAAAAGCGATTGGTACCCCGTTCAGGGCGCAGATTATCTCCCTATCGGCTCTGCCTGCATCCGATAGCGAGCGCGACGCCAATCTCCTCTGCCCGGTGCGGGCTCTGAGGTTGTACACGACGCGCGCTGCCGCGTTCAGACGCGCTGAGCAGCTTTTCGTGTCGTTTGGGGGGCGCACCAAAGGTCTGGCCGCCTCCAAACAGACACTGTCTAGATGGATAGTGGACGCGATTGCCTCTGCTTACGCATCTAAATGCCTGCCATGCCCTCTGGGCATCAGGGCGCACTCCACTAGAGGCATGGCCTCATCGTGGGCATGGTCCTGTGGAATTTCCATTCATGACATCTGTGTGGCCGCGGGATGGGCCTCCCCGTCCATTTTTGTCAGATTTTACAACTTGGAAGTCCCCGCCTTGCAGGCAAAATTACTAGCTGTCTAACGACCAGCTCTCTAAGAAGCTGCATTTCTGAGAGTCCCTCACAACCGGTTCGCCCCTTGTGCTCTCCTTAAATGCTTTTACACTTCATGTGCCCGCTCTGCTGGCCCTATACATGCTTATGTGTACTTTTCATGTGCCCGCTCTGCCGGCCTCATAGTACATTCACTCCACGTTAAATATCCCCCGGTAGATCCCTGGGATTTCATGTGTGGTTTCATAGCGCGCACGGCGTTGACCAGGTGTTCCCGTAGCGTAAGCTAGCTTACGCAATACGAGAGAACCTCTCGTAAGAGAACGAATCGGTTACCTAACGTAACCTCGGTTCTCTCTAGAAGAGGGAACGAGTATTGCGTTCCCTGCCGTGCTTGCGCTACTAGCGTTTCGCTTCACGCTGAAATAAATCAACATATAAGCCTGGGAGAGACTGTTATATACCCCTTGGCCACGCCCACTCTGGCGGGCCATGACGCAATGAGCGCGCGGGCGCCTCTCATTGGAAGCGGGTTCAGTTCCGCTCTCCCATAGGCTTAAGCAGTTCTCTCTGAGCGAACCAATGAGCTGCTAGCTAGCCCGCTCTAGGTCTGCCGCAGAGGAACTGCGTTGTATATGGATACAAATTATGAAATAATTTTTGGCTTCAATATCTCAGCAAAGATGAATCTTTCCCGTAGCGTAAGCTAGCTTACGCAATACGAGAGAACCTCTCGTAAGAGAACTAATTTCATAATTGATTAACTTTACGAATCACATGAACGCTGAACTGATGTGAGCTGGAAAATGACACTTGTCTTTTTCAGAGCTACTTTATAGCAGAATTAAGTTCTGTTTGATCATTATTTTTATGTGTATCACTGTAAAGCATTCTTTGAAACAATGTGTATTGTATAATGCGCTATATTAAAAAAAGGTAACTTGACAGAACTTCTTAAAAACAAAAAATGTATTGTTGTTAATTAATTTAATATATTAGCTCCTAAAACAAGCGGCTTTGTCATAACAACAGAAGAATGCTGGAAGAAATAGGGGCCTTCGAAAATTGTGTTGGACAATGGTTGAGAGCCACTGGTTTAAAAGAATATTGTAATAATGTTATTTTCAATGCCTACATTTGTGGCATGCTGTGAATTACCACAGAAAATGATCTTGACTCGCCCCTCAGTTTGTTAAAAACAAACACATTACAGTAATGCATTTACAATGGCAGTAAGCGACTTGTACTAAACTGGGAAGCACTGTAAATAAATGTTTAAACAACACAGTTGGACAAGTATAACCATGACATTTAAAGTGATAGTTCATCCCAAAATAGTGAAAAATCATTCACTCAAAATGTCATTTCAAAGCCATATGCTGCTAATATTTCTATGAAACAATAGAGTAGAATGTCAAGAATTGTTACTCTCTTGCCACAAAACAACAGGTAACAAATTATCTTTAGACTGTATTTTTGTCTTCCAGGTGTTCTGAAGACATAGCATTATGTGGGGGAACAGAAAGTTCTTACCTGTCTGAATATGTAAATGGTCCTTTTAAGGAAGTGGTTCTTAACCAGCGGGCCAGGACCCATAAAGGGCCTCAGCAAACTTTCAAGGGGGCCTCAAGATGACTTAAAATGATTAAAGACAAAAAAAAGCTTAAAAAAAAAAAAAACTCAGATAACCAGGATATTTTTTTATTTTAATGTTCCTTCTCAACAACTGTTTTATGTCTTTGAAGAACCAGAGCTCCCACTAAAAAACCTGGATGTATGAGGTAGCCTCTATGATGTATGAGGTATTTTTGAATTCAAAGTAGTATGCGCACATCCAAACATCACTTAAGCAGGTGCTCGATCAAAAGAAAACTTTGCTGAAATGTAAAAGAACCGGCACACTGATATTTCTGCTCCCAAAGACATTGAATAAATTGCATTGTTTCGAGGCCTGATGAAGACCGCTTGTGGTCGAAACGTTACAATTTATTAAATACTGTGGGAAATATCAGTGTGCCAGTTCTTTTAAGAATATGTTTTAAAAATCATTATCCAGTAAATCATGAATGACTGAAGTCGTCATGTAAAATCCTTGAAAAAAAAAAAAAAAAAATGGAAGCCCTGGAGAACATTCAGATCCTGAAACTTCTGGAGACCTGAAATTGAATTATTTTAATTACAATTATTTAGTTAGGCTAGTCTTTGAATTTACAGAAACTAGGAGTGCCCGTAGATTAAAATAAGTTTTGAATTCAGGCTAGGGTGCCTTTGTATATTGTTTTCTACAATGGGGGGCTTTGGAATCCAAAATTTTGAGAACCACTGCTTTAAGAGTTAAAGTTATTCTTTCAAAACAGTTTAACAGCTATATTTTGCAGACATTAAACATAGCCGAACTGCTTACAAAACTTGTCTTGGCAAAGTCAGGCCAATATCCAATCTAATGAATAAATAACCTGTAATATACATGTTCTATGATAATATACCTCTACCATCGATGTCTCAGGTGCCCTGGCTGCACATGCTGTATGGTGCTTGTGGAGCAATAGTCTTTACCTTGGTGAGTTTATGAAACAGGAATTTATGTTGTTTGTTCAGTTATTTGCCAGTTGTTAAAAATGAAACAGAACCCATGTGACATTTGTAATGAGGAAGTTATAATTTAGTACATTTAGACAAGGGAATACTAACTGACGACTTCCCTTTTTCTAGTTTTTGGCCTACCACACTCAGTTGCTCATTGGAAACCGAGCGAACGCCATCAGCCCTGAGGAATATGTCTTCGGAGCCCTTTCCCTCTACGTTGATATCGTCCAGATCTTTATCTTCCTCCTGCACATCACAGGGAGCTCTGAGTAAACACACACACACATTTGAGCGTTTCTGTTTCAGAGACTGATCTTTCTTTAAGCTTATCTTGACTTTTTCAATCACACGAATCTCAAATATCACCTTCAACACTACTGACTGTTATTATTTTGTGTTGTGTAATATGTTGCTCTACAGAGGTTGCTCATACTTTTACAAAATTGATTGTTACTTTATTTATAATAAGCACTTTATTTTTGTAACGTTTCACCTGTTAATTTGCATTTTGAAGAGCCTGAGTGTGTACTAAAACAGCTCCACTGAGATTTGATAATTGTATTATCAATATTTAGCCTACAATCTGAAGGAAAATAAAATGAAGAGAAACAATAGTGTATTGTTGTATGATGAAGACTATTGGGAATGCAGGAAAAGTAGATGTTTGAAGGTGGTCCACTGGCTTAAAGTAACTGAAATGAAGACTGTGGACCACATTGTTAAAGGGATAGTTAACCCAAAAATGAAAATTTTTACTTAGTTTTAAATTTAATTTACTTTCAAACCTAACCTGTTTGACTTCTCTAAGCAGGGTTATTTACCATTAACTAAAACGATTCAAAAACAGTAATTGAAGTAAAGCTGAAATTGTATATATATATATACACACACACATATACATACACACACGCATATATATATGGTGTTCCTAATAATCCTTTAGGTGAGTGTGTGTGTATAGAGGGTATGCGCATGACGTCACCGTCGGCCGGAGTGAATGCGGTCACGCCCACAAGTGGCAAAAAGACTGAGCGGCAGCATTTGTTTTCAGCGTGAATGCCGTGAAAATCACACAAAACACATCTAAAACGGGAAAGAGCTTTGCGATTGACTGTACAACTAGATTTGACCAGATATCTGAGGTACTGTATATTTTTACAGACTGCAAAAAGCTACAGAACAGACTATATTCTGCATAATTGGATGTTTTTAAATAAACACTGACAAAAAACTATACAAGTTTTAGGGCTGGACGATATGATGATATACAGTATAACATTAATGTAAGTGATCACTCGGATTTAGACCTATCTATATTGTATTTATATAAAACGTTTACAGGCAAATTTTCTTCATTTATTTCCCCGGCGTCGAAATCAGGCACATATAAATGTCAGGAAACACGATTCCTGGCTGCATGTCAATATCCATGGATCACTGGATCTTTGATAAGTTGTAAGGAACACTATATCGAGTCCAACTTTTAGTTTAAACTGATAATAGTTTGTTTTACTCGCGTTAACGCAGTTTCCCCTATTAACTCCAGCCACGCAGCAGCTCTTTTGCCACTCAGTCCGGCTGAGGGGGGCGTGTTCCGGCGGGGAAGTGACGTTAATGCATTCCCTCTATATATATATATATATATATATATATATATATATATATATATATATATGCGTGTGTGACACACTCACCTAAAAGATTATTAGGAACACCATACTAATACTGTGTTTGACCCCCTTTCGCCTTCAGAACTGCCTTAATTCTACATGGCATTGATTCAACAAGGTGCTGAAAGCATTCTTTATAAATGTTGGCCCATATTGATAGGATAGCATCTTGCAGTTGATGGAGATTTGTGGGATGCACATCCAGGGCACGAAGCTCCCGTTCCACCACATCCCAAAGATGCTCTATTGGGTTGAGATCTGGTGACTGTGGGGGCCATTTTAGTACAGTGAACTCATTGTCATGTTCAAGAAACCAATTTGAAATGATTCGAGCTTTGTGACATGGTGCATTATCCTGCTGGAAGTAGCCATCAGCGGATGGGTACATGGTGGCCATAAAGGGATGGACATGGTCAGAAACAATGCTCAGGTAGGCCGTGGCATTTAAACGATGCCCAATCAGCACTAAGGGGCCTAAAGTGTGCCAAGAAAACATCCCCCACACCATTACACCACCACCAGCCTGCACAGTGGTAACAAGGCATGATGGATCCATGTTCTCATTCTGTTTATGCCAAATTCTGACTCTACCATCTGAATGTCTTAACAGAAATCGAGACTCAGACCAGGCAACATTTTTCCAGTCTTCAACTGTCTAATTTTGGTGAGCTCTTGCAAATTGTAGCCTCTTTTTCCTATTTGTAGTGGAGATGAGTGGTACCCGGTGGGGTCTTCTGCTGTTGTAGCCCATCCGCCTCAAGGTTGTGCGTGTTGTGGCTTCACAAATGCTTTGCTGCATACCTCGGTTGTAAGGAGTGATTATTGCAGTCAAAGTTGTTCTTCTATCAGCTTGAATCAGTCGGCTTATTCTCCTCTGACCTCTAGCATCAACAAGGCATTTTCGCCCACAGGACTGCCGCATACTGGATGTTTTCCCCTTTTCACACCATTCTTTGTAAACCCTAGAAATGGTTGTGCGTGAAAATCCCAGTAACTGAGCAGATTGTGAAATACTCAGACCGGCCCGTCTGGCACCAACAACCATGCCACGCTCAAAATTGCTTAAATCACCTTTCTTTCACATTCTGACATTCAGTTTGGAGTTCAGGAGATTGTCTTGACCAGGACCACACCCCTAAATGCATTGAAGCAACTGCCATGTGATTGGTTGATTAGATAATTGCATTAATGAGAAATTGAACAGGTGTTCCTAATAATCCTTTAGGTGAGTGTATATATATATATATATATATATATATATATATATATATATATAAAACATATATGAAATAAGTTCAAGTTAAAGCACTAAAATTACTAACTGAAAGTAAATAAAAACTGAAACTAAAATAGAAATAAATTAAACCAAAATAGTAATATAAAAAACGTAAAACGAATAAAAAAGACAAAAGCAAATAACAAAATGACTAAAATAAAAATTAAACTAAAATCAAAACTCAAAATATGAATAAAACCTGTAATTGTATATAAATAAAACTTAATTTTGTCCATTTTTTTTTTTTTTTTGCCCATAAAATGGAAGTCAATGGTAACCGATACAGCATTTCTTAATAATTTCTAAAAGTCATAGGTTTGGAACTATCCCTAAAGGTCTACACTGGCGTTACAAAACAGGAAGTGATGTAATATTGACTGTCAATGTTTGGGGAATCATATAGGAAGTGCTTATGATTTGTTCACTTGAAACAATCATTAATGTGCTTTTTTTGCACAGAAAAAAAAATATGTACAGCATTTATAGTCAAACATTCAGAAGAAAAACACTCAAAAACATCCTATTTAGTTAATTTATTGTGCATGTGCTGTTTAATTTTTTTTTAGAATTCTCAAAAACTTTGTGTCAGGAACATAGATCACTAGACAAAAAACCCTACATATACAGTATGATTTTAATAACACAAGATCTGCATGTCACAATACCATCTGCATCATTTAACAGTTAACATTGATTCCCTTCAATGGTTTAAGTATATTAGATGTATCTAACATCCTTCTGTATCTGGTGAGAAGTAATATAAAAGTGGCTAAATCGTCATGGCAATTCCCCATCCTGGCACGTCCAGATCCCTGATGGCTGGGTGACCGAGAGCTTGTACTGTTTCAGGCGGGATGGGAGACGAGAGGCTGACTGGCTACTTTAATCTTTATGGGGTCAGGCGTTTAGGGTCACGGGGGAACATGGAGGTCTGACGTACGTTGTGTAGGCCGAGATAAAGCATGGTCACTCTCTCCAGACCTAAGAGATGGCATACATTTAACATCATGCACTTGTGCCAGAGAGATTTTTAAAACACTAAAACTGTTTTAGAAACTATACACTACAATTCAAAAGATTGGGGTCTGTAAGAATTATTTTATGTTTTTATAAGAAGGCTGCACTGATTTGATCAAAAATACAATAAAAGCTCTATTAATGTGAAGTATTTATACCATTTAAACCATTATTTTCTATCTGAATATATTTTAAAATGTAATTTATTCCTGTGTTGGCAAAGCTAAATCAAGCACATGAACCTTCAGAAATCATTCTAAAATGCTGAAAACCAAGATACATTTTTCTCAGGATTTTTTGATGAATAATAAGTTTGAAAGAGTATATATTTGAAATAAAATGATTTTGAAACCATGTAAAAGTCTTTACTGTCCCCTTTTGATCGATTTAATGCATCCTTGCTGAATAATAGTAAGAATTTCTTTCAAACTCAAAATCGTAATGACTCCAAAACTTTGAAAAGTAGTGTAACTAGACTGTTCAATTCGACCATTTCTAAACTACATGATAGTAAAAAATGTTTGTCACCTATGCCACCGCCAGCATGAGGAGGAGCTCCATAACGGAACGAGTCAATGTAGGCCTTGATCTTCTCCAGGTCTGTAACAAAGAGCAAAAGTAAGTCATCTACAACAAAACAGACATTAGAGAAGTTGGTATTTACCATAAAGATCTACAGTGTCCTTGTTACATGTAGTTACTATAGTAATAACTATAAATGATGCATAACTACATGAAACTAACCATAAACCACACCCTGATCTCTTAACCCTAACCCTATATTAAGAACATGTAGTTAATTCATATTGCTCAGTACTTAAATCTACGTATAATTACACTGTAACAAGGACACCTTAAAATAAAGTAAGCAGATGAAATACTGAAGAGTGTTGAAATTTAAATGCATTATGGTCAACCAACATTCAGATGTTTTGTGCATTCTTGTTTTTTTGTTTTTTTTAGCTTAGCAACATGTGTTAACACCGAACTCCAGTAGGTTTTGTAACACAGCTGTTGCGTTACCAATGCTGTGGTGCATTGCCCTTTCAGTGAGCAGCTGAGCATCGTGGACTCTCTGAGCTCCAGACAGGATCTCCTCTCCTCTCATGAACATATCATATGAGTTGGAGTATTTCTGCAGGAAGAACACGTGGGGTTTGTTATGAACCACATAGTCTGTGAATAAAAAGCTATGTATTTAGATTCACAAGGCTTTAAAACACTTACCGGGTCGTTGGGGTCAGGCATGGTGTAGAATGGCCTTACTGCCAAGGGGTATTTGTCCAGAACATAGAAGTCAGTGTCATACTATATATAAAAAAAAATAAAAAAAAATCACAAAGGTGTGTTTAATTTATATGGGCCATATTCCATGTATATGTTTGTAGAATTACATTTTGTCCCCAAAGTCTAGATTTCAAAATGGATGGAGCTAAAAACATTGAAAATGTTGTTTTAAAAGGCCATGTTCCACTCTCTCTGACCTTAAGCAGTAAAGAAACATGTCAAACTGACTTCAGAAGACATTTTTCACGGTTTTATGAATAATCTGGGTGGACTAAAGAGGGAGCTTGGGGTTCTATAGTATGGATAGTATTGTCTGATCTTATTTCTTATTTCAGAGAAAAGCTGTTTTTTTATATATATATTTTTTTTTTTATAAAAAAAAAAAAAATTATCTTTCACAAGGATGCATTAAATTGTGTATTTTTATAACATTTCTAATATTTTAAAAAATCTATTATTTCAAATTACTCTCCGACATCGAGTTGACACACAAACCAGCCTCCCCTCACACGTTTCATTTGCTCCGGATGAATATTGTTGGTTTTACAGGGCTTGAATTTCGGCGTGGGATTGCGTGTATTGCACATCATTTTACTCATTCCTGCAGATTTTGTGCTTACATCGAAAGTGGACGCACATAAAGCCTCTTCTCAGTACTAAATAGAGTTCTTTTTCGCTGCTTACTGCGCTTAAATGCTCAAATACGCACAAAATTATGTTAAAATCTTGGTGAGGATTCACATAAACACAGTTATTTTTTAAGCGAACATACAGTGGGGAAATAACTATTAGATCCCCTGCTGATTTTGAGTTCACCCACTTACAAAGAAATGAAGGGTCTATAATTTTTATATTAGGTTTATTTTAACAGATAGAGACAGTACCAACCAAAAAAATTATTAGATGTTCATTGGCAAACTTCTGACAGGAAGTTCAGAACTTCAGACATGAGCCAATCCTGAGCAGGGGGACCTTGTGGGCGCTGCAAGATTTCAATCCATTGCGGCGTAGTGTGTTACCAATGATTTGCTTGGTGACTGTAGTCCCAAATGTTCTGTAGTTCTGGGCTGATCCCTCACCTTTCTCATGATCATCCTTACCCCATGAGGCGAGATCTTGCATGGAGCTCCAGACAGAGGGCGATTGATTTTTCATTTTGTATTTCTTCCATTTCTGAATAATCACACCAACAGTTGTCTCCTTCTCACCAAGCTTCTTGCTGATGGTCTTGTAGCCTATTCCAGCCTTGTGCAGGTCTACAATCTGGTCCCTGACATTTGACAGCTCTTTGGTATTGCCCATGGAGGTGGAGTGGTTGTAATGGAAGATACAGATTATGTGGACAGGTGTCCACTGACATTAGGACATTAGGAGTACTTTCTTAAAGTAACAGGACTAATCTGTGTTCCACATGGGCACTAGACGTGCCAGTATTCGGTAATTTTCTTGACAGATCACAGATATTTTTTTCTTGAGAAAATTAACATGCAGACTGTAGCCTACCTAATATTTATCCAAATGAGTCCATATTGAATTAAGATTAAAATCAAATCTAAGAATTTATTTGAATAATACAAACAGTAGCCTACCAGTCATTGTACCATGTAAACATTGTAACATGTTGTCACTAAACTTAATAAAATTCTGTTTAGTTACCATGTTTTGAAAATCACAATTACACATTGTGATGCAAGTTGTTTTTTTTAGATACCCACAATCCATCTGTTTCTCTTGACCAATTAAAATATCGTGTTAATACCGTATACCGTGATAAAAGCTCATTCAATTAATCACAGCATGAAAATTTGATACCGGCACATGCCTAATGGGCACATAACCAATCTGTGGGAGGCAGAATTCTTGCTGGTTGGTAGGGGATCAAATACTTATTTCACTCGATCAAATGCTAATTAATTTATTTATTACCTTTATATAATGTGTTTTTCTGGATTTTTTGGTTGATATTGTCTCTATCCGTTAAACTAAACCTACCTATAATATCTATATGGCAGTTATTCCTCATGGTATCAATGTCAAAATCGCGGCAGTGAAAATTGTAAGTAGTGGCTAGTAACTTTGAAAAACCACTAGCCACAGTGGCTGGCAAGCAAATAGGTTAGTCAAGCCCTGGTCATGTGACATTGAAGTCTGGAGTAATGATGCTGAAAATTACTAAATCTATGAAAAGATTAAATCTGAATTGCAATAATATTTCACAATTATGGTTTTTCTGCATTTTAGATCAAATAAATGCACCCTTGCTTTTCCTTCAAAAACCCTATCGACCCCAAACATTTGAACAGAAGTATACATCACTTATGATGTCTTTTTACCTTGTCCTTCACAAGACGACCAAGCAGCTTTTCGTTGGGTGTGCTGAGGAAGAAAAAAATTAAAAGTTTACAGATCTGTTATAAAATGTGTTACAGATTCTCTGTGTGCAATCTGGGAAATTCTATGAAAGAAAGCCAAACTGACCTCAAATCTTCTTCATCGCCCATTTCCACCCCGGCAGCTCTGAGCATGGCCACTCCCTCCATATACTCCAGTCTTAGCGTGGGCTCCAGGAACTTGAACGGCTCACTGGGGTACTGCTTGTTCACAGTCTGGATCTCTGTCTGGAACCTGCATCCACATCACAGACACAGCATTAAAAGAGAATGCATAGCTAGAACGGAGACTAGCATGAAATGTAGAGACAAAATTTTATTGAAAAGCGTCTCTCAGGGTCTTTCAAATGTAAACCATTAGTAGGCACATGTTAGTTTTCTTAGTGCTGGTCAGGTTGTTTGTGATTACTGGATAAAATATTTATGCATTCCACATATAGAGACTGCTTGGGTCAGATTTCCAATTGTATGTCACATTTGGCACACAATGACAGTAAAATACTTCAGTTATAAAGTAATACATTTATAAATAATAGTCTGACCACTGGATGGCAGTGTATATCCTTGTTATTAGAAACCACATGAAGGCGTTCGCCCTTTCTTTCACATGAATAAATGACGTCACTTTTAATGAATTTCAAGTGAAATTCATGTGACATTATTCTCATGTGATTTGATTCTTCATAAAAGGAAACATGACTTCACTAAAACTTTTGAGAACTTACCGGTCACGTAGTCCTTTAAAGATCTGAACCATGGTGTCAGTAATGGAGTCGATGACCTCATGGTAATGGTAATTGAAAGTCATTTCAATATCCAGACCCACAAACTCCGTCAGATGGCGATGAGTGTTGGAATCCTCAGCCCTGAACACTAGAAGAAAAACAGACAACTGTGAGATTCACATTCATAGTAACCTTAGTATTTCATTTAAAACACTGGGCAAACTTGAGTGGAACATGATTTTAAACCCATTACTATTGTTTCCAGCAGACAAAAAAAAAAAAAAAAAATCTTATGCAAACATGCACCTTTGTTGCAGTGTTGTTATAGTTAGCAAAAATCAAAACTATTAAACGGTTTTGAAACAATTGAAATAAAGCTTAAATAAAACAAAACAAAAATACTAATATGAAAATATTTAAGAAACTATTTTAGAAATGCTGCTTTGATGACTAACTCAAATAAAATATTTTTAAGTTGAAGTACTTCTTATACTAAAAATAAATAGAAAAGATAAAGATGAATATAAAAAATAAAATAAAAAATGTCAAAAGCACAAAAACAAAATTACTAAAATGAAACAAAATAAATATTCACAATACTATAATAGTATTTAAATAATACTAAAATAAAACTGCCAAGCAATATTAGTAGCAGTTACATTTGTAAAATGCAGCCGTTTACATTTCTGTGTCAAAAAACAAGATCATCAATAATCAAAATATTCTTGCCAAAAAATCAGCCTAATGCAATTGTTTTGAATATTCCCAGGTACACAAAAAAAAGCACTTATGCAGTTTCTACAATGTGACTTCCCATCAGCAGAGGTCCCTGATGAGCTGTATTTTTCTGAAGTCTATGCCCAGCGGCTCTGCTAAAAGTGTTTGATATTCTTGCTCTATTCAGTGAGGGATTTCTGTGCCCGCCAAAAGCACCAAGAGCGCAATCCGTATATTTATCCTGCAGTATGTCCTGATCTGCATTCTGGCAGGGAGGAGATACTGGTGAAGGTGACCTCTACAAATAAGTGGCCAGATACTTTATAGGCTAGAGTCTATGAGATTGTCTCTGGACGTTAAGTTCATTTTTAACTGTCCACTTTAAAGATGACCTAAAGATGGAAACAGCAAATAGAGGGAAAATAAAGGGACAGGAGGGTGTATTTTTATGCTTTACCTGGTCCGACACAGAAGACTTTGTCAAAGTCAGCACAAATGCACATTTGCTTGTAGAGTTGAGGGGACTGGGCCAGGTACGCACTGGTTTTGAAGTAGGAGACTGTGAAGACATTTGCGCCACCCTCACTGGCAGCTGTTAAAAACACACACAAAAAACATTTGTACTGTAGTCATGTGTAACATTTTGTCCATAAATGTGAGCTTATAATTCTCATGGCAAGCGTGGTAAATGAGCATGACGTTCTTTAGGGCACATACAGTTGGGTGTGTGCACACCGGATGTCATGCGGTTTTACTGAAAGAACACTGGTGTGATCTGCCACCATCAACATCAACATAAAGGCGGCAAAGTTTAAATTCGAAATGCGTCACAAAGATGTGTTCTGATTGGCCGGTTGGGGTGCAGAGGAAATGAAAGCAACTGTTTTCCTTAACAGCGAAAACCACACAAACACAACAAGGGGGTTGGAAGAGGGAAAGTGTTGTAACACCACTGAGACCTTTGCTGACGTAATACATAGACTTTGATATCATTGGTGGACTAAAAAAGAAGCGTATTTAAGAGACTGTTGAAGTAGTTGAGCACCATCATTTTTACAATAGACTTTCAGCATCTAAGGACAGTATCCTGTACACATATACACACACACGTATATATATATATATATATATATATATATATACACGTGTGTGTGTATATGTGTACAGGATATATATATATATATATGTTCTTTGGTGAATAGAAAGTTCAAAAGGTCAGCATTTATCTGAAATAGAAACCTTTTGTAACTTATTATATGATATATTTGTTTTATTTTTGGGTGAACTGTGCTTGTAAGAGCTGAGAAAGCAATCAATTTGTTCTTGAGTCAAGTCAAGTGAAACAGGCCCTGAACTCTTCACAAAGACAACTGTGCTCATGAATCCCAGCAGATCCCATAGCACTCAGTTTACCCACAATTTCAAGAGTGCTAACATGATGGCACACTATCAGTGACTGGAGGCATATCTCCTTAATAAACACCACTTTTTCTTCAGCCAGTGTTTTGACAGTGTTGCAAACTTTTTTTTACCTCAGAAAATGAAAAAGTATCAATCCTTGAAATTGAAATTTTTAGAGACTGAAGGTGCAGAGAAAGAACAATAAAATAAGTTGGACACCATGAGCAGGAAATCATTCAGAAGGCTCGGTGTGTGAGGACAGATAAAACCTGTACTACTCTGTCCCTGCCGTCCTGAATACAGATACTCCAGTGTGAACACGGAGACAAGACTGTTCGCCTTGTGTCATCTCAGATGCTCTGTGAGATTAAAGCCACAATGTAATGAAAGTAGCGGCAGATCTTTTCTTCCGCATTGTGAGGTACATTAGAATAAAAAACATTATCGAAAAAGAAAAAAAATGTAGTGCAGGGACTAGGTTTCTATCCATCGGTTGATATCTGAATGAAGGGAGATCTGAATGCAAGCTTGCAGTCGATTGTAATAAAGGTGCGGGACTGAAGAACAACACTGAATGATTGGAGAAGTCCGGTATACATCACCAGAGAGAAGTCTGTTGTTTCAACAAAGACTGAAGTTTGAGTTAAAAATTGCGAGATTAAAAAAAAACATGATTGGATGAATCGTTCACTATAGATCCAAACCTGCATTTAGAAAACAGAGACAGTGAATTTTCATTTTGTACTGATTTTAAAGAACAAATGGAATCCAAATTGGAGGGGTGGGGCGGGGGGGCTGAAGTGTGAAACGTTTTAGCGGTGAGGTTTATTTATTTGCTTATTTACTTTTGCAAAATGGTCTTTTGTGGTATCATCCACACATGCAAAGTTGATTAATATATAAATGCAATAAATAATAATAGCCTAGTTACCAATTACTGGCTTACATAAGATGATGCATTTTATATTATTTAAGCACCTGGAACCTTATCAGTTTGACAGAATGATCAAATTCAAAGTGCCACATGAAGTCAAGCTAACTTTACTTTATACTGAAATAGTTGATTTCCTACTCCTTAACAGTTCATTAGGCTCTTGATGACTTCGTCTATCATCTCTTAGAATATCTGAAGGCCAGGTTTTTCAGTCATCATGAGAACACATTTTACACATGGCTCTTGATTTTAACTTGTACTTGTCCTTATGGAAATATACATTAGTTCTTGTAATTGTTTAACTGTAGCATTTGTTACAATAAGGCTATAATTACAGGTAAGACCATTGATGGCTCCTCTACCATGCTTAGGCCAATGCTGACTCTCCAAAATTATGCAGAGAGATGAGAACAAAAGGAGAGATGAAGTGAACTTGGAGATGGTCGTACCAGAGATGATCTTGGGGGTCTGAATCTCCACAAAGCCCTTGTTGATGAGCGTGTCTCTGAAGAGCTGACATACGCCGGACTGCAGCCGGAAGATGGCCTGGCTGGTCGTAGTCTGTGAGGGAAGACGCATGGGTTAGTAAACATGTTATGTAACCTGTTTGTTTGGGTGTGCCAGGGACTGATGTCAGCACTTCTCTTTTTATGCAATGTGACACCTTGAATCATCTACATTTCAAAGTTTTTGAAAGCGTTTCTGCAGAAGTTCTGGAGGAAACATAACGCTAGATCTCAGAAGACCTCTTTTTATGATGTTAGAATAAAATCTCACTGGCAACGTAAAATATTCTGGTCATTTTTTCAGAGATACAAATAAATTAGGTCCTCTTCACAGTACCAAAGGGACACAGTACTTGCAAAATCAATCTTCAGCAACAATCAAACCTCCCGAATCCTCTGGCATTGAGCAAAAAAGCTTTCTCAGCATGAATTTCCCATGAATCAGATGACTCCCTGATGACCCGTGATATGGGCCACGTTTCCGATTCTTCATGACCTACAGAGCTTGCATAAATCCTAGAGAAACAATCAGCTTCTGTATCAATATTTCAAGGCTCTAGCCTCTTGTTTTAATGGATTTGATTTAGTTAGGACAGACTAGCTTTTGCAGGTAAGAATTCATTATGTGATAGTATAACATTAAGATTTCTTTGGAGATTTAAGTTAATCAGATCTATCCTGGTTTCATGTGTGTTTGTAGTTTCAAACTCATTATGAAACATTATTAACCTCTAAAACTCCCTAAGGGGGATTTTAGGCCGGTAAGTATGACATAAATTAGCTCTGTTCCAAAACCAAGTAAGGTTCCTTGCAGTGCACTGCCTACATAGGCAGCAACCTTCCAAGACAGCTTCCTAATGAAATGCAATTGATTTAACTCTGCAGACAAATCTAACATGCTTGTGCATTAGCTAGACTGGTCTCTGAGAACTGCTATTTTTGCGTGATTTCAGCTAAATATGCTAAATGTATGATACCATAACTGTCAGTTTTTATTGCTGATAAATCTAATACTGACATGCAAACTTGACAAACACTTTTAGAGTTTCTGGTTTTCAAGCAGATAAGAGTTGTTCTTACTGTAAGAGGGTGTTAATAAAGATGGCTGGCGAACTTTGGTTTGAAGTTAACATGTTGTTTGGGTGATAAATACAAGAAATACATAGCAGACACCGACAATGGGTAAGATAGGGGATTATTAATTAGACAGAACTATTAAAATGATCAGTTTCAGTACTGAAAATAAGTACACTAGAGTACAAAAGTTTGGGGTTGGTAAGAATTGATCATATTTTAGCAAGAAGTCTATTTGATCAAAAATACAGTAAAATAGTAATACTGTGAAATATAACAATTTAACTTATCTAATTTAATGTATCCTGAAGCTGAATTTTTTGCATCATTACTCCAGTCTCAGTGTCACATGATCCTTCAGATATCATTCTAATATGCTGATTTGATGCTCAAGAAACATTTATTATCATCATCAATGTTGAAAACAGTTGTGGAAAGAACAGCATTTATTTTAAATATATATATTTCTTTTTTTTGTAAGAATTTAGTGTCACTTTTAATTAAATTATTGCATCCTTGTTGAATAAAATTTTGATTTCTTTCAACAACAACAACAAAATCTTACCCCAAACTTCTGAACAGTAGAGTATATTTATAACTGATATTTCTCATCCCTGAGCTTGTCACAATGCACTATGGTATCGCCCTCTTCGCAAAATAATAAATGTGTTTCTGCTTTAGAATAGGTTCAAATCAAGATATCTTTTCCTTTCGGAAAACGTCCACATCTAAGTAGACAGCTTTGATTTTGGAACAGGAAAAAAAGTAGTGGCTTATAACTTAGAAATGGGTTCCTACAACTTTTGGCTAATAAATTTGAGGAGTTTTAAAAATCATTAAATAGAGATTGCACTCACTAACAGCACCTTTCTAGCAATAAAATATAGATGAACGTAACTAGAAAAATCTAGATTTACTATAAACATTTGAAAATTCCCTGATATTTCTGCATGAATTAAATGTTTTTTTTTTTTAAATAACAGTTATTGTGTAGTAATTTATGATTTCAAAACCATGCAGTAGATGTAATATAAACAGGACAATAGGGCTTCCTCTTATTAATCGGCTACTAAATATCAAAGAGTCAACATATTAAGACAGTCTGTCTATATTCTTAGTGCAGGTCATGATAACCCTGCGCCAGGGGATACGTTGCCAGGACACTAAGTGACTAGTCTGTTTGTACAGTTTATATGCAAAGCTGTTATCAGTAGAGTGTGAAAACACGTGGGTTTCAGTTGACGTCCTCACACGTCTCTCGCTGTAGGCCTGGAGAAAGGAGCCGTGTGCATCACTTTAGTGTTCACAAAGCTGCAGTGAAAACCAAAGAAGCGCGAAAAGCTGTTGTTCTGTGGTTTGACTCCCCCACCTCACGCTCTCAGATTTCTGCCTTCACTTTCTGGAAGTTCTCAAAAAAGAGCAGCTTTCTCAGAGCTAGGTGCATTGTGACAGTCCTACAACACTGCCAGATTTCAATCTCCTTTGGTGTGTTAAAAAAAAAATAGCATGGGGTGTGTGGGTGCGTGACATGGCGTGACATTATGTTAGAGCTAATCCTGCCACCACTGAAAACCGTTTATTTCTTTGCTCTTATTTCTGACGCCACGTGACGTATGCCATCATACAGCGAGAGCGATCCGAAAGCAGTCAGCTGGTTCAGTCAGTGCAGTTTCTCCAGAGCGGCTACATGAGGACGATACAGCTGTTTCACAATTGTCCGGATTCACCAAAGGCAACAACGTGTTTATTTGGACACCTTTAGTTCCGCTTATGCTCGCAAATCCATCTTTTATAAGAGTAAAAACTAGTGGTCGACCGATATTGGTTCTTTGATGGGCGATGCCGATATCTTAGAGAGCAGGGTGGCCGATGGCCGATATAAAGCCGATATTATTTACATATATATATATACATACTTTATATATTTTAACCAATATTTAATAAATTAGAAAACAAATCTTTAAAATAAACATGCTTATACTTTAGATGGCAACTTCTTGAATCTGCAATCCTATTACAGTTTTTTTCACAAATAAAGTAATTGTTTAAAAATATATGAATATGTGAATAAAAGGCACACTGGTGATCATATTTTTTCAAATAAAGACAAGATAACGCTAATTTTACATAGAGCACACAGTGAAAACGATATGAATATGACAGTGGGAAACTGGATATAGCAAAGCATATTTTATAATGAAGGATTTAAAGTTTTTCGATCACATCTCCTGTGAAGCTGATCTTCTGTTTGCATTGACTCACTTCGCACGGACCGACCGTCACTCGCAGTAACACGTTAACACGTAAAAAACAAACAAAAATAACGACTTTATTCGACTATTCCTTTTCTTCCTTGTAGGCCTGAAACGAGACTTCAAGAGATTTCCACGACGCATGCGCGAGAATTGCGATCTCCTTCAACGTGGAAATCTCTTGAAGTCTCGTTTCAGGCCTACAAGGAAGAAAAGGAATAGTCGAATAAAGTCGTTATTTTTGTTTGTTTTTTCGCACAAAAAGTATTCTCGTCGCTTGATAAACTTATAGTTGAGCCACTACTGCGACATGGAATATTTAAACATTTTCTTTAATGACTTTCTGGGCCGTCAAGTTTCATTCCCTTAGGGAGCCTATGTAGCAGTCATGCACCTCTCAGATTTAATCATAAATATCTTTATTTGTGTTCCGAAGACGAACGAAGGTCTTACGGGGTTGGTACAGCATGGGGGTGAGTAATTAATGACTTAATTTTCATTTTTGGGTGAACTAACCCTTTAAACGCATTTTAACGGCGTAAATTTTTTTATCGTGCGATTAACGGTTCTTTTTGGCCAAGCAAACTTTGTAGCTTTTTTCACATGCTGTTACACCAGGACACGGCGCGCGCTGCGCTATGAAACCCATTAATTTCAATGGCTTGCGCCACGGGAGGATGTTTTGTTGCTTCGTCGACCAAAGCGCAAGCGGATCTAGCTAGACCGGCACAAAACAACAGGCACGCCGCACACACTTTTGGGCTTGCGAGCCGGCCAAATAGTTGGTTAACGTTACGCTTTGAGTGGATGACGAGCGCGAGACGCCGAAATGGATGCCAATAAGATTCTGAATGGAAAGTTTACTTTTAAAAAGTTGCCAAATGGTTCCATTGACAAGACCAAAGTGATCTGTGTGTTTTGTCGTTGTGAACTGAGCTATCATCATCGCAGCACGTCCAGTCTAAAATACCACTTGATGGCCAAGCACACACACACACACACACACACACACACACACAGCTGATGCGAATTCTCCGCCCCCTCGTCAATATCAGGACCTCGTCAGTATTTCTTTCACCCTTTTATTGATGTTACAGTGTTACATTGAGAGATTATTTGCTCCAAGTGAGAATGTTAGTGTGAAATTGAACACAGTATATGCCAATGTTGTTTTCAATAAAAAACATTTGCACAAAGCAAGCCGATCCACTTTTCCATGTTGAGAGCATTAAAATTAGAAAAAATAATGGGACAAAAAGAAAATCAAGAGACATTTAGAATAGATAAAAAATAATTGCGATTAATCGCAAGTTAACTATGACATTAATGTGATTAATCGCGATTAAATATTTTAATAGTTTGACAGCCCTATTGTAAACTTTACTCTTGGCTTACCCTCAAATCAATAACTCTGTTGTCCAGTCTGGTGTCCTGATTGACAGTGGCTCTTCCCTCCTGAAAGAAAAAGGACATGATTACTCCAAAATTTCTTCGAAATTCTGTTGTCAACTTACAAATAACTCTGAATGGTTCAAAATCATGTAATTCCAAATCTATATGATTCTTCCAATCAACAATCAGGGTATTTTTTTCTGCCAGACTAATTTGCACTTGCCATGCCAACATTATCACTGGCCTGATCACAATATACATATTGCAATGTATATATATATATATTGCAATGTATGTATATATATATATATATATATATATATATATATATATATACATACATATATATATATATAAACATAAAATGGAAGCTGGAAGTTATGCAGGTATAATATACGGTGCTGATTATAAGTCAGTAGGTTTTTTTTTTAAGAAATTAATACTTTTATTCCACAAGGGTGCATTAAATTGATCAAAAGTCACAGTAGAGACATTCATAAGGTTACAAAAGATTTCTATTTCAAATTAATGCTGTTCTTTTGAAATTTATATTCTTCAAAGAATCCTGAAAATAATTATGTTTTCCATAAAAATATTAATATTAATCACTATTTATAATAGTGTTTCTTGAGCACCAAATCAGCATATTAAAAATTTCTGAAGGATCATGTGACACTGAAGACTGCCGTAATAATTCTGAAAATTCAGCTGTGCCATCAGGGAATAAATTATATTATAAAATATATTAACACAGAAGACAGTTATTTTAAATTGTTATAATGTTTTAGAATGTCACTGTTTTTTTCTGTATTTTTGGTCAAATAAATGCAGCCTTGGTAAGCATAAGAAACCCACCCAAACATTTGAAAAGTTTTGAACAGTAGTGTATATATTTGAAACTAGATTCAAATAGTTTCTCTTGCAAAGGCTGCTCCATGGTAGCCTGGTCCCACCAGGCTCTCGTACATTTCATTTGTACAGAGAGTCTGGCCTCGCTCCATTGATATCTTGTTATCTTTCCTTCATAAAGCCTGTAGGAGCTCAAGACTGATCAACAGGCTACTCATCCTCGGACCGGGCCGATAAGACACAGGCGTAATGAGGCGGCAGATGCTCTGTCTGACTGGCGTTGTGGAATCCCTGCAGAGAACACCTGGACAGCAACTGCAGCTGGTTTTGTCTTACATAAACACCATCAACTGTCTGACGTCAAGAAAGAGGGGCAAAGACAGAAGCTATGAATAGCCATTTCTGTAGTGTGTAGCATGTATACTGTGCACAGTATGCAAATTTTCCGTACCTGGATGACCTGCTGCATTTACTATGAGAAGTACGCAACAGCTTAAAGGTCCCCTGACATGAAATTTTTACTTTCTGAGGTTTTTTTAACATTAATATGAGTTCCCCTAGCCTGTGTATGGTCCCCCAGTGGCTAGAAATTTCAATCAGTGTAAACCGAGCTTTGGCTATTTTTCTCTTCTCTGCAGCTCAGACACGCTGATCTTGAATCTCCTCCGTATGATGTCATATGGAGGAAAGGTTACCTCCCCTTTCTCTGCTTTGCCCGCCCAGAGAATTTGGCTCACCCATGAGAAAATGAGCTAGGAAGTACTAAGAAGTACAAACGCGAGAGCGCGATTTGAGTTTTTCCTTGAGAGATATTATGGCTTGCAAACGAGCGAAGCATGGCAGTTGATCAGTGTTCGGATGTACAAATGAACACAAAAGTATTTTTTAGTTCCTTCATCCGAGCCTCTGAAGAAACAATGAGTTAATTTTATTTTCTCTGGAAATGCGCCGACACAACTTCCCAAAGCTTTGTATGGTCCAAACATTTCACCATCGACTGTTTCCTCAACTTAGGCCAATACAGAGCTGGTCTCGATGAACGTCTGAAAATAAATCGATTGAGCTACCAAGCAACAATTTCTGATGTGTAATTGTTCAAGTTCAGACAGGTGATCTTTCTCTCAAAATCGTTCAATACGGTTTATGCATAAGTCAAGCCAGTGACTAAAATATCAACTTCACATCGTTTCTTTTAGTAGGATGAAAATAATCTTATTTAAATTGTGAACAAATTATACAGAAAGCGATCAAAGAACAATCTTTCCACACAGCGTGAGTTTATCTGGGCAACTTGTTGTGAAATCAATGAAGCACGTTACACTGCACAACGAAGCTCTTACTGTATGTACATCATCGTGTTTGCATTGGTGAAAGCATTAGAGAGAGTGCAGAAACTGCGTTGCAATGATAAGATCTTCATGCTCGCGATCAACAGACTGTCATCTGCTTGCTCAATGCTCATCACGGCAACATTTTATGTGATGGGAATAGATCTAAATACTTTAAAAACTTCTCACTATTCGTTAATCTCGTATACTAGCTGTAGTAAAAGTATTCGAGAGAGTTTCACATGTAACATGTAGCTATTTCATATGCAAGCATGTCAGCCAATCACAGCAGTGGCCGGTTACACTGAATCCCACCGCAGACCCTTCAAACAGAGCGTTCAAATCAGAGGCTAAAATCAGGCTAGGAAAAATGCCTTTTATTTCTAAATTATGACTATTTTTGATCTAAAAAACATACTAACATTATAAGGGCAACCCAGGAAACACTATAAAATAATCCCATGTCAGGGGACCTTTAAGCCCAAAGTATACTTCGGTTTTTACGCCTTCACAAGGGTCTTCTTACGCGTGCGTCACCAGAATAGTACGCTCGCAGCATGGTTCTTGTAACGTGTGTGCGCATTAAATTTGTTTTGCACTAATCAGTTGTTCCACAAGATCTCGTTTCACAGTAGAAAACTAAACTAAAGAGACAGAACAACAACAAAACAACGGAGACTGCAACAATGACAGATGCCCGCATTGACAAGCACTTATGTGAGGAGGTTATGAGATAGCCGTAACTTTAGTTTCAAAGAATACAACACATTTTTATCAGTCATAACTTCTGAAGAAAGATGGACAGACACTGGACAAAGATGAAACTTTTGTTCGCATATGCTATCAAATGGAGTATTCTTTGAAAGGCAACGTGTTCGACAGTACGCATACGCTAAAAAACTCATTTTACTTTGGGCTTTATACTGTAAGGAATGCTATGTACCATAATGCAATACTCTCAACAATGTAACTTACTACTGTTAAAAAGTTTGGTGCTGCATAGCTTTCAAAAAATAAATACTATGCAGTTTACTATATACTGTGCAGCATGCTTGCTTTTCTTTTAACTCAACATGTCTAACTGAACTTGGACTCTGGATTATCGTAACACTGAACTGAGAGAACTGTTTAACGTTTTTTATTTGGGTTTTGTTCGTGACCGTTTCTCACCTCATCTCCTTCTCCCTCGGGCCTCACAGCGTCTTCTAGCTGAAGGGGAAGTCTGGCCTCAGACTGGCTGATCACAAAGATCTAGGACAAAGACACAGCAAAGAGAGTTTAAGCTATGATTGCAGCTTTAACACAAGACTCCCCAACATAAACAAGTTATCTAGCAGAATGTCTAAGCTGCTCTTTTCAGTACAATGAACGTGAATAGTGACCTCAACTGTCACTGGTCCCCATCCACTTTCACTGCATGAACTACAGAAGCTTGTAGACAATTGTGCTGTGGTGAAAGATACAAAGATCCTATATTCCATGATGAGGATTGTTTCCAATTAAACTTTCAATATTTACAGATAACAATCAGATGTATTCTTTTAATCGAGTAATATAGATCTTTGATCTCTACCCTCTCAACATGGAGCTCCACATCCTGCTGTGAACAGCTCTCGATCTTCTGCTCAACCTTCTTCACCACAGCCTCCACGTCAATGATGCTCTCCTTCGTGAGGCTGAGAATAGAAAAATACAGCATGAGGATGAAGGGGAAAAACACATTTGGACAGCTGACATGAAATGAGGCCGCAGTGTCCTGAAAAATCTAAAACTGCACTCCAAAAGTGATTACAAATATATTCATAAATCTTGTATAAACATTATACAGTTTTATGGGTGTTTTAGAGTTCACACTACCATTCAAAAGTTTGGGATTGGTATGATTATTATTTTTTTTAATTTAAAGATGTCTGCTCACAAAGACTGCATTTATTTGACCAAAAAAATGCAGTAAAAACTGTAATATTGTGAAATATTATTACAATTTAAATAACTGTTTTCTATTTTAATAAAGTTTCAAATGTAATATATTCCTGTGATGGCAAAGCTGAATTTTTAGCATCATTACTCTAGACTTCAGTGTCACATGAATCTTCAGAAATCATTCTGATATGCTGTTTAAGAAACATTTCTAATTATCATCAATATTGAAAACTGTTTATTTTTGTGAAAACCGTGATAAATATTTTCAGGATGTTTAGATGAACAGAAAAGTCCAAAGAACCGCAGTCTTTGCTGCATTTTTTATCAATTCAAACAATAAAAGTATTACTTTGTTTAAAATAAATCCCCTTACTGACCCTAAACGTTTGAACGGTAGTGTACAGAACACTTCCTCTTTTAAAAATGAATATGAATGTCCCTTAACAAACAAAAAAAGTTCTTTTTTTATTTTAGAAAAATGTGGGGGTTTTTTTAAGAAAATGTGTTTTTCGAACAACTTTTTGAATAACACATGAATCAAAAACTTCATGGACCTTTATGGAAACTCATGAGATCACATTGTTAGGCAACAGTATCTTCGCAATTCTTTTTTGTTTTTAACTATTTCACACGTGATATACATAGTTCTCCTTTTCACAGTTCAAACAAACATTGCTGTTGTGAAGACGAACCACATCACTTTTACTCTGGTTAAACAGTATGTATTTTAAGTTCTTTACATCACAAACCAAAAGGTCACAGGATTCTCACCACCACAAATACTTAAAAACAATATTAGCAATAAAGGGCATTCACCTAAAGATGGAAATAATACCATTTAATTAACCTCCTCGCATTCCAAACGAATATAAGCATTGTTTTTTCAGTGGAACACAATATTTATTAAAGCTTGACAGACACAGTCACTTTGAACTATCATTCAAGATATGTCATAAAATTTAAAATAATGTCAAACCGGTCTGGAACGACATGAGAGTGAGAAATTGACCACTTTAATTTTGGGTGACCTACTCCTTTTAGTGAAACAATATTAGATTGGCAAGTCTAAACCATGTCATCTCTCTAAGGTCAAACGTAAAAGCGACTGCCAACTGTTTGCTGGAGAAGCAGACGGCACAAATTGAGATTGCAACCTTCAGCTCTAGTCATTACAAAGGAGTAATGAGAGACCAGAGAGAGTGAGAATGAGATGCGCCAGTCCCTGCCAGCTGCTGCTCAGAGAGCGGCCACATCGCTCTGGGATCAGTTCTGCTCACACGGCTCTCTCAAACAATCTCCATACAGACACTCTTCATAAGTCCTGATTAAGTCTGGTTACTGAACACTAAGCCGTCCATGATGGGCTCTGCATTGAAAGGACACTGGGCTGAAGAGAGAGGTGGATATAAAAAGAGGATTACACAGAGAGCCATTGTGTTTGACCTGCCCTCTGATTGAGCTCATACGCTTTTGTCAAACAACATTCGATTTCAAACTAAATGTACTGAAGAAGATTAGCGAGCACGGCTAATAATTAAGATAGAGAGCTATTAGTTAGTTTCAAATATGAGTGATTGTTTCAGCGATGAAGACTACGCATCATCTAGGGTGAACTGTGCTTCAAAGAACTTGGTGCTTGTCTGTAGAGTTTGAGGTGAAAAGGCTCACCAGGAAAAAACTCTAATCAGGGTCTGGAGCATCCTATGTTCAGGAAGCAATGCTTAATAATCTTATTATACACAGATATGGCACGAACAGGAGGTGAAGTGGTGTAAAGAAGCATGTAAAATTACGGTGGACATCAGCACTGAGTGGCTTTATAGCTTGGTTTGTATTCAAGATAAATTTCAATACATACAAAGCAACCGAGAGTAAATCACTCACATATGCGTCTAAATTTCATGAGGCGACTAAAAATATCTTTAATTAGCCAATGGATAGTAAATTGTACAATTACAGTCGCCTGTAATTGGGTTAGAGGCAAAAAATAAGTTTAGAGCAGATATCATTTCATTGCCTGCTGAGCTCTCACACACACGCACTCAACCGTGAGAGAAAGAGAGCACGTCACTATCTCGATCGGACCAGTGCTACGAGGTCATGAAAGTTCATCATTTGTACACGTTTTTAAGCCTTGCCAATTTAAACATTCAAGGGCCAGTTTTGTGTGCGCAAATTGCACATCTGAAGCTGAATTAAGCTCTCCTTCACGTCTTCTTGCGCTTGAATGGACAATTTCACACAAAATTGTCAAAATGTCCATCTTGGTGAGTATTCTAGTAAACATAGTCGGACAGGTGTTAAGTGAACGTAAACGGTTGAGAAGTAAAACGCATGTGTAACAGTATCAGTATATTGGATCAGTGCAATGTGCAATATATCTTAAAGTGACAGCAGCCTAATATTGCTGTTGCTGCTGCTGCCTGTGTTTTTAATGTTTATCAAACAACAGACTTACGGCATAAAATTACTCAATGTTCTTGCCTTTCATAAGGATTCATCTATATTTAATTCATAGAGTGAAAACTATGCTGTGTTATTGTACATGTAATTACTTTAATCAATTTCTGTAGTTAATCTGTATCTACAACCTGAAAAACCTGAAAAGCACTGTCTATTTCATTTGCATGTTTTTTTTTCTGTTGTTTATTGGTGCTATTGCTTGTAGTTTGACCATTTGTTATTTTATTACAGACCGTTTACTTGACTTTAACAGTGTGTGAAATTTATATTTTATATTATATTTATGTAGAACTTTTTCATTTGCATTGCATTCTGAATGGTAAGTTCTACCATGGTAAAAGGATGTGAAAATAATCAAGTAATGTGCACTGTAATGCATCCAAGTTGATTATTGCTTTTATAAAACATTTTATTAAAATATAAATATTTACAAAAAATAAATAGAATATTTCTGCCAAGTAATAAAATATAATATAAAAATTCATTAAGTTTAATTAAGCAAGTTTTAAAAAAAAAAAAAGTTTTGAACACGACCCTGAACTTATTTCAAATTCAAAACTATGTATTTTACAATAGGTTTTATTATTCACCCTGCAATGATACTAGCATGATGTTTTTAGTCAATTTTACTTTTAAAAAACTGAATAATGAACCCGTTTTAGGAAATGTGAGCTTACTCTCTCAAACAGAATTCCAGGTAGACAATAGACATGGGGAATGTGCATCTTAGCGTAAGCTGATATTGATCTACATTACTTTCAAATATATCACATCATTACTTTAGATAATTCTGGTACTCTAAAATGTTTATTAACAGGTACATAAATCAAATAAATGATGAGGTGTTTGATGGAACAATTTGGGTGTGTTAAACATGCTGCAACAATAGAAGAAAATGGCATTTTTTGTGGCAACTAGATTATTTCATTAACATCCCCTAACTGAAACTCTCCAACTGTTATGTTACTCCACAAACATTTACGTAACGCACAGAGAGAGGAAGTTTCTCTACAAAACACAAAATCTGCTCCAAAGATTTGCGATGTGTGGAAACGCTCATCTAAGATTTCTGCTGAAGTGAAATCTTTCAGTTAGATAACAAACAACCAAGTGCACAGATATCAACCAGGACACTTTGAGTCAAGAACAATTACATTAAAACGCAAGCAAAGTGAAACAAGATCAACAGCGTAAGGAACTGCAAAGGAACTCCCCAGACCACAACACCCTTCCTAATTCACGACTGATAAAGTGAGTTTAGCCTCCATTCAATGCTGCATGAGCAAACAGAGGATGTTAACACGGTTAAGCAAACCCCTCTGACCCTCTTAAAAGACTGGAAGTGGACTTGAACAAAGTGACTTGTCTACCATATAGTCATGAAAGCTTACTATCTGATGAAACATTTTTAAACATTCACATTTCCATACATCCAGACTGAGCTGATAATAAATAAGAAACTAACTGGCAACTCACGAGCCATTGTATGAAACGAAAGGTTTCAGTGTTGTATTTGTGACTGGATGTTGGTCCTATTGTCCCACAACCCTCTATTTGACCCCGAACCCAGAGTCATTCATTCAGGCCAGACTTTAAAGTAGATCTCTGTCTCTCTGATGTATCTACTATTTGTTGTTTTAAGGGGAACGACCCATTACGGTGTTGAGGGAAAGCCTTTTCCGACTGCAAAAATGGAGCTTTTGTTCTGAAGTGAAACTTTATCGATCGCCACTAAACATGGTAAAATGGAATGAGTCGCCAGGACTTCACTTTTCCCACCATTGTTTGACAGGAAACATAGCCTATACTCACTTAGCTGCAAACTTGACCATCTGCTTGCTCGCACGTTCTCCCACGGCGAGCAGGGCCTGCACGGTAAACTGCTGGTGACGCAGGACCAAGAAGCACTGTTTCCCTAGAGGAAAAACAACCTGTCAGTAAACACCTCAACATACCTTAAAATCAGGGTGGTTGTTACTGTCCAGGACAAAGAGCCCACTAATAACACTACTGTTCAAATGTTTTGGGATTTTTGTTTTTAAAGAAATTAATACTTTTATTCAGCAAGGATGCATTAAATTGTTCGAAAGTGACAGTAAAGACGTATAAATGTTACAAAGGATTTCTATTTAAAATAAATGCTGTTCTTTAGAACGATCTATTCATCAAAGAATACTGAAAAAATTATCAGTTTCCACAAGAATATTAAGCAACAACTGTTTTCAACATTGATAATAATAATAAATGTCTTTGAGCTCCAAATCAGCATATTAGAATGATTTCTGAAACGATCATGTGACACTGAAGACTGGAGCAATGATTCTGAAAATTCAGCTTTGCCATCACAGGAATAAATTACATTTTAAAAATATATTAAAACAGAAAACTGTTATTTTAAATTGTGAAATTTAAAATTTGGATTATTTTTGATCAAATAAAAGCACCCTTGGTGAGCATTAAAGACTTGACTGACCCCAAACATTTGAATGGTACGGTAACACAACAACACAACATAATAATAATGTTCACTTTCAAAATCCAGTCCCCAAAGGCATCTCACTCTGCATGTGTGCTACATCAGATTATATTTTTGGCAAATGCTGTTTCCTGTGTCTTTGCAGAAACTAACACATTCATGTAGTAGATGGTTTCTGACCAGAACTAAAAGAATGAGTGCATCAACAATAAATATGAACCAATTACTGGAGAATATTTTTCATATTAAGACAGTGCCAAAGACACCTCTAACAAACTAAGATTAAGGTCTGAGATTATTGTAGAGCAAGCTGGTTCAACGCTAGTCAGAGGAGTTAAATAAAAGCACCAAATCTACTGGCACCATGCAGCAGTATCAACAGACCGGACGTCTCTTTGAAAGACACAATATGTGCGTAGTCCAGACTTGTCACCAAATTGCTAATCAGACACCTTGAGAATGAACAAACTCTGATTTGTGTAAACCTGACACGGATCAGGTCAAGATCCGAGACGAGCCAGACTCTTTGAAGTCCCCCTCAGTGTTCAGAGCCTGACAGATAGTTAAAAACAGAGCAAATCAGGATGTTGTTGTGCTAAAGGACATTCTTCGGCCCAGAGCACACTGACAGAATGAAGGAAGCTGGAGGTTAAATGATTCTTGACATGGAAGTTGTCCTGGAAGGAAATGTTAGTGATATAGCCATAATATATGGTTTATTCATTACTGCACTCTTAAACCAGACTTGTACGTGCGGACCCTATCAGACTTGGAGTGTGTGGGAAAGACAGGGGAACCCACAAAGTTTCACTTAAGCTGAGGAAACTGAACAGTTTCTATTCAAGACATTTATTATTAAAAAAATGCAACCACAGGAAGTGTTTGTCAGTTTTGTAGTGAAAATGCCCACTATTTTTACAGGCCTCCACCGCCATTGCAATTCATCAAAATATGAATTTGGCAAAGATAAGGCACATGTTGGGGGCACCCATATCCCCTATGGTCCTCATCACCTGCATTAATCATGGGTGTGGAAAGACATGCCACATGTTTAAATAATTCCCATGTAATACCCATGAAGCTGTGTTGACTATGTTACTGTTTGTCTTTATTCTGAAAAGTTATATAAAAAGAAAGTAAAAAATAAATAAATCATGGGTGTGGAAAATTACAGGACTGAAAACCTGGAAACTATTGTTTGTCATAGTAAATCATGATTATTATTTGGCGAATGTGCATTACATCCATCGAGGAACATAATTAAATAAGTCTAGATTTGAAGTTGAATACTGACATATAGCTTACTGCATGCTGTGCATTACATATGCATTTTATACTTCAAAAAAAGTATATGAAGTAGTATGCAACAATAAACGTCTCAATCAGTTGTATGCTACGAAAACATGTTCAAAACTGACACTATCAAAGTGGAAGGGTATTTTGGGTGCACTCCACTGTGGCATGACAAGCCAATGAATGTAGTGTGCTCTAACTGCATACTTCATATTTGATCAATTTTAATAGGTCATTTGGTTATTTCATGTGTATAAAAAAATGTGTATGGCTATGTTTAAAATAAATTGTAGTCAATACTCTGTTTATTTAGTGAGTGGCAGCACTTGTCGCACTAAGAATGGAAAGTGCATTCTGAGAAACTGTATTCACATTCATATTTTGGTAAGTGCAGGAAAGTGCAGTCATGTTAACAAAATTTTACGGGCAAAGAAAGTCCATTGTCCATTATCAACAGTGTAGCGATGGATGAAGAACCACTTACTCAGAGGTCACTTCCAAACTAAGCAGCTTTATAGTAGTCGTTCAGACTTGCCTTTTTAAATTTCATTAAAAATTTTAATCCAATGCAAAATCTGCGTGAAGAAATGATTTGCCTCGTCTGAAATTCCATATCGGGTAGATTCCTGTTCAGATGACTGCATTTCACATTACATAATTTTGCTGTGTAAATGTGACTGCACCACAAATCATCCGGGTATATTATATGAATTTTGAACCTTCCCAGTATAAATGATGTGTACTCTTAACAACAGCATGCATAGTATGGCAGGATGCTGTTCCAAATCTTTCTTTATTTTCTTTACTTTACAGTTTGAGATGATACAATCCCATTTTCCGTACCTTTCATTATGATAATGACTTTTAAGTTTTTATAAATTGCAATAATATGTCAGTAATGTAAAATATGAAACCCTTGAGGTTTAGTAAGAGCAGCTTCCACGTGTTGAAATGAATTGAGCAACACTTCAAGCAGCAGATGAGCTTGTGTAACAGCGAGGAGGAGTTTACCTTTAGCTCTGCTGGTGTGAATTCTGGCACGCACCCAGATCTGCTGCTCTGCCTTCTCGGGTGTCAGGTCCTGGACACGCACCAACGCCCTGTCTGCCTCCATCCAGGAGAGAGAGAGAGAGTCTCAAGAAAAGACATCAAAGACGACAGGCCTCCCCCCTTGTACAGAGCTCCACAAAGACATTCACTCGGATTACAAAGCCACCGGGAGGAGGGCTAATAAATATGAAACATAACAAGCCCCGTCTGAAAGGTGACCATCACGTGAATTCTACTCCGTTTTGACAAACCCAGTGTCACCCTGCCTCCACTGACTCACATTTTGACTTTATTAAGAGGCAGCGGAGACGGGGCGTTCCCGCTTAGCCCCAGTGAAAGTGCTCAAGGCGTTTGGCTGATCCAGAATCCACCCACATGAAAGCTTCGTCTATCTCTGCCCGAGAGCAATGCTAGTGGGAGACGACTTTGTTCTGTAGCAGCAGAGCTTAAAAACTCGAAGCCGGACAGTTGGAAGTGATGTCAACCTAACTCCTCATCCGAGATTTATCTCATACTGTTATTCAAGACTATTATGTGTGACAGCGAGGGGAGGAACATCAGGGAGAGCTGAAGGGGACGTCAGGGAGATCCCGAAAGCTTTATACCATCTCTTAAGCTTGAAGACATTCCTAATTATCATTCTATGGCTAATTTTGCACAGGAAAACCTGTCTATCTTCACCCTGTGGGAGCGAGATGCCCTCCTAAATCTCCACTTAAAAACTGAGAAGGACACTGACCCAGTTTCTGCTGGGATTGGACCATAGGAGAGATCCCATAGCGATCCTTGGCAAAGTCCTGAAAGGAGAAAAGAAGAAGACAGGGATGGTAATGAATTTTAAAGGGACAGTTCAGAGATTTTTTTTTATTCTGTCATCATTTATTCAACTTCATGTCATTAATCCATGTGACTTACTTTCTTTCTTGTAACACCAAAAGAGAACGTTTGAATGGGTACTGAAGCATTCAAGTTTTAGGGAAAGATGCAAAAGTATCACAAAAGTATCATAAAAGAAGTCCATATGAGCACTCTATCCCAAATCAAACAGACCAAAATTTGAATACTGATGACCATCCACTCCAGAAAGCTGCTAATTTGAGAACCTGGTGATTGGACCATGGTTCATCAATTAGTTGAATGTGAGAACAAGATCAGTTCAATTCGTGAACAAATCTTTCAGACTGATTTTGTGAACTGTATCAACAGATTTACTGAAAAAGTTCAAACTCTAAAGAAACAAATGAAACTAACATAAATAGGGTTATGTTAAGATATTCAGTGAGTAATGACTTGCATGTATGCTCCTCAAACAAAGCGTTAATGTTTTCAGAAATTAGTCATACGGACCACTTTTATGGTGCATCAAAAAAAAGTCTAGTTCCCATTCATTATATATATATATATATATACACAATTTATATATTTATTTGAACTATGTCTTTTAACATGTGAAATGTGATATTCGGAATAAGTGAACAGTACTTACATCCTCATCAGCATCCTGCTGCTCTGCGGCCTGAATCAAACAGAGGAACTGATTTCAATAAAACTTCAACAGTAAAGGGAAAACAGACCCTCCTCAGTAAGGGCTAACATCAAGATAAAACACATGCTGATTATTCTGTAGAAAGGCAAACTCTGCAAGTTCACAAAACACTTATTTCTACAAGTACACTAGAGTACTCAAATTTAAAATAAAATTAGTTTTGCAGTAGTGGATTCTGTGTAAATTATTCCAAACAATGCATTAATTTAATGATTTGTTCTGCTTGTTTCTGACTTGTTTAATGAATCTTGTGTACTTGAGTGTCAATCACTTAATTATCAAAACATTTCACAAATACCACAAAAAAACTGTTGAGTAAAGACTTTAAGAATACAATATTTGAAAACGGGTATTTTTGGATGCTTTGCATTTTTTTTTTTTTTTACATACTTGTTATTATATGTTGTTTTGTTATTTTTGTTAAATGTATTTTATTATTATTTAAATATATGTGTGTGTGTGTGTGTGTGTGTGTGTGTGTGTATATATATATATATATATATATTATTTTAAAAAGTATATTTGTTTTGCTACATTCCCTCTGTAAACAACTGTTATTTTATTTAGTTCTTTAATAAAATACATTTAAAAAAATATATATTTTAAAAAGCCAGTACATTATTGAACAAACACGTTCAGTGAAATAACACATTTAGCAAACGAAATAAGCCAGATGGTTGATTTGACTGTTTAAAATATTGGGGAAACATTTTCTGGATTCAGAAACGGCCCTATAAGCATATAAACAGATTTGTAAGATCAAAAATTTGCAGAACAATAGAAGTCCAGAACAGCGGCGGCAGGGTTTGTGTCGCCTCACCAGCTTGGCCTGTTTCTCTGCCTTCTTCGCTGCTTTCTCTGCTTCCTTCTGCTGTTTCTTCAGGCCTTTCTTGGACTGGGCCTGCTGCTCCTCCTCGCCAGCTCTGAAACAGGAAGACAACAAAAAACAGCTCTGTCAAACTTCCATCTACCTTCTTTTAGTTTCCTTCCGGGAAGCTTTTCTAATAGATGGGGGGGAAAGCATTCCAACCAACAGTGTCCCGCTGGCTTTTTAAGTTGCTGTGTCTTTCATCTATTGTTGCAGCATGGCCAAAAAAAACAACAGAGGCTAAATTGAACTTTCATCAGTGATGTTTGCTTGTGCTCCTGTGGTCTAGGTAGTCCAGTTATAGCAGTACAGGAAGTGTGATGTCTGTCTACTGTAATATTACTCACGCGATATGACTGTCCCATACTGTAACAACAGACTTATATATATATATATATACAGTATATATTTACATGGCACTCACATGCCCAAAAACATGGTAATATGTGGTAATTCATTTTAATACTGTCAGGTATTTTATTCACATGTAAAAAAAAAATTTAAGAAATTAACACTTATTCAGCAAGGATGCGTTAAATTGATCAGATGTAACAGTAAGGCATTTTTATGTATAAAAAAAATAATATTTAAAATAAATGCTGTTTTCTGAAAAAAACATGGTTTCCAAAAAATAATAATCAGCAGCACTAGTTTGTCAACATTGATAATAATAGGAAATGTTTCTTGAGCAGCAAATCAGCATATTAGAATGGTTTCTGAAGGAGCATGTGACACTGAAGACTGGAGTAATGGTGCTGAAAATTCAGCTTTGACATCACAGGAATAAATTGCTTTTTAAAATATATTACAATAGAATAGATGACAAATTGTAATGACATTTCAAAATATGACTGTTTTAATGTGTTTTGGATTAAATAAATGCAGCCTTGGTGTGAATAAGAGACTTTCAAAAAATGACCCCAATCTTCTGCTGACAAAATGTGAGAAAATTAAGAAATATATATATTTATATATATAATACACAAAAACCATCTTGACTTTTCTGGGCATTTCATCCACTATTATTACATATACTGGACATTGGTCACTCTGTTCTCTATTAGCATTGGCAATTAAAAAAAAAACAGACACTAGCTCATTTCCTCTAAATGATATGGCAAGAAACAAGCTTGTTTAAAAAACACTTATTTAGAAACTAGCCTATTTGTCTTGGTATAAAACTTAAATTACTCTTAAAATACTTTCCTTATTGGCATTAAAACAAGAGTCCCTGGGTCATCATTAGGTTAGTTCAGACACTTGGCTGACCAAGTCCATTAACCAAGTGAGTCCAACATTTACCAAGACTTCCATCCATCCATCATTAGTTAATATGGCAGAGATGGATTACCAAGAAGTACAACAGTTATTTAAAACAAACACAATTACACTGAAACCCCAACAATACATAAACTGATCACAGGGCATAGGCTAATGGAAATGACATGCCCTGTGATCTCTATTACCATTTTAAACTCTCTGCATATCACACATGGTTCCCGGCTTACAGGACTGACCAACCACTTTAAATACGCCCCGTTACAAATCACTCATTTGCTAAATTTAAATTCAGTTCTCTCTCGTTGGATGTTAAATATGGCATTGCAAGGAATGCCACCATTTAATCTGAAACCACAAGAGTAACAGGTGGTCAACAACATGAGCAGGACAAGCCCATCCTCCGCCTCCAGACATTTTTTTATTACACTAATTGCTCCAAACAACAGAACAAAACAAAGAAACTATGAATCCAGTGCATAGTCTTGCTCTTTATCCAACTCTGATCTACAAAGCACCCCTAAAAACAGCAGAATTTGGGCAGGCGACCATATGGCAGCCCTCAGGCAACACAGGATCAAGTGCCTGTGCACACACAGTGCTGCAGAAGTTTAAACAAAACGGGGCAACAAGGCAACAATGATCCAGCCGCAGGCACTGCTGAGGCCTTAACCGTGCCAAAGTGGGCAATAAACAACCCCACTCCACCCTCAATATTATGCATTAGCACGTAATGCAGTGAAGGACGTAAAGGGCCACAGTGAAGGTATGCCCAGTTTTCAAGGGAATTCACGGATGACGGCCCACCAAAGCATCACTGCAATTTCTGCTCACAGGAAATTGGAAGCACTGGGGCAGATAGAAGAGAATGAGAAGGCTGCCGATAATTAAAGGCCTGTGCCAGATTTGGGGTTATGTATTTACACAGAAACACAAGGCCCGGGGCAGAGCAGGGATATAAAAATAAGGGTGGAGCTTTCAGATGCCCTCCACACAGCAACTGTGATCATATGAATCATCAAAATACGGTTTATATATTAAACCATAAACAGTATGATCAGGGAACACTGCTTTGGGAAAAGCATAGCATTATTATAGAAATAATCTATCATTACAATTCAACTGCTAATAATTAAAATTAAATTATCAATGTGTTTGCCGTTTTCAATTACATTTCTGCGGTTAAAACTGCAGCTCTTACTTTCACTTTGTAATTGAAATGTGACTTTTACTTTGTTTTCTGAAAAGTAAAAGGTCATGTTGGGTTCCAAAACTTTTTTATCAATTAATTTCTATGATTTTCCAACTTAAATACTACAGAGGCATTTTAACAAATATTATATAAATTGCACATTAATTTTTTTTATTATTATTATAAACAACCATTTAAAAGTTTGGGGTCAGTATGATTTTTTTTAATGAATACTTTATTTAGCAAGGACAACTTAAATTGGTCAAAAGTGAAAGCAAACGCATTTATAATGTTACAGCAGGTTTCTATTTCAAATAAAAGCTGTTCTTTTGATCTTTCTATTTATCAAAGAATCCTGGAAAATGTATCACGGTTTCCACAAAAATATTAAGCAGCACAACAGTTTTCTGCAATAATGTTTCTTGAGCAGCATATTAGAATGATTTCTGACGGATCGTGTGACACTGAATACTGGAGAATAGTGTTATTCTTCTATACATCCCCAACTAAATTATTAACACTAGATATTTCACAGCTAAAAGTCACCACTGTTACAAAAATATTATCTAGAATTTCTAATATCTAATATCTGTCTAACTCCAATTGTCATCCATTAAAGAGACTATTCAGCTGTCATAATTAAAGATCTCTAAACTGCTGATGCAATCAGCTGCAACTCTATTAGACTGAGCTAGCAAGCAGCAAGGCCAGCTAATAACGTTAAATGCCATGACCACAAATAGTAAACATCCGACGAAAACAATGAGATTGGATTCTCACCCTTGTACATTTTCTTTAGTCATAGTTCAGCTCTGGTCGGATGTAGTGAAACAAAAGCGCTGAATATTTGAAATTTCAGCTGTGTTGATGTGCAATGACAGACACTGGGAACGCAGGACATGTGGAAAAGAGGTGGAAGTGTTTTGCTGTTACACATTCACAACGTCCCTGCGAATCCGTGTAGAACACGTGTCCACAAAAAAGGTTCCTAGTTACTGGTTTAACCCATAGATGTCTGTGGTTTAACCTGTACAAAAGGTTTAACCGCGCGCGATCTCATTGAAATGTATCCTTTTTAGATCTCCTTGGTTCGTCCAAATAAAATAAAAGTGAAAAAAATACAGTATGTCCAGTCCAGCATAAAACAAAAACTAAATTCTACTACGTTATTGTTCAGGGTTAATAGAGTGCCGAAGTGATGACGTCACTTTGTAGGACAACTCGGAAGCTAGCGGCGCATGGGTTCCCTCGATCGAAAAGCTATGCATTTTCCCCATAGACTTTTGGAAAATCGCAAAAAATAAGATCTGTGTTTAACAAAGAGTTGTGACCCTTACACGTTTTGTCTATCAAGATAATCTTTACAAGTTAATCCAAAATGTATACATTTTGAAGCCTATATAAAGTTTTTAAAAAACACAAGCAGACACAATAAAGTTTAAAAAACCACAAGCAAGTTATAACTGTGTGTTCTATGTCATAGATCAAAACGTGAAAATATTTAGAGGCTTTGTTCACCACAGACCTTATTTCAGGCGATTTAGCAAAAACCCATTCAAAAATCCCATAGACTTTAGAGCGAGGGAACCGGGAGTGCTAAAATGCTAACTCACTTCCGCGTTTTGGCCTACAGAGTGACGTCGTAACTTCGGCACTGGATCCTGTGTGTGCGTGCTTGTGTTGCGTGTGTGTGTGTGTCCCTGGTATGACTACGTTATGGGAACCAAATGTCTTCTCTGTTTTTGTCTGCATGAAATCAAATCATACTAAATGAAGTGTTTTGAAAATGTAAAAGTGCAGAAAGTGTTCTGTGATTGGTATGGTTATGTAGGGGATAGAATATTTGTAGCCTACAGTATAAAAACCATTATGTCTATTGGAAGTCCCCAAAAACATGTAAACCTGTGTGTGTGTGTGTGTGTGTGTGTGCGCGCGTGCGTGCGTTTGTGTGTACCTGGTAGCCTATTCCCAATCCCAACGTTACGGGGACCTAATGTCTTCTCTCTTTTTTTTTGGTCCCCGTGTGGAAATCAGCTTATAAATCATACTAAATCAAAGTGTTCTGTGATTGGTATGGTTAAGGGTATAGAATTGCCTATTTATTTGTACAGTATAAAAACATGATGTCTATATGGGAAGTCCCCCCAAAAAAATTTAAACCTGTGTGTGTGCGTGCGTGCGTGCGTGCGTGCGTGTGTGTGTGTGTGTGTGTGTTAATCAGACAATCAGTGCGTGTGTGTGTGTGTGTGTGTGTGTGTTAATCAGACAATCAGTAACATCAAGACACCCTTTCTCCTGAGTTAGACAACCACTTCTGTTAGTTGTATTTAGTTGTATCATAGAAAAAAATCATTTATTGTAAAAAAAAAAAAAAAGTTATTTTGTTCATAATTATTTTCTTTTAAAAGAATAATTTTAACAGACTTCGTGTGTTTTGGGTGTTTGAATGAACTTAACATCTGTTTTTGACCTGTGATGTGCTTGACTGAGGTTTCGCTGACTCTGAGTTAAGTGGGGTTTGATAATGGGTTTTCCCAGCAGATTTCCAGAAGCTCCTTTTGGTTGGTTTCTTTCAAATGGCGGTTTAGTGATGGGAGAGATGGTCCAGCTGAGCTCAATGGAGTGTTAATGGTGTGCCGTGGCTTTTGAGAACAGCTCTCATGCTAATGACAGAACCATTCCAGGACATTTCCAAATGAACAAAATGCAGCACCCAATTCTCTATTTTTACTGGCCTCTTACTGTGAGAGCAGACAGTAAAAAATAACCATAAACCTTAAAGACTGGATGCAGGGTATACTTCACACCTCATTGGAGTCTTTAGAAATGGTAATTTAACCTGCTGTATTAAACATGAGTTTGGTCATTATAATACAAACCTTGTGAGAATCAATGTTCTGCATGAATGGTGAATTGGTACTTCAGGGCTGCTAACTTGCTTCTGTAACCTAATTAGTATTCATCAAGCAATAGTCCACAACTTGATGACTGATATCTTTGCATTGCAAACAGAGGTAAAAAGTGCCTGGTTCATACAGTATTAACAGTAATATGGTGAATAAGAAGAATTTTTTTTTCTCATCATTTAGGAATTTGAATTTGTCTTTGTTTTTAGCATATAAAAATAGCTTTTAAGATATTTGCATCGTGACATAATTTTCATGACAATTAAGCACCCCGTTCATTCAATAAAAAATATCCTTATGCATTCTCATTAATGTAAAGTGATTTTTTTTGTATACATGAATTTATGCTGATTTAAATTTAAATTAGAGTTGGTATTTTTTAGCAGAAATTACCGCATCACAATCATTAGTAAAAATAATGTATATAATAAAGCTGAAACATATGTTACAATAATAAGAAGTGGGGGATAAAATATATTGAACCGCCTTGAACCTCATATAAAACAAATAAAATATTGTACCTTTTGATTTTGTGGGACATTTTTTTTAAAGGTTTTGTGAGATTCAAAATGTAATTATTTCTCTCAGCAAAAAAAGACATTAAAATGTGCATTCTGCAGATTTTATGATTTCACTCTTTACATCTTCAAACTACCTTATTAACTTCTTTTGCTTGTTATCTGATACAACAAGAAATCCCAAGGGAAAGCCAATTCCGTCCTTTTGTAGGTTGATGGGTGTCTTGTATCAGCAGTTGCTTAAAACGCTAAAGAACACAGATGTTCTGAAAATTACAGACCCTCTCCTCAGCCATTCTGTTCAGGAGGAGATCAGGTGGAGCTTTTGTTTTGGTAACTTGACAGACCTTCAGCTCAACCCCACCCCCACAGAGAGATTGGGGGTGGAGGTGTGTGTGTGTGTGTGTGTGTATGGTCACTTGAGAGATGCAAGACAACACTATGTCAGACCTCATTAAAAGTGGTGATTTTTATGTTTTATTATGAAATAGAAGTCAACATGCAACAATTGAGACATGATTAAATTACAACTCTACAACACTTTAAACATTTTTACAGTGTGAGCTACCATTTTAATAAATATCGGAAAGCCTTTGGGGAAATAGGAAAGCTAAGTGCACAGCACACACACACACACACAGGCAAACAATGAACTATGTACAAATAATTTACACTACGAATTCTGAATCAGACAAAAGACTATGCAACATTTCCTGATAAGAACTTCTGCAAGCATCCAGCCTTTGTCAAGGCTCTGCCTTTAGGCCCTGCAATAAAAGCACTAAGTAAAAAGTACTAACATTTTAAAAAATATTAATTTAAGTAGCTGAATAAAAACACCAGAAAATAAAGTCGTACAAAATAACAATTATCAACACAATAAAGAGTTTACAATGTACAAAAAGTGTAGTAAAGTCCTTTTTTTTTTAAAAAAAAGAAAGCTTAGTCATCCATGTCAGAAAGTTTTATGTACAAAAGTGTCCATTAACTGGACAGCACACTGGATGACTCGGACTCAGTAGATACTGATGATATATGGCCTCTTTTCTTGGTCAACATCTTGTGACTCGATCTACTGCTGATGCTCAGAGCGTTACGGGCAGATTTACTGAACCTGACTCCCAGGAAAGCATAAAGGATGGGGTTGAGACAGCAGTGGAAGTACGCCAGTGCCTCAGTAAAGAAGATCCATTTCTCCAGAACCTGTTCCAGGAAACAGCTGTGAGATATGACGTTCAGCGCCACCAGAGTGTCCACCAGGATCCCGGCACAGTAAGGCAACCAGCAGATGAAGAAGCAGAGGATGAGGATGACGGTCGTCTTCAGCGCCTTCCTCTTCAGGGCCTGACCCTTGGAGTTCTTGGACAGTTTCGAGATGATGATACAGTAACAGGTTAGAATGATCAGACCAGGCAGCAGAAAGCCAAAGATGATGTGCTGGAAGCGGAAATAAGCCTTCCACACCATGTTCCCCTGCTGCGGGTAGGTGAGCTGGCAGATCGTATTCATGCCCGTATTGTGGACTGTGGCGAAGACCAGATCAGGCACGGTGAGCAGGGTCGCCGGGAGCCAAACTCCAAGGTAGATCACCCTTTCTGCAAGGAGCTTCCTGACGGCCTGGCTGTTTGTGGCACGGACAACTGCCAGATATCTATCCAGACTGATGAAGGCCAGGATCAGCACGCTGCTGTACAAATTCAGAGTGTAGATCATGTTGACTGTGACGCACAGAAATCTCCCAAAATGCCACCCGCTGGCCGCATCCACAGCCCAAAAGGGCAGAGTGAGGACAAACAGGAGGTCGGCGATGGAGAGGTGCAATCTGTACTTGTCTGTCATGTTCTTCGACTTCTTCTGGAAGCCCATCACAAGCACCACAAGTCCATTGCCAATGATTCCCAAGACAAATATAATCCCATATACAGTAGGGAGGAAGATCTTTGGGAAGTCATTGTTGTCCGTAAGGTCACAAAGTTCATAATCATCAAAATCCCCAGACCCGGAGTCTGTGCTGTTGTCTAAAATGATGTGCTGCAGAAAATAACAGTATATTGATTAATTTCACATTTGCAACATGCTGTTGACATTAAAAGTAGCAATGAAAATGTATAGGCTATATTAAAAAAAAAATAAACACATGATCTATTTTATAACCTTAAAAATATAACAAAAGTTGCTTTAAAATGTTTTAAAACCACACAAAACCTGAACAGTAAAACGTGACAAGCAAAATGTAGGTTACCAGACATGATAAACATAAACAACTGACCAAGCCTTATTATTGAGTATTTAATCAGACTACAGAGCGTTTTACATTGGTCTTAAAACAACTTACATCGTAAAAGTCCATGTCGGTAAAACAGGTTAGCACAAAAAACGCGCAAAAGTCTCTCCACACACTTCAGTCAACGGACCTCCTGCAGCAGCATTTAAATAGTCCTCCGTAAAGTCAGACACGCCCCTTTGTATTACACAAGGCGGGGTCATGACGTCGGCGGAGCTCAGCAGGGTAGGGCAGCTCTCTCGTTCAAGTAAAAAAAAAAAAAAAAAAAAAAAAAAACTCCCTCATACAAGTGAGTCAGTTTTTCATCAATCGGTTTGGCTCAATTCTCAAATTATTATTTTTTTCTCTCTCAAAACAATAAGTTCAGATCTCTGACCAGTTAGTTTCTTGTTCACATTAGAATTGGATTACTTATTGATTTAAGCAAATTGCATGTGTTTTTGCATGTGTGCAAAAGAGTAAGTACAATTGTCAACAATTTGCACAATGACTAATGCACATGGCTTGTTGATCAAAACTGATGAGTTGATTCTCAGTGAAATTGTCAAACTCTTCACAACTTCTAAACATTTTGTGAGCCATCACATGCAAAATTAACCATTCAGTGATCAAAATCTGTCTGACATGTTATATTTCATAAATATGTATGACACATGTTTGCTAAATTGGCCTGTCACTGTAATGAATAGGAATCACAATCGTATCAATCACACACACACACACACACACACACACACACACACACACACACACATATATATATATATATATATATATATATATATATATATTTACATTTATTTTTGTAGAAATGTGAAAACTGAACATTCTTGTCATGGAAGAACAATAGGAAGATATGTAAGAAGATATTGTATGTATGTGTTAGAGAAAGACATAATAGAGTGTGTAAAAATGAACAAGCAACTGAGAATTTTCAGTTTACATGTCACATTTCTACAAAAATAAATGTACTTTATAAATACAAAATGTTCAGTTTCTTTTTGTGTACTACAGTATTGACTTTTCCCAGTCAATTTTTACCTACTGTATGAATCTGTTTTTAAAATGCTCAATGTGATTCACAGACAAAACTGACATTCTTGTATAGTAGAAAGCAGTTAGTCAAATAAAAAGTATAAAAATAAATGACATACTTCTGATGTTCCAGCAAACAGTTGTGACAATTGCACTTACAGTTTAGAGAATGTTAAGACTGTTTAAAAAACAATGTGCCAAAGCGATTTAGAAAAACTATATCAATGCACGCTGCCTCTTAATTATTATTGACATAACCTTACAGTAATATCTACATGTTTAACTCATGCCTGGAAGAAGATAGCAGAGTTTTGCGGCTATCAAAACAAAATTTAAATATGAATATGAAAATGAATGCACAAGTTCAGATAGATAGATAGGTAGATAGATAGATAGATAGATAGATAGATAGATAGATAGATAGATAGATAGATAGATAGATAGATAGATAGATAGATAGATAGATAGATAGATAGATAGATAGATAGATAGATAGATAGATAGATCATTTTAATGACTACAAGGAAGTTTATTATTATTGTTATTTTAAATGAATTAATATTATTATTATTTTAAATCAAAATTCAATGTTTATGACAATTTATTTATTGACTTGCTGTGTAACAAGGCGGATCATGTTCAGTCAGCAGGTCGTTATCGCAAAGTGATTCCCTTAAGGCCAATGCAAGCCACTCTGTTTTGTGTCGGGGTCCTGAAAGCCCTGTCAGGGTTTATTTTGCTTATGACCATCTGACTCTACATTAGTCCTTACATATTCATTTAATCAGATCAACTGAAGTGAACTTTCCCACCACCTAAAATTCCCTCCCAGACGTCCCAGCAGTTTTGTTTATGATCACATCATGTTACTTGGGTGAAGAACAGTGTGAAGGCCGTTACTTGGTCGCTTTAGGCTTTGTAGTGTGATTTACTATATGGCAGGTCTCCTCTGGTCCTCTTTGCAATTTGTTTCGTGTAGAACTGTGATTGTTGAAGGAACCATGAGTGATGAAAGAAGAAGGTCACACAGTCACCTCCATATGCCTGGACTAACATTTAATGACAGATCCAAACTCTCTGTGACTCTACTTAAATATGAGCCAGACAGAATCGCATTTCTTTGAAACATTAGACTCTTATTTTAGTGATTTATTCGTTTAATTTTTGAGTAGGCCTAACATCTTCGTCATCCATGCAGTCAACTGATGTTTCTTCGGTGTTTGTTGTTATGTCTCTCTGTCCTTTCATTAGGTCAGATCTTTGAGTTAGAGCCCTGTGGACCGTACAGATGGAATTCCTCCATCCATTGTGTTACAGTGAAACATCAACAGCAGGGCCTCTGGTGAGAAATGGATATGGAATGAAGGTGACTCAGGAAAAATACAAGTAGATGTAAAAGTTGTTTGCTGACAGATGATGACATGAGAGAATTTTTATGCACTTTTTCTTAAGGATCATGTAACTTTGTCCAATAACAATAAACGCTTGATCCTATACCTTACAGTTCAGACACTTAAAGACCTTAAAAGCTTAAAAGCTTTCTTTTTGCTGATGATATAAATCTTTCAGCAAAGGTATGCCTAGTTTTTTTTTCTCTCTATTCTTATTTTATTTTGTAAGTGATCAGAAATGCAAAGCACTGAAGCAAATGCAAAGTAATGCTACTGTAGCTACTAACTGTAGTAATTTAATGTACATATTTAAGCTCAATAATCTTGTAAATGTGTATTAGATGGTATTAATACATTTAGGTCAATAATCTGACAAATTATCGAAACAAATGCGACATTTTATGTGATAATATAATTTTCAATGAAAGAAAATCTGTTAAATTAGAGAAATGTGAAATGTAAGCATTTCCAACTCCACTGTCGAAGTTAAAACAGGTTTTGACAGGTCGTTTCAGGCTGAATTATTAACTTGGCAATGCCTCCATGTTTTGTTTTCTTTCAATTATATGAGCTAGGGTCAGGTCAGGAGGATGTGTTTCGCTAAACCAGAGCTAGAATCCCCCCTGTGAAATATAAGATACCCTGTCCTGAGAGCACTAAACACAATCTGTCTGTACGCCGTCTGTACCCATGAATACAAAGGATCCGCGAGCTGTTTAGAATTCAAATATAAAGTGTGAAGAGTGGCAAGGGAGCTAAGGAGCAGGGAATGAGCATGGAAATAAGGTAAAAGAATGCAGCAGAGATAAAGAGTGAAATGTGTAAAGCCTCCAGAGAGTAAACAATGCTTGTTTTGCAACCACAACTCATTCATGGCCATCAGCACGCTTGCAAAGGATCACATACATAATAATATGAGGGCTGAAGGATCAGCTCTGGTTCATAAGATAGGGCTTTTTGGAAAATATGCAGTGATACATAATTAATCATGAAATTCTCAGCTAGGGGGTTTCCAGTAATTACAACCCAGCTGTTTGTGTGGAGACTGTTGTTTTAAAAAAAAATATATATATATATATATTCTGCTTTGATCTGACATTGAAAACCCTAAGTAGGTAGGTTGATTTGCATTTTGTCATCCTGTTTGGTTTTTTATAACATTTAAAAGTCAAATTTACTCTTAAATACAGATTTTTCAGGTACATATCACATGACAGTACAGAAAGGATTCATTTGCAGGAAAAAAATAATGATCCTCTTTAGTAATTTCCAGGGAAAAATAAAGTGCTAGCTACATTTTAATTAAGTAGCTCTATGCAAAACATAATAGGTCCCTAAAAACTCTGTTTAAGATCAAGTTTAGGTTCAAGACTCATTTCTTTTCTCAGATGGCACATTATTTAGATCCGTAATAAAATAGCTAAAGGGCTTGTTGTGAGCTGGAAAACATAGCCTACATCAATACCATATGGTGCTTTTTGTTTCTGCCTTGGGATATTTGGTAATGGTACATGGCATGCAGATCTACATGCTGAATGGGTGTTGCTTAATTCATTCCAGCATCCTTTTGGTTGTGTTCTGCATATTTTTCACCCACCTCTCCTTAACATAAACAGGGGAACGGCATGATACGATTTGCCTAGTCATGTTCCAGTCCAGAATATTTTTCATCTATCATGACTAAATGATAGTGTTACTCATATATCATAATGTTTCTCACTTTAGGAGTGTGACTGTGTTGGAAAAAAATCCAGTTCTTTTGGATCCATGACACTGATACATGGATACTTTGGAGATTCAGATGCACTTTGACAGTTCTAAGCCTATGGCATATCATTGGAACATTTAGGAAATGTCTTAATGTAATTCTAAAGACTGTGTAAGGAAAGTCTTATGATTGAACAATGGACATTTTTAAGAACAAAGGTTTGCCTTATCTAAGAAAGGCACCTTTTTGCGCTTCCTACTTGGGTGTGGGCAGACTTATTCACTTTCTGAAAGCTCTTCCTCTTATAGCATTAGGTCATGACTTTGCACTTTGAAATTAGAGGAGAGGGCAATTTATTCACTGGAGAATTTGTTAGACAGGCTTGAGATGTGCCTTCATAAAGTTTGGTGTTGATATCAAACACTACTTTTCAGATAAATTATGCGTAATGAGAAATGTTGACTCTCACTTTAGCGGTTTGCTGCATGTTGTTTACATGTGACTCGAGTGAGACTGAAACCATGTTAAACAGGCCGTCACATGTTGTACCATGTGCTTTGAGTGGGTGCCTGCCTGGTCTTTGGTGTTGACTTACAACAGGAAGCACTACAGTTTGCATATAAGAAAAAAAAATCACTGACATTTTCTTTGCCCACACGTCCTGACACGAGTTTACTTCGAAAACGAAGGGGTAATGAAAAAGGAAAAAATAGGTTGGGTAAAATGAAATTTCAAATGGTGACACTTCCCCTGGGGTGTTGCTTGAAATTTATATTCATTATTGGCTCACAGCCCAAAACAAACCACAGAAGTGTCTCACAAGCCTTTCTTGGATAAAATGTCTGAAGGGAAGGGTGTTTGCTGTTTCTCCATGATAAGTTCCTACCTTCCTTCACTAACGACTAAATTGTGGTTTAATTTGCAATACTGAAGCTGAGCAAACTGACCATGGGTTAGTATGCCACATAAGATTACAAAACACCCAGTTTTCACTATAAACCCAAAATAAACTGATGCAATCAGTTACTTTAATTTTTTTAAGTTAAGAAACTCAAAGTTAACTTGCAGGTTTTTATTTTTTACTATAATACGCTAATTGCTCTTAACTTGAAGTATTTGAGTTTGCCAAATCATACGTTTAACTTAAATTTATCATGTAATACAAAATTCAAACATTTTTAGTATACTGGTAACAGAAATAGCTATAACTATAATATAATTTTGCATTTAAAAGACGTCTAATGCCGTCCAAACACAGCCCTGACATCTAGGTAACAACACCTTGTAATCACTGTTGACTTTACTGACATAATGGAATATCATACATCTCATAATTATTTTGGGGAAAAAACGACATGTAACCAAATTCAAGGTTATTTTGGCGATAGAAGTGGGTTACTCATATATAGCCGGATTATATCGGTTTAACTATAAAACCACCAAAATGGTAACCCCCAAAAAATCCAACATAACAGAAACTCTTCTAAAATTAGTATAGCAATACATTATAGTTTTTTCCAATTGCTAACACACAATTTTGCAAACTAGTCTGGTTTTATCAAAATACTTAACACAATTCACAAAACCACACACCCAAACTGCAAAATACCTCATATATCCTGCAAAATGAAGCACTGCAACCGAAACTACACATAGCATTATCAAAATCAAACTTTTGCATGAAACGGCACACACTTCATTCATATTACCAGATTTTTGCCTAACCATCTACACACTGTTGGGCATAATGAAAAGCACCCCCACCTTTAGCATGCTTTGCCATAATACTAAAATATGTATCAGATTGTTCACATGCACAGAAATATTTGCAGATACACACACACACATGCTGTTGAAACATTTTTTTTATTTATTTTTCACTACAGTAAACAAGTTAGTGCAACATATGCCCAGCAGATATATTTACATGGGACTGAACAAAAATATTCTTACAAAAAACAGTAAACTGAAAAAGAAAATTTCAGAAAAAATATAAATCACAGTAAAAAAAAAAAAGAGGCAAGAAAAATAATTAGGCAGCATCTTGCCGCACAACCGGGTCTGGCCACAACGCCTCGTCAACATCACAGGCAATATCTTCCCTTGCCAGACATCGAAGGAAGAAGCACCTTGAGTGCCTTATCCATCCCTGAATTGCACCCACATCAATCTCATCACATGCCTCTTCCATGGCCTTCCAAGTGGCATGCGCACAAAGGGCTGCCGGTCGTATGCCTTCCACTGCCATGCCGAAAAGAACCCTTCTATGCGGCGTTCAGAAATGGTGAGTATGATGGGAGGTATTGCACGAGAAATGTTGGGTGGTCAGCAAACCAGCTTTGGACTGGGGCTGCACGATGAAAACTCACGTTGTCCCATACTACAACGTACCGGTTTCTTTGATGGTATGCATCATTCATACGCTTTGGTGGTATGAGAATGTTGTGAAGTCTGTCCAGAAATGTGAGAATATGGGCTGTGTTGTATGGTCCAAGGTTGGCATGACAGTGGAGGACATCATGCATACTGGAGATGGCAGCGCACATTGTGATGTTCCCACCATGTTGGCCAGGAACATCTATAATGGCTCTGTGGCCAATAACGTTTCTCCCCCTTCTTCTGGTCTTTGCTAGGTTGAACCCAGCCTCATCTATAAAGATGAACTCATGTGGGATTGCATGAGCATCCATTTTCAGTACAAAAATCAGTCAATATGGTGTTATCCAGTAAACTGGGAAACAATGTTGCATGTAGTGTACTGCAGTCAATATAGTACTTACATCCACATATGCTCGTCTGACCTCTTTGTTTCTTTGAGAGTTTCTCTCAAACGGCGACTTATAAAGTGGTTTCATTCTGATTTGGTTTCGCTTGAGAATGCGAGCCAATGTGGACAGACTGACTCGTTGAATGTTGTAGAAGGTGTTGTCTTGGATGATGTGACTTTGAATTTCCCGTAATCTGATTTCATTATGTTCCAAAACCAAGTTTACAATGCCAGCTTCCTGTACCCCGGTGAACATTTGGCCCCTTCCTCCACCATGGTGTCGTCTCTCAGTCCTTTAGAAAAAATAAAATAAAAAAATATATAGGGCTTGGACAATGCAGCCTAAATATTTTCCCCACAGTAGAGTACATTGTACAGGAAACTTGTGCAGTTCATGAATGGCTGATGTCATACACTAAGTAAACAGGTGTCACCCAACTGATACACTATGAGATGGGGTGTACTACATGTGTACTACATGAAATTTTGGTTACATACCTGTTCTCCAGTCTAAAGGTCCGGATGACAGAGGCAATAGTAAAACGGCTCAAGTTTGGCTGCACTCTCTGTCCAGCCTCACGCATTGTCAGCCCATGGTTGATGACATGATCTATAAAGATTGCACTGATTTCATTTGAAAGTGTTTGTCTTCTTTGGCCATGAACTCCTCTACCTCTCACTCTTCCTCCCCCTCTTATTCTCAACCTCCCTCTTCCTCTCTCTGCAACGTCTTCCATTGTTGTTGTAAAAAGTGCTCACCTGTGGTCTTTTTATAGTGCTTACATCCTGATTGAAGTGTTAACAATTAACCATTGAGGTGTTTGGCCAGGGGGCACATTTAGTGTTTAGCTCATTTAGTGTCATTTTGAATGGCAGTGTTTTGAAATGGTAAACATGTGACTTTATGTCAGATTGTTGTGTCTTATGCAGAGAACTGTGTTCAGTGCATTTAAAAAGTGCCATTTTGAAATGCAAAATGTGTGTAAAGCAGAAAATGTGTTTAGACTTTTGGAGACTTGAGAAGAAGTTTTGCTCTCTGTGTGTCAGTTTAAATAATTGTGCTGTGCATGTCATTTTAGTGTGTTAGCAATTGGAAAAAACTGTAAACACTATTAAATCTCCCACTTAACAATACAGTTTTTCTTAATTGCCAAAACACATTTCTTGAAACCATTACTCATTTTCTCAAAACCTCAAACACAAAACCAAATTTTCCAAAAATCAAAACCACTGACACTTCTGGCAAAATAAAACAATTGCCTCAAAACCATTTTATCTGTGCTCAAAATCAAACAAGGCTTTCAGATCACACACACACAGCGAGTCAAAATTATAAACACTACAGATCATTCATTAGACACTACATCAAAAAATGGAGAACACAGCATCCAAAGCATGCAGTTAGTTAGTTAGGTACAGAACAAAAGTATATTGTAACAAAGTAAATACATTTTGCAACTACATAAAAAAGTATAGTAATGACATCTACCATAAGGTGAATAAATTGTATGTACTATTGTTCAAAATATTGTATAGTATTGTACTGAATATTGTATTGAATGTATGTATATTTTAGCACTTGCATAGGCCTACTCTGAAAATACAGAGACCCAACTGCAAAAGCCCAAAAGGTTACAGTAAGAAATTCTAAATGAAAAGCATGTTACAGTACACTCAGAATAGTTGTGCAACTGAAAAAAATCAAGGTCAGTGAGAGAGATTCATTCTGCTTCAGCATCATGTCTTCAAGTTGGTCCGGCCGGAAGAGTTTCTCCACATCTCAGACAATGTCATCTCTGCAGCCAAAGGGAAAAACCCTAAAGCCAGATCCAGCCTTGACAACATTCTCCACACCTTGCTCTTTCTCGTCCTCTTCCTCATCGTTCACCACCTCTTATACGCATACTCTTCCTCCTCTCCCTCTTATATATTGTTTCATTGTTAGTATCAACATTCAGTGCAACATTTTGAGTCTATTTTGGCACTCTGAACTGACTTGTATTATGTACTGTTGGTTTGGACACATCATTAGAAATAAGTGTGAACTATTTTTAGTCGTTGTGTGTAAACGATGACAACTGTGTTGTAGTTGTGTTTAACTTTCGCCTGCCTGTGTTTAGCTTTTTGAAACATAAGTGCATCACAGTGCGAAATGTGTTTTAGCAAATGAGAATGTGTTTAGAGTTTTGCAAAAAAAAGTGTGCAAGAGATTTGCAAACAGTGTTTTAACTACCTGAACTTGTTTAATGTTTTACAGAAAGAGTGATTTATTCGACAAATTGGTTTAGGCTATTGAGAATTTGGTTGAGAGAATGGGGTTTAGTGTTTTAGCAATTCAGAAAAACTGTAATCTTGCACAAAAGAAAAAAAATGATACAACACCTAATTTTAGCATTTACTCTCCCTTTTGAGGCCCATGGCAAAGCATCATCTTATTTAATATTTGAGAAAACCTTTCCATGTAAGCCAGAACGTTCCCTGTTAGCTGGGTTTACAAGCAATTGTTCACTTAAAAAGACCGTAGGTATAGCTTCTCTGTCTGTTATTCTAGCAGAGATAAATAAAAATCCACTCCAAAACAAAACAATCAAAACAATCAGTTGTAACCTACATTTTTGACTGACTTACCAGCTGTTTTATTTACAGATATACCTGTCTGTCAACAGAGCCCATTGTGTGCATTCAGCAGAAGAGCATATCTGTGACAGAAGGGTCGAGGGGGAGCAACTCCTTTTGCCCCCTTTCAAGTCTCCCCTGCTCTGAATCCACCCATATGGCCGGAGTGGCTTAAGTAGAGGAGAAAGAGCACATCAAACACATGGTCCGCTCAATTCTGCTTGACTTGACTCAGATAAGAGGGACGGTGCACCAGATGACAGCTCATAAGACCTCATGAATGGGTGAACGGAAGAGTCATAGGCATGCTGCTAATGAGCGTTCAGAGCACCTACAATGCATTTCAGAGTTGTTCATTATTTAGTAGGTTACTGCTGTGTTATTAGTCTCATGTCAAGTCCTATTTGAGGTAGCCTATAGTCAGTCCAAATGGAGTGAAGCGGAAGCTCAATATCAGGTAAAAAAATGCTTCAAAAAATTATATCCTCTAACTTAATCTAAGATTTTGTATCTTGCTATAGGAAGCCAGGAGTTGACATTCAGGTCACTTAAGGTACTAGGACATTTTTATAAAAAACTAAATATTATACACTGAATATTTGAAATGTTTTTGAGGAAAAACAGTCATAAAATAATACATATTACATATACTAAATATTATCCTTTAGAATATATTTTTAGAATCTTTATAATATAATTTTAATCTCAGACAGATACAGTGGACATTTTTGGGTAAAGAGTGAAGTAACGGACACATTGCATCACCGACATGAACACCATAATGCATCAAGAGCATTCACACTAACGGCTGCTGCATGTATACAGAGCTCTGACATGCATATATTTGGTAAACACTAGACAGAAACAAAGCGCTCATAATCAGCACAGTCATACCGGCACACTCTGTCTTCTCCAGGTCTGGTTCCTTGAAGCCTGAAAGATGAGACCAGAGCAATGGCCTGCAGCAAGCTGAAAACAAATGATAGTTTTTCAGAGAGAGAGAGAGAGAGAGAGAGAGAGAGAGAGAGAGAGAGAGAGAGAGAGAGAGAGAGAGAGAGAGAGAGAGAGAGAGAGAGAGAGAGAGAGAGTGAGTGGGGGGAACAAGCACCTGTTAACATGACTTGTTTTTGTTCCTCAATTTCATATGCTGTAAGCTATAATGATGGCCCATACCATGAAACTCTTGACATAATTATAGGCTTCTACTGTCTGAACTCCAAATTCTGACGCCCGACTGCTGTGCAAGGCCAAGTACTCACAGATACAAGTATTTAAAGAATATATTTACTGTATATTTACTTTTATGTACTTTTCATTGAGACACACATGCACACACACTTCTTTTCCTTATACTGTTGACATTTATATTCAGTGTACACTATATAAATGACTCATTTCAACAGATAATAATGCCTTGTTATTTGTATATTTAAAGTATGAAAGTCTGAAACTGAAAGGAGATTCCCATGAGGCTTTGTGTTTTAAGAAAGGTAAACAGAGGACCCCAGGCTATGTGGACAGACCACCTTTTCTGTGGACAGACAGGGAATCTTACTCCCAGAATGGTTTTTGTAAGTAACGGCCCTTGGTTTATTTTGTATTGTATTTCACGCCACAGTTTCCCTTTTTTCCTGTTATGACTTGTTAATACTAAGATGTCTTCACCGATAAAACCAGTTGACGACAGGATCCAGACAGCAAAACTGAGAGCATTGCTGTGAAGTAGCCAAAATATAATCCTGATATAAGCATTGTTTGTTCACATTTAACAAACTGTCATTTAAGGCTCGAACCCCCTCGAAGTCAGTCAGAACAAAATTAAACAGTTTTATTTGACATTTTAACAGTGTTTTGAGTAACCACAAAAGTTAGATTACAAGTTAAGGCCCATTAATTCACACCAAGAATGATAACTATAAAGATAACTATAACAATTAGCGTCCACACCAACACACAACGACGTTCTGTTTATTATAAGCACACAGTTCTGTCATCCGCTTTGAATGCATGGCCTTTTAAAGCAGGATGGATTCTTATTGGCTGTCAATGTTTTTGGCTGGGGAAAAAAAAGTTTTACAAGTGATTACAATGATTTTGTTCCTCGTTATTGTTATAGTTGTTGTGACTCTGCTATTCTTTTAATTTATAATGATTTTTATAATGATATCTTTATTTTTATCATTATAGTTACACTATTAAAAAAATATGATCAATAATTTATGACAACATATGTTTTTATATGGCTTTAACTCATAAAATAAGTTGAAAATTTCTTAACTTATTTTGATAAGTTATACAAGATTCAACTACTTTTTTTTAGTCAGTTTAATAATTTACGTTGAAATGACTTAAATATCCAAGGTGATTGTACTTAAAAATTCAAGGCAGCAACTTTTTTTTTTTTTTTACAGTGTGTTGTCCTTGGTGTGAACAGGCCTTTAGTCGGCATGTGTATTATCATATTTGGCAGATATCTCAAATAGAAAAAACATGCCAGTATTTTGTTTAAAAGGCAGTTTGGGTTGCATGACACCTCTATAATAGATGGCCTGAAAATTAACAGGATTCTTGATTTAAGTGTATGATATTGATGCTGTACAATTATCAAAACGTCACAATCTTCTGTTCTGACTCACTCACAGCAATGTGTTTTGAATCGTGCTCAAATTGCACAACTGTAAGCCCCTATTGTTCACAGCCAAAGTCACTTCACAAGACGCAGACGATTTGACAAGGGAAATCTTGTTCAGACCTCTTACTTAGAGCCCAGGAAAGTGCTCTTCACTCTCACTTCAAATCAAATCAATGTCTGATCAATCATGGGCCCTAAGCCTTCAGGGTGGCAGCGGGGATGAATCTGCCATTTTTCAGGGTGTCCGCTGACTGCCTATATCTGGGGCTACGGCTGAGGCCTGTCTAATTGAATTAGCAGGGCCACGTCCCCGGGGTGGTTTCCATCTGCTTTTATATGTAACTGACAAGATGAAGTGACTTGAAGATACATCAACAGATGCAGCTGGTAGTCCAGGAGGGAACTAAACTCTATAGTGGATGCAAAATGAGACACTATTTTGCTTCATTTCCTTGGCACGGTTTCATCATGTGTTTTGAAGAGTTCATTATAAAATACTTTGGTTTAACGCAGACAGAAATAGTACATTTTGACTGTTGTTTCCTAACAGATGTGCTGTTGTTTGAGAACTAAAAGCATTTCTCCTGCAAACACTCTTTTGGCATCCACGGCTGATGACAATTAAATCAACGTTATCACTCCAGGTGATGACAACACCTGTGCTATAAGTTCATTACTCAGACTGAATCACCTATTATTGTCTTCAATGTCTGACACCAGAAATGATTGCTCAACCAACTTCTAGCGCTTTGTCTTTGCCCTCAGACACCCATATCACATTTCTCTGCTTTTCTTCTGCAGAAGATGGATTATTCCGATTTGTTCTCAGGTGTTCCTAAGGCCAAATCACTTTTTCATATTTATCAGGGGGAAGCCTGTCTTAAAACACTGAACCATAAAACCATTCAAAATAGGTCTGTTTTAAATCACACTTTTAATATGCCAGTGCCTTTGTTATAGCAAACTAATATGAACAATTTTATGATGTGCAATAAATTGTGCAGTTTAGTCTTATCTTGTTTTTATTATTTTTGCTTATACTTTGCTTAAAGTTTTTCCTCAATGCTGCGATAACTTAAATAATAAATTAAATTAAAACAAACATCACACTTCATCAGTGGGTTTCATCCGAAAATGATTAATTATTCATTATTAATGCCGAAATTAATCTGCAGCAGTCAGGGGGTACAGGTAAGTGCTCTTTGAGTTGTTTTTGTTCATTATTATTGTAATGTTATGTGCTTTGAGACATGAAGTAGTTTAACACCATCTCTCGTGACTCTTTTGTTTGCTCCCTGCTGAATGCATTCATGTGTTTTGGAGGAGTCGTGGCTTTGGAGACACTCTGAAGGGAGGGTGGGATCTTATGCTTTCAAAGCTAGCTTGCTATTGCTATAGCCTCTCCAAAAATTGCCTACCACCTTTAATCTATAATAATAATAAATGATGACCAGAGAGCATGTCAATAGAAAAATCCCTGCAAAATCTTTGGCATAGTTCATTGCTTATTAAAAAAAAAAGAAATGTTCAGGAAAAAAAGCATATGGTAACCCCATAGGACATCTTAGCAAAAGTATCTTCCCAGACAGTCACTTTAAAACTGAAAAAGTATCTGTCCTTGTATCCTAACTTCTGTAGTCAATGATATAAGCTAATGACAAGACCACTCTAGAAAGCAGGTGTTTAAAAAGCACTTACATTAAGAAGTATTAAAGTATAAAAGCCTGAGCACCTTCCTGCAGAGCTGTTTTTACCAGTGCCATTTAGTTTGAAAAAAAAACATGCAATAAAAAATGATGCCGTCTGCAGGGTAATTAGCTCTCCCTTTCACTCCCTACCAAACTTCTGCCATTCAACATGTTACTTTAAACACAGAGTAGCCTACCAGTGGCTGAACTCTCTGTGAACCTGGTGTTTTGCTGATGGCTGTAGCTTCTCATGTTGTTCAAACCTCAGAGAAACTTCCCCTGTCTGGTTTACTCCCCCCTAACAGAACACTAGCCTGTTTACGCATGATAAAATCGCCTGTCTGAAATTAAATCAATAGTTGAGGACATTGATGAGTCACTGTCACATTTGCCCATTTCCTTGTTTTGCACACTGATTGCGTGAGAGCAACCATTAAAAACAAGAAGTCGTGACTTGTTTGTTTCCCCTTGTGAACGTGCTGTGAGGTCACTGTCAAGCTAGAATTCACGCTGGATACTTTCCGTTGCGTTCTTGTTCTGTGGTCTTTCATGCAGACAAGTTCACCTCTGTGTCACCTGTAATGAGAGAGGGGCTTATTCATGATCAAGAAAGCCACTTTAAAGCATGACCTCACCTCATGCTCTATGACATTTTAAAACCCTAGGCAAAGTAAAGTGGTCGCAGAGCCATAGACTCTATATTGATCGCATTAACCTCCTGTTCATTTAGAAATAGACATGAATAAATATTTTAACACCCCTACTCAGGGGTCGCAGCCAATACAAGTTTTTTTTTTTTTTTTTGAGATGGCACAATGTCTTGGCTCACTTAAGCCCCAAGTGACATAAAACATGACATAAAAATAACACTTAATAAGATAACATATAATGGACCATTTTCACGTTTCCTGGGGTTCTCAGAAGTCATACTGTAGTTGGGTAAATGTTTATAGTGGTGAACGTAAACTGTAGCCTACAACAAATGCATTGCTTGCGTTCTCATTTCCTCTATAGCAAAAAGACAAGGTAATGACAATGCCAAGGTAATATAACAGTATACATGTGCATTAAAAATAAGAAAGAAAAAAACATTGCTAGTTTTATTATTTCAATAACTGTGGAACAACTGTGAAAAGGGTCCATGAGCAAATAGTATTTTTTGGAAGTTGCATGGTTTTAAAATTTGAAAGGTCAAGCTTGTACCTCACTCCTCCTCAGGAGTCTTCTAGAGGGGCAGATGGCCTCTTGTCTTGTAGTGGTGGGGGGGGGGGGGGGGGGGGGGGGGTAGGAGGGGTAGGAGAACAGGAGGTGTGAAGTGTGGCCTGCTCAAAGTGAATAGCTAGAGCTCAGGCTTGAAGGAGCCACACACAAAGGCAAGCACCCAGAGATTAGTGACATGACACAGCCATTCTGAAAGCACACAAGCGGAGCACGGCGATTGTGCTTTGTTGCTGAGGAAAATGGTGACACATCTGGAGCAGAACTGCATTCAGCTCAGGGTTTCAAGGCCTCCCACAGGGCTGCTCTCCACCATTATCTGCTCAATGGGTGGAAAGTCAGTGCATTGGCACTTTAAAAAAATAGAGTACAAAAAAAAGGTCTGAAATCCTCAAAATGAAGTTTTTTGTTTCGTTAAACAAAGCTAACTAAATAGGGAGCTAACTAACTAGCTAGGGTGAATTGTTTTGTTAGCCTACTGATAAATGTATATTTCCCATAAATAAAAGGAAACTATTTTTATTGTTTTTTTCCCCTCACAATAATTTTCAACATATGACACTGTTGTGTGATTTTATTAGCTGAATATGGACATGGTTGCGGATTTTTTGTATCCACATCCAACAATTAAAATAGAATCTACCATATTAATGGAAAATCCCTGTGAAAAGGTTTGAGCTGGAGTCCAAGACTTATTCAGATACAGGTTCAGGGTTTGCAGTCACATGGTATTTAAAGGAACTGGTTAATCTGATCTGATTTATGTTTGTGGCAAACAGATCTTCCTATTTATAATGACGTTATGTCATTTAAGTTCTTTGATTGATGTGAATCATCTCTTCACCACGACCAGCAAATCAGAACAAAGATTAGATATGCACATATGCTGTTCCTAAAAACTCATTATCATGGAGAATGATAATGCAACACAGTTTTACACATCTATGTTCTCATATGTCAATGGTTTTTAGCATGGCATGGTTGAGAAGTTAATTATGTAACATCTTGCTCCTGTTTGTATGCTAATTGTTATAGCTGTGCTTCGAGGGTAGGGTCGTGTGTTCATTACAGCACTCCAGGGCAAAACAGGGTTCAGAAGTCATTGCACTTTAGTCATAAATCTCCCGATCTGCCTAGTCCTGTCAGTATTAATGCATCTCATGGGCTAACAAAAACAAAGTAGAGTTTTTTTGTGATTCACTTCACAATATGTGACTGAATTTCCCCAAAATAAACACATCACACAAATGCAGACGCACAGACGGAAAACAACATGTGCTCTGCCATCTGTGAAAGAAGGCTGATTACGATGTTAATTTGCATCCTTATGATGGTTAAATTCATATGATGGTTAAATTCTTATTGATGGAAGAGTATGGTGTCGGTTGAACCATTACGTTTCGCTTTTTTGGGGGTTCAAAACTTATATGAAAATCGTAGAGTCATATATAATAAACTCTCATGTTCTGTTAAGACTGCTGACCCCATATTGTTTATTAAACATTAATAATAGTTAAAGTCATTTAAATGTTACATTTTCTTAAAATGCACCAAACAGAGAAAGGCAGCATGAAAATTTATTGCATGTATTATTTGTTTTTGTGGAAGACATTTGAAAATTAAATTGGTTTTTAATAATGTATTATATATATATATATATATATATATATATATATATATATATATATATATATATTTATATATATATATATATATATATATATATATATATATATATATATATATATATAAAATGAAAGGTTGTAAATGTATATTAAAATGTTAAGTATGCTTTTTGAGCTATTAAAATGACCTTGGGGTCTTAGAGACAGGGGTCCCAAACAGAGAACAAGGGTTAAATAGTAACCTCATCTGACAGTGACCCTGTCAAGATTTACATTTAATAAACTGATATGGTAAACAGTCACCAGGTGGCACTCCAAACACTTTTATTCAGGATCCTCAATCTTCCCCTTTTTCTTTTGATTGAACTTAAATCAAAGCAAATGTCAAGCGACTTTCAGATTCCAGGTTTAATCTGTGATCACTCTGTTGGGTGCTATTAGAGATGGCATATATCAGTGCTTTAATCAAAGTTTGATGAATCACAGTGTTTTATGTGAAGACTGCTCTCTTTTTCCTTCTTTTAAGCGCTTGTGTTCTCTCTCCTCTGGGTGTTCAGATGTTCTCACGATGTTAAATTTCATATCCAGCTTTCTTATATTGCATGCACTGCAAGACTGTACCACTGTAAAGATAGGAGATAGGAGTCTATCAGTTTGCCACATCTTGACTCTTCTTTTTCACATTAATTTTGTATATCACAAAAAACAGTTGTTTTAACAGGGGTGTGTATACTTTTTTATGTCCACTGTAAACTGAATCGAAAGCCACTTTTCAGGCTTTAAAACCTGACATTGATTGGTCTATATATCTGCTTCTCCATGACTTTAGTTAGAGATGGCTGGGTTTTGGGTGAGAAGCAACCTGGTGCGTATAGGTCCAGACTCCTTTCCCTCTCTCCCACGCCCACTTCTCCAGCAGCAAGGCTAACATATACTTTCTCCAGTTTCCCTCAGAAGAATAATTGGGCCTCCTCCTTGTTTTATTGTTGCTCTCCAGATCATAAATCAGTAAGAGGGATGGTGGCGGTTCCACCGTGTGGCTCTACTCCTGCCCTGCAGCCATGATGGGGAGTTGCTCTCTAGTGACATGTAGCCTAGTATTCCCATGTGTGCGTGGGTATGGATCCCAAAGTAAAGGCTGCCACAGGAAACAAAAGATGGCTTGTATTATTGTGACCGAGTGCCTAAAGGCTAATTAGGCAGAAAAAAGGGAGAGAAAGCCTGCAAATCAATCATGCCGATGCTGCCTCTAAATAATGAATGACAAAATAATGAATTTTTAAAACATTTTTGTTTTCTGTTTTTCTTGATGTGGAACAACATGCATTTGCTAGTGGGCATGTCAAAACCAAAAGAGAACTTTTGGTATGGTGATCTTTTAGGGGGTTTTGAGTTTCTTCAGTGAGGCTATATCGTTTCACATTCAGACCGAGTTGAGATAAAGTGTGATTTGGTCTGCTGATCAAAACCACTTCCTGCTGCAGAACAAATTGTTCTTGGCACTCTTTTTTTTTTTTTTCGTTTTCCTTTTTCTTCATATTGACACATGTATCATGTTATGTGTGCAAATGAGAAATGACATTTGAGCAGTAGGCTAATTCATCCAGAGCTCTTACAGCCATTTTCAGAACTGTTGCTGTTCTAAAACAGATATTTGATATGTATTTATTTATACATTTCAGGCAGAGAGTTGCAGGGTTCTCAAGTTTTATCAAAAGCTTGGAGTGAGATCACATGCGGTTAGGGGAGGAGCCCTAATGGAGCCCCGCCCCCGCCCATCCCCGCCCCCCAATTTTACCCATTGTTCATAATTAACCAGCACAAATTGAAATTATAACAATTGGTAAATCTGATAAATGACAGAGCAATTCATCACATCAAATATACTCTTTAATGTTATATTTCAAAATTACAAATATACAAAAATTACAAAAATATAACAAATTGCTCCAAACAGTTTGGAAAAACAAATCTTTTTTGCAGTTTGAATTATTGTGAGGTGGGACATTGTGAACAAATGGACATATTAGAGTATGTGTGTGTGAGTGTGTGTTTGTGTGTGTGTGTACACAAGAGTACACAATCCAGCTTATGAAATGTGTTTTGTGTTGTAAATGTTTGTTGCACATTTTGATGCCTTGCAACCTTTTTAGGGGGCTTACCCTTTGGTGCCCAGAATGATCAAATATATTTTTGCTTTTTCCCTGACATCTTTGAAAAATACAAATGCAATGGCAATGATTAGCCTAATGTATGTTTTGACAGGATATAAAATATTACCCAGAGCACTTTGCTTTAATACATGTAGCCTTAATGTAACTAGAAAGACTATTAATACAGTATAATATATAATTTATAATAAAATGAAGAAATGCATCTTCATTCCTTCCCATACCCACTAACATTTCCCTTAGTTTCAGATAACGTAAGCTAGCCAAACTGAGCCAAAGCTTCTGGCCTGGTTGCAAAGTAGTTGTAGAGTTGTAGAGACTGCATCAATAATGTATAGGATGGGCGATGGGCTATATATTAAATCTTCTAGACTAAAAATGTTAGACGAGCTTTCTTCCAATTTACCTTCTCCATCACGACGTGTGTTCGCGCGATGTTGTTGGTTACCTAGTAACGAACGTACGGAGGCCGAGAATGTTCCGTCAACTTCCGCGTATTCGCGGCTTCACGCATCTATGATGCCTAGCTAGTAACGAACGCAATCTGGCCGAGATACGTGCTGGCGGCAGGAAACTTCACTTTGTGTGCCTGTATGAAGGTAAAATGATGTCATAATGAATTGCATGCGCAGGGTAAGATTTGTGAAAGTGTGCATAAGATTGCAAGCATAAATTAAATTTGCATGCGCAAGAGAAGATTTGTAAAGGTGTAAATTGTGTTTCAAGCGTAAGAAAAAAAAAACTGCAACATTTTGCTGATTTTCGTAAGTGTAATACATGTATTGTGAAACTGCAGCTTCACGTTAACGCAAAATAAACATGATCTGTACTCTTCTGACTTCCATTTTTCCGCGCTTACACTTTTGGCACGGTTTTTGCGCACAAATGCGGCCAAAAGCATTGCAAGCCTGTGAACAGCTATCTGCAACCGAAAACAACAGAGTCAGGGACTGCAAAACAGATTGATCGCGTAAAATCAAACTTTGTGTAAATAAATCAACTGTTGCAAATGTCTAAATGACTTATTGTGTACATGCGGCAAAAAAGTTCCCGAAATAAGCCGATTTGTACAGTTGCGTCTTTCTTTTACCCGCGCTTCCAATTTTGGCACGATTCTCTCACTGAATGAGTTTTGCAAGCGCGAAGAGGAGGGCGGGTCCACCTTCATCATGCAGCCAATCAGATGAGCTTCTCGCTGACACTCGATTTACTCTTATCTGATTGGTTCAATAAACACGTCAGTCTTCAGAACGCAGATTTATCTTCATTTGGCTCATTCTCGTTACTTTTAATGCAAACATACATGTTAAATAAATACATAAATCATGATTGTTTAATAACCTGTACACCATTAGGTGGATTATTTGAGTAAATACTGAATTCCGAGCGGTGTTATTGGATTTAAATTTTATATATTATAAGCCTATCTGTTACACCACTGAGCTGATGTTAAACTTTACAACAAACAAACAAACAAAAAGAAAACATTGAATACCCATTTTTTAATACCGAATAATACCATTCTGATGCAGTGTTTTTCACATCATGTCTCTGTTCATGGTATTTAACATATATTTTTAAATATTGTCTTTGTCACAATTCTGATTACTTTCGTGTGACTGATCAAGCTATTATGTTGCTAGTATAATGAAATGCTTTCTCTGTGTCCAGATTTGACTGTAGCTAATGAAAAACTGATTAATTTCTGATAAATCTGAAACTGATAAATTCAACTTTAACAAAAAGTAGTCTTTAATAATTATATATATATATACCCACATGCAAAATCAAATGCAAAGCAACTAATTATGTCTGAATAAAAACCGAGCAGCCAGGGAATACACAGCATATGTGTTTATATATAGGGCTATACAGCAATCTAGTGGTTACACGATGGCATTGCAGGTGATAAATGGTGCATAATTTAGAGATGACCTTAAAATACATGCTAAAGGGAAAAATATATTATTATAACTAATTTTAGTAAAATAATAATAATAATTCTGGAATCGCCCATGATTAATTGACAGGTGAAATGATGCATGCAGTACAAAAAGGCCTACATTCAGCAACATCAACATTACAAACAAATCTGGCCTGCTGAGGAGGATGATGATGAGCAGGATCACAGTCTATGAGCAGGATACATGCACTGAATATACAGACATTTCCTTTCTTAACACACCAGCTCTAAATTCAGTATTTACTCAAATAATCCACCTAATGGTGCACAGGTTATTAAACAATCTTGATTTATGTATTTATTTAACATGTATGTTTGCATTAAAAGTAACGAGAATGAGCCAAATGAAGATAAATCTGCGTTCTGAAGACTGACGTGTTTATTGAACCAATCAGATAAGAGTAAATCGAGTGTCAGCGAGAAGCTCATCTGATTGGCTGCATGATGAAGGTGGACCCGCCCTCCTCTTCGCGCTTGCAAAACTCATTCAGTGAGAGAATCGTGCCAAAATTGGAAGCGCGGGTAAAAGAAAGACGCAACTGTACAAATCGGCTTATTTCGGGAACTTTTTTGCCGCATGTACACAATAAGTCATTTAGACATTTGCAACAGTTGATTTATTTACACAAAGTTTGATTTTACGCGATCAATCTGTTTTGCAGTCCCTGACTCTGTTGTTTTCGGTTGCAGATAGCTGTTCACAGGCTTGCAATGCTTTTGGCCGCATTTGTGCGCAAAAACCGTGCCAAAAGTGTAAGCGCGGAAAAATGGAAGTCAGAAGAGTACAGATCATGTTTATTTTGCGTTAACGTGAAGCTGCAGTTTCACAATACATTAATTACACTTACGAAAATCAGCAAAATGTTGCAGTTTTTTTTTTCTTACGCTTGAAACACAATTTACACCTTTACAAATCTTCTCTTGCGCATGCAAATTTAATTTACGCTTGCAATCTTATGCACACTTTCACAAATCTTACCCTGCGCATGCAATTCATTATGACATCATTTTACCTTCATATGCCTGCGCCTCGAATACAACGTTATATATAAAGCTCGCAGGACAACTTGGTTGGCATTCCTTTTCAGCGTGAGAAATACACGGTGTGGCGTGTGAGCGTGTGAACTAGTTGAATTGCGTGTGTCTCACGGCCAATGCGTGAGACTTGAGATCCCTGGAGTTGTTGTGCATTAGCATTATCAGACATGCACCATAAAACTTAAATAGCCCTATAGCTACTAAAAATGTAACTGTAATAGGCCTACTATGCCCATCTATGGCAAAAGGACAATAATTGTTATCATTAGATGTAGGTACCATCTAGCGGGGTCACCGTGATTTTGCCAAGTAAGACATGGTCCTGGATCAACATATTTTGTTGATCCTGGATCAACATTCCTGTCCCAAAATGTAGTCCTTAACCAATCCCTACCCCTAAACCTAACCCTACCCATAACTTTTCCCTAAAATCAGAGGGTAATGAAAGGTGAATAGCACTGATGTTTAAGTACTTCACCCTGGTTCTAAGCCTTAACTTGACATAAACTGTAAACTTGTCCCTCAAATCTGATTGGTTGATTGGAAAGTTGATCCAGGATCAACAAAGATGTTGATCCAGGAACATGTGGTACTTGGTGAAATCACGTTCACCCATCTAGCGGAGAGGGTGATATTTTGTGAATGAATGGAGACTCGGTGAATCAGTTTTTGAACCGTCTGGTTCGCAAAACGATTCAAACTTCCGAGTGCTATTTGAAGTGAATCATTTCGTCACGCAGCTACACTAGTTTGAAAATAACCGTCAAGCTATACAGGTAGGTCTATGAACATATTTAATAACTTTAACTAGTTACTCCCCAGTATATTTGCACGGGTGTTCAAAGATTTTAGCCCTTATCTGCCTGGAAGTGACAGTTGCGGGGGACGTCATTTTAGCGAAAAAGGACCGCGTCTATTGTGAAGCACAGCTCAACCTCACATAGAATTATTTTTCAAACTAAGCAGCTTTCTTTCAACGCGTCGAATATCCGTGCGACCACCTTCAACCAGTTCCGAAATCTGCGATTAGCTTTCGCGCGCGCTCAAATTACTAAATAACAATGAGATATGTTATTAATTACTTAATAACCGAAATGATCCCCCCCCCCCCCCCCCCCCCCCCCCCGCCGCAAATTCCATTTTCTGGCATCTATAAATTCCGCATCGACTTAATGGCGAACATAAATCCCCTTATTTGTAAGACAAACCGTGGGTCTTGACAGTGAGCCTACGGCCTCATTTTCAGTTAGTTTAATTGTGAAGGATGAGATTAATTTGTTTCAGTCAGGAAAAACAAACATTAGAGTAATTTATACGGTTGTTTAAACGTTCTCGAGTGCGATCTAATTCGGAAACACAATTAAAGCTCAGTGTTAAGAAGGTGAACAAGGATGAAAACGGAGATGAAACGATTAGTTGCTCCTTGTTCTGTTTAGCTGCAGGTGTGTTTCAGTTTTCAGAAACTCATAAGCCAGTGATGGTATGCTCGGTAATTTAGGAATACAAATTGAACAAGCCGATGTTGCAAAGAAATTTCAGGGAAGGTGAAGGAGCATGGCAGAAAACAGATGTAACAAAACTGAGAGCAATAAAGAAACCTCTCAAAATGGAAATGACTTGCACTACGTCATCTCAGGCAAGTTGCAGTTTAAAACCCACCTGTTTCTTCTCATCTCAAATGGCACAATATAGCAGGCAGGTTTGGGGGGAAATGAATGTACTGGAGGTAATTTTCCACCGTATTAGATTTTAAACAAAAGCATGGGAAATTATCCACAGAGACTGCGAAACCGCTTTACCCGCCGTTATGAAAATTAAACATTGTGGGAGGCAGGCTTTTCAGGGGATTGTTGATACATTACCCCTGATATTATGCAATTTGTTTGTCAGTATATGTTTAGGGTAATTTTTATTTCAGCTTATCTCGAACTCCCCCTGTTTAAATGCCCATAATTGAGACAAAGCTTTCTCATTTGGAGTTGGATCCCTCGAGACACCTTACAGGAATATAATGACACCTCGCCACCATAATTATTAACATGTGCATTTACATCGAGGAACACTTAGCATTTGGATTAAACCATTGATCTCAATTGGTCCAGGTGGTTTGTCAGCAAAATAGGTTTACACAAATCAAAGCAAATAGAAGATTGTACCCCCGCTGCCAGTGTGTCCAACGGCCAGTACCCTTTGTGTTTTGTTTAGTCAAAGCTTACAAAGCACTTCAATTATTATGCCACTGTTTATATCAGTGCTTGAGATGACAGCCATTTCTTCAGTGGTGGAAATCAAGTAGCTCTTTGTTTCTGTTTACAAACAGCCATAAAGCAGCAAAATGGATAACAAAATGATGAAGATGCAGACGCACAAGAGGAACATTAATCCAAGTGAGATGGAAAATCCGCTGACAGGTATGTCGACCCGTACTACTATTCTAATAAACAAAGCACTCTATTTCCCAGGTAATACGCCTTGCTGCTTCCACTTCGGTAAATGGCTTCAACTTTCTCATCTTTGGCCCTGGAAGACAGGGGTTTAATTTTTACTTGTCTTCGCTTTTTACTGCGATATGGTTAAATATTTCCCTTGGCCATAGTTGAATTGCCTATACTTTTAATAGTGGTGAGGGTTGGAGCAGGCAGGTCTGGGGACCGGAAGGTCCCCGAGATGCTGGGGCCAAATTGACAGGCCCGTCTATGTTGGCTCAGTCTTCATTTACAGCAGAATGATCCTTGCCAACCCTGGTGGCAGCCAATTTGCTCTAGGACAGATGAATGTGGAGAGGTATATGAAGGCAGTGTTTTCCCACAATCCCTGTGTGCTGAGACGTCTGCCACAGTACTGACATCTTATTTATACCTCATTGTTTGAGGAAATGTTGAATAAACCATTTCAACATTTGGAAATGTTGTGAGATGATGAGATCATCAGATATTGAATCCCAAGAGTTCAGTACTGTTCATTTGAGTAGTGTAGATAGGGTGACCAGAAGTCCCGAAAAATTCGGGACAGTCCCAAAATCTAAGATGTTGTCCCGAATCCCGAAATCGGCCTTAATTGTCCCGAAAATTATACTAAAGCAAAATCTTGAAATATAACATTAAAAACTGTCCGTGGAAGTTGAGTCGTCCTGCAGCCAGCCCCCTCAAGTTGCAGCAGCCGCAGCCGCAAGGACAGTGAATGTGCAGGCAGCCAGTCTAAACTTTTGTTTTTTACGCGCGTCAATTTCGCTCTTGACGCGCGAATGGATTCAAAGTGTTCATGCTTATAAACTAGACTCGGTAGGCGCGAATTTGTCGCGCTATTCGCGTCTGGTGTGAACGCAGCATTAAAGGAGTGATCGATTGGTCGCGTCACTGTGTGCAAAAAAATACTTCGCCCGGGCCTTAACGTCTGATGTCGGGTTACACTTGAAGCAAATCATCTACACAATTATGTAGTTTTCCTATTTAATGACCAACAATTTAGTTGTAATAATAATTTTGGCATAAGGTTTATTATCGTTAGGCTATAGCCTGAAAGGTCTGATTTAGCCTGTGCACTGTTACAACAGTACACAATTTTTTCTTGGCAGACTAAAGACTAATGACAGACTGTTGATCTTTGAATAAAAATATATGTTTGGTTCAGGTTTGAACCAAAACATATTTTGAACCAAAACCTGACATACTGAACCAAAACCAACCAAAACCAACCAAACCACCCCCCCCCCCCCCCCTGTCCCGAATTTCAGCCAATCTCATGTTGTCACCCTAAGTGTAGAATACTTTTGTACTTCCCTTTACATGCTAATAGTGAAAAACCCAACACTTTTGTTTTCCACCGATCTTTGAAAGTATGTTTGGAAATGGTCAGTTACCGCTAGGGAAATGTCATTGATTAAATTCTGTTTTGTTAAAACACTAAGGCCCTGTTTACACCTGGTATTAAGATCCATTTTGGTCGATCGGATCACAAGTGGATGAACAGGTGTAAACGTGATCTAAAACGTTTTGAGCTTGTCCATTTTCGACCACTTCCAGAGGTAGTTGAAAAGTACGTTTGAACAGTCACAAAAGACCGTCTACTCCCCGCCTACTGACTTAATGCTAAGCATTATGGGCAGTGCTCTTGCCAGATGGGATTTAAACTGTCGGCTGAAGACCTAAGTTTGGTTTAAAGATGAAAAACAAAGCAAGCACAATCTTCTCTCACTATTCCTGATTTTTAACACGCAATCAAAGCGTTCAGCGTGGTGCTTGCAGTTGTCAGGGCAGAAAAGAAACCTGATGCTCTCCAGTGCTTTTCTGTCATCTCCAGGCACGTTCATATGTAAATTGCGCAAGCTTATTATTTTGTCCGTTATTGAAAGATTTGAAAAGACCCTCCTCGAAGATATTCGGGCAGAGGTGGTTGAAAGTGGACAAAAGAGACCGGATAAATCACCAGGTGTAAACGGGCATGTCTGCTTCGTCTGCTTGTGATCTGATTGACCAAAACACATCTTAATACCAGTGTAAACAGGGCCTAAAGGACAAGCAACACTTTTAAGTGTTCCCTTGGTTTTAATTAGCCTCTTTTACCTGTCAGGTGAGTGAGGTGTAAACACCGCTCCGGGCCGGTGGTTAAATTGGCCAATTCTGTCATTGCATAGTGAGCTGAGGGAAAGCACAGAGTTCTTGCATGCAAAGTCTTTTTTTCTTCGTGTTGGCATGCTATTGAGCAAAACAAGCTGTTTTGGGTACATGGCTTCCTAACAGAATATAAATGCTAGAGAAGATGCTTACCAAGCACATAATTTACAATGAATGATTATAAATAAATATATATTAGGGCTGTCACGATGTTAGATTTTTCACACCACGGTTATTGTGGCCAAAATAATTCACGATATCGATATAGTGCAAATACAAAAATAATATGGTTCTTAATAATCACCCTCAGAGCCGGCCCGAGCCTTTTGGGGGCCCTAAGCAGAATTTGATTTGGGGGCCCCTCCCACTACGCGGAGTCACCTGTGCTTGACGATTATTGACACAAATGTCACGCAATAATGATACATTATAAATGAATACAGTCAGTAACGTGCGGTGAAGTCTTGTCATGGGTAGGCTGTGACATATCAATGTGGCATATTCACAGGGGCGTAATTTGCCGCTGCGACCGGTGGCGCGGTTACAGTGTATCTCGTGGCTCACGCAGTCTTCACATGCACGCGCGCTTCAATCTGTTTCGGAGACTCTTTGTTCGTTCCGGTGAAATCACAAAACAAAAATGCACACAAATGTGTCCCTGGTTAATATAATACAACCACTGATGAACATATTCGGTTTTGATGAGAAAAAAAAAAACCTATACGATTGCGGATTAGAACCCCGAACCTCTGACATGCTCGGCAAAAGTTCTACCACTGGACCATTAAAGGGCTTACATCAAGCCGTCGGACCTTCATGTGATTCATTCATTTATACACACACACACACACACACACACTAACACACACACTAACACACGCACACACGCACACACACACACACACCTGTCCCACCCACTTTTTAAAACAAAGTTAAGCCACTGTATATTCATTCAGGTAATTTAGCAACCCAAGTTAATATCAGGCATCATCACATCGCTGCCTGCATACAGAGCAAAGTCAGAATCGCGGACTGAGTGAGAGCGTTTGGATCACGTGATATGAAGCAGTCTCGGTCTCTGCCTCATTGTTGATCATTCAAGACACAGGAGAACTGACTGCGCATGCGCAAATCTCCGTAAACTACGTTATGGACCAAAGAGGCACTGCGAACCTCTGCCTCAATGGCCATGGCCTTGAATTTCCTGCATGAAACAATGGTTTTTAGGAGCAAACTATGGCAAAAAGAGTATTATATGAGTATTCCTGATTTTTTTTGTTACAAAAATTTATATTTGGAATAAAATAAATGCAATTAATAATGTGGTGAATTAATAAAGCTCTTGGAATTAATAAATGTAATGTTAACATTTCCTTTGGTGAGGCACTGCCTACCCTGCCTACCCTGACCGCACGTCCCTGAATACAGTGAGGTTATGTATAAATACAAAATAAATACTTAATAAAAAATAGATAGCCTACTTAAATATTTTTTTTTTTTAACTTTTACTTTTCTCTTTTACTAACTCTTTGAAACTTCTTAAAACAAACTGTCTCAAAACATATCAAATAAATTATTTGCTAAAATAATGACAACTGAGAAATCAAAAACATAATAAGATCAAGGGTTCAACAATGACAATTATTGTTGAAAACTGTAAAAATATTATTATTTCTCAACTGTCTCAATACAGTGTAACTGTCCACAAAGTCTCTTTTTATTAGTATTATTGTAACAGACTTTGTTAGATTGTACATGACAGAATCCAACAAAGTCTATTACTATAATACCGGTAATGATGTACTGCCGCTCGTTGTATATGTGTGTGTATGCAATGTATTTTTCCCCTCTGGGCTTTCCCCCTTGCTGTAGATAGGAATGGTTCAATTGCTGCACAAAACATACCGTAAGTAATCATGCAAACATACTTTTATCTTGCTCTTTTTTCTCCTCCTCTGTTATTTTCTTCGTTCTATTTTCGGCACCAGAGGGATACGTCCTTTTTTGTGACATGGCTTAACATTACCGCGAGTCCGCGACTATGTGCAGTTGCGCACGAATTGTCTATGCACGCGCGAGGTGTCTAGATTATGCGCATGACTTAAACGCTGGCAGACACAGCAGCAGTTGTAGGGAGGTATATTGATCATGAAATCAGAATTTTCTTTAATTGTTTTTAATTATTATTTCATTCATATTAATTCATTCATTTATGAAACTTGTTTAAGTTATCAAAAAATATATTTTTCGATTTTTCGACTCGATTGGGGGGCCCCCTGGTGGCCAAGGGGCCCCAAGCAGCCACTTAGTTCGCTTATGCCTCGGGCCGGCCCTGATCACCCTTTATTAAATGTATGAACACAGAAACCCCCTGTTAACAGGTTAATGTCACGTTTCCCATTCCATGACTAATAAAATAATCGCAATATATTCTCTGTAAAAATGCGTAATCCGCAGGGTGATGGACACGGAGATGGGTAAAAAGGTTGGTGGCTACACATTCTGCAGCGCCGCGTCGCGTGTAGCACAACTCGAGGTATCGCACACCGGACGCGCACTTTCTTAGTTTATGGCCAGCAGTATTCTTATGTTTAAGGAAATTATGAAATTAAGATAATGTCTGTAGGCCTACTATGTTATGATTGTACTGTACAATTAAATACAATAGTTGCTGAGTCTGTGATCTGAACACTTTACCTCAGAGAATCCATTAACTCAATGAATTGAGAATATCACCTGAAAATCTGATAACATCAGCAATTTTCATTCAAGCAGCTGATTTCTATAAATTAATGTAAAACTAAACGTACATTGCAGCACGGTTAAGTCATTTACGATGATTTGCGACAAATATAATGTAAATTTAATATAAAACTATGTAAATGGCGCTCTGTGTCGCGGCAGGATTTTGAGCAAGAGCCGTTGCTGGGTGCTGCGGACAGACGCCGAATGGAACCGGTGTGAAAAAGAGAAAATGAAGAGAAAATGTGTTCGAATTTTAAAGACGTGGCTCTGCGCTTCTCGTCCGTTGTGCCGCGCGACCCCCTTTAAAGTGCTGTTTTCTTTTGAGTCGAAGAACTCCCATTCAGACGAGCTTACTTTTTTCGGGTGTGGACAGTGTTTCACTCTCTCGCTCAGACGACGTTCTCCTCAGAGTAGCTGCGCTGCGCGGGCTGCGTCTTCTTTGATGGGTGTCAGCGGGTGCAATACAGCGGAGACGTCAACCAGGTACTCGAGCTGGAGTATTTACGTGTCATGATATCATAACAGTCCTATTCATTTTAAACATCGTGGTTATCGCCAATACCGGTATATCGCCACACTCTAAATTAACACGATGTCGATATTTCATGCTTTGAATATCACGATTATCGTCAACACCGGTATATTGCGACACCCCATATACCCCTATATATATGAGAGAGTTTCTTTTAAACAATTACGGCAGAGCACAAAGTTGGGTTCTGCAAGTCAAAATTCTATTCATTTTCTCTAGACTCGCAGAAAAAAAAAATAGGACAAAAGTGCACGGTAGACTTCTTGTATAATTCTGTAAAATGATTTCCATTACACGATAGTAGATGTTAAAACTTCATGCTGATTTGTACTCGGCTTTCGCCAAGATAAGCAACACTAAGACGTAGCTTTACAGTAAACTATGCTTCTCCATCCATTTACGCTTCTTTCCATATGGTGGTGTGACTCCCCTTTTGTCCGGCGTTAACGGCTGCAGTGTACTTGGCGCGTCAGCACACACGACGGCTGCAACTACAGTGTGGTCTCCCTAGTGGACCAGCACCGACAACCGTCTGGATTGAGCCGAGTAGGGGACATCTCTAGGGTCTTCAAGTGGGTTCATCCGTCCTCAGTGTTTCGTCGACTAGCCCACGACACCTCAAGAGGGCTCGACAGTGACTCTGACGTCCCAGAGTCACCCCCCTCCGTCCCCCACTCAACTCAGCCCAGCTTAATATTGTCTTCTGCGTGTAATGCTGTGCTAGAACAGGCGGTAACTTATTGGTCCTACTACGCTTGCCTTCCAATGCTAAAGCCAAACATCGCAGTACTTGGTCATGGCGCCAAGTAAACCGACCTTGGCTAAGAGCCACCTTACATCTTCTCAAAATGTGCCTTGATGTGGCAGGTGATGAACACAAAGGACAAGAGGCATACCTGCAAACTAGTCGCTTTTCGGCGAAATTCGCCGTTTTGAATAAAAATGTCATTTATGGGACAACAACAGCACGCTTTACAGCACGACAAAAATCATGAATGAACTCAGGGCTCGACATTAACGCTTGTCTTTAATTAAATTAAAATTAAATTAATAGTTCCACAGGAAAGCAACAGCAGCGCGGTGTTTTGTTACTGAATGATTCAGTGTTTTGAACAAATCTTTTGTATGAATGACTCAATGACTCACTAATTAAGACGGTCCCTTGCCGCCACCTATTGGCGGTTTCGTTTCATGTTTAAGTATTGCATTCAGTGTTTCCGCTACATTCATTCTGCCGTGGCGGGCCACACCTAAAACCATCCCGCCACGGCTGGAGCTTCTCAGTGAGGTCCGATATTTGTGATTTGTTAAGCTCCACTAAAGGCATAAACAACATTGTAAAGCACAATAAAGTTTCCGCACTGTATTCCAAGACTTCTAAATCTAAAGTCTTTCAATAGCATAATATGAGGTAAAAATGAATATTTAAGTTGTTAAGTTAATGGAAACTTATCTCTCCTCAGTCATTCTCCATTCAGCATTCAAACAGCGCGTCGCGTTCGGTTACGACAGTTACACTACGACACTCTCTTCGAGATCAATGTTCCCATTATTATACTTTATTTGTAGATAAAGGTCTATAGTTTCCATAAAATGACTTTATCTTACTGGAGTTTATAGCGCTTTCTAAATCATATTCCTTTCTCCCGGGTGTCTGTTAGATTACAGCACTGGAGTAGAGAGCGCTATGAATTCTTCATGCGCACTGTAACTGAAATTTAAAACTGTTAAAAAAAGGCTCAATAAACTGTTGCATAGATAGAATACACTAAGCATAGATAGATATAATCTCTTCTCTTCGCTTTGTGCTTTGAGCTTTGAACTTTTCAATGCGAAGCGCTGCACGCTGTGACTTCGCGTTGCTTCAAGTGCATCATTCTGCGCACGGGATGCGCATAATTGCTTTGCTGCTCTTATTCCTTTCATGTTATAATAATACGAGGGGGCGTGGCCAATGGAAATATCACTCATGGGACACGCCCCCTCCCCCTGGGGAAAAGGGGCTGCCACCACAGTTGGAAAAAATCCTAGAGGAAACACTGGCATTTTTTTATTTGTATATTCAAACATTTATTAAAAGGTGCTCTAAGCGATGTCAAACGTTTTTTAGGCCAAAACATTTTTTGTCACATACAGCAACCATCTCCTCACTATCCACTAGCTGCCTGTCCCCTGAACACACTGTAAAAAAACACGGTCTCTGCAGACACCCCAGGCTCCACAAACGGCAACAAAAACAAACTCCGGCAACCCGCTCCACGAAACATAACAAACTGTTCCAGCCAATAACCGACAAGAAGGACTTGGGGGTGGGGTTTGGGGGGTTAGTGCGCGGATGAGGAGGAGGGAGGGTCTAGCTAGTTTTGTTTGACAATTCTTTAAACGTCAACAAGAAGTCACGCCACCCGACATCGCTTAGAGCACCTTTAAAACATCAATCTAATAACATTATATATTGCAGTTGTCTTTTTTGGCACTGTTGAGTTTGCAGGTATGAAGAGGGATCCTCTCCTACCCAGAGGTTTAGGTTCTGCGGTGATGGGAGAACATCATATGTTGACCTAATAAGGAAACTGATCCTACTCTCTTCCATTGACCAAAGGTCTTGCCAGCCCATCTTGCGTTTGTCCACACTCTCCCATCTCATCCACTCTGCCTGCTTGGCCTGGGAAATGGCCTTTATACACCTCATCCTCTCCTCCTGCTTTCGCACCTCGTTGACTACCAGCTTCCTCCTTTGAGCTGGGCCTGCCTTGTGCCATTTAGGAGGAGCTAAACTGAGCCCAAAACCCCCTCTTCCATGCTGTACCTGTCCCACGATATCCCCAATTTGAAGGTCAGCCTTTGCCTCTACTACAGATTTCTTTGCTGACCACTTTCTACCAGTTTTTAACACAGGGGCTGCCTCCCTTACACATTTGTCGCGTGACTCTACTTAGGTCATTTCCAGTCTGACCTTGGCACACTTAAACTCCTCGGTTAAAGCAGAGACTAGCAGCTGCAAAATTCCTTTACTATAAAGTCCCACTCTGCTGAGGCAGCGTGGAACTCCCAACCATTTCCTGATGTATGAACTTATTAACGCTTCCAGCTTATCCACTGTTGTCAAAGAAACCTCGTACACAGTCAGTGGCCACAGCAACCTCGGCAGTAGACCAAACTGAAAGCACTAGAGTTTTAGTTTGCCTGGTAGAGCACAGCTGTTTATGGTCTTCAACCCTTCCACTGCTTGTCATCTAACTTCTCCCACTCGAACTGTGTCCTGTAGATCCCCATCGTACCATCTCCCAAGACTCTTCACTGGCTTCTCAGAAACTGTTGGTATTGCCTCACCATTAATGAAGAATGTTTTATCTACTACCTTTCCTTTAACTATCGAGATGCTCCTTGATTTAGAGGGCTTAAATTGCATTCATGCCCATTCAATATTATCTGTTAACTTCCCCAATAACCGATTAGTGCAGACTACTGTTGTAGTCATGGTTGTCATGTCATCCATGTATGCTCTGATTGGTGATAGTCGCATCCCAGAAGCCAAGCACTCTCCTCCTACTACCCATCTTGATGCCCTATTGATTACTTCCATTGCCATGGTAAAAGCCAGTGGAGAAATGGTGCATCCTGCCATTATTCCAACCTCTAAGCATTGCCATGCAGTGCTGAATTTTGGAGTTGAGAAACTAAATTGCAAATCTCCAAAATAGGCTTTCACTAAATTTGTTATTGACATTGGTACTCTGAAAAAATCAAATGCTGCCCAAAGAAGCTCATGTGGCACTGAACCATATGCATAAGCCAAATCCAGGAATGTCACATGGAGCTCCTTCCTCTCCTTTTTAGCTGACTGAATTCGTTGCCAGATAACATTGATGTGTTCTAAGCATCCTGAGAACCCTGGAATGCCCGCTTTTTGAACTGAAGTGTCAATGAAGCCATTCTTTAATAGGTAGGTGGACAATCTCTGGGCAATAATGCTGAAGAAAATCTTACCTTCAACGTTTAATAGTGAAATAGAACGAAACTGACTGATGCTTGTAGCATCTTTTTCTTTAGGTATAAAGACTCCACCTGCTCTGCGCCATGCTCTAGGTACAACCTGTTTTTCCCATGCCACTTTTATCAATTTCCACAGAATTCGCAGAACTCCTGAAGCACTTTTATACTCTCTGTACGGAACTCCATTAGGCCCTGGAGATGATGAAGCCCTTGCCTTTCTCACAGCCTGCTCTACCTCTTTCCACTTAGGTGCACAGACCTCCATTTGGTATTCTGGTGGGTTGATGGGTGGTATGTCTGATGGAACTGACATAGGCTTATGCCTTTTTGCATCTGTATGCGTTTCCTCCAAATATCTCTCTAGCTCAACCCTAGATGCTTTTAAAGTGCCATTCTTCTCCCTGGTGAATAACTTCTTTACGAATTTGAATGGGTCTTTATAGAAATTAGCCCTTGCACGTACCTTCTTTTTGTAGCGTTTCCGTAGGCGCTCAGCTCTGCGTAATGTTGCCAGCTTATCTTTTATGGCCCTTTGTAAGAGATTGAGTCCCTCCTTCTGATTTTGTTCTGCTCTTTTCTAGTGCTGCCACTAACGACTAATTTTCTAACGACTAATCTTTCGACTAATTTTTCGATTAGTCGACTAATCTAAACGACTAATTAAAAAAAAATCAAGTGTTTATTTCGTTGTGTCCATTTTATTTTGAACTCAACTGAAGGGCCAAAACATAAAATGTCACCTGTTCAAAAACATTATGTATTAATCTAAGCATTAAGTATCTGCATTTCCATTAGGCTATACCATATTAGTCAGAGTCCTAATCTAATCCTCTAATAACAAACATGTATGTATTACTTAAATTAGCTCTTTTTGTTCTGCCTTAAAAAATGTACAGTAAGCTAATAATGATTAATTTATGTACATTTCTGAAAAGCATAACTGATAACATCACTCTGAATAGTAAAGTAGATGCAATGCATTTTCTGTGAAAAGCGCTATACGAATAAATTGGAATTGAATTGAAAGAGTCTGGACTAGCCCACTATGAGTCGCGCTGAAAGCAGCCAGGCACGCAGTTATGTAGCTCGCGTTTACACTTGCGTGCATGGCGGGCCCGTGCCGCGGTTCGCGTGAATGTGAAAGCAACACGGACTCGGGAGCGCTTGTTCAGGAAGTTAAGTAACCTGCCCATGCGTTTTAGCTGATTATGATGCATTTAGTTAAATAAAACACATGTAAGGGATGATAGTGTTGATGATTTACCTTGGATACCCGAGAGTTGAGTCTGCAGTGTATTCGCGCATTGCGCGTGCAATCAGGGCAACACATTTGGAAATCCACTGTCTCAAAAGAGTCCGTTTGAAAAACACAATATATTGACCCGCGTTCTGTTTTCTATCATGCGCCGTGCACGTTTGCGATGGCATAAGATGCACGCAAACTCAACAGGGTTCGAAAGAATTGAGTGTGAAACCAGACCAACGCTGCGGAGGGCGCCGGGAACAATCGCGCTCACGCTCGCGCTCGGACTCGGACCGCAGCAAACGAGCCCACTGTGAAAGCTCCGTCACCTGCCTCCGCAATTTTTCATATCAAAGCAGTGAAGGTGGGCAGGAACGTGAAGGAAAATGATAGCAGATAAACCAGCAGGGCGCGCACGGCACACAGACTGGTGTGTGGGGGTGAATTACAGTGAGCTGTTTGTGACGGGAGACCAAAAATAAATAGCGGTCAATAGTAAAACGACACGTCGACTAAAAAAATTGCCGTCGACTAATTTGCATGGTCGATTACATCGACTAAGTCGACTAATCGCGGCGGCACTACTCTTTTCCATTGCTTCCTCAGCTGTCTCCTTTCTCTAACTAACCCTTCAATTTTCTGCTGCCGTCTAGACATTCCAGGAGTAGTTTGTACTTTTTCCTTCCTTTTTTCCACACCAAACCTCTCACTTCCATATGCGTAAATGATGTCCCCAAATTTATCCAGCTTCTTTTAAACTTTACCAGTTAATCTTTCCGATGCAAAGCATAGATCTGTGTTTACCGTGTCCCATGCAGTTTTCTCACAAGCTCTTGGCCATCTAACTCCAGGCCTATGCCCATTGAGGTTCTTTTCTCTCTTATGCTGGTTAGTCTGACCGGGTTCACAAGTATGAATATGTTCATCACTACCTGTGCAAGCCCTCCTCTCCTCTATGACAGGTGTGCTGATATCCTGCGAGCTGTGGCTTGCTTCCTGACGCTGGATTTCATTCGACTGACTTGACTGACTTCGTAAGAAGTACTGATCAATGCGAGGCCTTTGTCCCTTCTCCCTCAAGCATTTCATTTTCCCTTGAAGAACCTTCAAACCCCTGACCGTTGTCGCCTTGCTCCAGCCACAGACACAAACTTGGAGTTCAATGACTTTACTAACTGCAGATCTTGAACTAGTCTTACTCTCCATACTCATATCCGTTTCCATTCCTAAGTCGTTAACCATGTTGTCCAACACTGAGTCATCTTCCGCCCCCGCTATACCCCGCCCCCGGGGTATTTTTCTCTTTAATTTCTCAGAAGCCTTGGGCGGGTATCTCCAGCATCCTGTAAACACGGAGCTGGATACTGCCGACAAGGGTAGCTAACCCTTACCAGCCCCATTGGGGTCTCTTTCCTCCTGTCAGCTGTCTCTCCAGGCTGTCACAAGGTCTTTCCCTTGTTGCCAGCAGCACTATTCACCGCAGTCACTGGACGTATCCAGATCTTCATGATTTCCATTACACGAGAGTAGATGTTAAAACTTCATGCTGATTTGTACTCTGCTTTCGCCAAGATAAGCAACACTAAGACGTAGCTTTACAGTAAACTATGCTTCTCCATCCATTTACGCTTCTTTCTGGTGGTGTAACTCCCCTTTTGTCCGGCGTTAACGGCTGCAGTGTACTTGGCGCGTCAGCACACACGACGGCTGCAACTACAGTGTGGTCTCCCTAGTATATATTTAAAAAAAAAAATATATATTGTTCTTATACTACTAGTGACTACAAATGAATAGTCGAGGACACAATTTTTCCTTGGATGGCAACACCGTCACCCAGGAGAGATCAAGCTTGCATCCTACTCACTTTGATACGCTTGCCTTAACTCTAACCAGTGAAATGTTAGCAGCAAAAGAAAGTTGTTCAGGGACAATGACAGTGATTGTTGACTTTTGTGTTGACCAGTGATGGGACCCATCATGGCTTGTTGATGATAACTTTATTTCAAACCTGTTGGTTGCATGATTTTATAAGTAGGCTAATGTTATATTGTTTAGCCTGCTGTACTCCACTATTATTTCAACTTATTTTTTAAATACGTATGCATATTTTACAATAAATTATATATTGTTTTTTTATATACAGTATAGGTTAAAGCATCTTTAAATCAGTAGTTTTATAATTATCCATCGTTTTTAATATGATGATGTCATTCAACAATCCTTCATGGGATTGTAGTTCTTTGGGGTGTAACGATTCATCGACTACATCGATGAATCGATTTATATTCCTATGATCCACCTACATCGATCTGTGCTCAGCAAGTTGGCCTTCCGGTCGACATATATCGATCTAACATGGTTTTAAAAGGTAATCAATCGATTTTTATCGATACTAGGAAATAACGCATTGGATTTAAGCAGGTCAGACTTTATATGGATGTTTTTTCTTAGCACGTTTAATGATAAAGGCGTTAAACGTTACTCGATTCAGTCATTCATTCGTGATCGACGGGTTGGTGATTCCTGTAACATACTGTTTTACGGTCAATGACAAGAGTACTAATCAGCTGTCTCACGAACGTAACCAGCACATTTATCCCCACATAGCAAAGCCATAACACAGCGAGGGAGAAGAACTAAGTTACATGAAACAATCCAACTACTTATTTTACACCGCCGACAAGGGAAAAGTCAGTACTCACAGTGTCTATGGCTAGCTTCTAGCTTTCTGCTGCTTCCCTTTCAAGGTAGTGACAAAACGCGCTCTGTAGCTCTGTTTGTTTGCTGTGGGCTACGGTAGAAACATGACGTCACAATATGTCGACCTTCATAGAAGGGGGTGCTCGCGGTTATGTAGATATAAATGTCTCATTCTAAGGTAATAAAAACATTACGGTTTATTAAGTAAGTTCTTTATACACCACTGAAAACATAGTTATGAATGTCATATTGCATTTCTGTTAATAGATACTCAAAATTTTTACAGATTGCACCTTTAAAGCCGTCAAGAACACTAGTGTACCTAGTCTTTTTGTTTGATTTTTAAATACTTTTTTGCTTCAAATCAAAGTTTGTCTTTGAAATTCACTTTGTAGCTGGTTGGTTTGGTTCATGGCTTATGTTTTAAAGACTTTTTGATATCCTTCAGAAAAAAATTAAGAGGAAAATTTTGGAACCAGGCATGTTTTTTTTGTCGTTGCTTTGCTTTTTGTATTAATCGTACAGTGCATTGTGTATTTTGTTGATGATTTTATTAAGAAATAATGCACAGAGGTTTGTCTCAGAATTCTGGCTTGTTTTTATTTTTGGGGTTACATCCCAAGAGAGGACCACAATGTCCAACTAATTTTCACCTGCAGACATGGCTGTCTGTAACAATTTGAATGTTTCCACACTTGCTGATGAAACCCTCTGTGCTTTGGGCTTTTTCTGTGTTGTTAGATGTCAATCACATAAGCTGATCAGTATTCAGAATGATAACTCCTCCTCCACTGGGTCTGATTTCTAGCTCCTGAGTCAATTACTTTTCATTTGTCAGCCCTGAATTGCTAAAGCTGTGTTCAGCTGCGGTTCCTCAGCTCACGTGGTTTGTATGACTTCACAGAGAAACACAACACTCAGAGCAGCATATTGTGTACAGATAAAGACTGGCACGCATTAGTCCATGCTAATCCATTAATTGTCTTGACTTGTCGAGATAAGGGTCACTCCTATTGCACTGATCTGAATTTAATATGATTCTTTTTTTCTTCTTGAACATTTACAACACAGACATACCATCTTCGTAAGGCATACTTACTAATATATGCAAAAAAAAAGAGCAACATTTAAAATTGGGGCTACTTTAAAATTAAAGCATTAAAATAGGAGATATTTATCATAGAGGAGCACGTTTTTCTAACTACTTTGTTTTTTTAAGTATTTGAAACTGAATTATCACAAAATCATGAATTAATAAAGGTTTACATTTTTCATTTACATGTGTAAATGGGTCATTTACAAATAAAGCTTTAATAAGGTGTTTTTTTAAATATATATTTGAGTCTCAAACAATGTGTTTAAACAAGTTTCAGTTGTTAAATAACATTTCAAAATGTTTAAATTAATTTTTTTACTCTTTTTCTGTCAGGCGGTACAACCAAATATTGTATACTGAAGTTGTACCACCTGATTTGGAAAGTGTACCAACCTATTAGCATAAAGACTTCAAATTTGCTTTGTTTTTACCAGTATTTGAGAGAGATCTACAAACCTTTTCACTCTGCCACAAGGATCAGTTGTGGTCATCTGGATGATTGATTAATAACATGTTTACTGTTATTACCTTTTCAATTAATAATAAAATAGCCATGTTTGCAATTGAGTCACCTTGACATTTGAGAATATACAAATTGCTGGACAAAAGTTTTTCAATTATTTCATTAGCTTTAAAACTACTGATATTTATAAAATTTGTTTATATTAAAGTTTTCAAACCTAAAAGGCCCTAGTATTTTATTATTATTTTTTTTTTATTAAGTCACAATTTTAAAAAGTTTTCATATGTCTGTTCAATTGTTCAGACAGTTGGACCACCTGACATTTTGTAGGTTTAAGATAACAAAACATAAAATAATGTATTATTTAAATGTACTAAAAATAAAGTGATATATGTTATGAATTACAGGGACAGCAGATGTAAATTAGCTATTAGCTAATTTAATTTAACTCTGGTGCAATTACTTTTAATTGTGCATTGTCCCTGTAAAAATAAACAATAAAATGAAATGAAAATTGATCAAAATATTTTAAAAGGAAATAATGCACTTGGACACAAAAATATGCTTGTCATGTCATTGACCTGAATATATTTACCCATAAAAATGAATCGGAAAACTGGGGATTCAAAGAATTTGATGTGGAGTATCTATTGGCATTTTACCCATAACACCATTTTTTAAATAAGCAATGAGATAGGGTAGATGTCATATTTAATTTGACATGGATGAAAATGAGGCATGCAGTCTTCTTAAAGTGGTGGTATAATGCCACTTTTTACAATATGTAAAATAAGTCTCTGTTGTCCCCAGAGTGTATACAGTATGTGAAGTTTTAGCTCAAAATACCCCACAGATAATTTTTTACAGCATGTTAAAGTTGTCCCTTTTTGAGGATCAGTAAAAATGCGTTGTTTCGTGTGTGTCCCTTTAAATGCAAATGAGCTGCTGCTCCTGGCACAGAGGGCGGAGCTTCAACAGCTCTTGTTTGTGTGTTAGCTGCTCCGATTACCTTATGCAGACAAGCACTAAATTAAATGTCAGGAACTGTTCTGCTTTTTATGTTTAAACTGGAGTTGGACAATGATGGAGATACTCAAGAAGAAGTGACAACAAGTAGAATGCAACAGGATGTTTCTGGAGTTAACTATCTTCAAGTCATTGATTAGCATATTCTGTCATGATCTATAAATTGCTTGTGTGGAAACTGTAGTAAGATTCCTACAGAGTGACATGCTATTGCATTTGTGTTACGTACTGTATTGCATGTGAAAAGAAGGATGCTACAGTTTGAGCAGACTCACAAATGTGCTTGACTACAACAGCTCTTCCTCTTCTCAACATGGACTGCATGTTCCCGGGGGCGGGGTTTATGTCAATTTTAAGGTTGGTGATGTCCCTAACTCGAGAGGAATGTTGTGTATTCAACACCAGCCGTTTGTTGTAGTCCTTAAAGGATTTCTTTAAAAGCAAATATCTCCCCTTTGCTTTGAACTTTGAACGTTGTAACTTTACAGATGTTGTTTATGCTCAAACAGCAACATTACACACTAAATAAATTAGAAAAGTAAAATCATAATCAACCACCCCTTTAGGGTCCTAGGTCATATGCTATTTTTCTATTTAATTACTTTTTTTTTTTTGTTACCCATTGAACTTATTCACAACTAATGCTTTTGTCAATTGGAAGTTTATTTTGATTGTTTATTTACACCACTGTACACCATCCATCCCTTTGAACAGACTGTAAATCAATCCCTCATGGCCTTGTTGTATTTCACATCAAATTTAATATGCCGTCTACCCCAACTAAGGTCTGTGTCCGCAGATACATTGTCAGTTACAGACTTAAACCCCCTCAACAAGTTCCCTTCATCAATTACAGTCGTATTCCACTCACTTCTCTGCAGCCTATGATCCACAGTATTAGCCCGTGCCTCTATGCTAATAGTCATATTTTTAAATGGCAGCTATTTGTTACCCTGGAAAGCATTGACTGATGATGTTTACAAATTCAGCAGGTAAGGTCTGAAATTATCTTCTATAAATCATGCAATGCAGCACTTCTGTTGCTTGAGATCATTCGATTAAACGCGTCTGCCAACTTCGAGAGCGATTGTCCCTGCCACAGGGAGAGACGCACACAGGCTAGTAGGCTCTCTGTATTCTGAGAGGCCTTATAATTAATTTGGACAGCTTCCAGCAATCTGCTAGTGTCCCAGGCTGGTTCATTTCTTACCCAGGAAACTGACGGATGAGACGTGGCCAGATTGTCACTGCTTGGTGCGAACCGGGAGCTCTGAGAGATGAGCGTTTGCTAACCCCCATGCTTCGCTTTGACACTCGGCCAAATTTTTACAAAACTCTGTTCGCTTGGAAATGTATGCAAATGGCAGGCAATGGAGCTCTCCTTGAGATAGTCCTTGTGGAACGTGGGTAAAAGCTGTAAATGATGTTCATCCTCCAGCCTCAGTCTTTTTGCTGCTTGAACTATTTAACTGAGTGAGATGTTTTAGGGTCGAGTTGAATTTCTTTCTTGAATCAAGTGATCTGTGCTCTCTATTTTGTAATGTATTGTGATTCTTGCACAGTTCAGATATGATTCATAATTAAAGAATGTGGGTGTCCCCTACATGACATTTTATTTCTTTTGTCATTTTGATTTTCCACAATATTTATTAAATCTACAGCATGTGGATTGAACATGTGTTAACATTCATAGAACGGCTCTTAGATTTGTGTTAAAGGAATAGTTAAAGGGTTAGTTCACCCAAAAATGAAAATTAAGTCATTAATTTCTCACCCCCATGCTGTACCAACCCCGTAAGACCTTCGTTCGTCTTCGGAACACAAATGAAGATATTTATGATTAAATCTGAGAGGTGCATGACTGCTACATGGGCTCCCTAAGGGAATGAAACTTGACGGCCCAGAAAGTCATTAAAGAAAATGTTTAAATATTCCATGTCGCAACAGTGGCTCAACTATAAGTTTATCAAGCGACGAGAATACTTTTTGTGCGAAAAAACAAACAAAAATAACGACTTTATTCGACTATTCCTTTTCTTCCTTGTAGGCCTGAAACGAGACTTCAAGAGATTTCCACGACGCGCACGCGCGAGAATTGCGATCTCCTTCAACTACTTCAGTTAAGTTCTCGCGCGTGCGCGTCGTGGAAATCTCTTAAAGTCTCGTGATATTTTTATATTTTATGCTCACCAAGGCTGCATTTATTTGATCAAGAATACAGTAAACAGTAATACTGCAAAATATTACAAATTAAAATGTAATGAAGTGATATGCAATGTTTTATCTGAACAAATGATACGATTAGAGAATTTGTTAGCTAGCTGTTTACAAGGCACATTTTAATATGAAATCACTTGGCTAACAATAGTCAAAGCAGTAAAGCAACACTAAAGAACTTTTCCTCTGCGGTCCCCCTACAGGTCGAAAGCGGCATTGTCCGTTACCGCTGTCGTAAATAATTTAGCCTTCCGCAGCCTACTGTCGCACGCACACTCGCTGTTTATCCAGCACCGGCTTTAGAGTGAACGATGTCCAATTGTAACGCTTAGTCAAATTTGTAGTTTTCTTATGTCTCATTCGAACTACAGAAACGTGACCCGATCTGGCAAACTTACATAGCGCGGTTATAGCAGATATAGGACCACAAAGCAAAGGCAAAAGTGCCTTTCACCGTTATGACTTGATGAACCGCTGAAACGATTTTGGAAACATTATTTTAAGGTGAAAAATCTTCTTTAATGTTGCTTTAACGTCAACTCACCATTCAAAAGAAAACCAAGTTTTTCATTGGTTTGAAAAGCCAGTGTAATAAATACTTAGACCAGGCATGGGGAAATGTATCGGAGTAAAAAGTAAACTTTGTCTTTAATATTGTAGTGGAGTAAGAGTGAAAGTAGATGCAAATAAAACATTCTTAAGTAAAGTACAGATCCCCGAAAAAATACTTAAGTAAAGTAACAACGTATTTTTACTTCGTTACTTACCACCGCTGATCATTCTGTACTGTTTTGCTGCCCAAGAAAGATTATCAATGTTGAAAACAGTTTATTATTAATATTATAAATATTAATTTATTTTTCAAAAAAGTTGTAGTGACCCCAAACTTTTGAATAGTAGTGTGTATTTTTAATCAATTAAGAGTAATTATTTTCCATGCAATCACAGTGATATTGTGAATGAATCATTATTTTGAATGAGATCCTTTTCATAGATTTGTTTTATTCAGTTCACAAATGCATTCTGAATGATTCCTTCTTGAATCTTTCTGATCTGTCAATGATCTGGTCGCAGCAGTTAACAGCTTATTGGATGGTAAAGTTTTTATTAGTGAATAATGATTTAAACTTAGATTCTGTTCTTCACACAGGCCTAATTGCAACTAGTCATATGGCCCACTTTAGGGTGCCTCTTGTTTGAAGTGCCCCCTCAGTCCTCATGGGGAATAATTGTATAGGGAAAAGAGCAACCAATACTTCAAAATTTGTCTTTTTGTGTTACACAGAAGAAAAAGCCATTCGGCTTTGGGACGACACAGGGGGAATAAATGACAGGATTTTCATTTTTTGGCTGAACTATTCCTTTATGCACTCCCAAAATATCTTCTAGCAGCCACGTCCGTGTTTAGCAGCGAAGCGGTTTAAAAGTACCAAAGGAGCTTTTGCTCCAGATTTTTTTTTGCATTTACTGAAAGTGTCACACTGTTGACTGCTCAGCTTGTTTGGATTATTATACAAGGCAAACTAGTGAACCTCCACATGCGCCCCATACCATGTGCATGTTGCCTGGCAACACACTGCAGGATTCCTCAGAAGGTAAAATGATGCACATTAGACATGCAGAACCAACAGTAGCAAGATAATGAAAATAGGCCTTCTGTACTTGATTTCCCCTCATCCCCCTCTTCCTCAGCAGGTGAACTGCTGAGTGTGCTGGAAAACTGCTTTTAGATGGAGATTCGCCAAACGAATTGCCACACCTTCAAGGCAGCACAATTTGATTTTTAGATTGAACCAGCAAGGGTGCCCATAATTAGCAGGGTGATTAAGAACCATAATTAACATTGGGTAATTACCTTGATCAGATGTTCTCCTTTGTTAATAAAGTTATCTAAGCCCCTAAGAACAGAACCAGAGTAATCTTAATTTAAGGTATTAATTTGGCTAAATTTTTTAATGAAGGCAGCAAAAAATGTGGCATGTGCCCTCATTAAAAAATAAATAAATATTACTTTGAATAAGTAATAAAACATTTTACAGTATATAAGTGTACATTACAGTAAAATACTGTTTAAATTACAAATATTATACAGTATAGGGAAGATGGTCTAAGATGACGAAAGATGTTTTGAATAATAGTGATCTGTGAATTTATTTGATGTTGGATATTAACAATTATGTCATGTCTGTTTGCTAATGGGGGATTCATGGACATTGATTTCTTTAGATTTGTAGGGTAACAAATATTGTTTTTATTTTGAAGTGAAAAGTTTAAGACCGTTGTGTATAAGAACCCCTTTAAGATAAAGGGTATAAGGTTCCCAGTGGCATGCTGTTACTTATGTTTTTACTGTTTAATTTATTGATTCTATTAAAGATTAGTCCTATCCTAATCCACAAGTGAAACCGTATATTCCATGGTTGTGATTTGTGTATTTTTTTTAAACCACCGTGTCACGCATTTCTTAATTTTTATGTGGTATTACTGTGTAATCATTGCATTTATGATCATAATTTTTTTAACGGCGGCCTGCTATTGTGGCCTAATATATCTCAGATAATGCAATCTAGTTAAAGGTCTGGTTACACAAGACTGAGTTTTGCTAATTAGTCCCTGCTGGTAGATTTTGTAAATATCATTACATGGACATAAAGCAACTTTTTCCATTGACAACCATTCGAAATACTGTAGCTGGCTATCCTGAGAATTATGTATATATGTATTTTTTTTACAAGCAACATAAAAAGCTAAATTTCATTATTACAGTAGATGGTTTAGAAGTAAGGAATTGTAGTTTTATTTGTAGTGATTTAAAATCTAAAGTGATAAATCATGATCAGTAATGTGGCTAACTTTTCTTTCTTTTCTTTTTTTTTTTTTTTGTTAAAAGAAAACTTTTTTTTTTCCAGCTACCAAACCAAACAACAAGAAACAGATTAAATGAGCAGAAAAACTCTTGCCCCCTGCAACAATCTGACAAATCACTTTTGGCTGCATGGTACAGGACGAGCAGAGAATCCATTACTGTGTGTGGCCCCAGTCCTCTGTTGCACTCCAGCAAACACACAAACACTAGTTCAAAGAGAGAGGGGAAAAAATGCTGCCCCTAGCCATACCAGCAGCTGCATGACACATGCAATTAAAATGCAATTAAAATGAAAAAATGTGCAGTGTTGAAAAGAAATCAGCAGCCTTACCCTTCCTCATCTAAATCTCCCAAAGGTTTCAAAAAAAGTTTTCAAATGGCATTTCGAATTGGCAAACTTTCAGACACTTAAGTCTGTGCTCTCCATGCAGTATTATACCAAGCATTACTAGAGAGGCAAGCGTGAATCGGTGGATTTCATGCATTCTAGAGCTCTGCAGTATTGAACCACGTTGATTTAATGGCTTAAAAAGGCATCTCGAAAGGCTTCCAAATGAACTTTACAGTCTATGAGTAGCATCCAAGCACTTTGGGACTTTATTTAGCTTTTTCATTCATATCGTCTGCTTTATGAATAGCTTTGGATATAAGCGGCTGCTAACTAAATGAATAAATGTTTCAGTGTAGCTGCAATAACTACGTGCCACTTGCCCTGAATGTGTTTGCGCAGCAGATCTCATCTAAATTAAAAGCAGCCTTGGGTACTATTTTACATGATTGAAGTCCGTGCTAATTAATGAACGCTAGCATCCAACGACCCAAGAGCCTGTATTCCACGCACTCGCGTCCCAGTGGGCTTTACTACCTCTGTTTCTCAGGGCTGTTATTCTCAGAGGACTGAGTGATACAGTCTTCAGCCTCACCTGCGGATGGAGGGATGGAAAGAGCGAATGAGCCGGGGACCAGGAGATTTGAGCATCCTATAGATTTGGTCACAGAGGTGTGATGATGGAGGGGGCTGTCAGGATGCTTTCACACGGGGTAAATCACACCTCGATGGAGAGGAGAGAGTGCCATCATGCATTAGGTTTGGAATTAACATTTCTCTGCTCTGGACCAGCAGAGTGATTTGGGACTATCCAGAACATGGATGCCCATAAGACACTGAAATTACACCCGAGTTAAGAATGGTATTTTTAGCAACGTGATGGGAAATTTGTGGATGGGGTGGGAGTCAAGGTTGGTCCCCAAATGTTTGTTATTTATTCCCCAACAATCAAATGGTTTAGGTTTAAGGAAGCAGCACTTTTCTTACTATCCTCTCATTATGGTAGTGGAGGTTAGTTTTTTTTTTTTTGTATACAGAGGGAAAGATTTGGTTTTAAGGGATTGAATTGGATTAAAATATCAATACATTCAAAGCCAGACCGCCTACGGTGATATTTATTTATTTATGACTAAGGGAGAGCATTGGAGGAATTTTAGATGACAAATAATGCTTGTGCCACTAGATGGCAGAATATCAACTTGCATTAAAGGAAGTGTGTCGAATTTGGGTGCATGTAGATGAAAGGAGCTGTTCAAAGATCACACACACTTCTGTTTAATTTATTTCATTTCTGCTTTTTTTTCTGCAATTAGACCTTCACATTATTGACATCATCCTCTGTTATATAAGTCAAAATCAGGACTCAGGAGTGTTCTGTTATTTATTAAGTATAGAAGTTTAACAATCCAAAAGGAGCAAATTAATCTTCTGGGTTCAGTACAAGTTAAGCTCAGTCAACAGCATTTGTAGTATAATGTTGAGTATAAACATACTCAACATTATTGAGAGGAGAGGAGGGGGAAGGCAGGAGAGGAGAGGAGATGGGAGGGAGGAGAGGGGAGGGGGTGTTTGTCTTGAAACAAACAAATAAATAAAGGAATGGGACACATTTTTAAAGAAAAACGGAACCTGGAATATTCCTTTAAAGGGATACTCCACCCAAAAATGAAAATTCTGTCATCATTTACTCATCCTCAAGTTGTTGCAAACATGCATGAGTTTCTTTCTTCTGCTGAACACAAAGGAAGATATTTTAAAGAACGCTTGGAACTTTGGCACCATTGACTTCCATAGTATTTTTTTTCTACTATGGAAGTCAACAACTGTTTGGTTCCAATCGTTCTTCAAAATATCTTCCTTTGTGTTCAGCAGAAGAAAGAAACTCATACAGGTTTGCAACAACTTGAGGATGAGTAAATGATGACAGAATTTTCATTTTTGGGTGGAGTATCCCTTTAAGTAAACATCAAGTTTCTTGCCATCAAAAGTAGCTGTGTGGAAACAAGATGGTGTCCTCTGGATGTCCTGATGCTTTAGTGCATGTATCAGTTAAAATGTTACAAGAGAACATTACGCAGCACCCAAGGGTAGTACGTTCAGTGCCCCTTTGTCAGACCACATTCACCCACCCGACTCGGACAGCCTCGAAATGCTACTCTGCCGCAAAATACCTCCATTTATTTGATGCTGTCCAACACCGGAAGCAAACAACGTTTTCCTTGTCAACAATTCAGAGCACCTAGTCAGCCTGTCACGCTCCAGAGTGCATCCTTTGGCTATGGCAATACTGACAGCCTCTCACTCTGTCTGAAAAAACTCGAGCTCTTTATAAAAGTGCACACAAGAGTGCTCAAACATAGACAGGAGTGCGATGGATGGGTCCCCCCCCCCCCCCCCCCAACCCCCCCCCCCCCCCCTTATCCGTGCGAAAAGAAAAAACGGCCAAAGAAATTATGCGGTTTTCATTATTCAACTTGTGATGTTAGTTATTGGTGTTTTTCTAACTAGCTCCAAGGTGTTGTATTATTTGTCTCCCCTTTTCCACATTTTTTACTACTTCTGTGACTGTTTTAACCCTGGGAGATGAAATATAGGATGCCAGTGGAGCAACAGTTGTGTTTGCTGCAGTCTCCCTGTGGCTGGGGACATTATCTCATGTTCTGCTATATTTTCTGTGCTGTGGACAGTGGCGGATTGTTTTCTTTAGGGCTGGTTTCTGAAATCCTGCACGTATATAAATACATTTATATGTGCTAATAAATCTTAATTTTTATTTCTATTTTTTTGGCTACGTTCAGCACCAAGTTAAAAACATATCAGACAGGATTATGTGTTCTTGAATGCATGTTTTCTAGAGATGCACCGATTACAATTTTCGAGGCCGATCCCGATTCCGATTTTTCCTTGAGTTTGACCTGCCGATACCGATTTTAGCCGATTCCGATTTTATTTTTTCAAACCACTTTACAGCACACACAAATATTTACTTTCTATCTTCTCTTTAATAGAACATTTTGCATAGAACATTTTTTTAACAGATAATCGCTATAAAATAGAACTATATAAATGACTCCTAGTGTGGCAAATTCACACACATCTAAAGTGCAGTGTTATGGAAGAACCATTTCCTTTTCACATCCAATATCCAATAAAAAAAAATTGATATATTTGGCAAACTAAACTTCTGTATGAAAACAGGTAATGGCAATAAAATAATATATAAATAACAAATAAAAATTCAATAAATAGCCTTGCAGTATAAAGATATTTATCTCTCTCTCTCACACACACACACACACAGGCCTATTGCAATCACTTGTTGTATATCAATGGCAAGTTATATTTCTCAAGCAGTTCTTCTCTCATCTGACACATGTCCAGCCAAGCTAAACAGGACAAGTGGAGCATGTGCAGGGAAACAATTAAATAATAATAAAAACAAGTTTAAATGGGTAAATTTTCTATAAATATTTTTGAGTCTTCATTTTCTTTCTGAGATAACCTAGCCTACTTCAGTTCTTGTTAAAACACACCAGACATGCAAATTCTTTGCATTTTGGTCACTTTTTGGATGAAATCATATTTATTTTGTCCATCAAAAGTGTGCTTTCACTTAAATTGAGCGCAGCAAATATAGATTCGGTGCCGAAACCCGCGCTTCACTGTTGCTCACGCGACGCGACACTCACACGCTGCTCCGGCTCGCGGTGTGAATGCACTCATTGATTAACATGCACGCCGAACAAAAAAAAAAACGCGCTGCACCTTGTGGTGTGAAACGGCCGTAATTCACGAGGTTTCCTACATGTGCGCGTTCCTTGTGTACGTGTGATGCTGATGTTGCGCAATGTTAATCATGCGGCGCCCGAGTGCATTTGACCGGCATAAAATCGGATTATGTCAGACTGACCGGCCGGTCGCCGATCACGTGAAAACCGGCCGATTCCGGTCACCAGCCGATCAATCGGTGCATCTCTAATGTTTTTCAGTTTAGTTGCATACGAGCCTGTTCCTGTGTGGTGTGCGTGTTGGAGCAGAAACAGGATTATTGATGTATATGTAGATGAGCTACCTAAGTAATCTAGCACTGAGGATTCTGGGAAGCAGAGCAGCAGGTGTCCTCTTGTGCGAGCACAGTTAACTCTCCTCCGTTGTTTGTAATGTGGGCATAATAGAACATCACCTTACAGTCATACACATCATTTCTCAGTGAACACAGATAAAATTAAGCTTTAGTTCATAAAAATATAGTCACATATCTAAGCACATGTTTCACCTAACGATTTATGGATCAGGTTTTATGGATACTGGTTGCTAGTTTTGATGGCTTTTGTAAATTTGATATATGTCATTATCTTAATTTTAGGTAATTTATATAGTTTTAAAAAGCACAAAAACACAATACAAGCCTATGGTTCCAGTGCAGATGTAGGGTAAGCAACGGTTCAACCATTGTAAAGTGAGACATTTAAGATTATTTACAAGTCATCACTTTTACCAATAATTGTAATAGAATTAAAAAAATGTTTTTGCTACAAATATTTTTCTATTAATCTGTTAGTCTACCTTTACATTGCTTTAATGCGTTACTATTTTAAAATGTCATATTTCTGTCCTGTGCAGAGTGAATCCAGCATTTATATGTCACTTCCAAAACTTTGCAGCATGCAATTGGTCATCGGTCCACTTAGCAGCATGGAAAACAATAGTTTTATTCAATGGTTTATATAGGCTGTAGCCTCAATGCACAGCCAAGAGCGCTCCCTTTACAATCACTAAAAACGCTGTTGCTTTGTCAGTGCATCGCGATCTCACAAAGTTCCGTTATAATAAATGAAGCTGAATGAATCTCTTACTTGCGTTGTGTCTACACTTTGTTAATGAGAGGTTTTGCAAGCCTGCATAACTCAGCACTGAATAAAAACTCTGGCTTTTTGAATGGTGAGTGGATTCTGACTAACTTAAACACATCTGATTGGCCATTGCGTTCAAGGGATCAACAACTATGTCTGTGATTGGCTACATTGCTCACCGCTGCAAAAACATGTTGTAAATAGATTCATTTGACGTTCTCAAGAGCGCAAACCCAAATCTGTTTCGCCAATATATTGCGTTTGAGGGTGCTAAGCACCCTATAGCACCCCCACAGAAACGGGCCTGACACAATACTGCAAAACTCTTGGCCAATGTGCACTGACCTTAGTTTTCCAAAATCCGTCCTTTTTTGTGCTTCTGACAGTTTGAAATCTATGGAAGCTCGTCTCCACCACAAAATAATTTTTTTTTAAAGATAATTTCGATGATTTATCTTACAATCCTGACTTTTTTTCTCACAATTGCCAGTTTACATCTCACAATTCTGACTTTTTATCTCAGAATTGCGTGATATAAAGTCGCAATTGCATGTTATAAAGTCCATTTCTGAGGGAAAAAAAGACTGACTTTTTTCCTCAGAATTGTGAGTTTATATCTTGCAATTCTGACTTTATTTCTTGCAATTGCGACATATCACGCTATTCTAACTTTATAACTCATAATTGCGAGTTTATATAACGCAATTGTGAAATAATAAGTCGCAATTATCTTTTAAAATGTTTTGTTCTGTAGCGGAAACAAGCTTCCATAGAAATCATTGCTGATTTAGTCTGTGATTTACAGGAAACAGAGATATCAGTTCAGTTCTCCAGCACTTGCAACTCTACAATCACTTATTCTCCTGAATGACATAACTATGACATCCTATCAGCCCAGGGGTGCGTTTCCCGTACAACGACGTAAGTCGCTGCTTAACTACCATTAGTACGATGCATCGTTGAAGAAATCAACTAGCTAGTCACGACTGTTTCCCGGAACCATATGTCACAAAGTAGTGTTCAGCCGTGTTCAACCACATTGGTTTATGACGTCACCCACGTGGTGGAGTAATAACTTATTTTAATTAAACTGTTTGAGATCGAATTAATGCTAGATGTATTGATATAAATTACAGACATGGCATCTGAGGAATATTTAAAATTTTTCTCAGTTATTTCGCTTTATTTCCAGATTTAATCAGGCTCGTTCTTACATAGTAGAGCACGTTCGCACATTAGCAGTCTTCAAAAACGGTGCTTGACATATCTTGACAAACTCAAAGATGTCAAACATTTGTATGTATTCTAAATAAAAGACACAGGTTGTACGGAATGTCAGCTTGCTTATTTTGCTCAAGATACGGATTTATTAAGTCCACATGTCATGCAATTTAGAAATTATGCTTCTAACCACAGCTTGAGAGCTGTTGTTCCAAACACACAACTTTGCGATGGTGTTTGTGAATGTTCGTTGGAACGATGGATTCGGGAAACACAGACTCGTTGAACTGTGCTGATAACGACGGAACTTGCGATCATAGTTGGCTAACGATGCTTTCGGAAAACGCACCCCAGATAAAGAGGAGACTCTTGCCTTGTCCAGATTTAGGGAACTTTTCTAAGGTATGATTTTGTGATTATGTGTTTGTGTGTAGCTGCTTAACCATATTTTGGGGCCAAATTTGTACCCAGAGCTTTATTTGACAACCCCATTTTGGAGACATTATTAAAAGGGCCATGAAATGAATTGTTTTATTATTTTAATATGTTCCTTGAGGTTCACTTATAATGGTAATACTTTTTTTTCTCACAAAAAAACAGCAATATATTCACAAAATGTTTTATTTTAAACTCTCATTCTGACCCCGAAGTGTCTAAAAGGATCCTTTTTAAGGGGGTGAGACTTTTAATGGTTTTCAATGAATGGCCACTTTAATGATTGGCTGACGTCATAGGAAAAAGTATCCACAAACATTCTTTTGCTCTTACTTTTTTCCTGTTTTTAAGTATTTAAGAAACTGAACGGGTATTTGTATACTGTTATATTTTTGAAGCAATGCAATGTGTAAACCGGTCTCAGCTATTAAAGGTATAGTTCACCCAAAAATGAAAATTCTGTCATTAATTACTCACCGCTATGTCATAAGAGACACGATCGCTTTATATGATGAACATATTGAATTTAGGGTTTTATTCACATATAAACATTCATCAACTCACACATCAGTTATGATAAACAGAAGCGCAAGCATGTTCACTTGACGTGCGAGAACCAAAGAGGTTCATTGTCAAGTTATGCAGCACATTTGAGCTTCAGCAAGAAGTTTGTTCTCGCAGATCAAGTAGGTTTGATTGAGATTCTGTTTATGTTAGCTGATCAATGTTTAAATGTGAATACAAGCCTAAATTGAATCTGTTCGGAAAATAAAGCGATCGATTCTCTTCGGAAAATCTGGATTAAACCGCTCAATTCAGATGGATTAGTTTTACGATCTCTTTATTAACTTTATAGAAAGCTCTTCATCAAAAATATCTTCATTTGGGTTACGAAGATAAACTAAAGTCTTGCGGGTTTGGAACAGGATAAGGGTGAATAATTAATGAAAGAAATTTCATTTTTGGGTGAACTATCCCTTTAAGTGACTAAATGCCAGTGGGCGAAGCCTATGTTGTGGTGGTGTAAAACGATTTGTCGATGTCCTGCTCTAGAGGCAGTCAAATGCAAATGGATTTGCCCGTGTGACGTCACAAACCCCACAATATCCAACTATACCTTTTTTGTAGCTTGGTTACATAAATGCTCTTTTTGTAAATGAGGATGATGTTTAAAGCATGAGACTTCCAAGATATTCTAATGCTACGAAACCTCTTATATGCCCAAAGAACAAGGAAAATCTCATTTCTCATGTCATGACACCTTTAAAAAAATGTTAAATGCAAAAATGCAGAAAGTTTTCTGTTAGTGTAAGACTGTGGGTTAATGCATAGTTTTATCATATAAAAGAACAATAGACATCCATGGAATGTCCCTATTTAGGTGTGTGTGTGTGTAGAGAGTCTGATTAGTGTAGCTTTAGTGTCACCACCTTCCAAGGGTTAAACCAGTGAATCACCCCCTCTTAGTCTTTATGCAGTGCTGAACCTCAAACAATTCACAAGATGAATGAGGTTACAAAGTTAAATGTTGCCATTGTGTCTGACTGAATAAGAACTTTTTTGTTGTTGTTGTTTTGTTTTAAACCTGTCCTCTTTCTCTTTTGTTTTCCTCTATATGTTAGGGCAAGTAGAAATACACTTAGCATAGAATATATTTGTTGGCGGAAAGCAGTGTATGCTCCATTAGGCCTACTGGATTGTTGTCAAGGCCCATAATACATTTTTGCCTCCACTTTGCCATGCCTGTGGGTCATTTAAAAGACTGCTGAAGCATCGCCCTTTATCGTAGTGCTAGACATAGCAGTATTTGGAAGGGAAATAACTTTTGCAGATTGTAAAGTATCTGTCTCTTATGTACGACTAAGTTTTGTGCCAGTGATCATGTTCTAAATGGCTCTAATCCTCTATCCATGAGGAGCCTATGGTTTTTATGTATCTGTAGAGCACTGTAATATGCTTGTATCATTATTAAAGACTGGAATGTTGATGATACCTTGTTGTTAAAGAATGTATTCCTCCTTTGTTATACAGATGCAACCCCTCTTTGCCAGTTTGTCTATTTGAGTGATTTCCAATACCTGCCCATGGAATGAAGCTATCTTGTTCTCCGAGAGTCCATTATCACTGTAACCGTTGATGGAGATGAATGGAGACAGCTCTCTTCTGTGCTATGTACAGCAGGGGTATTTTATCTAAGGAGACAAGGGAAGACAGGATGAACACAAAACAAAAGTTAGACAATGAGAAAAAAGTGTGTAAAAAGTGCTAGAAAGAAAGTTTAGAGGTCAGAATGTTCTGCATAAGACCAGATTTTCTGTCCATTGGCCAACTTTTTCTTTTTTTTGTAACTAAGACCCTGTTCAGAGTCCTGACATTGACAGTACAGAACAGGACTTTAAAACATTTTTTTTTTCCATTCTACGATCCACCTGAGGAATAACCAATCTTGAGACCCACCAACTTTTTTTTTTTTACTGTGGGAAAAGCACAATAAACAAATGTGTTGTCTTTTACTGAACTTGGCATATTTTACTTTCATATTTTTGGCATATTGTTCCATCTGGTAGGCCACTCTGATGGGTTCAGTTCGTTTCGAGTTCATTCAGTGAAAGATTCATCAGACTGAGTTTGATTCTTTTTGAATGATTATTTTAAAGAACAGAGTAATTTGTTTGTATCGATGCTGTTTGTCTAAGCGTGTAGGGCCGCCACTGGAAAGCCTTACAGAAAACACTGCTGTGATCTGTGACACACTTGTTCTGCATTATTTCAGATACACAGCAAGTGCAGGTTATGCCCATTTGACCTTGTTAATTTAATTTGAGAATCTGGGGAAAAAAACAGTTTATTTTTTTTAAACAATTTTCACACTGTTTTCTGTGCTAAACACTTGTTTCTATTGTGTGGCCCACAGTTTGTAAACTGCCATTTTAGTGGATTATTCTCAATTATAAATAGCCATATCATACTACACATTCTGATTTACAAATTACAGTGTAAGTGTTAGTGGAAAAAAAATGCTCATCAAACCAAGACGACTGCCAGTACACTGCATATGTGATTTAAAGAGACAAGCCTTTCCAACTGTAAGTTTAACTCCAGTATTCTTAGATTTTATTTTTAGGTAGATAAGAATAACCTGAACTGTGTTAATATGACACACAGAATTGCCTCCTCCTGAGAGGTGTGAGCACATCGCTTGTGGCTTTTACTCTTATTTATTTCTAGTCATTTCTATAGTCAACGTAATTTGCAGGTGTTAAGTAAATCACTATAATTAAAAGGGCTTCTGCAACCTTGTGATAACATGCATTCTTATTATATAGACAGATGCAGATGTGTGAAAAAATTGTATTCATATGAAAATGAGTGAATTTTTTTGATTCATGTAATGTGACTTTGCTATATTTGTAAAAAACAAATGGCTTGGTTTCACTGACAGGGTTTAGATTAAGCCAGGATTAGGCCTTAGCTCAATTAGGGCATTTAATTAGCTTTTATAAACGTGAAAAAGTCATTGATTTGCATCTTGAGACAAAATATTTTAAGATGTGTCTGTGCAAGTTAGGGCTGTCACTTTTGTGAAAAAATCCTGTTCGATTTTTGAGACGTAAGTGTTCATTGAATCGATTGTAAAATCGATTTTCCCTGTCTAAAGACGTTTCCATTTTCATCGCCAAATATAGGCAAATCCACGGAAACTAACAGGCATTAGGACGAGCATAAAGAGGGCGCTTGAGACGCGCACAAGTCAGCAATATTTCTGATGATTTATTGGCGGAACTTTGGCGGAAAACGCTGTCAAATCACAAGCCAATCTGGCGTGTTTCTATGTTTACTCACTTTCTTTGCTGTGGAAGTTTGTGTAAGCCAAATCTGCGCGGATTTAGCGCAAATACGCAACTCGTGAGTCCTAATGATATATTAAATACAGCGTATAGCGCAGAATCTGCGCATTTCTGGCTTACTTGAACACACACGACACTAAGCAACAAATAACGGCGCACTTGTTCACTTGCATTGAAGTAGCCTAATAGCGAACATTAAAAAGCATTTGGTTAACAGAAAAGACATTGTTATTTTCCAACATCCTACATGTTCTGTGCACTGTATTGATCTGTCCACCTAAAACACATTTTTGGTAAAAGAAAAAAAAAAGGCCGTTAAAATCGATTCCCTATTTTCGTTTTCGATACTTGTGTTGGTTGGTCCGATCGATTGCGCAATCGATTTTCGAACGTAAAGTGACAGCCCTAAGTTGCCTTCAGTTAAAACAGCTCAATCATGCATTTTAGTCTAGGACTAGATTTAAGCCTTGTGAAACCGGGAGTAATGTATTTACATATAACGTACGATTAAGATGTGTAACAAATTAATCAAATGTAAAACATCATTTAGCTACCACATGACAATGTACATGGTTTGAGGTAACAGCAAAATATATGCAGAGATTTTTGCTGCTTTGAGTTCATTGTGACCTCTGACCGTTGCCTGTATTGCAGTGAGATCAGTAACTTGGTTGTCATGGAAACAATGCTACAGGACAAAGTCACATCTCTTTAAAGCTCAGTCAGTGAATTTGATCATTTGCACTTACACATGCATACATTTGCCTGATGAAATATAGTAGTGGGCAACAGGGATGTCCAGAGAGAATATTTGTTTTTAATGACCCTGCTACACAGTTTGATTATACCATGATATTTAAAATATGTGGGAAGAACAAAACCCAAAACTTGGTTAAGGATTTTACATGACAAAATTTTTATTTGGCAAAAAACAAAAAACAAAACTGCAGCTAGATGATTTGTTTTACTATGCACAAAGAATGGATAAGAAAAACAAAAAGCTCACAGGAAAAAGCACATTGACTACAGCATGCTAAAAAAAATATTCAAGATTTCAGTGGTTTTCTCTTGGTTTTGCATGTGCTCATAATTTCTTTCTACCACAGCCTGGCCAAAACAAATTGGTCTGCACAATGTGGCATGTTTTTATTGCGTTATCACAAATAAATCCAGACCCCAAGCACAACGACACAATATGCTTTCAAAATATTTAGCACATAATATTGTAATAATATTTGAATAAAGCTGAAAGATGTCAATTCAATTATTTATCTTATTAATATATTATATTCAATGAAAAGTGAAAAGTGCTGTATCCCATGCCTATGCTTCACACTAGCCAAACGAACCAAACTCTGGCATCATACAGATTTAGGTCTGTACCCAAAACATCCTTAGTTTCATATTATAAAAAGTTTGCCATTTGAAAAGCTTCCATTGAACATCAATGCTGTGGCAGAGCTCAACACCTTTTCTTTGTGAGTTTTAAATGACTCTAGCATAACAATCCTGAGCCATGCTGTGGTGGGTGACAAGTTAGGATCTCCTCCTGCTGGGGTGTTTGTCTTCATAGCCTGACCCTCGGGAAGTGCCGTGTAAAGCTCAATGTCTCATAGTTCGTGCTCCACCACGAGTTCTGTTCGGCCATTTGTCCCGACAGCTCCCATGCCTTGTCTTTCGCTCATAGCGACTGCGCTGCTTTCCAGGGCATACTGTCACGCAACTCGCTAAATATTTACCTCATGCTGGTTAAATATAGACAGTTCGCAAAACAGCCCATCCATGACAGGTCCCATCAACATGCTGCTGAGAAGAATGATGGATAGCCTTGCCTGAGAATTTATGACTGTCACAAGCAAAACAGAAAGGAATTGAGGAAATGACTCCTGACGGAAACAGTGTGAAATGCTACAATTTCCACCACAAATGTCTGATGTGGTCCTGAACGCCTCTTTAGTGTCATATAAATGCCAAAATGATGAGACAGGACCATGGGGTGTTTTTCTCAGCGGGTGGCGTTCCTAACAAAACACGTTTAACTTTGGGCGACTTTTTATTTATGGACTCCTAAGGCAAGGGCAAAAACATACAGAACTGGAATTATGGCTTAAGAATTTTATGACTTTCAGAGCCTGAATCAGGGTCAGTGTGGGTATTGTGCATAATTTGAATCATTGCTGCAAGTTCTGCCATCATAATACTAGAAATTCCGCAAACATTTATCCTCTAACATGTAGGTTGAATGAGTAAAGTAACCTTACAGATGAACGGATAAAACGAATCGGTTACCTAACGTAACCTCGGTTCTCTCTAGAAGAGGGAACGAGTATTGCGTAAGCTAGCTTACGCTACGGGAAAGATTCATCTTTGCTGAGATATTGAAGCCAAAAAATTATTTCATAATTTGTATCCATACACAACGCAGTTCCTCTGCGGCAGACCTAGAGCGGGCTAGCTAGCAGCTCATTGGTTCGCTCAGAGAGAACTGCTTAAGCCTATGGGAGAGCGGGGCTGAACCCGCTTCCAATGAGAGGCGCCCGCGCGCTCATTGCGTCATGGCCCGCCAGAATGGGCGTGGCCATGGTGTATATAACAGTCTCTCCCAGGCTTATATGTTGATTTATTTCAGCGTGAAGCGAAACGCTAGTAGCGCAAGCACGGCAGGGAACGCAATACTCGTTCCCTCTTCTAGAGAGAACCGAGGTTACGTTAGGTAACCGATTCGTTCTCTTACGAGAGGTTCTCTCGTATTGCGTAAGCTAGCTTACGCTACGGGAACACCTGGTCAACGCCGTGCGCGCTATGAAACCACACATGAAATCCCAGGGATCTACCGGGGGATATTTAACGTGGAGTGAATGTACTATGAGGCCGGCAGAGCGGGCACATGAAAAGTACACATAAGCATGTATAGGGCCAGCAGAGCGGGCACATGAAGTGTAAAAGCATTTAAGGAGAGCACAAGGGGCGAACCGGTTGTGAGGGACTCTCAGAAATGCAGCTTCTTAGAGAGCTGGTCATTAGACAGCTAGTAATTTTTCCTGCAAGGCGGGGACTTCCAAGTTGTAAAATCTGACAAAAGTGGACGGGGAGGCCCATCCCGCGGCCACACAGATGTCATGAATGGAAATTCCACAGGACCATGCCCACGATGAGGCCATGCCTCTAGTGGAGTGCGCCCTGATGCCCAGAGGGCATGGCAGGCATTTAGATGCGTAAGCAGAGGCAATCGCGTCCACTATCCATCTAGACAGTGTCTGTTTGGAGGCAGCCATACCTTTGGTGCGCCCCCCAAACGACACGAAAAGCTGCTCAGCGCGTCTGAACGCGGCAGCGCGCGTCGTGTACAACCTCAGCGCCCGCACCGGGCAGAGGAGATTGGCGTCGCGCTCGCTATCGGATGCAGGCAGAGCCGATAGGGAGATAATCTGCGCCCTGAACGGGGTACCAATCGCTTTTTGGGACATAGCCATGCCTAGGTTTGAGAATGACAACCGAGTCATTCGGCCCAAACTCAAGACACGCGGCGCTGGATGAGAGCGCGTGAAGGTCCCCTACGCGTTTTACTGAGGACAGAGCTATCAGAAAAACGATTTTGAGCGAGAGGTATTTTAGCTCCACAGACTCGAGCGGTTCGAACGGGGGTGCTTTCATAGCTTCGAGGACTATGGAAAGATCCCAAATAGGAACCGACGGGGGCCGCGGAGGGTTCATCCTCTTAGCTCCCCTGAGGAAGCGGATGACTAACTCGTCTTTGCCCAGGGACTGAGCGCGTCGGGGTTCAGCGAACGCTGCGACGGCTGCCACGTAAACCTTGAGAGTGGAGGGGGACCTGCCCTTGTCCAGCATCTCTTGAAGGAACATTAGCAAAGACGGCACCTCGCATGACCGTGGGTCCAGCTGTTTTACGGTGCACCATTTTGAGAACACAGACCATTTAGACGCATAGAGCCTTCTCGTGGAAGGTGCTCTAGCCTGTATGCTAGTGTTTCTTACTCCCTCTGGCAAATCGACGAATAGTCGTTGATCACCCATGCATGTAGCGCCCAGCGCTGAGGATGGGGGTGCCAGATCGTGCCGCGAGCTTGAGAGAGGAGATCTGCTCTGACTGGGATGGGCCACGGGGCTGTCTGTGACAGCTGCGTGAGCTCCGGAACCCAATTCTGACTCTCCCAATGCGGGGCTATGAGGAGCACCGAGTGGCGTGTGTCCCTGATCCTCTGAATTACCTGTGGTAACAGAGCGATCGGAGGGAATGCATAGAGCGGGCGGCGAGGCCATTCCTGGGCTAGCGCGTCCTCGCTCCTCGAAAAGTATATTGGGCAGTGAGCGTTCTCTTCTGACGCGAAGAGGTCTACTTCTGCTCTGCCGAATAGCTGCCACAGTAGTTGGACCGTTTGTGCGTTCAGGGACCATTCTCCCGTGGAGATGAGGTCCCTGGACAGTATGTCTGGACCGTCGTTGAGATGGCCCGGCACATGCGTTGCTCTGAGCGAGAGCAGGCGGCTCTGAGACCAAACTAGAATGCGGTGTGTCAGTAGACAGAGATTTCTGGATCTGACACCGCCCTGACGGTTGAGATAGGAGACCACCGCCCTGTTGTCCGAACGGATCAGGACGTGGTGTCCCCGAATGAGCGAGAGAAAGCGCGAGAGCGCGTTCTCGACCGCAAGCATTTCCAGACAGTTTATGTGTAAAGGGCTTTCCTGAGTCGACCAGTGGCCGAAGGCCGGTGAGCCCTCGCAGACTGCACCCCAACCCGTGTTGGATGCATCTGTCGAGATGACTTTTCGGCAGGAAAAAGTCCCCATCGTGACGCCCTGGCGAAACCATTCTGCTACTGTCCATGGCTGCAGTGCCGTGAGACATGTCTGCGTAACCTTGATCAGCTGGCGGCCCGTGTTCCACGCGCGGTGGGGTACACGGCTGTTTAACCAGAGCTGAAGCGGGCGCATGTGCAGAAGGCCCAGCTGAAGTACAGCGGAGGCTGAGGCCATGTAACCCAGCATCCTCTGAAAAACTTTCAGAGGAGTGCGGGCGTCCATCTGAAACGAGGAGGCTAGGCGCTGAACACTGCGCGCGCGCTGTGTAGACAGGCGAGCCGTCATCGTGACCGAGTTCAAATCTATTCCTAGAAAGGAAATCGATTGACTGGGGAGAAGGGAGCTCTTTGACCAGTTGACAGAGAGACCCAGCGCTTCCAGATGGTTGAGGAGAACTGCGCGGTGCGACAGAAGCTCCGTTTCTGATTGGGCCAAAATCAGCCAGTCGTCCAGATAATTCAGAATGCGCAGCCCCTGACTTCGCAGGGGGGCGAGCGCCGCGTCCATGCACTTCGTGAATGTACGGGGCGCCAGAGATAAGCCGAACGGGAGAACGGCATATTGATAAACATGACCCTCGAAGGCGAAACGTAAGAATGGCCTGTGACGGGGATTTATCTGGATCTGAAAATAGGCGTCTTTCAGGTCTAGAGAGATGAACCAGTCCCCCTGGCGCACCTGCGCGAGGAGTTTCCTGGTAGTGAGCATCTTGAACGGTCTCTTCATGAGCGCTTTGTTCAAGGACCTGAGATCTAAAATCGGTCTGAGGCCGCCGTCTTTCTTGGGAACCAGAAAATAACGGGCGTAAAACCCCGACTCGGTCATAGATGGCGGGACTCTCTCTATAGCGCCTTTTTGCAACAGCGTCGCAATTTCTGAGCGGAGCGTGCCGGCGGCCAGCGGGCTGACAGTAGATTCGAGCTGCGCGCGTGCACGAGGCGGGCGGCGGCGAAACTGCAGCAGATAGCCGTACTTTATAATGCTTAACACCCACGGGGAGATGCCTGGAATGGCTTCCCACGCTTTGAAGCATGCGGCTAGTGGCCGAAAGGCTATATTGCCCTGATTGCTGCACATAGCGGGCTGGACACAGTGTGTGGGCGCGCTTTGAATGTGTGTGGCAATGGGACTTGCACTCAGAGAGGAGTCTATGGGCCGTGTAACAGAGCGAGCAGAGAGGGGACACGCGCACGGGCTCGTGGGCGTGTTTATGTTCTCTGAAACTAGAGCGGGCTCTGCCCGTTTCATGTGATGGGGCTCTGATAGAGACACGGGATATGTTATGCTTGTGTGTATCGGTGAGCACATGATTGTGGGCACTTTTTGTACACAACTGGCAAGATTTCTCTTTTGAGATTTCTCTGGGTAGCCGCAAAAACAGCCTTTTGTCGCTCGCAAGCGGGCTGGGACACCGGCTTGTTTGTGGCGGTCAACACTACAGCAGTCGGCGAAATAACGGGGACTGGCAGAGGGCGAAGCTTTGACGGCGGTCCGGCCGCAGCGGGAGATTTTTCTACCCGTGAGGCTTTTATGCTCTTTTTGAGATATCTCTGGGTTGTTTCACTGGGACGCGGTGAAAACGGCGTTTGTGCACATGCAAGCGGGAAAGAGACCGGCTTGTTGATGGCGGTGTACACTGCTGCAGTAGCCGTGTGAACGGGGACTGACAGAGGGCGAAACCTTGATGGCGGTTCAGCCATGGTGAGAAATAGCCGTCCTTTTCTCAGCTGAGGCTGGTCACGTGAGTGGCCTGCAGCGGGATATATATATAGCCTGAAATCGGCTGCACTTGTGACGCGCGTCGCGTGCAAGTGCGTGTTAGAAACGTGAGCGCTGCAAGCGGGCACGAGACTATTTTTAGCCTGCAGAGGCTGGACTTGTGACGGCATATAAAATTATCTGCGAGAGCCGGAATCGAACGCGGGTCTCTGGCGCGAAAAGCTTTGTGATACACCACTCACAGGGGTAATGACACAAGCACAGTAGCGCGAGCAGATAAGAGGGCGTGATAGCAGTAACAGGTTCGGCCTCAGCGGAACTAACACACTATAACCCATTTGCCCAGCTTTATGCTCGGAAATGAGAACGTTTCTCATGAGCGCGGGAGAGCGCGGCCGCTTTCTGTCACGTAAGAGAGCTGGGCGCGAGCTCAGAGCTGCATAAAGATTATCTGCGAGAGCCGGAATCGAACACGGATCTCTGGCGCGAAAAGCTTTGTGTTCCACCACTGAGCCAGGGGTAAAGACACAAACATAACAGCGCGAGCAGATAAGAGGGCGTGATAGCAGAAACAGGTTCGGCCTCAGCGGAACTGATACACTATAGACCCTTTATATAGCGTTATATGCAGGCGGGAGAGCGCGGCCGCTTTCTGTAACGTAAGAAAGCTAGCCGAGAGCTCAGAGCTGCATAACAAATTATCTGCGAGAACCGGAATCGAACACGGGTCTCTGGCGCGAAAGGCTTTGTGCTTCACCACTGATCTAGGGGTGTAAGACACAGGCTTAATAGCGCGAGCAGATAAGAGGGTGTGATAGCAGTGACTAGTTCGGTCTCGACGGAACTTAACGCACTATAACCCCACTTACCGGTGACGGCCGGGCTAGCTCTCTTGTAAAGTAAAGAAAGCTAGCCGCGGTTGGCACAGTTGTACGCGGCTCGTCCCCCATTCAGCGCTCGCGGTGAGAGGGGGAGGCGGCGTAACGCTTCGAGTCGAGCCCGCAGGGTCAACAACAGAAGCCAAATCGCAGAGGAAACATCCGCCGTTGGCGAGAGAAAGCTCTGCGTGTCCCACTCCCAGGCAGAGAGCGCAGAAGAAGGCGGGCTCTGGCGCTGAGAGGGACGCGGCATGAGCCGCAGGTGTGCGAGGCATCTTAAAAAAGACGCTCGCTGCTCTTTTAGATACACACACACACACAATACAAGAAGATTTTTGGTAAGGATATGAATCCGTCGGATGGCTTAGCTTGCAGGACGGCTGAAGGTGGCGAAGACGGCCGGCTTCCTCAGACTCCTAGATGCTCGCTAGAAGGTGCCTTTTCCACGACGGCGGCTTTTCTCAGGACAGCAGAAGCGTGTAGCTCGCTGAAGATGAAATGAATCAACATATAAGCCTGGGAGAGACTGTTATATACACCATGGCCACGCCCATTCTGGCGGGCCATGACGCAATGAGCGCGCGGGCGCCTCTCATTGGAAGCGGGTTCAGCCCCGCTCTCCCATAGGCTTAAGCAGTTCTCTCTGAGCGAACCAATGAGCTGCTAGCTAGCCCGCTCTAGGTCTGCCGCAGAGGAACTGCGTTGTGTATGGATACAAATTATGAAATAATTTTTTGGCTTCAATATCTCAGCAAAGATGAATCTTTCCCGTAGCGTAAGCTAGCTTACGCAATACGAGAGAACCTCTCGTAAGAGAATCGCTAATTTCAAAAACGAGCGAGCGAGTGGTTCAGTGATACAGCATCCCTCTCTCTCTCTCTCTCTCTCTCTCTCTCTCTCTCTCTCTCTCTCTCTCTCTCTCTCTCTCTCTCGCTCGTATTATGCTGTGTACAAGGGTGTACTAACTTCTGGTGCGAAATTTTGCATCAGATAAAAAAAAGAGAAACTATATATATGAACAAAACTTATTTGATAACAACTGTTCTAATATCAATGGTCTAACTAACAAACGGAACAGTCCTAAATAATGTGTCGTCTAATGAAGAGCCACAGTTCTTTTATTAAAATTTCACGGTCAGCTTGGACGTGCATTGACAAAGACTTTTTAATTGATAGACAATCAATCACAAGTCGTGTAACAATATATTGTAAAACAAAAATGCCACAAGATGCATTGTGGATAGTGACAATGTATATATTATATAATTCACACAAAATTATTGTTTTTGACTGATTTGTTTTAGCATTAAACATGGTAATGGTGCATCAAATATGGTAAACCCAGAAGCTCACACATTTGAGCATTCATGTTTATTAATTATTATTGTTAATTAACAAATTGCAAATAAAATGCAATATTTAAGACCCTTTTTAATGCATCTAGTCAGAACAAGGTGCAATACGTGTCTATCATAATTCTGCTTTTTTAGCAGAATCATGAATATTTCTATTCTGGTGTCACCATAGCCCTGTGCATGAGGAGAAGGACCTCGTCCAAGCCTTTTCAAGCCCATTTCTGATGCAATACCAAGTTAAACCTTTTAATGAACAGTACTTTTTGTTAACTGTTTACCATTATGTTAATTATTACTAATTTTTTTAATAATTAAAACATCTCAACTATTTTGACTTTGTTCGAAGTATCCTAAATATATCACATTGTGAGATCAGTATCATGTATCAAACAGAATCGTGACATGAGTGTACAGTTACACGCCTATCTGTTCAGCCTGGCCTTGTTGGTGAAATCTGGTGAGCACAATTTAATCTGACTGCGCTAGTGTTTCTAAGAACTTGCCTTTTGCTCTTTATTTTTTCAACACTCTTATTAATGAATCCAGCTCTCAAATAGCCTACATGATGTTCCCATGGAAAATATAACGACTTTTCCTTGTTGTTCTCAGTTGAACAGTGTCAAAAAACTCGCTTTCAAGAGCCAGGTGTCAATGTGTTGTACAATTCCTGACCTTTAGATTAAACCGTGTCTCTGTGCTCCAGTAAAGTGATTCTTAAAAGTGATATTTTAAAACTGTACTTGAAATATCCAAAAAGCATAAAGCCATATAGTCTAAGCGTTTGTTTGGTTGCATCCTTTCCGTCCAAGATTTCAAAACACAATGACCCACCTATCAGGAGACACTACATTTTAAAGGTTGCATTAAAGGGCAGAGCGTACTGTTACTGGCCGGTCTTTGTGTGTTTGGGGGAGATGGGGGTTGGTATCGACAGATCCTCTAACTGATGTCTCCAAATCCTCAATGAATAATTCATTTTGTGTGCAGGGGACAAGATCCCTCGGCTGAGCTTTCATCTCCAAGACTCCAGAATGACCGATGTCAACCTCATGTAGAGTTCATTTCTCCTCTGCTCCCAAAGTCAGGGGTGTCACCTCCACACTTAAATGTTCAGTTAAGACTCATGTGAAATATTTATGCCATCCGATCCAACTAATGCTGCTCCATTTTGTGATGACAATGAGTTATCGATGTTTTAAGCAGTGTAAACAGCACACTTCGTACTATATGAAGATTGATCCCACATTAAATGTGATGTGACAACATGACGGCTCTTCATACACAGCTCACTAATTTTCAGCTAATTCAGCCCATTTTAAATAATAATGTTTTTGCTCCTGGCTGACACTTGTTAATTATTCTAATAGCTCTGTTTTGAATTTAATTTTCATTATTGAGAGGCAAGAGGTGAAGGGTTTGCGATCATGGCCTGTCTAAGGTCATGTTTTATTCTCTTTGTAGTTTTTAGTCTGTGCGGATTTTCGACCTTTTACGGTTGGTACATTTGTTTATTTATCTTAACAACTACAGAGACTGATGTGTTTGACCTTTCACTTTGATGAAACGGTATTTGTGCTGCTACAACTAAAAGCCCATTTGGAGGTTATTGTGTTTATATATTGTAGTATAATTGACAGCTTCTCTTTGGCCATCTAACGGATACATTTGGCTTTTTCCTCTGAATTTCACCTTTAGTTCATTGGGATAAATGAGGTGGTTAGTGTATGTGTGAGCGTGGAAGGATGCCATCTGTGTGTGTGTGTGTTTGATGCCAATGCTGTACAGGGCTCGACATTAATGGTTGTCCACTTGCCCGTGTGACACACAAGCATGAAAAGGCGGCTCAGTTCCTATTTACATTTAGTCAGGGTGGAAACTAATGTCAAATCTCATTGGCTTTTGCACATTATGTGTCCAAATGTCATTATGTTTGAGGTTCGTTTCAGCATATTTGATTTAGTCTTGATCTGATATGTGAGTGAATAATGGCTTAGATTTGTTTATAAAAAAAACACTTAAAGCACACCAGTTGAGTTGTATATATTAAAGTGACATTCAGTAGTAATTAATGGCTTGTGAATAACAAAGGGGTAATCCACCAGCCGGAAACTGAAGCTTCGCTTGGGAGCCGCCATTGTAGCAGACTATCACCTGCTGTTAGCATTCCATTGACTCCCATTCATTTTGGAGTCACTTTGACAGCGAATAACTTTACATCTGAGGCGTCCAAAGACTCCATTTGTCCATTATTTATTTCTTAAGAAACAGGACAATGGATAAAAGGCTCCATTACTTTGTATCTTACTTTATGGCCCCGTAGAAGCCGTTTTTGTAAAAATAGGCTAACGATTGCATCATAACCACGGGACTCTCTGTCGCACAGTAGAGAAATTACCGTATAGACAGGAGGAGAAGCTCGTAGGCAATCTTTTACTGTCTACGAGGCAATCGGGTGGACATGGAGGCATAAAGTCAAGGGAGAAGCCCATAGATAGAGAGTTCTTAAAAGCAACAGGACAAAATATTTCAACAACAGATTTCTTTCAGATTTCAATTCAGATTTGTCTCGGCACAGCTACTGGAAGGTCAGAACGGTTGCTCACGTCACATCTACGTCGTCAAGCTCAATAATTAATTCCATTACCTATCCAACTAAAAAAAGAAGCAACTTGGGCATAACTACTTAGGATTTTGTCCACCATCAAATCTTTCCAGCTTGTCTATACTAAAGTTTGCTCTCTTTTTTTGTTTTTATTGGTCTTTCTGTCTTGTTCTGGCTTCATCTCTTTTCTTCTGATTTGACCATACAGGTACTGATTCTCCCATTATCATTAAGCAATAATAAAAAGTGTTTCATTGTCGAAGTTTCACTCTTTGCATCACCAACCAACATTACACTATGGCGTGTCTACAGAGGCAGCAGCCAATGAATGTGATGGTTCTCTTTTATATTTAGTGAAGCACCGCAGGTCGTGTCGTTTCAACATGGAGAATTCAATTGTTTAGGTGGGCGACCCGCACCATAAATAATTAAAACACTTTTTATAAAAAGCTATTATGAGTAGTATCAAGTGAGTGTACAGCATTCAGATGACTCTTCAAAAAAACACAATTTAATTTCATAATATATAAAACTTAAATTTGGACCAAACTACTGAATGTAACTTTAATTTTACAGTACCTTAATGTATTTTTGGAGCTTGAAAGTTTTGAGTCCCATTGACTTTTATAATCTCTTTTTAATTATCTTTTGTGTTGCGCTAAACAAATAAAATCATACAGGTTTGAAGCGACATGAAGGTGAGTAAATGATGACACAATTGAAAATTTCCAGGGAGTGAACTATCCCTGGAAAACCGAGCCTTGGTATTACAATATGTCCTCCACTTTGAATGCCAATGAAATCACAGATATGCTTACCATGTTATTCAGACATGCATCCAAGGCAGTGAAACTTCAGCACATTACAGATTCACTTAAGACATTACAAAGTCTCTTAACATGGAGCCATTAGCTGTATTGTCTAATGTAGATCTTCCGTTATAAGATTATAAATTTTTCCTTTAATGATATTTTGCAGGAGAGCAATGGATCACTTCTGTTCATGTTTCACTGTGGTTACGCTCGAGGGCTTTGCTCATTCCATGCTTGAGGAGCTCGACTCATGCAGGTGTGAGTAACACCGACTCCCATTCACTGCCGGCTGGTGTCTCATCTGGGATTCGATTCATGCTTCTTTGTGATAATCTCATTATATCTCCTCTCGGAGCGTCTTGGGTAATGTAATGTGGCAGACACAATCACAGACAGGGGGCGTACGTTGAGGCCTAATCCTCCCCACCCCACCTCCACCACTTCCCGCCCTCTCAGGAAATTGTAATCAAACTTTTTGCCGCTCCCTGATTTTATTGCCGAATTGTCACAGCTGCACAATATACGTCCTTCTTTTGAACCAACTGCATAAATGCTAATCTTTGTCATTACTTGCCTAATTGCTATTCACCATGAAACACAGGGAGGGGGGTATATACGGGCGATCTGAACATGGCAAGGAGGCAATTATCAAACAGGATGGCTTCTAAAGGGGCACTGAACCACGCAAAAAGCAAAGGTCGATTTTGTGCGTTGTGAAGTCCTGATGTCGAGGCCGGTGTGCGATATCTCATAAATAGGGCTCTGGGGGAGTATTGTCAGGCTTCAGTCAGACCCCAGGCCACTTGCCAATCTGATAGTCTCACCATGTGCCCTCTTGGAGGTGAGGATGTGATGAATGCTTGGTGTCGCCGCTGTAAAGTTTTATGTGGCGACTCTGATAATGTGATAATGGAGTGGCTGTCACTTATGAGGGCGGCAGTGCCACAATGCGAGATGTCAGTCAAAGTGTCATGGCAAGAGACATTCATACAATCCTCAATAGACTTTGGTGTGTGCTTATTGTTTCAACATTATAGGATGTTTTTTTGCATACAAAAAGTAAATTCAAATTTATCTGTATAGCGCTTTACACAATGCAAACAAATCATGGTGTTAATATTTATAATATCTTAATATCTTCATGCCTTGTCGCTTTTAGCAGATTAGAGCTGGGTGATAATATAGTTTATATTTTACGACGATACAAGCAATCAAAATGTTGATATACTGTATATTTATGTGTGTACTGTGTGTGTTTGTGTATGTATATATTTCTGTCATGACAACTCTCAGAAGATTGGTTATGGTAATTGAGATTGGTGATGGATATGGCAATGTTAATCAGGGTGGGAAATTAACTTTTTTGCCCACCAGCCACAGTGGCTGGTGGAAGCCCAATTTTACCAGCCACTCAAATTTTTTACTAGCCACTTTTTCCGGAATTCAAATTTATAAAAGAAAGTGCACTAACATATTTTGAATTGCTTCAGTCATTTTTTTATTATTAATACAAAATTAATACATAAAAAAAAAAAAAAAAAGTGATGTGAAAAAAGTCACTTTAGTCTTCTTCAGAGTCATCATCATCTTCAGATGTCTGATGTCAGATGTCTCCTTCTCATCTTCAAGTTGGCTCTTCTTGGCTCCTCTTTCCATGAAATCTGGCCTCCTCGCTCTGAGAATATTTTTCTCACTGACAAAGTAGGGTAGATTTAAATAAAAAAAACGAAATTTAAATAAATAAAACTGAAATTTAAATAAAAACGAAATTTAAATAAATAAAAAAACGAAATTTAAATAAATAAAAACGAAAAAAAAAAAGAAAAAAAAAACGAAATTTAAATAAATAAAAACGAAATTGTGACATGACATCCCATTAAAATCTCAAAGTCTCCTATATTTCGTATATTTCGCAGTAGATTAATTTAAATTGATAATAACTGGTGAAATGGATGATACATTTTGTTTGTATGTTTCTATTTTCCACAATGTCAAAGCAACGCAGCTTAACCCAAAATGCAAGCGCAGGCATGCACTTCTGTCCATACAAACTCCGCTGTTCTGCGCTCTAGCCAGAGAATACTCCTGTTGCAGGAACACTTTTAGTAGTCCAAGAAGAAGCAAATATATTTATTAAGTAGCTATAACGAAGTTATATGTTAAGTATTATATTTCACTAGATTCTTGTAAAATATGTTCAAGCGCTAATGAGAACCGTTTCGAGGGTTTCAGCAAATTCAGCAAAACGCGCCAGCGCGTTTGCCGACCCCAGAGGGTTAACTCGATAATAAACCAAATACAGATAGGGTTGGAGATGAAAAGTTTAACTGACATGCAATCGGCTCCTATCCTCGCGGCTGCTAAAACTATCGCTAAACTAAAAAAACGATAGCTGTCTAGCCATCACAAAACATACAACTTCAAGTTAGTAATTTAACGTTACTTACTTGCACATCCAAACGTAGTCCCTAAAAGGTCTGCCCTTTTAGCCGATCGCATGGAAGTTTCTGAATAGAATTCTCATTCGGCCCAACTGCGCGGGTTGCATAGAGCAGATAGCCTTTATTGCCACACTTTGCTCCTGGGGTCCCGTCTTAGCCAGCTGTATGGCAGTGCACTTGATATGAGACTTGGATGACTCGTGCTCTTTTATTGACTCTATTTTAAGGTTAGTTGCGCCACATTTTTTTAATGTTCCTTTCGTCTGTACTGTATGTAGGCCTACCTCAGCTCAGCTATATGTGTCACGGTCCGCTCAGCGCCGTGTCCGTGCGCTGTGTCCGTGACGCACAGCGCTGAAAACCAATCAAATTAGTTACTCGACAAAAGTGCATTATTGTTAGTTGTTACTTAGCAACAGCATTCTTTGACAAAAGCTGTCTAATCCGTTACAAGGAATGTTTTTGTAACCAATAAAAATATGTTTTACAATCTACCCGCCACTGTGGCTGGTATACAAGGCAAAGTCACCCGCCACTTTGAAAAAGTACCCGCCATTGGCTGGTGGCGGGTGCTAATTTCGCACCCTGATGTTAATGTATTTGGTCTTGGCGGAATAGATCTGCTACGCTGCTGCTGCTGCTGCTCTGCTGCAGAGCAAGTATCGAGACTTTCTACTGCCAATGCCTTCACAGACATTGCTGTGAGCATGTAAGACATGCTGCTGCTGCTACACATGTAACATACATGAATTAACCCCGTAGCAGATCTACTGGAGCTGGGGAAGGGTTCTGAAAGTGCGCTGCTGACTGTTAACAGCAAACAATGCCATGTATTTGAATGTTTGAGCAGCAAGCTCATTGGCCGCTGATTCAACAGCAACCAATCAGCTGTACTATGTAGATAATGACATGATTGCTACCAATAAGTTAAAGACCTATCAGCCTGCACCATCTAGAATTTCATGCCAGAACTAGGTTATATATATATATATATATATAATCACCCTTGATGAGTATACTGTATGTACGCAGATAAAGCTGGACATACTTATATATCTAACTTAATATAAAGGGACGATAATATTATGTTTTACTGCGAAAAAAAGTGTACTGAAACTATGAGAAAATAGACTGTAAATAGGGCTGCACTATGCAGTGAGGCATTAGCTTGCATTCTCTTATATATAAGCACTGCACTATGGGTGTTTAAGCTGCTAGACCGTGGTCTTGTTAACAAGTTTCAGGTGTGATTTGAAAAGGGACAGTCTAAACATTTCTCTTTCTCAAGTTTGGGGTGAACAATGAGGGCATAACATTTATATATTTGTGTTAAACAACCCTCAAAAGACCAGAGTTAGTTCAATAGTTCAGTTAACAGCACCCAATTACAGGGGGAAATGTGCCTTTCGTTTTTGGAACAGAAAGAGGGCTTTGGGAGGGCTTGAGGATATAAGACATTAGAGATATTAAACCATGATAAAGCTCCTAAATCTGCCATTTTCATAAGCAGCGCATAAAAGAATGGGAGGTGTTAGCAGCATCTGTTCTTAATCAAAAGCTCGCCGGTCTCGGCTGAATGAAATGGCATTACGTAGGCTGCATGATAATGCCGCTGCCCCCTCTCAGCACGGACCGACTCTCAATCAATAACCACCGCTGCAGTGAGGCATAAGCCCATATTCTCTATGCACTGATTCTTAATGGATTATCATTGCTGATAGTTTGCTGTTTGGAATTTAGTGTTTACCCCAGTAAGATGTCCTGTTCCCCTACCATTTTTCACCCTACTCTTTTAGTCCTTCCTACACGGTCTGCCAGTTTTAGTCTCGGCTGCTCAGCTGTTTGTGTTTAAAAGGTTGCCGTCCTCTGGGGACGACACTATTCCTGTGCATCAGATTTCTCTTCTAAACTGTCTTTCTTTAGCGATCACTGGGGAACCTGGAATTTATCTCTCAGAGATCGAAAGGAAAAGAGAATGAAGAACTTGGCACCAGAGAGAAAAAGAGATACAAGCTGTGTTTCAAAGTTGCTTCACTGCCTACTGCCTATGGAATGCCAAAGCTGACTTAATTAAAAATAAATAAATACATAAATAAATATACAAAGAAATGTAAAAAAGTACAAATAAATGAGTATTTATACTTTTATTTCCTTATTTATGTATAATTGTATTTTTTCACACATTTATTTTTTTATTTATTTATACATTTATTCATTTATTTATTTCCAATTTTATTTATTTTCACATTCATTTGTGTATATATGTTTTTATGTCTACATTTATTTATTTTCACATTTATTTATTTCTACATTTATTTATTTCCACATTTATTTATTTGAACATTTATTTGTCCGTATGCTAATGATGGGGGGCGTGTTTTACCTCAGACATCAGCAATCGAGCTCAGAGTGGCAGTGCTGAAGCTTTGAGGCCACAGTGACACCTTGTGGTGTGTGACCAAACGAAACGCAAGATGTGTGTGGACAATATCACATTTTAAGTCATGTATATCACCCTGACTGTATGTAGGGTAGGCTATATAGGGTTAACACACATAGCACACATGAACAGAAACTGCACTTCAACGGGTTTGATAGTAGACACTTGGACATGGAAGCGCATGAAAGTATCCACTATTAATAACAATGTAAACGCGGTGGATAGGGCTGATACGAGCTTGCGTTTATTGTCGATGAGACTCGCACACCAGCGCAGAACGCGGAGAGAAACCAGCGCACATTTCACTGACTCCTACGCAAGCATATTGATGAATGAGTTTAATATGCGACTCAATACATGGTTTACATTCGCGTTTTATAATTTCGTATGCACGACAGGTACTTAAAACACAACCCATATTTCATAGATGCTGCTCTTAGATACTGATTAATCACAAGTCATCAATTTGGAATTATTCTTAAATCAAACAAAATGGGCTCATGTAAACGCAGCTAGTGAGCCACGCATTTCTCCCCATGCAGTGGAGGACAGAAGCATCATCATGCCCATTCAAACAGCACCTGTCGTGCCCATGCGTGGTGATATTTCCCCCTATAAATCGATTTTTAGATCTACCTAAACCATATTAAATAGGTAGGCTATACATCATCATATATGTCAAGTTCTTAATATTAATCGATAAACTACTCCGTTATAATTATAAAAAAGCACTATGGCTGTTATCAGTAAAATAAAATTAACAAAAGTCATTAAGTCATTAAAAGTCAAAATCTTAATACAGAGGAGAATGCTTTTACACTGCAATTACAATTGCATAAAAGTCGTTATGAGATTAATGTTAAAAATAAATGAATATAGAAATATGAAATGATGGAATCAATTAAATTGTATGTTTAAATATGAAACTAAAACAGCCAGTAGGTGGCGGTAAGTCACACAAACGAGTGAGTCATATCATTATTCAGACCGATTCATTCAAATACTGATTCATTCAGTTCGGGGGGGAATTATAATAAAATTATCTCATACATGGGCTTTTTTTTACAGCATTTTTAAATGCAGACATTTTTTTATTAATGTTGGTGGCATGTTTGCGAGGTGGCGGAACAAAATAAAATCGATTTATAGGGGGAAATATCACCACGCATGGGCACGACAGGTGCTGTTTGAATGGGCATGATGATGCTTCTGTCCTCCACTGCATGGGGTGAGATGCGCGGCTCAGCTGCGTTTACATGAGCCCATTTTGTTTGATTTAAGAATAATTCCAAATTGATGACTTGATTAATCAGTATCTAAGAGCAGCATCTATGAAATATGGGTTGTGTTTTAAGCATTAAGAATTGTCACCTGTTATGCATACGAAATTATGAAACGCGAATGTAAACCGTGTATTGAGTCGCATTTTAAACTCATTGATCAATATGCTTGCGTAGGAGTCAGTGAAATGTGCGCTGGTTTCTCTCCGCGTTCTGCGCTGGTGTACGAGTCTCATCGACAATAAACGCAAGCTCGTATCAGCCCTATCCACCGCGTTTACATTGTTATTAATAGTGGATACTTTCATGCGCTTCCATGTCCAAGTGTCTACTATCAAACCCGTTGAAGTGCAGTTTCTGTTCATGTGTGCTATGTGTGTTAACCCTATATAGCCTACCCTACATACAGTCAGGGTGATGTACATGACTTAAAATGTGATATTGTCCGCACACATCTTGCGTTTCGTTTGGTCACACACCACAAGGTGTCACTGTGGCCTCAAAGCTTCAGCACTGCCACTCTGAGCTCGATTGCTGATGTCTGAGGTAAAACACGCCCCCCATCATTAGCATACGGACAAATAAATGTTCAAATAAATAAATGTGGAAATAAATAAATGTGGAAATAAATAAATGTGAAAATAAATAAATGTAGACATAAAAACAAATATACATAAATGAATGTGGAAATAAATAAAAGTGGAAATAAATAAATGAATAAATGTATAAATATAAAAATAAATAAATGTGTGAAAAAATACAATTATACATAAATAAGGAAATAAAAGTATAAATACTAATTTATTTGTACTTTTTTACATTTCTTTGTATATTTATTTATGTATTTATTTTAGGGCTGTCAAGCGATTAAAATATTTAATCGCGATTAATCGTATTAATGTCATAGTTAACTCACGATTAATCGTAATTATATTTTTTCTATTCTAAATGTCTCTTGATTTTCTTTTTGTCCCATTATTTTTTCTCATTTTAATGCTCTTATCAACATGGAAAAGTGGATCGGCTTGCTTTGTGCAAATGTTTTTTATTGAAAGCAACATTGACATACACTGTGTTCAATTTCACACTAACATTCTCACTTGGAGCAAATAATCTCTCAATGTAACACTGTAACATCAATAAAAGGGTGAAAGAAATACTGACGAGGTCCTGATATTGACGAGGGGGCGGAGAATTCGCATCAGCTGTGTGTGTGTGTGTGTGTGTGTGTGCTTGGCCATCAAGTGGTATTTCAGACTGGACGTGCTGCGATGATGATAGCTCAGTTCACAACGACAAAACACACAGATCACTTTGGTCTTGTCAATGGAAATTTTTGCAACTTTTTAAAAGTAAACTTTCCATTCAGAATCTTTTTGTCATCCATTTCGGCGTCTCGCGCTCGTCATCCACTCAAAGCGTAACGTTAACCAACTATTTGGCCGGCTCGCAAGCCCAAAAGTGTGTGCGGCGCGCCTGTTGTTTTGTGCCGGTCTAGCTAGATCTGCTTGCGCTTTGGTCGACGAAGCAACAAAACGTCCTCGCGCAGCGCAAGCCATTGAAATGAATGGGTTTCATAGCGCAGCGCATGCCGTGTCCTGGTGTAACAACATGTGAAAAAAAACTACAAAGTTTGCTAGGCCAAAAGGACCGCTAATCGCGCGATAAAAAAATTGACGCCGTTAAAATGGGTTTTCGTTAACGCCGTTAATAACGCGTTTAACTGACAGCCCTAATTTATTTATTTTCAATTAAGTCAGCGTTGGCATTCCATAACTGCCTGCATAGGCAGCTGTCTTCTAAGGGTCGATTTGAAATGCTCTACTTAAATATGAAATGAAATGCACCTAAATATCACTCTGCATGAGAACTGCAACTGATTTCAGTTGGTTTTGATGTTAGCAAGTTGCTAACAATAATAGCATGTACTTTAATAAGCACAAAAAGAATATTCAACACATGCATATTAAAGGCACAATATTAATATCCCAAATTTTGGATAGTTATTATCCAATAACTAAAACTGTTATATCTTGTTGACTTGTGTACTTACATGATCCCAAATGTTTCCAAAAAAATTTGAATGCAGATTTATCTGGATTTAAACATTGTTGGAAACATTTGGAATAATGTAAGTACACAAACTGAGTCACCTGTCGATGACGTCATATTCATGTTGGCCTCGATTTAGATATTTTTTTACTTCCGTAGAAACCATGGAAACACTAAAGATATTGTGTTTTATTAGACAAGTGAGCACCTGTTTGGATACCTTTTATCAACAAAAATAGGGATGCACGATATAGGATTTTGGCCGATATTCGATATGCCGATATTTTCAAACTAATTTTGCCCGATGCCGATACCGATATATTTGTATTTTTTTTAAAGTGCAAAAAAAGCTTATTAAAGCTTCTATTAAAGTTCTCAGTCAAGAGCAGTGAGTGATTTCCTCTGTGTTTTGTTGTTTTATTAACATTAACGGGATAGTTCTCCCAAAAATTTTAATTGTCATCATTTACTCTCTCAAGTTTCTTTCTTCTGTTGAAATTATAAAAGTTATTTGGAAGAATGTGGCTAACCAAACAGTTGCTGTACTTCAGTGACTTCCATAGTATATTTAAGCACAAGAAATAAATGAATTCAGGTTTGGAACAGCATTAGAGTGAGAAAATAATGACAGAATTTGTATTTCTGGGTGCAGTATCTCTTCAAGGACAAGCGGCAGCATATTATTACTGTTCCTTTAAGAACTGCACGCGACGCGTCTAATATACACGCATTTGACAAGCAGATTTTCTCTGTTTGCTTTCACTTTAGACTTTACCAACTTTATGTAAACCTTCTGTGTATTTGACAGTATCAGCGCAATATGACTGGAAAGATTAGTCCAGTATGCAGGCGCTGTGACAGGCTTTTAGTTCCTGTGAGCGTCGGGTGTAACGCGCTCAGAAAAGCGGATGTTAGAACAGCGCATCAGCACGTGAATGATATGTTTACCTAGCAAGACTTTGACGCACATGCAAATAATGAACTTTTGTGAATTGCGGTGTCCCGTGAGTGTAACTCTACCTCTGCGTTTACATGTGATGTGATGTGAATGTACGTCGCGTTGTACAGTATGTTGAGATGAAGGCGCCAGAATTGAACTGATAGAATGCACGATACTATGGTTTTTCTTCAAAAGCAGATCGTGGAGACATTTTAATCGCCCACGATCAAAAACCGTGAGACGCACACCCCTAGTTGGAAGTTTAAGTTGCTGGCGCTCATGCTTCGTTCGCGGTCGTCACGTGCGCATAGGAAACACGCGACCCTATCGGCAAGGCTCATCGGCAGAAATATTCATATCGCCGATGCCGATGATGGTCATTTTAAGCTTTTATCGGCCGATTCCGATTTTGTCCCGATATTATCGTGCATCCCTAAACAGAAAATGTATCATTGTTATATAGATCAACACGGCTTTTTTTGTAGTAACAGTAATGCTGCGCCCCACATAAACAACAAAACAAAAAATAAGTAGCAGCTGACTGCTGCATATAAGCATAAAAACAGCAACATAAAATGTATCAGGCTCTTGTCTGCAGCCTGTTCATAACACAGCAATGTAAATAAAACTTTAATACATTAGCTCATCCATGAACATTATTTCTGCCTGAATATCATCGGATTGCTTTTCATCAGCTAGACGACACCTACTATATATATAGGCTATATGTTTTTATTGGATGATTGGTCAATTCAATGATTGACCCTGTCAGGTGATTTGTTTATCAATGTTTATCATGTTGAAATAAAAGTTGTTGATATTTGTTGTTTTCTTTGCCTGACGAAGTTCCGCTTGCGGTTGAAATTTTGCAATTTATTAAACTTCTTTTGGAGCGAAAATAGCAGTGTCCCGGTTCTTTTGCATTTCGGTGACAACTCCCATGATTCCATGCTCATTATGGCGTCATCAAGCTACACCTTTGTTCTTGTTTTGAATAAGCAACCTCTAGCAGCAAAACTTAAATAATGTGCCATTAAGTAAAAACTATTTTAATTATTTTGAACTGTTTTTTATTAATACCTTTATTTTAGTATAGAATGAAATTAAGTTTATTAATGGCATTTATTTGTCAGCCATCTTTGAATTAATTGTTTTTCACAATGCATTCTGGGTTACTTTCACTGCAAAGGTTTCTAAAACTTAAGAGATTGGCTAAAATTAAATACCTTAGTATGCAGGATAATTACATTCAAAATTGATTTTGGTATTAGCATGTTGTTAAGCTAATAGCACAGTACTATAAGCATTCAAAAATACACAACACACAAATGTTGAGCAAAACGATCCATTTGAATTACTCTGAGCTGTTTTCATTGATTGTTTCAGAATTGAATAAAATAGATTTTGACTTTTGCATGTTGCTAAGCTAATGGCACGATAATTATGTTTCCTTCTAAAGCTATATCACAATATCCGATTTTCACTACACAATTATTGTGGCCAAAATAATTCACTATAACAATATTATCATGATACATTAAAGTCACCATACATCTTGTAATCTTTAATCAAAATAACTTCCCCTCCCTCTTGCAAGGACATCTCTGCTCTTCTCTGATGATGTGTTTACTGCCGCAAGGGCGAGCCAACCTTTCACTCACAAGAGATCACAGCAGTAGCAAACCACAACCATCCAATCAATTCCTGATGGACAAAATCAAGTCCCACCCTACGTTTTTTATTGTTTGAAAAGCTGCTCCACTCCGATGTACATCACAATAGGGAAGAAAAGACTATTACAACTTTTTGTTTTTATGTTGACTTAAAAAAATAATAAAGCCATGAGTTAAATATTTAGTAATTTTTTTTTGTTTTCTCTTTTTAGCCAATGAATCGCACTCAAAATACAAGTGTAGAGAGTCGGAGAGAGAGTTTAACCATAACTGTACAAAATCGTATAAAACTACCGCTTCTGTGAAAACAGGTATAAAAAGAGGTATAAAAAAAGTCTCTAAATCTAGTGACATGCTGAAATAATCTTCCCACAAGAATGTGGAAAATTATGTAAATATGAAATGAATGCATAACTGGAGCCTGTTACGTTCCCAAGTGCACGGTAAACTCACAGCACATGCAGAGTTCACTGCATTCATTCACTTTGAACTGAGCCGTTGTGAGACATGGAAAACACTGGATCACAAGCTACTTCGCTTTGAAATGTTTCTCAGTCTTTTGTGATTTCGTAAGGACAAAAAGCCAAATCGCGCTTTCGATTATAGTACATTTGACAGATACTTTGCCAAAGCAATGGTGCAAAACAATGTTAGAGACCTTTTATGTTATTATAAGAAGTTTAAAATATTTTCGGTTTATTATGAAACTTGCGGCACAGATTTGTCTATGGCGGGTTGCCACTAGGTAATTAATGGGAAACACTGAAAAGAATTTACTGTTATTTTACACTTCATGCAGACTGGGGCATCTAACACCCCAACTTTTTTAAATAACCACACTGGGGTACTGGGTAGACCAAAATATTATTTAATAAATTATTAGATTTACCAAATTATTGGATTTTTTTTAGCACTATTAACATGGTCAATGTTTCGTTTCTTTTTTTTCATATCACAGGAGCAACCCCTCTATATCCTACCTTTTGGGACAGTCCTTGCATCTGGTGCCTTAAACGCCTAAGAGTCTCACAAAAATGTATAACAGAGCAGCAGAGGTAAAGGAAGATAGATAGAGGAAGAGATGGAGAGAATATGTCGCTGTACTGCAGACTGAATGCAAGCCAAGAGGGTGTTTTTCTCTGGGCTTTTCAGCCTCCCCATTGCCCTTTTGTACCCATCACTTCTCGCTAACATTCTCTCATTTGCCTCAGTCCTTGTCTCTCAGTCAGCTATTACAATAGTAATTTTGGCCGACAGCTATTTTTTAGTTCCTTTTGTTGATGTGCAAGAATGTTGGTTTGCCCTTTGCTGTGAGAACAAGAAATGGCAAGGAAAGTGCGGAGCAAGCAGTAATGGGCCGTACACGTTTTTTCTGCTATCTCCTTTCGTAAGGGGCTGGAGAAAAGCATATTATTTCCAGGCCATTAGCAGGCACTTGTAGCTGTTCTTTGCTCTATAAAGTATTAATGGAGGTGAAGCTGCACGCTGATGGAGCAGAGAGCCGTGGATTTGCAGCACAAGGCTGGTTTAGCGTAGATGCACTCCTTGGCTTGAGCACTTGGGTTTTTGTTTCTCTGAGGCTGGTGGTGGGAATATACAGTCCTGCTTGTCAGGTAGACTAAATCCAACCTAGACTCACAGGAAAAACATGCCCCTCTACTTTTTTTTTTTTCAAAATTCAAAAATGCACCTATAGTGAGTGAACAGAAGAAAGAAACTTGAGAGAGTAAATGATGACAATTAAAATTTTTGGGAGAACTATCCCGTTAATGTTAATAAAACAACAAAACACAGAGGAAATCACTCACTGCTCTTGACTGAGAACTTTAATAGAAGCTTTAATAAGCTTTTTTTGCACTTAAAAAAAAAAAAAAAAAAAGAACCGTCTAGGGGTGGACAATATACCGGTAGACACAATTAACAGGTAGAAATTTGTCAACCAGTAGAGATTTTGAACTATTGTCTCTATCGCGGTTACACTCACGTGATTTTGCTGTGAAAACAAACCGCTACACCCCTAGTACCGATACATAACATCCACTGTAGTTTCCAGCTGCAGTGAACACTAGTGGCAGTAAAACAAGAGCGTGAACCCTTTATTGCCACTCATTGTGTACATTTCATTTCCGAACTGCTGTGATATGTACAACAACCAACATGATAAAAATTTGCCAAATTTACGTTCATCTATTTCGGAGAAAAATGCAACCTGAAGGGTCTTCAATGTCGTGGCCGCCCGGCGGGGTCTCTCCGCCATGGCCACCCGAGGGGGTCTCCCCGCCATGGCCACCTGAAGGGGTCTCTCCGCCATGGCCACCCGAGGGGATCTCTCCGCTATGGCCACCCGAGGGGGTCTCTCCGCCATGGCCACCCGAGGGGGTCTTCTCCGCCATGGCCACCCGAAGGGTCTTCTCCGCCATGGCCACCCGAAGGGGTCTTCTCCGCCATTGGCCACCAGAAGGGGTCTCTCCGCCATGGCCACCCGAAGGGTCCTCTCCGCCATGGCCACCCGAAGGGTCCTCACCACCATGGCCACCCGAAGGGTCCTCACCACCATGGCCACGCCCACTTCCTGCTCCGCCCTGGCCGCCTGCACGTCCTGCTCCGCCCTGGCCGCCTGCACGTCCTGCTCCGCCCTGGAGGCTTCACGTCCCAGTTTGGTCACGCCCTGGCCAGCGTTCTGTCACAGTCTTCGTCTGCACCTGTCTGTCTTAGTCTGCACTACACTACCCAGAATCCTTTTTGTCTCCACACCTGAACTCACTCCCTCATTATCCACCTGTCCCTCGTCATCATCATCTGTGTCACCTGTCTTCACCTCGTTAGTGTTCATTTGGACTTGTATTTAGTTTGCTTGTGTTCAGTCTGTCTTCGTCGGTTCTTGTAAATGTTACCTGGTGGTTGTGTTCTCTGTCCGCCTGTACCAGTTTGATTTTGGAGTTAATTAGTAAATGTTGGAATTGGATCTTTTTGACTCAGCCTCCTTCTTCCTCTGCATACATCAACCGTGACAATGTCATTACAGAGGTTTGCTGTTTTTTATTTTCTTATAACAGAAACTGTTTTGTTTTGGCAACATAAATGCAAATCTAATACCACTCAGAACTAGTTTTGTCTGGTTAGAAAAGAAAATGGCTATTTCCTTCAGGCTAATTACTGTGACGCTTCTTCATTGAACTTGTTGATAACAAGCAGGAGTTTTTACTGTGTCAACACCGGGGTTCATGGTATGTTGCTTCCTCTGAATTCCTGACAAAAAAAAATCAATCTGAAGTCTCAGATAACTAAAGACTGTTGATTGGTGTAAATATAATTTTTTTTTTGCCCTTGGTGAAATTCGGACACTGAAAATGCCAGTGACAGAAATCCTTTTTACAAGTTTTGAGAAAGATCTTTAATAGTTTTTGTTTCCTAGTATGACAAGTAATTTGCTTTCTTTAATTAAATAAAATCAAGGTACAGGTAAAGAATCTATTCACTGAATAATGTTGATGCATGCTTGATACGGCAGTGGCTCAGTGGTTCATGTAGGTTGTCTTCAAACCGAAAGGTTGGTGGTTCAATCCCCGCTTCCACCTGACCAAGTGTTGAGGTGTCCATGAGCAAGACACCTAACCCCAGCTGCTCCCGACGAGCTGGATGGCGCCTTGCATGGCTGACATGGCCGTCGGTGCATGAATTGAGTGAATGGGTGAATCTGAGGCAAAAATGTGGAGCGCTTTGGTGGCCATTGGGTCTGTGAAAGCGCTATATAAATGCAGTCCATTTACATGCCTTTAAGTGGAATGTGAACCAAAGCCAATAGCCGCAATGTCAACTTTCCTGTCAAGACTTTACAATAATGACCTTAACTTCTTTACTAAGCCCTGTGGTCGTTTGCTATTGAATTTAAGAACATTGTTATTTTCCCCATCTCTGGACTACACCCTTGGTATTGGTAACCATATGCTGCTTATACTGTAGTGTGTGAGAAGGCAACCTGAAGCTGGAATATGAATCTGGAGTGATAACAGATACTTGAATCAATATCACAGTTTTACTGTACTGAAGGCTTATTTACTCATGTAATTTAGTGCAATATTGTTTCATTCTTCTCCTTTATTACATTATTTATTTGTTGGATGTTATGATTGTTTGCAGCCATGGTTAGGATCATGTGTTATTTATGACTGAGTGAAGGATAATCGGCAATCGAGCTTAGTGCTCTAGTGGTACAGTTCATTGATTCCACATCATGGTCGACCTGCATTTGCCACCATCTACCAGACAATAAATGATGAGCTGGTCAGCTGCTCTAATTCTCAATCGCTGAGGCTTGTCATTTCCATCATGCTTGCTGGCTTGATGAAAGTCTAGACTTGCACTAATTTAAACCACTTTGTCATAGAGATCGTTGTCATAGTCTATGCAGTTTATCATTTATTTATTTGCTTTAGGAATCAGATGAATCAAAAATCTTTGATTCATTCATAATTACAGATAATCTTGGAAGCCTATTTCTATATCGGAGTGAAAAAAACAAAAAAAGGGTAATTGAGTTACTTTAATATATTTTATGAGAAATACAATGCACCGAAATGAACATTTTAGCCGGTACCTATGCACCGAGCCTGATTACAAAAACACCACTAAAAGCCATGTCCTCCTGAGCACACAATTATAATGTTCACATTATAATTTTATGTAGCCTATACACACTAAAAAACACTGGGTTAAAAACAACCCAAGTTTGGTGTTTTCAACACAAGGGCTTGGTAAATATAGAACAGAACACATGTTGGGTTAATTTTACCAGCAAATTGTATTTAACCCAGCATAATGTGTTGCTTCAACCCATCATTTTTACTTTAGCACTAGCTTTTTTAAATTATTTTACTTTATACATTAATTAATGTTTACGGATTAACTTAAATCGTCTAAACTAAAAAAAAAAAATACTCCACACAACCACTGCTTTGCATGATAATTGCTTTATTTTCATATTTCATATGCATATCATATTTTACAGTATAGCAATACATATTACATTTAAGCTCGTTTAACTATTATTATAAGTAATTGGTTTGTTACGTCTGAGTCTGACCCAGGAGCGGGGTAACACAAAAACTACCCCTAAGTGTCTCAGCTGAAGGAACAAATTGTCTTTTCGGGCCGATAACGATAACATTAAAAATGAACATATATCGGCTGATACCGATATGGTGGCCGATATATCGTGCATCTTTAAAAAAAGTCACATGGTAAAATAAGATCACACTGTTTTACTTTATTTTATTTTTTTTCACTGTTGAAACAGAAACGGCTTCCATTGTTGTTAACCTATTTTTGTGTCAGTGTTCTTATTTATATTGAAATAAATTTAAATAATTATAATACTTTTTGCCATTTTTAAAAATTAATTTATAGTTGGAAAAAGGGCATTGTTAAATGTAATATTTAATAAAAAATATTTCCTTAAGTTGCCTTAATCACTAAAATTTGGTTGAACCAAGGAGCTCTATACTACTTAAAATCCATTAGCATGGAGTTTTTCCCTCCAGGGCAATTGTACATCTCTCTACAATCTAGTTTACGATGGAGGGATTCATATCTCAGTTTTCGCAAGAATCATACAGATAACTCATGTCAGCCTTCCTTAACTCTCGGTGTGAGCGAAGTGCAGGCACAGCACATTAACCATATTTACTGCCGACAATTTCCAAAGGAAATTGCCTCCGCAAAGGGAAAGGGCATTTAGAAAATCCAAACTCTAGATTTCAATCAAGATATGTCACCTTAAAATATACTTTCTCTATGTACATGATGTTGTCTTTGTTTCTGTCTGTGAACTGTGACACTTTACAGGGTATTTTATTGTGTGGACAAAGGCTTAAATTGTTCGCCGTCATATGTGGATTTGGGAAGAATAATTGGTTTTTAATGTGAAAAGCAAATGAGAAGCCTTTTTTTTTATACATGCAGGCCATCTGTCACCATGAAGAAAACAATCTTGCCAGAGCATGTTACATTAAACAAGATCATGTTACATCATGAAGCACTGTTTGTTCTTATGTGAGAGGAAATTGGAGGACTAATTAGAGTCCCTTCAAAGAAACGGATTAGAACCTAATTTGTTTCAGCTCTTAGTGACACTTTCCATGCGTTTTTTGAACATCCAGTCTTAAATCCCTTTGAGTGCTGATTACATATCTGTTTTGAGTGGTGTTCTCCATCATGCACTGTTCCTTCCTTGCATGGATGCTCTCATTCTTCAGATCTTTTGACAGTCTTCATCTCAGAGATAAACCTTCCAGCTCAGGCTGTTAGTCTGATTTTTAACCTCACTCTTTGGCAATCAATAATTTTCTAGTATTTTATTTGTTTACTTGAAGTCCATTTATCATGTTAGATAAAAGACAGATTTTGTTAAAATTTTCTATCATTGTTCTTTAAAATTAAACCGGTATAATAATAAATAAATGTGCATGGTTTTTAGTGGCATGGAACCTCATGCAAAAGATTTTGAAGTTACAGCATGAGGTTCCTGTCACCATTATGTTCAGTTCATAGTCTCTCAGTTCTGTTCATTCATCACCTGTGTTTCCCTGTCTGTTTCCCGCCACCAATCTGTAACCATGGACACTAATCACTTTCCTCACAGCTGCCTGTCGTTTGTGTTCATTATCTGTGTATTTAGTTCCTGCCTGTATTCAGTTCAGTGTCCAGTATTGTTTGTGTGATACACGCTGTCTCACCTGTTCCAGAAGTTTGCTTTATTAAAGAGTGTTAATTCTACCCTTATCTCAGTCATCCTTCCTACAAACCGTGACAGTTCCATGCCGCTAAAAACCATGCACATTTATGTATTATTATTTTACCCGCATTTGTCAGTTTTTTGTTTGCTATCATACCACACAGATTATTGTCTTCTCAGAAGGCCAGCATGTCTTTACTCGCCAGCATTGAGATGAAGCAGTAGCGTACGATTTTTATTTTTAATTATTTTATTTTGGAATTTGAATTTGTAATTGAATATGGAATTTAATTAGTTTTGATTTGACTTTGTGAGAAACCTCTCCAATGTTAAAAATATATATTTTACAGAAATGTCTTGGCTAAGATAGACAGCAAAGCAAAACAATTACTAATAAAGCAACATACATAATTAAAAACATTTGCTCTTTGATAATTCGTCCTCCAATCGTTTTTTTTTGTTGTTGTTGATAATATGTCCCCTTTAAAGGCCATTGATGGGCTCTAACCACTGATTGGTGGAAGTGAAGGAAGTGACTTCGGCCTGATTCTTGACCACTGAGACATCAGAGAGTGAGTTAGGAGATAAACGGCAGCCATTCTCAGTCAAAAGTGGGTGGGGGAATTCTGCTGAGGTGGCCGAAGTTCTTGGTGCCATTGATTAAACAATATTTCTCCCTGCTCGATGTGAAGGGAATGAAATATATTTGCTCCTTCAGTGTGAGGCGAACGCCCCCGTGCCTCACTTGGGGTATAAAATGATGTGTTATTTTAATTTACAAGGCCAAGCTCATGTCTCTCCCTCATTCTCTGTAGCATCAAGAATGCTTGTGGAAATCCTAGAATTAAAATGACATACAATGAGATCGATTTCAAGTTCATGTGTTTGTCATGTATTATGTCTTTAATTAGTCTGTGAGAGACTAATGCACATTTGACAGAAGCTGGTGTGAAGAAAAACACACTGTGAGAGTAAATTGCTCATTGTACATTCTGATCTTTCTTTTGTGTGCACGAAAAATGCATGCTAGCAATCAAGTGAGGATTCCTTTCTGTCCTCGAAGAGAGAAAAATATCAGATTTACAGTGTTGTCTCAGATACCCTCACATTCCTGGAAAATTGCTGTGAATGACACAATGCTGGATATCCCTCTCATCTCTGCATAGGATGCCGAGATTTAATAAGTCCACATTATTAAATCTTCGGTGCTTGGATATATTTCTCTATTTTTATCAAGTACAGTTTTATTTGGTTGTGAAACGCATTGAGCTGTGGAACTCTGCACAGCCTATCGAGCAATTGGTTGTCATGCGGTTATGAATCGTAGAGAGAAATGGAAATCAATGAACCTCACAGTCTATGAACCACTGCCTCAGATCTCGATATTGATAAATATATATATTTTTTATATTTATAGTTGATGCCGTAATATCAGGTATGACTCATTAGAGGAATATTTATGTACACCAATAGAGATTTTTCAGATTTTCCGTCGTGCCGTTCTCTCCATATTTATGATTCTTTGCAGCCTTTAGCCACGCTGGATCCTTCTCTCGAAACCGAAAGCAACTCACTTCCGATAAAAGTTTACTCTTTGAACCATTATAGCTAAAAGTTGGCTAAGAGGTATTTCCTACTAAAGCAAGGCGGTATTTGACTCTGGTCAAGCGTATCCATAGCAGACTGGTGGGAGTGGCCTTGGACGGCACCATTGAGTTTACCTTTTGTGTCTGTTTTCTCTAGTCGGGTAGCACCCCGCTTTTCAACTGTATTCAGACAAGTTTTATTGAAAGCTCATCTTGCCAGCAGTGAAGCACCCCTTTTAGATGGGCTGACAAGTCCCTAAAATCTCTCTAAAACAGTGTTTTTTTTACTCCAAGCCCCACATTGTCCACAAATGTTTAAAAGGTTTTTCAAAAGAAAGCAAAAAGTTATTTGGTAAATGGACTGCATTTATATAGCGCTTTCACAGACCCAATGGCCACCAAAGCGCTTTACATATTGCCTCACATTCACCCATTCACTCACTCATTCATACACCGACGGCCATGTCAGCCATGCAAGGCGCCATCCAGCTCGTCGGGAGCAGCTGGGGTTAGGTGTCTTGCTCATGGACACCTCAACACTTGGTCAGGTGGAACCGGGGATTGAACCACCAATCTTCCGGTTTGTAGACAACCTACATGAACCACTGAGCCACTGCCGCCCCAGGGGTATAGGGGTAAATTAAAATGAGAGATATCCTTTAGTTGATTTAACTTATTTTAAGTCATCTTGAGGACCCCTTGAAAGTTTGCTGAGCCCTGCAGGCACTAATAGCATGTAGCTTTTCCAGTAACAGTCTTTTTCCAATTATTAGTGTTACATAATGCCATCACTGTATTTGCACTCACATTCATTTTAGTAAATCTTTTCATTTGCATTGTTTATTTGACTGTTTACACCTGGTCACTTCTTGCATTTTTACTGATCGGATAGCTATCTGATTGGTTAAAACATTTCCATTTACACATTGCCACATAAATGAATCTATATAAATCCGATCTTCAATTCTCGTGTTAAATGCAAATTTAACAGCGTTCCCATTAATTAAAGCAACAGATATGAGCAGCATTTTTTTTTATCATCAGCTAATTTCACGATCAAAGACCGCAATAGGAGAAAGAGCGGCATAAATACTGGTAAGATCATTTACCGGTAGCCTCATTACTTTTAATGAAGATGATTGTGTGTTGAGTGTCTGGGACTAACACTGTTTCATTTGCAGCAGTTTGGACATTGGCTTGCTGTAGTTATAGCCTACTATATTATACTACACTAACCTATAAAACACCCTTAAACGTTTATTTTTAAACATTTTGGCAGGAGTAAAATTGACATGTGGTTTCAACAACCTGATGCATTTAAGCTTGTCCAGTTTTGTTTGGAATGCATCTCAGACCATCTCCTGAAGTTGTTTGAGTGATCGGATTTAAATCCGTCTCGGAAGCGTTTTGGAGCGCATTAAGACCTGTTTTTTTCACGATCGGATAACTACCTGATCAGAGAAAGCGCGTGAAGTGACCAGGTGTAAACAGGCCCAATTGTAGAATAACAAGTTTCATATTATAAACAATCACTGATCAAATGAACAATTCACCTGGTTTATAAAGACTTTTCCTGCTTAAATAGCTTCTGTGTGGTTTGCTGCTTTTTATTAGTAGCTTGTAGAGTAGCGAACTACTTTTACCTTGTTGAACTAATCAAATCAAATTCAAATCAAAATGTATTTATAAAGCACATTAAAAAACACAGTGTACCAAAGTGCTGTACAATTTCAAAGGAATTAAATAAAACAAATAAAAATACAAAAAAAGAATTGATAAAATTAAACAAGAAAAAGAGATGATAAAATATATAAATGCATCTAATCCAAACCAATAATTCTTACAAAGGCCTCATCAAACAAATACGTTTTAAGACGAGTTTTAAACATGTTTACAGAGATAGAAGAGCTGGTAAAACATTCCACAACTTTGGGGCAGCAACTGAGAAAGCGCAATCTCCTTTGCCTTTTAAGCGTGACCAAGGATTTTCAAAGAGCAGCTGGTCTTAGGATCTCAGAGATCTCTGTGAGCAATGAAAGTTTATACTACTGCACTACTGCAATAGCTTGGTGCTTAGCATGCTACAGTTTCAAAGGTAGCTTGCAACACACACCTTGCTGGAAAAAAAAAAAGAAACCATTCTGAGTTGATTTGCTGGTCGTTAACAAAGACTGCAACTGTTGTTGCCAGCACTTTACCATAAAAATATGGTAGCATATACAAATAATATAATATACTATACCAAGTTGTAAAGAGAAAACCACATGATTAATCAAAGTTCATCAAAAGAAAGAAGCTTTTCTACAAGCTGAGATAAGCACTAATATATAGAAGGTATTTTGCTGTAAAATTACATGAAATGTCTCATTAGATCTTATTATTAGATCATTAGTTTTTCATTGTATAAAGCAGAGTTGTCAAACTCCTGAGGGACACACTGTCCTGCAGATTTCAGTTCCAATTAAACAATGGCCCTCCAGGAGCTGAGTTAGGCACACATGGTTATAGAATAGGCAAATTATGATCACTTCTGGTCAGGCTAGTTCGTTGGCTAGTTTATAGGAGATTAGGGCAATTCAGTTGGCACACCAGATAAACACCAGCTTGACCGGGCTGGGATGCCAGCTGGCCAGTTTGAGAGTTTTTAAAATATCTTAATTTTAAAATGTCTAATTAAGACCAGCAAACCATCTAAATAAGTATGTTTTAAATGGTCTATGCTGTATGTGTGTGCTGTAATCCTAATGTGTTCAATGTATGATTATTCGTATCCTTTGCTTTGTTTTAAGTGTGCTCACTGGGATTTGCAGGGCTTTATCGTACCACCCACACACAGATCTTTAAAAGCCTGCCCCATATTACACTCCTGCTGACCCACTTAAGGTGTTTAACTGTGGGCCTCATTGCCAGTGCTGTTTGCAGCCATCTTGATAATCCATCTGGACCTCTGAATGAAAAGTCAGTTTACAACTTGATTTCAGGGGACTGATGTCCTGAAGTTGACTTACACCAAAGACATGTGAATGTCAAAACAAGATCCTGCTCCGTGATTAATGGCATCTTGAAGTATCCATCCCTGAGGCACACCTGTCTATACAGTAGCTAGCAAGCATCTGTGCAAAGCACTTGGTAAAACCGAATATATTTAAATCAAAGGAATATTGAACAGCCCATATATTTTGGAGTGTTTCGTTTAAAGGGGACCTATTATGCTAAATTCACTTTTATATTGGTTTTGAAAATATTTATGTGTCTGCAGTGTGTGTACACAACCACCCTATTGTGGTAAAAATCCATCCACTCCTGAAACTATGGCTGTGTCCGAAATCACATAGCCAACTCTTGAATATATAACTACTTCACGGCCACTAAGTATGTTATATAGTATGATTTTGTTAGTGTGAATGTAATCTGGGCATACTACGTTTGTTAATGTTGTCATTATCACATGACCTACCAGCGTCAGTTACCTGCCATACATTAATCCTCTCCCGTGGCCTTATGGGATAGTAAAGTGTCCATCGTATGCACACTTCAGAATTTTGCTGGAAGAAGTAGGTCATCCGGGTACATTTTGCCTATTCTTTCATGAGTACTGTGAATTCGGACACACTTCTTTTGTCACATACTGTTTTCACCTACTATATAGTAGGGAAGTTTGCGATTTCGGATGTAGTGTTTCAAAAAGAGCCATTCAGGAATGTGCTTTAATGTGACGTCACATTGGAACAGGTCCCACTTACGACTGGCAACGGTCGTAAGTATATATTGTGTATAAAATATATATATTATGTTAAAAAAATTCTGGGGGCCATTGAACTTTTGTGAAAATGATGCCGCTGGCATCTTTTAGGATTAGATCTAATTTACAGATCTAATATACACAAGCTTTCTTTCCTCGCTGTTTACGTTCACAGACATAACTGACTGTGTTTGTGAACTTTGTTTTTTTGACATAACCTTGTGTGTATTTGACAGTTTAAATGCAATAAGACATGAAAGAGTACATTTATGTAAGATTTTTGAATCAAAATATCCAAAAAAAACACTAGAACAATGTTATATATTTTGTTGATTTGTGTAATTACATTATCCCAAATGTTTCTAAGAATGTTTTAATCCAGAGTTTTAACCAGGACACAGACCGTGTCTGTGCGTCACCTATCAATGGCATAACCCTCGATGTAATTACCCTCGATATCCTCGATATTTTATTTTGCGGAAACCATGGAAACACCAAAGACTCTTTAATATATGATGTGTTTTATTAGACAGGTGAGCAACTGTTTGGATACATTCATCGACAGAAAACTAATCATTGTTATACAGCTCAACAGTTAGTCTTTTTGTTTAAATCTCGCTTTCTTGATTTACACTGGATTTAAATATGATTTACAGTATCATATTTCCATTGCCTAATCTCAATCTAGCTCACTGCAGTGCGCAACAAGTGTCTCATATTGTAGCCGCCGAGAGAACGCACAGAGTAGTATTATAACAACTTTCAACACCCTCAAATGGATCTAATATGATAAAACATATGATATGATAACCAAAACTAAACAGATATTTTGTTAGTTTTTGGCAGAGTATCCAAGGTATGAGCTGTAAAGGTTCTGCCCTCTTCTGGATAGGGGGTTGGGGAGCAGCAGCTCATTTACATTTAAAGATACATGCACGAATACATCATGTTTTTGATTCAGCTCAAAAATGGTTATGGTATATAATAAATTATCTGTGGGGTATTTTGAGCTGAAATTTTACAGACACATTCTGGGGACACCTGAGGCTGTCCATCCATTACATCTTGTAAAAAGGGGCATAATAGGTCCTCTAATTTTTTTTTATTCAGGACCTATAATGATAACAGTTTTGCGATGTGATTTGGTCAAATATATTTGGATGAAAGCTGAATAATCCTTTCTTCTCTTTTAAAAGGAAAAACTCACTAGTGGCGTCGTAAGTCTTGGAAATATTGGGCTGAATGAGACTGTCTTGAAATCCTCTCTCATCTTCTGCCGAATCTAAGAGATCCGTTTCAAAGCAAAGCTATGGAAATGCTAATGCTGTGAAAGCCACAGGAGACGAATCCTTAAAAGTCACTCCAATAATACCATCAGTTGAAACTAAGACAAATAGAAATATGAAACTAAGACTTATGGAAAGTCAACATGTGATTCAACTTAAAGGGTTAGTTCACCCAAAAATGAAAATTAAGTCTTTAATTACTCACCCCCATGCTGTACCAACCCCGTAAGACCTTCGTTCGTCTTCGGAACACAAATGAAGATATTTTTGATTAAATGTGACAGCTGGATCACTCCTCCATAGGCTCCCTAAGGGAATGAATCCTGACGGCCCAGAGAGTCAATGAAGAAAATGTTTAAATATTCCATGTCACAACAGTGGCTCAACTATAAGTTTATCAAGCGACGAGAATACTTTTTGTGCAGAAATAAAACAAAAATAACGACTTTATTCGACTATTCCTTTTCTTCCTTGTAGGCCTGAAACGAGACTTCAAGAGATTTCCACGACGCATGCGCGAGAATTGCGAGTTAAGTGTTAAGTTCACGCGCGTGCGCGTCGTGGAAATCTCTTGAAGTCTTGTTTCAGGCCTACAAGGAAGAAAAGGAATAGTCGAATAAAGTCGTTATTTTTGTTTGTTTTTTCGCACAAAAAGTATTCTCGTCGCTTGATAAACTTATAGTTGAGCCACTGTTGTGACATGGAATATTTAAACATTTTCTTCATTGACTCTCTGGGCCGTCAGGATTCATTCCCTTAGGGAGCCTATGGAGGAGTGATCCAGCTGTCACATTTAATCAAAAATATCTTCATTTGTGTTCGGAAGACGAACGAAGGTCTTACGGGGTTGGTACAGCATGGGGGTGAGTAATTAATGACTTAATTTTCATTTTTGGGTGAACTAACCCAATACACTGTTGCATCATTTCAAGTGCATTTGACAACTCTTGGAGAGAGTGTAACGCTTAAATCAAGTCGATGAAACATTTGCTCAGATCCAAATGATATCCTAACAAATGTTTCATCGACTTGATTTAAGCGTTACACTCTCTCCAAGAGTTGTCAAATGCACTTGAAATGATGCAACAGTGTATTGTTTATTATTTTTATTATAAGTTTTCAGAGAGCAGGTTGTGAATTTGAGCACCTTTGCTCCTGAAGCTGCATATCCTGTGGATGTGTCTTTGCAGGAGCTTTCATCATCACTGTTGTGGAAAATAAATGTTCGTTTTATTGAAATGTTTAAGGCTGATTGTTTTACATCTCTATAGTATATGGGTTGAAGACAAATGTGCCATTGCATCAACACTGATTTACATGATGGTGAAGATACATGCTATACATGCTTTTATTTAATAGTTTTTATTATTAATAATAAATACACTAAACTAATGTTACAGCCCATTATTACAAACGGCTCCCTTGATTTACTCATCAGGGAATTTATCCATTTTAGTGATCAAACTAAGTGCATGTCGCAAGCTTTCTAGGAAATATTTAGCTTTCTCCTCAAGAGTATTTTCATTCAGAGAGAGCGAGTAAAAAACAAACAAAAAAACAAGTGGAGAGATGGAGTTCTGATAAGAGCAGAGAGAGGATTGTCATCAAGTTTTCTGAGACAATTCAGATATCAAATAGTCTTTTCAATGACACTTCAAAACAATCGAGCAGTGGAGCCCATCTGTCTTGTGTTTCACTCCTGCTCTGCCCGCCCTGCAGTGGGAAATGAAAGCCCATGGTGCAGTGATATCATCCAACAAACACTCGCAAAAATACATAGAGTGTGTATGGAATTGTGAAGTTGCCTGACGAGACTATAAAACTGCAGGTAATGAGAAACACACTTCAGAACTTTGACATGCAGAGGTCAAGTCAAGTCATCTTCATTTATATAGCTTTTAACAATGTAGATTTGTTCCAAAGCTGCTTTACAGCAATAAAAGGAAATTAACCCTTTTGGGGTCTAAGGTGTTTTTGGGGTCCTTGAGATGTTTTGACATGCCCTGACATTTGTGCTTTTTTCAGTTGCTTATAAACATATTAATGGCACAGGTGAAATTACACTCTATTTAGCACAAACATGGCTACCATAATATGTGAGCAACATGTATGTACATGTTTGTATTTTTGAGAGAAAATTGTTTATGCATGGTTATTGAAAAAAATGTAAGTTTCTGAAATAAGGCCACAAAACACATACTAAATAAGTGTCCACAATACTTTTGACTAATGGATGTTGTTGCCTAGAGTGTTTGCTTCAAAATGATCTGAAACTCATCCTGCCTAATCATTCACATAAAACAATAGATTGTTTTAAATTGTGAAAAATATTTTTTTGTTTGGAAAGGCAATATGCGGATGGCCGTGAACGGGCCAACCCCCTCATGAATAAATAGGTGGTTCACACCTGAGAAGACAAAGACCCGAATAATGAGCCTTTTATTCAGGTGTGTCACACAAGAAAGAATGCGAGGACATATATATAAATATATATATATATACACATACATACATACATATACAGTATATACACTTAAAGGTGCCATAGAATGTGAAATTGAATTTATCTTGGCATAGTTAAATAACAAGAGTTCAGTACATGGACATGACATACAGTGAGTCTCAAACACCATTGTTTTCTCCTTCTTATTTAAATCTCGTTTTTGAAAAACACCCCTGAAAAATAGGCGAAACTCCACATAACACCGACTGTGACGCAACAGTCGGGATCATTAATATGTACGCCTCCAAACATTTGCATATGCCAGCCCATGTTCAATGACAGGCGGAATTGCACAGCCGAAGCATGGCAGTTGCTCAGTGTTTGGATGTACACATGAACACAAAAGTATTCTTTAGTTCCTTCATCCGAGCCTCTGAAGAAACAATGGCTTAATTTTATTTTCTCTGGAAATGTGCCGACAAACTTCCCAAAGTTGTGTATGGTCCAAACATTTCACCGACGACTGTTTCCTCAACTTAAGTTGAGCAAACAAGGGACGTCCCCCGGACTTTTCAAACGTCCCCTTAGGTCCGCACTTGGTCCGCTTTGTAACGTTCGCTGACGGACATTCCGATGACGTTCGCATTTGGTCCTCTTTGTAACATTCGCTGACGGACATTCCGATGACGTTTGCATTTGGTCCTCTTTGTAACATTCGCTGACGGACATTCCGATGACGTTCGCATTTGGTCCTCTTTGTAACATTCGCTGACGGACATTCCGATGACGTTCGCATTTGATCCATTTTGTAACGTTCGCTGACGGACGTTCTGAGGACATTTGTCTGGGCCAGTTTGCGAACGTCCCTATTTCGTCCCTCATCTGCCATTTCCATGACAACACTTGCAAAATCCAGTCGCCCGTGCGTTTGCTATCATCAAACCTGACACTTTGCATCTCAGACAAACGAATACCGTAATTAAACTAAAATATAAATGCAAATATTTGCATTAATTGTAAAATTACGTTTGTGCTAGAAATGTTAGTGTTTTAATGTTAAGATAATAACTTTTCATGTTACTTCATGTAAATTCTATCACTAATTAAAGATGTAATAAAATCACAAGTCTGTTTTCACCCGTTATAATTTAAACAACAAAAACATGATAATTGATTCAATTGAATATGAGCTACAATGTATAAAGACTATCCCACATGCATAAAGAGGTTGAATCCCAGGAGCTCTAAAAGAATGCATCGACTTCAAATGATGAATGGACCCAAGGAAAACGTAAAGAATGGAAAATTTGCTGGAAAGAAAGTGGAAAATAACACGGGTAAGACAAATAAAAGTATCCTAATTACCTGTCAAACTGTTGGTCAGGCGAAGGTGACTGGTTTTATTAAAAATAATTTATTTTAGGAAAAATATTGTTCTAATTATTGCACTTAAGACTGATAGCACATGCAGATCAATTAACAAAAAAAATTGGAAAAACAAGCAAGTGACGATCAAATCATAGGATCAAATGCACCTAAGCGAGTGACGTCTTTCCTTATGGTACGTGGTTTGTATCCATGGCAACGCTCAGCTGTAGTGACAGTTAACGGTTCTCCTCAGACGCAGCCTTGTGTTTTCTCTTTTGTCTGTCTAAAAAGTATTTTTAATTTTTTTGATTATTATACATTAGTTACCATAACCACTGTCCATCTTTAAATTATATGAAAATGTTACCTTTTAAAACGTTTGCTGAAGTTGTCTGCAATGTACCGCTGATAACTGTTATGTTAACACTACGAAGCTAACGTTATATGTTAAGCTGAAATGAGACAATAACGTTATATTTTTTTGAAGATGACTTATTTTGCAAACTAATTTATAGTTGAGTGTGTATCATAGCCTATGCTAAAAAAGTGCGTAGGCTATATACTAAAAAAGGTGTGTATCGGCAAGTAAAAGGTATATTTGAGCCTAGGGCACAATGATCCCCTGTAGCCCATTTAAAAATATTTAAATTATATAAATAATAGCTGTATTTAAGATAAAACCTAAAGGTTTAAATTGTGTTACTTTGTTTTAGATTCCAAGCTTACGGGTGGAATCAGATGTGGAGAGTAGCTAAACGCGTTTCAGCTGGAAGCTTGGCAACTGACACACACACGCACTTTTTTGTTTATGAAAATAAAAGTATTTTTTTCCCCTGATATTCCTTGTGTGTTTGTTCCTTGGTTGTTCAATTTTGTGTCATCAGACTAATGCTACACTATAAAAGGGTGTTAAGATGTTAAAAGGACTTCTAGTGAACGTTCCGTAAAGGTCCCCGAAAGTTTTCTAAACGTCCCGCGAACGTCCCCCGCAACGTCCTGCGTTTAAAGAACCCTACATGAAGACGTTCAGGGGACGTTCGAAGTGGACGTTCAGGGGACGTTTTTTTGTTAGCTGGGTTGGGCCAATACAGAGCTGACCTCGATGAACGTCTGAAAATAAATCGATCGAGCTACAAGCTACAATTTCTGATGTGAAATCGTTCAATACTGTTTATGCACATCGTGCACATTCACATCGTTTCTGTCACATGCCTGTCCTGTCTTGTGTTGCACTTGGGTGTTTGTTGTTTGATACCATGTGTTCTCTTGTCATTGTATACCCCGCCCATCTTGTTATCTCATTATTGGTTCATTTGCCCCACCTGTCTGTTCGTTAGCCCTTTTGTTTGCCTCTCTATTTAATCTCCTTGTGTTCTCAGTACTGTGCTGGTTCGTTATCCATGTTACCCTGGTTCATGTTTGATCGTGTTTTCGTGTATCTTGTATCCTGCCTGTTTTCCCCCACGAGGGAGTTTTTGTTCTTGTTTTATGTGTTATTATTTTCCTAATAAATCCCCATTGTTTGCATTTGAGTCCTCACACCTTTTTCCCAACCCGTGCCGTGACAGAACGAACCAGCCATCTGAGGATTCAGCACAATGGGTGAGGAGGATTCGGATTGTTGGGATTATGACGATTGCATGGATGACGATGACTTGGATTGCCCTGACTATCATGTTGCTGTTTTTGGATCCACCCAATTCTCCGCTAGCGATCGTGACAGAATGACTCCGTCCTCAAATGGGTCCAGCAGCATGAACATTCTGCAGGCGTTTGCTTTTATGGCTCGGCAAAGGGAGGAGGCCATGACGCTCAGATTTCCTAAAGACTTTTCGTTCAACGACAGAGAGTCCTTTAGAGGAGAGCGTCTGGCAAGATTTTCGGGGACCCGTGGAGCTCGCAGAGGAGGAAGTACTAGAGGGGAGTCCCGGACTCAGTCTCTACTTCGGTCTTCCTTCGACCATGATCCGGTGACGTGCAGCCCAGAACACCATTCGCCGTGGGTCCTGTCCCGTCCTGAACCAGCACCTCGCCAGAAGGGACGACGGAGGAGAAGAAACACCTCCTCCGTGACTGTCCCGGTGGGCCCTAGTCCGGTGATCCCAGTTCCGGTGGTCCATGTTCCGGTGGTCCCGAGTAAGGTGGTCCCGAAACGGAGGAGGAGAAGGAGACCTGCGTCTGCCCAGTCAGAGATTGTCCACGTCCCGTCTGCCCAGCGAGAGACTGTTCACGTCCCGTCTGCCCAGCGAGTGACAGTTCCCGTCCCGTCTTCCCAGCGAGAGACCGTTCACGTCCCGTCGGCCCAGCGAGAGACTGTTCCTGTCCCGTCTGCCCAGCGAGTGACTGTTCCCGTCCCGTCTGCCCAGCGAGAGACTGTTCCCGTCCCGTCTGCCCAGCGAGAGACTGTTCATGTCCCGTCTGCCCAGCGAGAGACCGTTCACGTCCCGTCTGCCCAGCGAGAGACTGTCCCCGTCCCGTCTGCACAGCGAGAGACTGTCCCTGTTTCCTCTGCCTTTCTGAACTGGGAATACCTGGAGCGTCTGGCTCAGATGTTGAATATGCCAGTCTCAGCCGTTCCTGAGCCGGAGCCGGTGCTCGTTCCTGAGCCGGAGGCAGAGCCAGTGCTCGTTCCAGAGCCGGAGGCAGAGCCAGTGCCGGTTTCTGAGCCGGAGGTCATGCGAGAGACCGTTCACGTCCCGTCTGCCCAGCGAGAGACCGTTCACGTCCCGTCGGCCCAGCGAGTGACTGTCCCCGTCCCGTCTGCCCAGCGAGTGACTGTCCCCGTCCCGTCTGCCCAGCGAGAGACTGTCCCCGTCCCGTCTGCACAGCGAGAGACTGTCCCTGTTTCCTCTGCTTTTCTGAGCTGGGAATACCGGGAGCGTCTGGCTCGGATATTGAATATGCCAGTCTCAGCCGTTCCTGAGCCGGAGCCGGTGCCCGTTTCTGAGCCAGTGCCCGTTCCTGAGCCGGAGGCGGAGCCGGTGCCCGTTCCTGAGCCGGAGCCGGTGCTCGTTCCAGAGCCGGTAGCAGAGCCAGTGCCTGTTCCAGAACTGGAGCACATGTCGGTCTCGGACCCAGTATTTGTTTCTGTGTTTGTGTCTGTCTTTGTGACTGTTTTTGTTCTAGTGTCTGTTCCCGAGCCGGTGCCTGCTGCTGCTCCCGAGCCGGTGCCTGCTGCTGCTCCCGAGCCGGTGCCTGCTGCTGCTCCCGAGCCGGTGCCTGCTGCTGCTCCCGAGCCGGTGCCTGCTGCTGCTCCCGAGCCGGTGCCTGCTGCTGCTCCCGAGCCGGTGCCTGCTGCTGCTCCCGAGCCGGTGCCTGCTGCTGCTCCCGAGCCGGTGCCTGCTGCTGCTCCCGAGCCGGTGCCTGCTGCTGCTCCCGAGCCGGTGCCTGCTGCTGCTCCCGAGCCGGTGCCTGCTGCTGCTCCACCCCCCTGGCCGCCCGAGGGGTCCTCACCGCCCTGGCCACCCGAGAGGTCTTCTCCGCCCTGGCCGCCCGAAGGGTCTTCTCCGCCCTGGCCGCCCGAAGGGTCTTCACCGCCCTGGCCGCCCGAGAGATCTTCACCGCCCTGGCCGCCCGAAGGGTCTTCACCGCCCTGGCCGCCCGAAGGGTCTTCACCGCCCTGGCCGCCCGAGAGATCTTCACCGCCCTGGCCGCCCGAAAGGTCTGCTCCGCCCTGGCCGCCCGAGGGGTCTGCACCACCCTGGCCACCTGATGAACTTTGTGTTTCGCCCGGGTCTCCCAGGACTAAGAGATTTGTTCCTCCCGTCCCGCCCTGGTTTGTCCCTCCCATCCCGCCCTGGTTTGTCCCTCCCGTCCCGCCCTGGTTTACTCCTCCTGTCCCGCCCTGGTTTGCTCCTCCCGTCCCGCCAGATGGAGCGTCTGGTAGCCGCTCCGTAGGGAGGGGGTAATGTCACATGCCTGTCCTGTCTTGTGTTGCACTTGGGTGTTTGTTGTTTGATACCATGTGTTCTCTTGTCATTGTATACCCCGCCCATCTTGTTATCTCATTATTGGTTCATTTGCCCCACCTGTCTGTTCGTTAGCCCTTTTGTTTGCCTCTCTATTTAATCTCCTTGTGTTCTCAGTACTGTGCTGGTTCGTTATCCATGTTACCCTGGTTCATGTTTGATCGTGTTTTCGTGTATCTTGTATCCTGCCTGTTTTCCCCCACGAGGGAGTTTTTGTTCTTGTTTTATGTGTTATTATTTTCCTAATAAATCCCCATTGTTTGCATTTGAGTCCTCACACCTTTTTCCCAACACGTGCCGTGACAGTTTCTTTTAGTAGGATGAAAAAAACCTTATTTAAATTGTGAATAAATACTGAAAGCGATCAAAGAACAATCTTTCCACACAGCGCGAGTTTATCTGGACAACTCGTTATTATCAATGACGCACGTTACACTGCACAACGGAGCTCTTACTGTATTTACATCATCGTGTTTGCATTGGTGAAAGCATTAGAGAGAGTGCAGAAACTGCGTTGCAATGATAAGATCTTCATGCTCGCGATCAACAGACTGTCATCTGCTTGCTCAATGCTCATCGCGGCAACATTTTATGTGATGGGAAAAGATCTAAATACTTTAAAAACTTCTCACAATGTTTTGACATCGGGGGTTGTCGTGCGCGCGCTTCACAGTTTGGAGCACAGTATGTTCTGTCTCGCATGCGCGTTAGATTCCGGGAAATTTGAACTAATTTGCGGGCATCAGGGAGCCGCTATCAATAGAGACTTGGGATGTCTGCGTACCATATAACTCCCACAAGTGCATACAATTCGACACAACTACACAAGCATTTTTTAACCTTTTTAACCAAACGTTAACGTTATGTCAACATCCTATTGTCTAAATTACGAGCTAACAGAGCTAGGCCTACATAAACAGAGCGAACATTAGAGCATCCGACTGCAGACGTCAATAATGCAGCGTAATGGAATAATCTCCCGATCAATTTCCGCTTCCCAAAAGTTATAAACTGCCTCCGGAACCCAGTTAAGGTACAAAAATCTATTCAGCAAAAATAGTGATGCAGTTAAGTGTTTTTTCGTTCAGCCGAGGCCTCTCTGTTGCTGTGTGGAGCAGCCTGTGTCAGTCACCTCTTCCTGAACGTCACTCACTCACTCATCCGTGCATGCACTGCGGTCTCGTGAGGAAACGCAGCTTTTTGATATAAAAGTTTTTCTTGTTCCCAAAACAATTTTTTTTAAAGCATTTGTTCGAAATAACTATTCGTAAAAAACACGTTATTTGTACCTTTCCGAAAACCGTATTCGGGTTCGGCTCCACCCCTAATATATATATATATATATATATATATATATATATATATATATATATATATATCAAAATATAAATGAAAGTCAAAAGCACACATTTTTAGTCATACCTGGAAATAAATCCTGTTCAAATAGGTTATATGGGCCATTCTATAGAATTGGTTCAAAGTTAGAGTTGGAAACATCTTGAAAAGAACATAAGAACTTATAAAGTATTTTTTTTTTTAAAGTAGGGCAATACATTTTATCATACATATTTCAAAGTTAAGAATTCATTAATTTGATATAGCTTACATTGGAACAAACACTATAACAGTTGATTAGTTTATTTTTGACAAAACATACTATATATTTAACATATGAGCAGAAACTGTCTGACAAAAGCTTATTAAAAACTTTATAATCTAAATTAGTCAACGAAATGTTGTCATACAGACACTATTCTATATCGCGATTAGAACAAATCTCAGTAGGCTATAGCAATATAGTTTGGATGTGTTCATGTAAAAATAACGTTTCCTAATGTAGGAGCGAGAGTGAATGAATGGCACGGATGCGATGTACAGCTGTAGTAAACAACATCGCGCGCGCATCTGTGCTGTTCATAAGAATAAATAACTTACTTCATCAGTGAATCCGTACTCCTCGAAATGAAACTACCAGCACTTCTGAGGTAACTTTTCCAGGATTATTACGATAGTATTATTCCTCACAGCGCAGCAAGACGAGGTAAAGTACGAGATTCTTATTAAACTGGATGTTTTATCCAGCTGATGTGGACGTTTTCATGGCTTGCCTCAACATTTGCGTTTGAATAGCGCTCTCTCCGTGGGCGTGGTCACATTAACACGTAATAAGCTAGGTGAAAGGAAAAGACTGACATCTCTCTCTTTTCATACAGATTACATAAACTGAAAATAGTTGTTTTTTATATAAATTACTTCATTTAAAAGAAGAGAATTTCAGCTTCACAAAGAGAAATCTTTCGTGTCTCTGTGATAAGTATTGACTGAGTTACAGTTAATTTTCGGACGAGTTTCAGAATGACAGAGAGAAGGCAAAATTTGCGTTTGTGTGAGTATACACAAAAAAAATAGACACTTAACAGGATCGAATGATGTATAACTCTTATATGTAAGATCAAAATCAGCAGAATATTTTGAGTCTCTTTTGCACTTATAAGAAAAAAAGTGAGCTGGTATCGCCGGCGATACCGCCGACCCCAGAGGGTTAAAGTAACAGAGATTGTTTAGGCTTTATGACAGCTCTAGACTAAAGTTATTTTCCAGCTAAAGTTAGTTTTAATTGAATCACTTCCGTCGCAAAGATCATTAGCTATTAACTTAGGGGCCGCTAACACGACACCACTTTAACAGAAAACTCTCAAGTTCTCTCTACGCAAACTTTAAAAACGTGGACCTGTGAGAACGCTGATGGCGTGCACATGCGTTATTAAGAGTTAATTCTATAGGTATTAGGGGTGGAACGGTACATGTATTCGTATTGAACCGAAACGGTACGGGCGTCACGGTTCGGTGCACGAATTTACACGGAGAATACACGGTATAAAATTAATAAAACTCGCGTGCAAATTAATTAATGTAATGCGGAACTACTGTTAGAGTAAACTGTATTATGTTGTCTTTTAATTAATTTAATTAATAAACTAATTATATAAAACTATTGTCAGTGCACTACAAATAAACTGGTTCTATGCCTTTATTAATACAACTTATTTAAAAAATACAATGCCTTCTGCATTTTGTGTTTTGCTTTTCCCTCCATTTTACCGAAATCGTACCTAACCGTGATGTCTGAACCGAGGTATGAACCGAACCGTGACTTCTGTGTACCGTTCCAGCCCTAATAGGTATGCGTGTGTGAATATATGTGCGCAGGCATGTAGTCCTTCCCCCCAAAAAACAACCCTCAACAAACTACTTGGTTGGCCTTAAAATTTATAATACAGAATTGTATCACTTCGGCGTAGCCACGTGAACCGGAATTATCCCGACAACGATTATCTGTACAGAGGTAAAGGGAAGGGCATTCACAGGGGAGGGACTAGTGACACTTCAGGACTGCGTTGTCGTCGCGTCCAGACACAGGTCCTTCATCAGATCTGGATACGGCCTGGATCCGGCGGACTGCGGTAAACCTCGGGATAAACAGAGAGACTAATATTAGTGTAGATGCCATTCTTCTTATGATGTAACGAGTACATCAGGATTTATGGGAAGTGTTCCTGGTTCCGGCTGACCTAATCTATGCAGCCTAACATTGAATTATAGAAGTCTATAGTGTGTTATGTGTATGCAAGGTTAAAGAGATGTGTTTTTAGTCTAGCTTTGAACTGACAGAGTGTGTCTGCTTCCCGGACAATGGTAGGAAGAATGTTCCAAAGTTTTGGTGCTAAATAGGAAAAGGATCTACCGCCGATTTTGATTTTGATATTCTTTTATATCAATATAGGCTTACATATTCTTTTTACTTTTTTTTATGGGAATTTCCTGGTAAAATTAAGGTAACAATTTTTTTTAGATATTTTATTTTGCCTTTCCACGGACCACCTGCAGTACCCTCAAGGACCACTAGTGGTCCGCGGACCACAGTTTGGGAATCGCTGCCTTATTGAACATGCAATGCGCTATTGCATGTGACGCGTTTTATAATGGTTTTTTATGGGTGTTGTTCATAATCTGATTGCCAAAGTATGCTTTATTAATAAGGTAGGCCTACATTGTGTACTAAATTTGGCGCTTCAATATCACTCACATTAAGCGTCTTAAACGTGGAAGATCGTTCGATTACGCTGCCGTTGTCTTTTTTAGCAGAATACTGCCATCTAGTGGTAGCAGCTTTTCTCAGACAGTGTGTGTGGATCGTGCAAGGCCAAACCGGCGAAATGAAAGTCTCAAAATCCAAATGAATCAAAAAGGATCGACTCAGAAACGAGTCAATGAATGCACAAGTCACCTCATCCACAAATGCACATCTTACTTGTTCCATGCACAAATTCTGGCCTACATTAATACAAAATTGAGTTTTTTTATTAACAACTATGTCTCTATTTGTACAAAATGCTGCACATTCATGTGATTCTGGATTTTGCACACACAAGTTGTATTGTATTAGTTTAAATGTAGCGACGCACATTTGTGAATTTGTCAAAAAGATGGGTAGTTGTGCACACATTAATAACTAGCACCAGGCCTATTCATTTGTAGTTGTTTGTGTGTGGGTTGTAAAATGCTTAAAAACAGCGAAAAGAAAGTCTCAAAATCCAAATGAATCAAATGAGATCGACTCAGAAAATAATTCAATGAATGCACGCGTGTCACCTGATCCACACATGCACATCTTCTTTGTTGCATGCACAAATTATGATACACTAATACAAAAGAAAACATTTGTATTCACAAAAATGTCTCTATTTGTTGAAAGAGCATGGATAAAACATTTCTGCAACATGTATCAAGTTCATTGATAATTGTGCTTGCACGTGTTAATCATTTTGATACTATAATCATCCCATACACACTATCGTCAAATACGATTGACAGGGCCGGCTCTAACCCTTTGGTTGCCCTAGGCGATATTGAGTTTAAAAATTATAAGTATTTATTAAACTAAATAGTCTCTTATAGTCACTCAAAAACTTCAACAATAAATTGTTCATACAAATGCTACAAAGAACGTTCAAGGATATTTATATCATAGTTGCATTGTACAAATATTTTTTCTGACCATAACTTGTAGTAGATAAATTACAATTACTACCACCACTAGGCGTACTATTATTACTAATCTATTAGGCTGCTACAAGGTTAAGGGGGTTTCGGGGGTATTTCCCCCGTAAGAAAATGTTGTGCATTTTAATGTTAAATTCATCAATCTGGTGCACTTTGAGAGTTCAAAACTAAAAGCTCCAACCCATATTCAGTGTGCAAATTGAACAAAGAAAAAATCTCAAACCTCTTTTAATTACAGTGTCTGTCTATATTACACTACTACATAATAATAGGAGCCCGTTCTCATCCTTTGGCGTCATATAGGTGACGCCATTTGACAAAACGTCGAAATACTACGCACATGGCACCCTTTAGCGTGAATATAACACGCGAACCCAAGGCGTCATAAAGTTGACTGGCATCCTTTAGCGTGAATATGAGACACAGACCCCACACCTAAACCTACCCATCACTTCGCGTGTTGTATTAACGCTAAAGGGTGCCATGTGCGTAGTATTTCGACGTTTTGTCATATGGCGTCACCTATATGACGCCAAAGGATGAGAATGCATTGAATAATAGATATAATATTAATCCCATGACAGTAATAGCCATGGGCTATATTTTAAAACAAATGCACTGAAAAATAAAGGAAACTTTCATAAGTATTGTACACATTTCTATACTTGAAAGTGAAGTAACCCAGCGCCGCCAATTAAGCAAAAGAAAACAAAACGAATGGGCCACAGATGTACGAGTTTTATGGGCCGTTAAGACAAAAATAGAAAAATAGAAAAATAAAAGTATGAGATAGGCCTATGTATCGGCCCAAAAAGCACGTCGGGCCACGGGAATCTCCCGGTAGTCTCGATGGCCAGAACATTTGACACCTTAATGGCTGAGATGAGAAGACTTACCTCTATACTGGGCTTTCTTTTTATATTGTTGCTTTCTCTGTTTTCGTCCCTGTGCACCAGAGGGTTTAGACCGCTTCATTTCCGATCAGCGCGCGCAGCAGCCGAGCACTTGCCTAACGTAACCATAGAACGTAACGTAACGCAACTAACCCCCCCACCCCCACCCCCCCCCATTTAGGAAATGATCGACAATAATCATCCATTCAATCTAATAATCAGGACAAGTTATTAAACATATGGCTGAGGGCCGCCTTAGGATGATCATGTAATAAACATGTTTTTGTTCGCTTGTCATTCTAATTATGTGATTAATGGGAAGTAGGCCAAGGGCGACACTAGAGGGCGCCCGTGCCCCCAACACATTTGTCGCCCTAGGCAACCGCCTAGTTCGCCTATAGCAATCGCCTGCCCTGACGATTGAAATTAGCATAGAGTTTGGATTGGCGGTAGGGTTCTGTTCTGGGCAAGAACTCTCTGCGCATCCATGCAGCCTAGCATGGATAAGAGCAGGGAGAGCAGCAATAACCCCCTTAGGGCAAACAGAACAGAATGTCAATATTTGAATGTACAACATAATTCGAGAATTTATTCTGATTCAAGGGGAATCAGAATGCCAAATCCTGCCTGGACGAGAGGAGGAGCTGGGGATGGAGGAGGGTAATTAGCTCCGGAGAAACATGATAGCTGTTGATAATGCTGAAGGAGCTTATGTATACAGTGATAGGCGTCGTATTCCTATAGGTAGACGTGGATCAGCTGAGAGTCAGCTGATGCGAGCTTGACTAACGTGACCTGCCAGAACTGACGCTACGCTTGATAGTTTTTTTGCTTTTTTGCTTGTTTTTTGCTACGCTTGATTGCTTGATTGAGCTGTGGTGCAGTGGTTAACACTCAAGTTGTGGTGCTCATTTAGGTGATTAAAGTTCGAATCTGGCCTGAATCTCCAATCATTTTCTTGTATCTTTTCCACTATATCTGTAGAAAAAAGAAGCTTTAACCTTCCAAAAATCAGTCTTTTTTTTTAGATAGACCTAACAGAAAAATACTTTATCTAGTTTAAGCCTTTACTTAATGTGTCTACTTGCACTGTCTTCTGATTGATGACTCTGCCATCAAATTACTGTCCGTATTCAAGGGTGATATTTGTACTAAAACAAGCACCCATTGACCTCTTTCTACATACAGTAGGTGATGGTATGTTAGTCACTGTCTTTTAAACCCAAACAACCAGTTTTACCCCCACAAAAAACATCTCCTGGGTGACAAGGTGATTTTAACCTTGTTCATCTGGGAATGCCGTGCAGGACGCAGATGATTGTCTATATGTAAATAAGTGAAGGGTCTTGTAACAGGTTTCCCTGAAGCACAGCTGTAATGGATAACTGCACCCGGTCAGTAATTACTCTCTGTCTCTCCTCTTTGGTGTTTTCATTACTCCCCTTATGAGCTGTCAGTGTCAGCATGAAGAGTCTTTGGATATCTATCTTTGTTGTGCGCGACAGAGCCACCTTGTGAATTTCTGCAAACTTTTTCAACACCTAGTTCTGCACTCTGTAAGGAACTTAGCTATAGGAAATATTAATAATCAATAATAACTTTGGTTTATGAGTTATGATTATTTATGAATATTTGGGTCAGTTAATTGGATTAACTTGACATGGCTAAATTAATATTATAATCAATTAATCAGTTCGTCCAACGAACTCTTTTGATTATTAATTTATTCTAAGTAAAGGGTATCTTCCATGGCCACAGAAGAATATGTATTTCTTAGCATGTACAGCGCTTTGAGCATGTAGCAAGATCAAGATCGTAATAGAGACTTTGTTTGCAAGCAGTGAATCAGAACCAAATACATAAAGTGCACAAGTTTTATTAACTAAATCATAAACATGAATAAACTAAACAAACATACATAAATACATGTGTAGAAAAAAGGAGTGAGAGATGGAATGATGTAACGATGAATAAGATCCATCTAACTATGAGAAGAACCAACAGCATTTCATTTTCACATTTCATTGAATTGAATACTTGCATTTGTAGTGGGAACAATTCTTGAAGTTGTGGAAAATTGAAGTCGTTGAGGGTTCCAACAGTGGCAAGTGGAAGTTATTTGAAAGTTATCTTTCTCCATGAGTGGATGGCTGGTTTGGTCAGGGCCCTGGGCCCTGGGCCCTGTTGAGGCCACGCCGAGCACCAGAGCCGGCCCGAGCCTTTTGGGGGCCCCTCCCACTACGCGGAGTCACCTGTGCTTGACGATTATTGACACAAATATCACGCAACAATGATACATTATAAATTAATACAGTGAGGTTATGTATAAATACAAAATAAATACTTAATAAAAAATAGATAGCCTACTTAAATATTTTTTTTTTACTTTTACTTTACTCTTTTAATAACTCTTTGAAACTTCTTAAAACAAACTGTCTCAAAACATATCAAATAAATTATTTGCTAAAATAATGACAAATGAGAAATCAAAAACATAATAAGAGCAAGGGTTCAACAATGACAATTATTGTTGAAAACTGTAAAAATATTATTATTTCTCAACTGTCTCAATACAGTGTAACTGTCCACAAAGTCTTTTTTTATTAGTATTATTGTAACAGACTTTGTTAGATTGTACATGACAGAATCCAACAAAGTCTATTACTATAATACCGGTAATGATGTACTGGCGCTCGTTGTATATGTGTGTGTATGCAATGTATTTTTCCCCTCTGGGCTTGCCGTAGATAGGAATGGTTCAATTGCTGCACAAAACATACCGTAAGTAATCATGCAAACATACTTTTATCTTGCTCTTTTTTTCTCCTCCTCTGTCATTTTCTTCGTTCTATTTTCGGCACCAGAGGGATACGTCCTTTTTTGTGACATGGCTTAACATTACCGCGAGTCCGCGACTATGTGCAGTTGCGCACGAATTGTCTATGCACGCGCGAGGTGTCTAGATTATGCGCATGACTTAAACGCTGGCAGACACAGCAGCAGTTGTAGGGAGGTATATTGATCATGAAATCAGAATATTCTTTTATTGTCTTTAATTATTCATTCATTCATATTAATTCATTCATTTATGTCACTTGTTTAAGTTATCTAAAAAAATATTTTTAGATTTTTCGACTCGATTGGGGGGCCCCCTGGTGGCCAAGGGGCCCCAAGCAGCCGCTTAGTTCGCTTATGCCTCGGGCCGGCCCTGCCGAGCACCCAGGAGTCGTGATAAAGTCAGAAGAGTGGGTGATTGGAGTCGTTGTTGGTTGGAGTCGTTGTTCCAAAACTCATGAGATTGTCCTTGGTTCCTTGTGAGAGAGTCTTCTCTCTCCTGCCTGAGCCCATATCTAGTTGGATCAGGGCCTGCTGGGCCCTGGGCCCCTGTGGAGGGGGAGGGGGTTCCCCAGTATCACCAGAAACAGTGTTGCGGCTGGATGAAAAACTAAGAGAGGGAGGTCATATGTGGACTGTCTCTAATAAAGCCTGATAAAGATCCAACCCCTAAGGGTTGACTGGACCAATAAGCAAGGTGAAATGTCCGAGTGGGAAGGTTGCTCTAGTTAATTTAGGAGTTTTTGTCCCAAACGTGGTTATACCTTCATTAATGCTCTGATAGATATAACAAATCCACACTGCATTCTAGAAGAAGGTGATGTACATCAAAGGGGCTGTTTACACCTGGCACCTTAATGCGTTTTCTGTGATTGGATAGCTATCCGATCGTGAAAAGACCAGGGCTGCGTTCAGCGCCGACAAAACGTTGCAGAACCTTTTTTAAACAGAAACGGTGACGCGTTGAACGCACTGTTGTGATGACGCAAGAGTTGCAACTACGGCAGCTGAGAAGGCTTTTTGTGTTCTTTGTGAAGAATTTTCGGAGCCTGATGAAGTCGGTATAAATATGTTTAATACTACAAAATATGCCCGATGTTACAGTTACTGCACTTGCCGCCCAGAACACAAGAGAACATCCCAATCGAGTGAAGGGATTTGTGGAAACTGAAATGGAAGCACATCTTACCTAATAAAGACTAAAACACATCTATTTAGCCTCACATACTGACTTTATTTGTTGTTCATACTGTTTTATTAATACCCTGTATTTTCTTTCTCATTTTTAGGAAAGGCACTTTACATGCTCTGTTTATTTCTATACCAAATGTCACTTGCAATGAAGCTAAAAATATAAACAACTACATCATTATGTTGATATCCTATATTTTTACAATAATACTTACGACAAACATGTCTTCTAATATCCTCAGTTGTTGCGTATCGAACACATTTGTAAATTACTTCCATTGTGCGAGTTCTCTTTAATAACGTGTGCTTTATATACATGTTGCTGCTGATTGGACTGCAGTTCTGACACGCCCACCAAACAAGAGAAAACGCATCTCAAACCCCGTTGCACACCGGTGCACGCCGTTTCCAGGAAACATGACGTTCAACCTGGAAACCGTAGCAAAACGTTGCGCACAGTTGTGATCTTGAACATGCCCCAGGTGTAAATGCCCTCCGAAACGCATTCGAGACGGATTTGAATCCGATCGCTCAAACCACATCAGGAGGTGGTCTGGGCCGCATTTCAGACGAAACTGGACAAGTGTAAATGCATCTGGTTGTTGAAACCACATATGTAAATTTTACTCCACCCAAAAATGCTAAAAAAAATAAACGTGTGAGAGCGTGTTATAGGCCAGGGGTTCCCAAACTTTTACATTCCAGGACCCACGTAGACAAGACCACCAAAATAATTTTAAAGAATGAATGTGAGGTGGGAGGCGTTAGTTCTCTTTAGAGCAGTTTTTTTCCTTGTCATCTGACATACAAGTTTAATTGCAATACAAACGTATGGTACATTATCAAAAAGTTTGAGAATTAAAATAGTAGCCTAGTGGCTGTTGAAATAATGTGAAGAATACTGAGTAGTTTTTGTCTGCTGCCTCAACTGATTTACCCAAACATGGCAAAACAAATTTAAAGAAATGAAAAATATTAAATGGTTAGTTCACCCAAAAATGAAAATTAAGTCATTAATTACTCACCCCCATGCTGTACCAACCCCGTAAGGCCTTCGTTCGTCTTCAGAACACAAATGAAGATATTTATGATTAAATCTGAGAGGTGCATGACTGCTACATGGGCTCCCTAAGGGATTGAAACCTGACGGCCCAGAGAGTCATTAAAGAAAATGTTTAAATATTCCATGTCGCAACAGTGGCTCAACTATAAGTTTATCAAGCGACGAGAATACTTTTTGTGCGAAAAAACAAACAAAAATAGCGACTTTATTCGACTATTCCTTTTCTTCCTTGTAGGCCTGAAACGAGACTTCAAGAGATTTCCACGACGCATGCGCGAGAATTGCGATCTCCTTCAACTACTTCAGTTAAGTTCTCGCACGTGCGCGTCGTGGAAATCTCTTGAAGTCTCGTTTCAGGCCTTATAGTTGAGCCACTGTTGTCACAGAATATTTAAACATTTTCTTCATTGACTTTCTGGGCCGTCAAGTTTCATTCCCTTAGGGAGCCTATGTAGCAGTCATAAACCTCTCAGATTTAATCATAAATATCTTCATTTGTGTTCCGAAGACGAACAAAGGCCTTACGGGGTTGGTACAGCATGGGGGAGAGTAATTAATGACTTAATTTTCATTTTTGGGTGAACTAACCCTTTAAGGTAGGGTAGGTCATTTCAGAGCAGCTAGCAATAGCAAGCTAGCTTTGAAAGCATTAGATCACACCCTTCAGAGCGCTCTCCAAAGCCATGCCTCCTTCAAAACACATGAACATGCAGGTCGCACACAGCCAGAGCAGATTCAACAAAGCGTCAGACGGTGTTTAATTACCTCATGTCTCAAAGCACATAACATTAAATAATAATGAATGTAAACAACAGAGCTCTTACTTCTACCACCTGACAGTTCCAGATTCAATTTGCCGTTGATAGTGTTAACATAGAAACGCATAAATCTGAGTCTGAGGACGTAAACAGCTCAGAGTTGAACGTCATGTGGGGGACATCTTTTGGTTCAGGAAGAACTGTATAAGTGGCTGCTGTTTGTTTTTGGCGCTTGGACTGTCTTCAACTCTGCATAGCCTTACGGAAATGTCTACAGAAGTGTGATGTCTGTGCGAGCTGGGTGCGCTGAGGTACGGAAATAGATATGCTGGCAGGTAGGACCGAATTTAATGATAGGATGAACAATTTTTGGTCCTGAGACTTCCATATATGATTATGTATTTTTTTATATATATATAGACCACTTCTATTTTTGATTGTTATCAGGATGTGAAGAGAGTTTCACAGAATAACAAAGTGTTTATGAAAAATAAATTGCCTACCCTACCTTTAAAAAAGGCATTCTTGATTTGGTGATTTATGGCTTCATTTATATAGATATCACTATTGATATCCTTATATGCTGTCAGTGATATGGTATTTAGGAGATACAAGATTACGAGAGTTTTTATTCACATATAAACGTTTATCAACATCTCACACATAACCTTTGGGTGAACTAACCCTTTAAACATTTTGTTCCGATGTACAATGATGGTCTCCTTTATTCTGTGCTTTATTTGTCATTCCATCATATACCGGTTTTGTTACTGAGATGTGTGAGACAGCGATTACGGGCAAAAAGTAAAAGTAGGCCATGAGAGAACTGTGAGCGCATGGCGCATCTAAACAGCAGTGAAATGTGTTTGAATACAAATCACTGTGGAGTCAGGTTTACGTTCAACAAACACCAATGATGTCTTATTTCCTACCCTTCACCTCACCCCATTGCCCTTCTCTTCCTCCGCTCCGAGAGAGTGCCATTAAGTGCTTGGTTTGCGTGCAGGTGCTAAAATCCCACAAAAATCCCACTCGCTGTTTTCTCTGAGGCTAATTAATGGTACTTTGAGAGCCACATCTAATAATTCAAGGTTAGCAAAAGACCAAGGGTTATGATTTAATGAGAACGTGTTGGGTAAAACAATGTTTTGCCACCACTATGTGAGGAAGCCACTGATGAATTAATCAAGCTGTTACACTTTACAGGAACTATGGGAATTAATAGTTGCCCACCAACAACTGACGTCCATAAACATGTTGTTTTCCATTGCATTACATCTTCACACTTTTTTTTTTTAGCTTATAAAGACCTGATTTGTTTGGGTCTTACTTATAGATTTATTTATTTAAATGACTTTTGAGCATCATATGCATAACTTTTTTGGCTGATTCTTTATTTCCCTTCACAGGTGAAGCTTTTATAATTTATACACCCCCACCCATGTTAAAATAAATTTATGGCTATTATATATCCTTCAACCTTTCGCTCTTCTGGTTTCCTCTATAAAATATCATGGGGAAAAATGTGTGAATAGTGCCAGAAGGAGCCACTTAAAATTAGATTGTATGGAAATTAAGCCATAAAGGCATAAACACTGTTAATTAAAACCTGAGAAATTGAGAAGTGTAAATTTTAAATGATGACATGCAACATGCCACAGGCTGCAACTGAGGTACAAGTGTATGTATAGGCCTATTTCTAAATTTTAAACATACTACAGCAAAACAAGTAAATATATTATTTATATTACAATATACAGTAAATACAAATGGTAGCTTAAATTATTAACCGGTAATACTAAATTGTTAAAAATAAATTTAAAAACGTTTATTTAGCAAAGTTGCATTATATTGATCATAAATGACAGTAAAGACTTTTATAATGTTACAAAAGATTCATCTTTGCATCAGGAACAAATTACATTTTAAAGTATATTCAAATAAATCTGTTATTTTAAATTGATTTTTCACACTGTTTTTACTGTATGGTCAAATAAATGCAGCCTTGGTGAGCATAAGAGACTCTTTCAAAAACATTAATATATATATATATATAATTTTTTTTCATTCTTTCATTCAGTGTAAATTATTTATTTTACATGAATAATTAGGTTTTAGTGCTGTTTATCACAGACAAAACATAAATCACACATTTAAATGAGTCACTTATTCTATTAAAAAATGTTTTTCTTTCATTATAAGTCTGATTAATAGTAGCACTGTATTGTAATTTAGGAAATACATATTTCTGAGCACTGACTGACAAAACTGCTCTATGATGATCAAAGATAAATTCAGTTGATATCCCTGATAGTATTCAATGGCTGTGCGAAAGTCAACAGCTTTGTGATTTGTTTAATATCCCAATGAATGCTAAGCTATTTATCACGCTCACAGCGGAGCATCCTTTAATTAGAAAGATTTGCTTACTTAGGCTTTGATTGAGTAAATTCATTTTTTTTCTCTAGCTTTTAAGATAAAGAACTCTAGACGTCATTTAATTTGGTTATTCAGGATATTCAAGAGCAGTGATTCCCAACCACATGTATTTAAGATGTTCCCAAGGGGTACTTGGACAGATTTTGATTTGCTTTGGTAAACCTGTAAGTCTTGTAAGTTCTAATTAAAATTTGTACAGATGATGATTTAATCGCACTTGAATGATTCTGGATATATTTTTAAATATATTTTGATACTTTTTGAGCTTCAGTGCTTCACCGATAATTCTTTCTCAGACAGTGTTTCTCTCAAAACATAGACAAACAAGCTCAGATGTTTTATTAAAGGAGACTTGCAAAGTCAGTTTATCACCCAAAGTGTCAGTTGTTTTCATAAATCATTGTAATAATGGCCGGTTTAATAACATTAATGATAATGCTAAATGATTGTAAGGAGTTAAAATGAACACATTTCAGATTTAGGGTCAGTGAAGAAGTACTTGAACCTTACCTTTTTACATTTTACAACAACTCCATCCTTGCCTTTGCTGACTTCTGCTGGCGTCCTCTGTTTAAATGTCTTCATCTCAGTGTAGGTGTGTCAAACGCAGAAACAGGGAGTTGTTATGACTCACAAATGAAGGAAGGAGTGATATGAGGCACAGCTGGAGGTCTGTGGATTGCAGCATCTGCTTAAAACGCACAGACATAAAAAAAAACAGTTGCTATTAAGTGTTTGCAGGGAAGAGGCATCTTTAATTCACATTAGGCCTATACAAGAATGGTTTCCCTGGCCATTGTGCTGTTATTACAGTCGCTTTTACCCTCAGAATGCGAGAGGTTGACTATAAAGCTAGCACAGGTGAACATTACTGTGGTTGATGTTACACATTAACTGGATTCATTGAGTGTGATTAATTCTCCTCATTGATTGGTCAAAGTTTAATCAGGTTTTTTATGTCAATCTATCTGTATTTAAGCGTAAATCTTGTGAAATCTTTTCCTCTGCTCCTGTCCTAATGATCATTGAGACAGTGATCCTCTAGAGACCTCTTGATCTATACATTGAGTGACATTCTTTAAACACTTTAAAGATGCAGTTACAGCGTTGATCATTTGGCTGCATCTGTGGTAGTTGTGAGCGCACTCTGAGGTGATTGAATACTTCTTTCACAATGACAATGTCTATTATAGCAACAGGAAGAATATGGATCCTCACTGAGAAATTAGTGTTATAAATCAGTGTAGAAGACACTCAAAAAATGTTTTTATTTTGCTATACAGGGTCCCAGAGGTGACATTATAGGGCTTGATGTTTATTTTAGGTTCTTCAGATCAGTGTGTTGCATTCTGGGTTCTTTAAATCAGTGGTTCTCAACTGGTTTGGCTTCAGGAGACAGATTTAAAGGGATAGTTTAGCCAGAATTGAATTGCTGTGTGACTTTTTTCTGCTGTGGAACATAAAAGACGATATTTTTACATCTAAAAATATTGACATCTAAAAATATTGTCTCTCATCTTACTCTTTTTTTTTATCTTCTTTTTTATTTTAAATATTATTTTATTTATCATCTTACTTTTTTCTTTTACATATAACAGTCGGTAATAGGGATGTGCACGAATATTCTAATTTTCGAATATTCGATCTGTAATTATTATTCGAAAAATAAAATACTATTCGAAAATGTTTTTTTTTTTAATTCTTAATTTTTTTCGCAGTTATAATTAAATGCACTGGGTGGCGCTGTAGAGCATGTTTAACAAGTGGATTGTATTTGATCACATAATGTCGTCGTCTGCCTCGCAAAGTTTGTAATTACTTAGATGAAAATTATATTACAACATGGAATTACTTTTAATCAATAATTAATGAAACTGAGTTATAATAATATCACCACCACAATGAGAAATCACATGAAATCCAAACACCAGTCGACCGAGGAAGCAGCTGTCCATCATCATCACAGCATAGATGATGCCTGATCTGTTGAAAAGAGATGGTATCCATCCCTCCTGGGCTGGTGCTGCTCTTCTCTCTAGTAATTTGGCTCATAGTCTTAGAGATAAAACATGACAATCTGGGGCTCAGGTCAGGAAGCAGACAGACTGGCTAAACCGACCGTCTGCTAGCGGCCTCACGTCACCAAGGTCAGATAAATCCCATCACATAGAGCCTCTTTCACCTAGATGTCATCATATAGAGACTGTGTCTGTTCCCCGAATTTGGAAATCCAAAAAACGTCAGGTTAAAAATTTAATTGATGTTCAACAAATAAAAAACAGATATAATACAGATGAGCAAATGATAAAGCTTGGGTTGCTAAATATTCGATCCCTTACTTCAAAATCTCTCATAGTCAATGATATGATTTCAGATTATAATCTTGATATGCTGGGTTTGACAGAAACCTGGCTAAAACCAAACGATTACATTATTTTAAATGAGTCAACCCCACAAGATTACAGTTATAAACATGAACCTCGTCTGAAAGGCAAAGGGGGAGGTGTTGCTGTAATTTATAGTAATATTTTCAAAACCACTAAGAAATCTAGCTTTAAATATACTTCTTTTGGAAGTATTGGTGCTTAATGTAAAAATATATAGTGTAAACGATAAATCACATTTGAGAATTATGCTGGCTACTGTATACAGGCCACCAGGGCACCATAAAGATTTTATCAAAGAATTTGCGGACTTTCTATCAGAATTAGTATTGGCTGCAGATAAAGTACTAATTGTTGGTGATTTTAATATACATGTAGATAATGAAAAAGATGCATTGGGATTGGCATTTAAAGACATTGTAAACTCAATTGGAGTTAGACAACACGTGTCAGGACCTACTCATTGTCGTAATCATACTCTAGATCTAATATTATCACATGGAATAGATGTTGATGCCGTTGAAATTCTGCAGCAGAGCGATGACATCTCAGATCATTATCTAGTCTCATGTAAATTACATTTAGCCAAGGCTGCAAAGCCGACTCCGTGCTATAAATACGTTAGACCTATAACTTCTGCCACTAAAGATTGCTTTATCAATAATCTTCCTAATCAGTTTCATCATCTCAGCATCCCGGATAGCTTAGAAGAACTTGATATTGCAACAGAAACGTTTAACTCTCTCTTTTCCAGCACTTTAGATGCAGTTGCTCCGTTGCGCTTAAAGAAGATTAAAGAAAATAGCCCAACGCCGTGGTACAGCGAGCACACCCGGGCCCTTAAGAGAGCAGCCAGAAAAATGGAGCGCAACTGGAAGAAAACTAAACTAGAGGTATTTCGGATTTCGTGGAAAGAGAGCTCGATTGCTTACAGAGAGGCTTTAAAAGCTGCTAGATCTGCTTATTTTTCAAACCTATTAGAAGAAAATAAACATAATCCAAGGTATTTATTTGAAACAGTGGCTAAACTAACGAAAAAGAAAGCTTCAAGCTCAGAAGTGTCCAAGCAACACAGCAGTGATGACTTTATGAACTTCTTCACTTATAAGATTGATAATATCAGGGACAAAATTATAACTATGCAACCGTCTAACACAGTATCGCATCAGGAAGTGCATTGTAGTCTCCCTGAGGAAAAATTTGATTCATTTGTTGCTATAGGAGAGGAAGAATTCTGCAAACTCGTTAATTCATCTAAATCGACAACTTGTATGTTAGATCCTATACCGACTAAGCTACTGAAAGAGATGTTTCCAGAGGTCATATATCCTCTTCTTAATATCATTAATTCATCTTTGTCTCTAGGATACGTACCAAAAACCTTTAAACTGGCTATGATAAAACCGCTTGTTAAAAAACCACAACTTGATCCTACAGAATTAGTCAATTACAGGCCGATCTCAAATCTGCCTTTTCTGTCAAAGATATTAGAAAAAGCAGTATCTTCACAACTGTGTTTTTTCTAGAAAGAAATGATATCTGCGAGGATTTTCAGTCCGGATTTAGACCGTACCATAGTACTGAGACCGCTCTCATTAGAGTCACAAATGATTTGCTCTTATCATCCGATCGTGGTTGTATCTCTCTATTAGTGTTACTCGATCTTAGTGCTGCATTTGACACAATTGACCACAACATTCTTTTAAATAGACTAGAAAACTATGTGGGCATTAGTGGAATTGCATTAGCATGGTTTAAATCATACTTAACTGACCGTTATCAGTTTGTAGCAGTAAATGAAGAGATGTCTTATCGATCAGAAGTTCAGTATGGCGTACCACAAGGCTCAGTACTAGGACTGCTGCTGTTCACTCTGTACATGCTACCATTAGGAGATATCATTAGGAAACATTGAGTTAGCTTTCACTGTTATGCCGATGATACTCAGCTGTATATTTCTTCAAAACCCAACGAAACTTACCAATTCACAAAATTAACGGAATGCATAGCTGATATCAAAAATTGGATGACTAGTAATTTCCTACTACTAAATTCTGAAAAGACAGAGATTCTAATTATTGGACAAAAAACTTCCACACGTAATAACCCAGAATACTGTCTAACACTTGATGGCTGCTCTGTCAAGTCTTCGTCGTCGGTTAGGAACCTGGGTGTGCTCTTTGATACCAACCTTTCTTTTGAAAGCCACGTGTCTAGTATCTGTAAAACTGCATTTTTCCATCTTAAAAATATATCTAAAATACGCCATATGCTCTCATTGGGAAATGCGGAACAATTAGTCCATGCATTCATGACCTCAAGGCTAGATCATTGTAATGCTCTACTGGGTGGTTGCCCTGCACGCTTAATAAATAAACTACAGCTAGTTCAAAACGCCGCAGCTCGAGTTCTTACCAGAACCAGGAAATATGACCCGGTTCTGTCAACACTGCATTGGCTCCCTATTAAACATTGTATAAATTTTAAAATATTGTTGATTACCTACAAAGCACTAAATGGTTTAGCTCCGCAGTACTTGAGCGAGCTCTTAACGCATTATAGTCCTTCACGTCTATTGCGATCTCAAAATTCCGGCCAGTTGATAATACCTAGAATATCTAAATCAACTGCAGGCGGTAGATCCTTTTCCTATTTAGCACCAAAACTTTGGAACAGTCTTCCTACCATTGTCCGGGAAGCAGACACACTCTGTCAGTTCAAAGCTAGACTAAAAACACATCTCTTTGACCTAGCATACACATAACACACTATAGACTTCTATAAATTCAATGTTAGGCTGCATAGATTAGGTCAGCCGGAACTGGGAACACTTCCCTTAAATCTTGATGTACTCGCTACATCATAAGAAGAATGGCATCTACGCTAATATTAGTGTCTTTGTTTATCCCGAGGTTTTCCCGCAGCCTGCCGGATCTAGGCCGTGTCCAGATCTGACGAAGGAGATCCGCCTGGACCCGATGACAATGCAGTGCTGAAGTGCCCACTATCCTCTCCCTATGGAGGATCCCTTTCCCACTCTACAGATGAAGCGTTGTGAATTCTGGCTCGCGTACCCCGAAGTGATAAAATAAAACAAAATTCTGTATCAAAATTTATAGGCAAGAAAAGTAGTTTGTTTAGGCTGGGTTGTATGAATTATAAACCTGCGCACATATTTTAAAAAGCACATAACTATAGAATCAATTCTGAATGAGCATGTGAACGCCGTCAGCGTTAATCACAGGTTCGCGTTTAAAAGTCTGATCATTTCGACGGAGGTGAATCAATCAAAGTTAACTTTAGCTGGAAATAACATTATTCAAGAACCGCTATAATGCCAAAACAATCTGTTACCTTAAATTATATGTTTATCTCTGTAAAGCTGCTTTGAAACAATCCATTGTTAAAAGCGCTATATAAATGAAGATGACTTGACTTGACTTGACATAGAGAGCCTAAGTCCCTCCTCTTCCGGTCGACCACCATGGGACCTTATTTCGGAAAAATATTATATGGTAGTCAATGGCGAGAGAACTAATATTGTGATCTCGTTTGAATTGTGCTCTGAATTACACATATAATGTTTGTCAATTTAAAAGATACATTTAAAGTAAAGAAAGTCGCAGCTTTTCATTCACCTTTGGAAGAAGCGAGTTTCTGATGTTACAGCGCATTTGAGCCATCTCTCTCCAAGCAGTGCATGGATTAGCGCAGAAAGAGTTCCCCTGGGTGCTTCAGCAACATAAGAGTGCAGATTTCTTCTAAGAGAGCAGCTTTCCTCTACACAGAAAGAGAGCGTCTTTTTAAAGAAGCCTTTCTGGGTATATATGTTTCTGTATGTGGTCGATATCTTTCAGCCTCGGATGGTTACGATCTCTGTCTCATGTGTTTGGTTCTAACCCACGCTGAGACAGCATTTGTGGATGGCTCATGTCCTCATTGCGAGAACATGACCATGGCAATGTTGTGATCGCAACTCTCTTTTCTGGTAAGAGAGCGAGTCATCTCAGTGAAACGTAAAACCCATAAAAGTAAGTGGCTGGTGAACTGGGCAAAGAATACAATTTATAATTGCCTACAGAGTGTGCATCTAATAGCAATAAACCACGTTGTCGAATTATAGCTATTTGAAAGGTTTATAATTGCCGCTTCCGTAGACATCAGTGCCTGAGACTGCCACATCAGCTCCGCTGCAGCCTGAGCCCACAGCCCGGCCACAACCCACAGGAAGGTGACACAGCCCGCTCATCAGGTGAACGTTAAGAACCCCAAGAAGGCTTGGGCGAAGAGATGGGCGACCCAGAGGTGAGAGGAAGTGCTCTTTCCCAAGAGGTGGTGAGTTTGAACTTTGGAGACTTGGTTAGCACTTGCCACCACGTCGTGCAGACTCATCAATACAGTCAGACTCAGCTACACAATTCAAAGCACCAGGCACCTGCCCAGGTTCAGCAGTGTTCTCTACATGCTGAAATTGCAGTCCTATTGGCGAAGGCATGCTGAAATTGCAGTCTTATTGGCAAAGGACGCATTCGAGCCTGTCCCTACAGCAGAGATGAAGTTTCTACAGCCCTTACAGCCTGCCATCTCATCCTCCGGAGTCAGCCGTGACTAAAGTCGCTGTGGGCCACTCACATCAACTCAATTTCGGAGCTGATGCGCTCTTGCGACAAGTTACGCTCCATGGTGAGTGGAGACTACATCCCAATGCGGTTCAGCTTATTTGGAGTCGATTTGGCAAAGCACAGGTAGACCTGTTCACTTCCCAAGAATTCTCCCACTACCCACTGTGGTACTCCCTAACCGAAGCCCCCCTCTGCACGGATGACGGCATGGCCCCAGGGGCCATTGCAATACTTGTATGCATTTCCCCCAATGAGCCTGATTGCACAGACTTTGTGCAAAGTCAGGGAGGATGAAGAACAAGTATTGATAGTTGCGCTGTTCTGGCCTACTGGGACTTGGTTCTCAGAGTTCATACTCCTTGCTACAGCCCCTCCCTGTCAAATCTCCCTGAGAAAGGACCTTCTTTCTCAGAGACGGGGCACAATCTGGCAGATGGACACAGACCTCTCAAACCTCTATCTCTGGCCCCTGGACAGGATGCGGAAGACTTGAGTAAGCTATCACCAGTGGTGATAGATACTATCACTCAGGCTAGAGCCCCCGCTACGAAATGGGCCTATGAATTGAAGTGGAGTCTGTTTGCTAACTTTCGTGCTTCCCAAGGGGAAGACCCACATAGATACGCAGTCGAGTCAGGGCTTTCCTTTCTGCAGGAGATGTTTGAAGGCCGGCTGTCCCCTTCCACCTTCAAAGTGTATGTAGCTGCCATAGCTGCACTTAACGAGTGAATGGTAAGTCTTTAGGGAAGTACAACCTGATAATTAGTTTTCTCAGAGGCATCAGGAGATTAAAACCTCCTAGGCCATGCCTTATTTCCTCATGGGATCTCTCTGTAGTCTTTCTAGGCCTACAGAGTGCACTTTTTGAGCCCTTGGTGTTATTAGAGCTAAGTGCCCTCTCTTTGAAGTCGGCACTCCTGACCGTGCTCACTTCCATCAGGAGGGTTGGGGACCTGCAGGTATTCTCTGCCAGCGAAATGTGCCTTGAGTTCGGTTCGGCATAATCTCACGTGTTCTTGAGACCCTGCTCAGGCTACATGCCCAAAGTTCCCACTACCCCTTTTAGGGACGAAGTGGTGAGCTTGCAAGCCATTGAATTCCATTGTCAATTGTCCAATTCCATTGTCCATTGTGGTGTCCAGTACACCCTGTGTGTTTACTTGGACTGGACGCAGAGCTTCAGAAGCTCTGAGGAGCTCTGTCTGGTTTGGGGGACAGCAAAAGGGGAAGGGTGTCTCCAAAAGGAGGATGGCCCATTGGATTGTGTATGCAATTGCCTTGGCATACCAGGCCCATGACGTGCCGTGCTCCTTAGGAGTGCGTGCACACTCCACGAGAGTGTTGCATCCTCCTGGGCTCTAGGGCAGTATGTGGTCACCGTAGAGTTCTTTCTCCTATCTAGGAGAAAGAGCACTTCCCCACCGCTAATTCTGATCTGCACAGCTGTGAGCTTTTATTTAAAAGAAAGAAGAGAAAAGATCAAAAAGGCAGAATGAAGCGACATGGTTAGTACTGTTCTCTCTGTCCCCATGTGGTACGAAGGACTACACAGCTTACGTTGGGAATTGGGTAGGTTACGATGTTGCAAGTGTGCCTGTTACCTGACATCTACACCGCAAAAACCTCATAACACAGTTCATCTGTTGTGTTTTTTTCCCCCCATCGATACCACGTCGAAGTGACTGACAGATAGGGAACGTCTCGTTACTATTGAAATCTCCGTTCCCTGATGGAGTGAATGGGACTTGGTGTCCCTCTTGCCACAAAGCTGAACTGCCCGCTAAAATGCCTGGGACACTGTCTCGGCTCTTCAGCACAAACCTGAATGAGTTATGCCCTTTTATATGCCTGGGAGAGTGGCATGCAAATTGGCAAGTGACAATTCTCAATGGCCTTTTCTCAAAGTATCAGGGGAGTTTGGGGCTCCCAAGTGCGACACCTTGTGTCAGTCATCGACACTGCGTCTCGTTCCCTCCATCAGGGAACAGAGGTTATAATAGTAACTGAGATGTTTCTGTACTAAAACCTAGATTCTTATTGCACATAAAGCAACACACTCTGGTAATAGATGATAGAGCATGTGTCATGCAGTCTCTTTTAGCTTCTTGTTAATTTGCTGAGTCGGAGTGTAATCACGGCTGGGTAGTACCCAGCACGTCCGACCGCCTCTGCATTTTATCTCTTGGCTTTTGTCAAACAGGCGCCGGGACATGTCCTACTTGCAAATGGCAAGTTAAAGCCTCCTAAGGCAGGGGAGAAGGTTCCAATTACAGCACAGCATATTTTTCTTTAGCAAAAAAGGCTGAAAGAGCAGATGGGTATCAAACAACAGTGACAGGAGTTCAAGGGGGTTATCACCAACCTTTCCAATTACTGTGTTACTCACGAAATGAGAAACAATGGGCAGATCAAAGAGACTCTCATGACTTATAGAAGTTGTTGTTTGTGAAACTCTGAACTGGAAACCAATGCTGCTTTAATGTACTACATGATTTTTCCCAGACTAGATCCAAATGGGTATACTGAAGAAATCTGACCACAAAGAGACGTCAAATGCTTTCTTTTTCTAACCCTTTTCCACTTTCAATTGCTTACTCTAAATTGGTCTAAATATGGTGATATCCTATAAAGGTCATTAGTGGATGTAGTGTTTGTTCCCTTGATAGCAGTTCTGGACTCTTCAGCATTCTGCATTATTTTCTGCTGGTGCTCTGCTATATTTAGAAGCCTTTAGTTTTCTTTACCAGCACAGACAGCTTTTGTCCCACTCAGCCTTTATACTCAAAAGTGGTCTACCAGGAAATTCAACTTGTAAATTGTATTGAACTAACTATAGTCATGGAAAAATTTAAAGCTTGTGGAGGAAATTTCCTAATTAAATTATGAAGCCCTCATTTGGTTGTGATGCTAATGGTGTGTATTCTTGTTCTGTTAGGCATCCAGTATCTCTTGAATCCTTTCCGATAAGATGGCTCAAACAATGATTGATGACCCCAAAACTAGACCCCATTTTCTCATCCTCGTGTCATTTTTAGAAGTTTGGAGTCGGTAAGAATTTTTATTAAATTTTTTGGGCGAAAGAAAAAAGAATCATTACTTTTATTCATCAAGGATAAATTAAATTGATCAAGTTACAGTGAAGACATTTATAATGTTACAAATCGATTATCTGAATCTTTTGTGTGTGTGTGTGTGTGACTATAAAGGCAAACGTAAAATGCGCGCGTTTGCACGGGCATCGGCATTCATAATGGTGTGGTCGTGCGGAGCAGCACTGTTTTGTTATTGTGCCCTTGAATTGGCGCTAATTTGAAAACGAAACTAACATGTGCACGGCCGCACATATCAACCGGAGCGGAGCAAGCAGAACAGAGCGAGAATTTTTCCATAGGAATAAACTGGAAACGCTCGCTCTGTTCTGCTCGCTCCGCGCCCGTTGACACGTGTGGCCGTGCACATTTTAGTTTCGTTTTCAAATTAGCGCCAATTCGGGGCGGATTACTTGAATGGTTAGTTCATTAGCCTATTATTCTTAAAGGGGTCATATAATGGTACATGCACTTTTACAAGTTGATTGTACTGAAATGTGTGTTGGCAGTGCCTGTACACAACCATCATAAAATGATAAAAATCCATCCAGTGTTTTTTTTTTTTATCTCCTTATGTTTTCCCCTGCCTCAAATTGAGCCGTTCGATTTTGTGACGTCACTAAATCGGACGCCCCTCCCATGATTGTTGATTGACAGCAGCGTTTCAACACAGACCCGCCCTCGCTCGTGAGCGAGCGAGCTGTCAATCATAGTCCGCACGGACCGGCGCGGTCATTGTGCTGGAGCACTGTCTATGAGCAGAATGGCGTCTAAGCGATTGTGGTGTTCTGTTCTTGGGTGTAATAACGAACACAGCAGTCATTTTAATGTTCCTAAATCCGAACCGCTTAAGACGCAGTGGCTGAGTTTGTTTTCGAAGGGAATATTCCCCACGAGCAACGTCAATGCTCTCACGTTTGCGCGAATCATTTCACACACCAGACTGCTTTATAAACGAGGATCAGTATAAAGCTGGTTTTGCTAAGAAGCTGCTCATGAAAAAAAGGATCGGTACCAGATATTCGTGTTCCTGCTGAACCTCCAGAAGAACTGAAGTGAGTGTAACGTTTTACTAAATCGCTGGCTGCACGCTTCACAATGAATGCGTCTAAGGTTTACACTCAGGGTACATTACGGCATATTTTCTATGTATGACATTCTCAATATAATTCATAATCCCACGTTTATACTGAACATTGCGTTATGGTTATTGTGTTATTGTATTCAAACGGTGTACGCACAGAACAGAGAGGCGGGTTGAGCAAAGCTCATTATCATTTAAAGTCATATGCACTGAAACGGCGTGCTGAAAACAGAGCTGTTTTTGACCAGGTAAAATAAGTGTTTTCTTACAATACTAATGAGAATTTTTAGTTAAAGTATATTACAAACTTTTAATTTAGACCCTAAAGAATCATATTAGCTTATAAAATGGCATTATATGACCCCTTTAATAAAAAACACAACAACAAAACGGTGCAATGACAAATTCGCTTAAATAGGCACTTTTACATTTCGCTTTGACACCAAATATTCAGCAGTCACCTTGTCAGTCAGTTCGTGTTGCTTATCTGTGCGGCGACTCTCGTTCGGGTCACGATTTATTAAGCAGACATGTTCAGTTTAATAGTGTCTGTTCTCTAACTGAACTAAATGATTTTATAAAAAAAAATCAAATCGACAGTGGGGGGCGGTGCCGCGGTGGGTAAGAGATGTAACCGGTGTTGCTTCTGAACACGGGTAACACCGATTATTGTAGCAAGCCTAATTTTAACGATTGCTCTAAAATCATTAAATCTCTGGTGTCGAATGTTGAGGCATTTTAAACCTATTCAATTGAGATATTCAAAGAACATTTGACTGCTCTACATTTCTGTCATTCTATAATGGACTTAACCTTATTGTAAAGTGTAACTAAAATATATAATGCATTGGGTATCATTTACTAACAATGAGCAATACAACAAAACATTACATCATTTATCAATCTTGGTTGATGTTTGTACATTTTGATAATGTAGTTTTATAAATTAACATGAATGAATTCTGAATTAAAATGCAATCAAAATGAGCAATAGTGTTTTAAATATAAACATTTAATTATGCTCAAAATCAGTGTTATTCTATGTTTCTTCTTGATATATAATGCATATTTGTAGGACTGTCAATCGATTAAAAATATAACAAATTAATTGCACAGACTTCTGTAACTAATTGTACATACATTGCACTTAACACAAAAATCTGTAATCATAAATATATTTTCACATTGAATCTTTGAATGAATGTGGAAACAACATAAGACAGAATTTTAAATTCATATTTTAGATTTAATAGCATCTTTTTACGAAGTTCGTTCATTTTTTTCCACCAAATTTTTCTAATTTTTCTAAAATGAGTCACTAAAGCCATTCAATATTACAGTATTGAATGCAAGGCCGAAACTATCATTTATTAACAGTGCATTAATTGTCAGTTCATTTCCCCCACACTAAAAGTTTACTTGCACAATTGTTTTTACAATAAATTTGAATGAGGATAGAACTTCTTGGTAATGCCTCAATAATGCATTTATTCATAATTGTTTCATGCATTGAATCATAATTAACCACAAATTGAACAATATTGAAAACACTGAAACTGAAAATGCTTCTCAATGGCGTATAATGTTCATCGAGGTTAATGCACATCTAATGTACAGTGCATTTAATGCATGTCCTTTCGAGCTAATGGACAGCACTGCTCATCGAAAGATCTTGTGTGCTGTCAGCTCCATTAAAAATAAATATACCTCACATTAAAATGTCACTTGTGCATCTGTGCCTTTATAAATATTCCGGTAAGTGTAGTTTATGTGGTAATTTACAATTTCAGCAGGCACAAATAAATTACAATGCTTCAAAAAAGACACTTAAAAGATGTGTGCGGTGCACAAAAACATTTTAGAACAATTAAATCCACATTCGTTTTATGCCATTTCCACTTTGAAAACAAACCTCTATTCAAAAGTCAGTGTTGAAAGGATCTCAAGGCATTGTGGAGGAACCGTATAGAAACATAAAGAGAGTGTGACAGCGAAAAGAGACTTATGGATGCAGACAGGCAGTGAAAAGGGACCAAAACAATAGTGTTGTACTTCAATGAGGGGCTACCGAGCGTGTGCCGGGGCTTCTGACAGCAGCGATGAACCGGGGTTTAGATGAAAATGAGGAAAAGAACATGAAGGGAAAAGAAAAGCGGAGAGAGGGAGAGAGAGAGATAGAAGGGGGGAGAGAGAGAGAGAGAAGGAGAGAGAGAGAGAGAGAGAGAGAGAGAGAGAGAGAGAGAGAGAGAGAGAGAGAGAGAGAGAGAGAGAGAGAGAGAGAGAGAGAGACAGAGAGATTGTTTGGAAGGGGAGGGGGTTACTTGAGGGGAGCAGGGCTGGCTAAATAGGAATCATCCCTCTTAGCCAATGAGTTTAAAGAGAGAAGCAGATGTCAGAGGAGTGAGAGGGACCACCTCCGCAAGCTCAAGCACCCTCAGTGAAAAGAGTGCAATGAGCTGTGCGCTGTCACATCGATAGTTGCTTTTTCCTCTCCCTCTCTCCCGAACGCGCTCCTGCTTGCTTTCGCAGGCTGTCAGCTGCAAGCATCAGCATAGGTAAGACTTGAATGTTACATCACTGTCTGTAGATTAGCAGAGGATGCCTGAATGCTCATTAAAGTGTGTCTGCATGATTTTCCATTTTGTGGGAGTTAGCCACTATAGTTTCTCCTGATAGAGGTACACTGAGAAACTGAGGAGGTTCTTATGTAAGTGCCGCGGCTTGGAGCTTATTTTACGGAAACTTTGATATGAGATGAGAGGAGAGAGTCACACCGGCAGCTTAGAGATCTGCTCTTCTCGAGTGTATGAATTATAACTAAAGGAGTGCTCCAAATGAATGGAGTCACTTTGTGTGGTCTCAGAGACATGCCGGTGGTCTGGTCCACGGCCAGGTAAATCACTGTTCAGATGCTGCAATCTTGAAGTAAAAATGACAGCTGTGGGATTTCTGCTGACTTTCGCTGCAATCGGCATGTTTTATCTTTCTCCTGACTACAATAAACGCTGTTTTGTGCCTGCCGGCTCTCGCTCAGTCCAGGGTCCCAGCCCCACATCTTTTTGTTCAAGGGGGTGTGCTTAGACTGATCAATTCCTTTATGTGTGAGGGAGACAACAGTGTGGGAAGGTGTGTGTCTACTGCAGGGTGTTTTTCAAAGCTGACTGTGGTTGTCATTAGTTGTTAATGTCAATGCATGGAACATTGATGCTGAATTTTTACAAAAATTCACCGATCAACAGATATATTGTGAGCTATTGTTGATTTCTTTTTAGCTATATTTTTGTCCCAAGAGTTAGATGTTGAAGTATGTCTTTGAACTTCAAATGACTCACTGACGCTTACCTGCCCTACTTGAGAAGAGGATGATAAAGTATTATTCATACTTCATGTAGGAATTCAGATGAAAGCCTTGCAATCCGTTACCTGCATTGCTTTTGCCCCATTTTCTCCAGACTACAATACTTGAAAGTTCTATATCAAAATATCAGACGGGAATTTGCTTTGTGTTATTTAGTCAAGTCGACATATGGAAATGGCAGCATATAGAGTTGCGTACAGCCCACATGTCCTGTTTGTGTTGAGATATAATGGGAGTTCTGCTCTTTAAAATATTGAAGATGCTGCAAACTTTTTTCACATGCAAATTAGTTTTGTGGCAGAATAACTGCAAGTTTGATGCGAATGTGCCACTCTGACAACAAACAGGCGCTGAAGTCGATCCTTTAGTCATCTTTTTCACACGGTCTCTTTCTCTGATGAATAAATAAATTCAGCTCGCCACTGAAAATAGCACCATTTGGTCTGCACACTCCATAAGTAATGTCCGTGTGTCTTCTAATACATGTAATGGCATGTGGAGAAAGAGCTCCGTTCTGCAGCAGCATTTTGCCTTAATCAGCATCAACCATCAGACGTTTGATCATCTCTATCTGCAAGACTTTCAGCCATCCAAGACCTAGACGTACCTCCCCTCCTGCAGCCATCTCTAACTGTGATTAACCAAGCACAGCTGAGCTCTCCTGTCTCTCAGAGTTAGTGGATATACATCCATTCGTGCCGTTTGTTTTCTGTCTGATCGGACCTGTGTCGGACCATGCATATTCGTAGGCTTGAATCATTCATATAAATAAGATGGAGAGCTCAGGACTTAACAGTGCTGAGGCACAGAGACTGTCTGTGAATCACTCTAACATCCCGTTAACGCAGAGAGCCAGCATCAGTATAAAACTAGAGCGCTTCCCTTATAGTCAACAAAGCTGTCTATAGTGGAAGAGTGTGATTTGCGGCATAGATCGCTTCAGTGATTATACTGGAAACAGTCTAGTTTAGTCACATTGGGTCATTTAACTTGTTTTCAGTGTAGAGTGTAGATCAGAGTCTGTAAGAATAAAGAATAATCAAGATCAAGACTTTTGCTGAAGTTTCCCTAGACCCTGTAATCTCACGGTTTTCTCTTCTAGAGGTTCAAATTTTGACATGTTACTGCTTTGTTCAATTTCACCAAATTACCAAAGTCTGCCACAAGACATAGATTTCAATGCAAAACAGGGTTTAGAAACATTGGTTCATTGGAACTCAGTTGGTTCTAAACAGTACCAAATTAGGGTTCTTCGGCTTGTAACAATAAGAGAACCATTTTTGGTGCTAAATAGAACCCTTTTTTATAAGGTTCCATAAAGGACCATGCTTTGAAAGTGCTATATAGAACCTTAATGGTGTTATAAATAACCTTTTCAACGATATTTATTTTCATTAATATTGGTATATTAGGCTACGTTCACACTGCAGGCTGAAACGACCCAATTCCGATTTTTTTGCCCCTATGCGACCTGTATCTGATCTTTTCATGACAGTCTGAACGACACAGATCCGATCTTTTCAAATGCGACCCAGGCCACTTGGGTATGTGGTCCAAATCCGATATGTATCCGATCTTTTGAAATGAGACTTCAATCTGAACGGCCAGGTCGCATGTATCCGACCCGTCACTAAACGAGCTCCACTGTTGACATCCATGTTTTGCTACTTCCGCAAACAACAAGTAACGTCGTTGACAGTTGAGTACTCTTCTGCGCATGCGGGTCATTTCTGGGTCATGTCACGTTCACACAGGAGATCACAAAAGGTCGCATTTAATTGGAAATGTGAACGGCCTTGCAAAAAAATCTAATTAAAAAAAAATCAGAATTGAGCATTAAGCCCCTGCAGTGTGAACGAGGCCTTAGTATCTTCCTATTATTAATATTACTATTATTTTTTATAAATTATTTATGAATATTGTTTTATTCATCTGCATGGTCTTATATCTTGTTGCCTCTATTTGGGTTTTACATTAAAACAAAACAGCATGTTGTGTCAATTAGGTACTTTTATTTTTTATTGACATGGCAGATTGTAGCAATAATTACAGTGCTCTAACAACAGAGGTTACCTGAATACATTAATAAATAACAATTGACATTGAACACGATTTCGATGTAATAAAGACCACGTTTCAGTGAAATATTTTCACAATCCTCTATGATGTCTTTACGTCCTTCATTATGTGTGCATGTTGAGTGGCAGTATCTCTCTGTAGATGATGAGGTTATGATACGTGACAGCATCTGAAATACACAATTTAGAGTATTTTGTGTCTCTTCCATTTGATTATGTAAAAAACAATTATGTTCATGAAGGCCAAAATTAGCAAAAATGGACAGAATGAGCCCTTTACCATGTTAAAAGGAAAAAGTGATCTAAAGTCATGGTATAGCTTTAACATTTTTTTGTGACTGTGTATGTTTAGGCATAAAGTAATAATTAAAAAAAAAATCAAATAATATGGATAATAAATTCCATATCTCTGTTACTTACTTTGTGGACAAGAGAAGATGAGTATACTCAACTGAACAGAGCTGCTCACACTTACATGTTCTGTTAAACTAAAAAGAGAGAAAAAAAACATGATTGTTACAATTTTTAAGTTATAATTTATAGACATTTTAAGAAATAAATAATAATCTGTTGAACTAAAAAGAGAGAAAAAAACATTATTGTTACAATTTTTAAGTTATAATTTATAGACATTTTAAGAAAGAAATAATTTACCTGTTGAGAGTATGTTGACAGTCTGTGTAGTAACTGTGGTTGTACACTGCCCTACAAAGGCAAAAGACCTTTTCACCCAAAAATGAAAATTCTGTCAGTATTTACTCACCCTCATGTTGTTCCAACCCCGTAAGACCTTCGTTCATCTTCGGAACACGAATTAAGATATTTTTGATGAAATCTGAGAGCTGGATCACTCCTCCATACTAGTCCATAGGCTTCTTCAGGGATTGAACTTGCCGGCCTCGAAAAGCTATTAAAGACATCGTTAAAATAGTCCAAGTGACTACAGTGGCTCAATCTTAAGTTTATCAAGCGACGAGAATACTTTTTGTGCGCAAAGAAACAACAAAAATAACGACTTTATATCAACTATTCATTTCCTTCTCTGTGGGCCTCGAGTCAGTTCACTAGTGTAATAGCGTACGCTTCTGTTGTTGTACGTCACACGCATCACGCACATGACCAGCGTCGGCCAATAGTGAGCCTACGTGTGACATAGCTCTACGCAATTACACTAGTTTAACTGACTAGAGGCCCAAAGAGAAGGAAATGAATAGTTGAAATAAAGTCGTTATTTTTGTTTGTTTTTGCGCACAAAAAGTATTCTCATCGCTTGATAAACTTAAGATTGAGCCACTGTAGTCACTTGGACTATTTTAACGATGTCTTTACTAACTTTTCGAGGCCGGCAAGTTCAATCCCTGAAGAAGCCTATGGACTAGTATGGAGGAGTGATCCAGCTCTCAGATTTCATCAAAAATATCTTAATTCGTGTTCCGAAGATGAACGAAGGTCTTACGGGGTTGGAACAACATGAGGGTGAGTAATTACTGACATAATTTTCGTTTTTGGGTGACCTAACCCTTTAACTCGCTAGTGTGGAACTGAGAAAAATGACTTTAAAGATTTTTAGTTGTCCCGCCAAATTAATTATAGGTAGGACACTGAAAATCTAGCAATTAGATGTTTAAGTAATGAAAATTATCTATATAACAACATTTTGAACTCAAACTTGACTTTTGACCACTATTTTAAAGTTACTGTACTCTGCCTTTGTATTGTCAGCAAAAAGTGAGAAGTCATGCCAAGGCAAAAGGCAGTAACTTCCACATTATCAATGTTTGGTTGCTGATCACCATTAACAAAATATAAAATCTAGTGATCATGACATTTATTTTGTATGATTTACAATTACCTAGCCTTCTATCCTTCTGGTAAAGGTAAAACTTCAAGTTCAAGTTGGTTTCCACCTTTTGCTGAAGTTATAACAAAGCATGAAACAAGACAGTGTTCGATTAAGCGCTCTGTCTTAATACAAAAGCATGCTGTAATTTCAATGAAATACACCTCACTTGGAAACCATTAGTTGTTGTTTTTTTTCGCCATTGTTTGTTCATGACACCCAAAGTCTCATTCGTCTGTTGATGAAAGCAATTGATTAATACTCGAATTAAATGCTGAACACATCTCTGCACGCATATCGCTGAGATGTATTGGAGCATTTAAGGTCTTGGCAGACGGGTTCCTCTGTGAGTCGGTAATGGGCGAGGAATGCCAGGAAAACCAGAGTCCGCACCCCCACCCCCCCCCCCACCCCCCCCCCCCCCCCCCCCCCCCTCGCAGATAAAAACAATGTGTCCCTGGTGGCCCGGAACATGATTTCAGCCCGTATGAGGTTTCAACAGCTTTCTCCATCTGGCTTCTGTGCAAACAGTGTTGCGCACCTTCTCCAGTGTTTATCGATTGAACTGTTCACTCTATCAGTCATCTGATCGTGCTCTCCTTCCTTATTTGCTTCTCCTAAACGTCACAGTTCTTCATCTGAAAATCAAAGCACCCAGCTGAGGACAAGACAGGAGAGAAACTTAGAAAGAACATTAGCCATTATCTTTGAATATATTCTTTAGCAGGACTGTACATCTTTCAAGTCCGTCAGCATCTTTCTGAAGTTCCCCCTGAAACCGCCCTAGGAAAAACGTGCAATATTATGAAAATTATGGTGATTACGTTGCGCACTCTTAGCTTGAGTATTTATTCTCCCAAACTTCTGATAACCTTTACAATCGGAGCATGTTGAAGTGTAAGTACACATAAGTGTGGTCTTATCAGAAACCAGGAAATGACAAGTTTTCCCTTTTTCCCCAGTTTCTTGATGAAGTTTGAGTGCACTGTATGTCATCTGTGAGCTTGTTTATGGTGTCTGAATCTCAAAGACTGTTTTAAAGAGGCCTGAAGTAGCATTAGGAACTGAAACAGAGCAACCGAAATGCATATGGTGATTAATTGTTTTTCTGAAGGATGTTGTTGACCAGTAGAGGACATTTGAATGTCTCTTTGAACTGAAAGACTTGCTTTTTTCTATCCAAAATAAAAAGGCTGCTCATAAGGTCTTTTTTTAATCTCCTGTGTTTGTGTGTGTGCGCGCACGCGCGTGTCTGTGAATCATAGCTTTGCTTGTTACCCTACGATGATGAAAGGAAGACTAAGGCTTCGTACGTACGTATTCAGATCTCTCTGTAATGGATCTGTGCATGGATGCTTTAGCCGACACAAAAGAAAGGAATAGGCATGTGGAGAGCTATTTGTCAATGACAGCTGAACTGACCAGCCTGATTCCTGTGCATTTTAATGGCCTCCTGTGCACGTGCTGCTGCCTCTGTACAAGGTACAGATTGCTTTATCATTTTAAATGAAACCTACTGATGTGAAGATGTATTACCCCCAGCTGTCTCATAAATCTGTGAGATGGGATAATTTCTCTGAAGCCTGAAGGTTTTTATTAAGAAAATCTGAATGGTATTTGCTTGTGCAGAACTCATGGCCATAAAACTTGAGTGTTTTTGATAGATACTTGGGATGCATGATATGTCAGTACCAAAATTGGTTATCTGCTGATATCTGTCTGTCTGTCTGTCTGTTCATGTCCTCTATTCTTGCATTTAGATTATGTACTTAAAGTAAATTTTCAAAATCATGTTTATTCTTTAATTTAATAACACTGTTGAATGTAACCCCACATTTTTAATACTATACATTATTATGCATAATGTGGTACTTAAATTCACTTGTAGCATTTCAAATGGCTGATTTTCTATATTAATGAATGAATGAATTTTAAATTATTTGTATTGGGCGATATTGTGGCCTTTGCTGTTTGCCACAGATTGTTTGCGGTCATCTAACGCTCACTTGAAGTTAATCTTTAAAGACACAAATAATTCAACAACATGGTTAAATGTGATCATTATTAATTAATACTGTGCAGTTTTTAATACGGTATGTTGTTATGCCTGAATTCACTTTAAGCATGTAAAACAATTTATTCATTGATTTCACTTATTTTATTTTAGATGAACTACTATAGTAAACTAGTATACTTTTAATATCAGCATTTATTAGTTATAAAGTCTGTCAAGAACAGCGAAAAGTCCCAGTGCTGTTGGACTATGTTTATCAGCACTTTTGGAATGCTGCTCTACCAATCAAATTCAAGGACCGGAACTAACTGTTATATTGAATACTACTATTGAATACTGGTCCTTTTTAATGCATCAACAATTCCCTACACTATTAGTGTATCAAACACAATTTCCTGCTCGAATTAAGCCGGACAGCGCAATCTCTGGCTCTTTACAGTTAACTCACGAGGTTGCATTTGAATTATTTTGGTGGTGTCACTTTTTCCGATATATAGATCATGTTTGTCCAGCATGCTGTCGGCCGGCCAGTGGCACGCTGTCGCCAGCCCTGGATAATTAATAGCAGAGGGATCTGGAGGCGTGCATGGGGTGGTTTCGCTCTAGCTGTACTGTAGGTGTGTGTCAATCTTGGCTGAGATGTGCTGCCTATAGCAACATTAAGATTGCAGTCATGGTGGCCAGAGTTCCCCAGTTCCCATCATGCCCTCTGACCAACAGATCAGGGGAGTCCCAGAGACATAAAATGAAGGTCAACTTTTTTTAAATGATGGATTTGTGACACACAGCCTTAGGCATTGTGTGTGTGTAGTGTACAGCCTTTGTGTTTATCATCTTTTTACTCTTTTAATTCCTTTTATAACTGTATCATTTTTATATATTTTTATAATATTTTAATTACTTTTATAACTGTTTTAATTTCCCTTGCTTTTATTTTGTGATTTATTTTAATTCCTTTCTGTGTAAAGCACTTTGAATTCTTAAACCTCTTAAACCAGTTCTAAAACCTAGTAAGCAGCCTATGGAGGCAGCATTTTAAGGAATAATAAAATGCTTGCCTACCTTTTTGAATGGCATTTAGAGTGTCTAAGATATCTATTTTTGGCCAAACTGTACGGCAGCATTACATAAGTCATAAAAGGAGCCCCAGAACACATTGTGCTGAGCTAAGTGAAAAAATAAATGGACAAGGTGAGAAAAGTTGGTGATATTATAAATGGGGATATTTGATTTAATACAAAAAATCTATTAAAAAAATTGTCTAATTTAAAAATCGATTCTATGGAGAACATACACTGTTTGTTAGCAGAGGTTTTTTTTTTTCATACACAATATAAAGACTCAATTTATACTTTGTGAGAAAGCCACAGTATCAAAGTATCTTTTTCTCTCCCCACCATCAGAGTAATATCAGAGTTCGTTTTCAATTCAGGTTTATTTGTAAAGCCTTTTTTTTTTTACATGTGTATATATCTACAGTATATACACTCACCTAAAGGATTATTAGGAACACCTGTTCAATTTCTCATTAATGCAATTATCTAATCAACCAATCACATGGCAGTTGCTTCAATGCATTTAGGGGTGTGGTCCTGGTCAAGACAGTCTCCTGAACTCCAAACTGAATGTCAGAATGGGAAAGAAAGGTGATTTAAGCAATTTTGAGCGTGGCATGGTTGTTGGTGCCAGACGGGCCGGTCTGAGTATTTCACAATCTGCTCAGTTACTGGGATTGTCATGCACAACCATTTCTAGGGTTTACAAAGAATGGTGTGAAAAGGGAAAAACATCCAGTATGCGGCAGTCCTGTGGGCGAAAATGCCTTGTTGATGCTAGAGGTCAGAGGAGAATAAGCCGACTGATTCAAGCTGATAGAAGAACAACTTTGACTGAAATAACCACTCGTTACAACCGAGGTATGCAGCAAAGCATTTGTGAAGCCACAACACACACAACCTTAAGGCGGATGGGCTACAACAGCAGAAGACCCCACCGGGTACCACTCATCTCCACTACAAATAGGAAAAAGAGGCTACAATTTGCAAGAGCTCACCAAAATTGGACAGTTGAAGACTGGAAAAATGTTGCCTGGTCTGATGAGTCTCGATTTCTGTAGAGACATTCAGATAGAGTCAGATTTGGCGTAAACAGAATGAGAACATGGATCCATCATGCCTTGTTACCACTGTGCAGCCTGGTGGTGGTGGTGTAATGGTGTGGGCGATGTTTGCTTGGCACACTTTAGGCCCCTTAGTGCCAATTGGGCATCGTTTAAATGCCACGGCCTAGCTGAGCATTGTTTCTGACCATGTCCATCCCTTTATGGCCACCATGTACCCATCCTCTGATGGCTACTTCCAGCAGGATAATGCACCATGTCACAAAGGTGTCACCATGTCACATGGTTTCTTGAACATGACAATGAGTTCACTGTACTAAAATGGCCCCTACACTCACCAGATCTCAATCCAATAGAGCATCTTTGGGATGTGGTGGAACGGGAGCTTCGTGCCCTGGATGTGCATCCCACAAATCTCCACCCACTGCTATCCCACAGATGCTATCCTATCAATATGGGCCAACATTTCTAAAGAATGCTTTCAGCACCTTGTTGAATCAATACCACGTAGAATTAAGACAGTTCTGAAGGCGAAAGGGGGTCAAACACAGTATTAGTATGGTGTTCCTAATAATCTTTTAGGTGGGTGTATATATCACCTTTATTTAGACGAGAGGAGAGAGGGGAATTGGACCAGGATCGGACCTCTAGCCGGGACTCGAACTCAGGCTGCCCAAAGTGCAACTGCACCACATGTCGGAGCACTTGCCCACACGGCTATGCCTCAACCCTAAAAAAAAAAACATTTAGATATTTTTCGACTTTCCTAATCTTTCTGCTGACCCCCAAGCTCCTGTATTAAAATATAGTTAGCAGTGTTAGCTTAGCAGTCTTCATGATATCAATTGAGAGTTGTTTTTAGTGTTTCTGCCCCTGTAGAGTGTCCAAATTGGTCACTTATTAGGTTCCATGATCGTTAAAATGCTACATTAGTAGGTAGCTGTCTATGTAGACAGTACCTTGGTGGCTCACTAGACTTTGGAACAGAACAGTAGTGTGTGCTTGTATTTGTGTGTGGATCTCTTTGTTAGGTGTCTTGGTAGCAATTACCCCGGAGTGCAGAGCTGCATGACTAGATCTGCAGTCTGCTCCACACATTTCAATTGCATCACTCCCCCACTACCTTCACAAGACGTCGGCATGCTAATGGCAAGGCGGGAGGAGACGTGATCTTGCGGGGCCTTGTGAAGTAAGTTGCTTATTGATTCTTATTGGTTCAGGGATGTCCTGGCCTAAGCCAAAGGCCCTACAATCCATCCACTGACACTGAATTCAGCAGTCAAGCCACTAGGGAAAAGTCACCTTTATGCACTGGAAACTGCATAAAGACCTGTGTGTCCATAACCTCTATTAGTTCAGGATCATAGACACTCAACGGAGCTCCCTGATGCTCAGAGAATAATCATTTAGAGCGGCTGCATTCTACCACATTCTCATTTATTGTCTAATTGCTTTTCATCCCTGAGCTCTTGATCTTATTGGGTGCCGCACGTAATGTTAGTGTCAAAATACTTTGGAAGCAGGATGAAAACATCTTAAAGCTTGTCAGTATTGCAAGTATATGTCTGTCCAGATCCGGCAAATGTTATTGCATGAGATTTCTGGAGGCTAAATTGTCTTTTTTTGTACCAGTGATACTTTTTTTTTGGAAACAAATTCATTCTGAGGCACAGTGTATTATCTTCTATAATGTTCAGAACTCAAATCAGGGTAACACTATATTTTAAGGTGACATGCTACTACATATTATTGTAGCAAGTCAAAGAGATTGAGGATTTTGGCCAATTTGACAAGTTACATTAATTGGAATTGATATCTTAAGGTCCTATTGGAATCATTTTTGGATTATTGAAGATTCGTTTGATTATTATATAATACATTTTTTTTATAAAAAAAATGCAGTAAAACAAAAAAAATTGTGTAATATTAATACAATTTTAAATAACTGTTTTTTATTTGAATATAGCCTAGTTTAAAATGTAATTTTTTCCTGTGAAAGCAAAGCTGGATTTTCAACAGCCACAGTCTTTAGTGTCACATAATCCTTCAGAAATGATTCTAAAATGCTGATTTGGTGCTCAAGAAACAATTAAAGTTTGGTGTCATTGAAGCAGGCTTTACTGATGTGTCTGGCTGATCTTTAACTCCATTTTTAGACATGTACTCGCAAACATCCCTCCGCCATTTTGAAGTGCGTTTAACTTTGTCAAATTGAAAAGGGAAGTTTATTTTGGACAGACCCTCGACCCCTCGATTTTAAAAGAGGGAGCGAGTCTACTCAACATACACTTCAAGCAGATCCATGGACCACAATGCACCATGATTGTGATGTCACAGCAGATCGCTCTTAATTTACCCCACCCCAAACAACTCGTGTATGATATTGTAATTAGTTGGACATTTAACTGCATTTAATACTTAAGCAGACTGATTTTTAACGGTTATAGTTTATTGTATTATAATGTTTGTTTGTGTTTTTAATATTTACAATTTAATATAAATATATTAATATATTTATGATTAATATTTGTTTATATTTAATTTTCTAACAGCCCAAGCATACATACAGGCCTATAGAATGGTGTGTAAAACAAATTCATAAGGGAAAAAAAAACTGTAAATAATAAATCAGCTCTATAGCAGATTCCAAGGGATCCAGGGCTTAGGGCATTCCATTTGAACACATTGCAAGGGTTCTGCCAGTAGTGGGCACTTCACATCCGAGTGAACGAGACAGAGGAAAGTTAGCAAGGGAAGGGCATAAAAAACTGGACTTAAATGCATCCTCTGTGTGGATACAGCTAGTAAACTGTGTTAGGGTACCAGAGAAGGAAAATCTTTGTATTCAGGCAATAGCTAAAGCAGTTATTCTTTTTAATGTCTGTCTGCCTGCTATATATCTTAGCATCTGTTAATTACCCTTATTATTAACTGCGAGTTTTGGCACTCCATAATTATGTGTAAACAGAAGAACACCCACATAGAGATGCATGTATTACCATTATCAACAACCAGCTTTAATTTTCCCATCATGCAATCACACTATGTACGTTCAATCATTTTGGTCTGACTACAATTATGCTGGGCAATTTCATATCTCTTTCTTTTTCTGGCTTTCTCACAGCAGCTAATGGAATTAGTGTAACTATGTGCATTAGGTGTATATTTGATTCTCTGCGTGTATGTTATTTTCTGCTGCATCTGAAAAACATGCAAAATGTAGTTTGGTTAGACAAGCATGTCAGCTAAATTATTAGTGTTTCCTGGCAAGATTACTGCTTTTCTTCAACACTACACAAAATATGTGCAGAATAAATTGGTAGTCAGCATTCACAGTTACAACCTTTTATGATCAATACTATTTTCTTCTGACATGATTCTTTAATTGACGCACTCCAAGAAGTTTTTCACCGGCACTGTCTTGTAAATGGGATCATTACTACATGATTTTCCTATGCTATCCCTGTACGCCCACATGCTTGTTTTTCTTTCATGTTGGGGCTCTCTGTCCGAAAACAAAATGTGCAAAACCTTTTTTGCATTTTTACCAAGACATTATTTAATATGGTTAAGTCATTTTTGGAGCTGATTTCTGGTTGTACTGTTTATGGTGAAGCAGTCAAAACTTGACATACGCACACAGACACACAATTAGGCCTACTGCTCTATTCTTTGTCTCCATCCTCGTCCCTCCATTAGCCCCATTCCTCTGAAGTTCCCAATCCCTGTCAGGTTTGGAGGGGTTTGCGTCCTCCTTTGCATCTTCACCTCTCTACCCTCAGTGCAGAAATGACAGACAACCATTCAGTTTAAGAACTTAAAGAGATAAGACTTAAGGGAATAAGAGGGCTCTTTTGTGCCCAATGTGACTTTTCATAGAGCAGACTGAATCCTTTGGGTGCTGTGCTGACCAAAAACCTCAGACACATCATGCATGACAACTATCTTTATTCTCACTGAATCTCATCACTCCACCATTCATATCTTCACCTACATACAAAAATAGAGGCTCTGTTCGCATTTGATTCAAACCACAGTACGTTTAAGATAGTTCTCTCAGTTTGGTGGACAGCTTTGTAGCTCTTGTCAAATCAGATAGTGGCCCGACCACTGAGGGACCTCGAGTTATATCTGCGCAATGGGAAAATGACTTGCAATTTTTGTCTGGCAGATGTGCAGCTACTTCTCCAGAGGTACACGGCCCAACCGCTGCGAGCAGCATTGTTTATGGTGATAGTATTAGGCCGCCTGCCTTCCAAAACCTGGGTATTTTCAGACCGATCCCCTCTTGTGCGCTCTCTAAAGTTGGCACTCGCACGCTCGCTGTGGGCATATTTAAAATACAGTTTTTCCCACATTGCCCTGGAAATTCTCCCCTGGTGGATCATTACTTCAGGATGCTTGTGCCGGGTGATGGCTCTTAACATCCTCCTTAACATTTGCAGTGCCTTGCATTTAATTAACACATAGCCTGCCTACAAACAATGAAATAATGACTATCGCTGCCTTCGCACTCATTTCCTTGTGCCAAGAAATCGGGGAGCTTGTGTCATTTCCAAGGCCTTTGGGGTGTAGGGGAAAAAAAAGTGTGGCGGTATGGCCATTAGCAACTACACATTGAACTATGCATCCCTAATTTATACTTATAGGGATAGTGCAGAAAGCGAGAGGCTATCATAGGGCCATCTGGGAATACTGTTTTAGCTGGCAGTGTTGCTCTATATAAATAGCAACAGACTGGGATAGCAAAATATCGGTAGCTACAGAACAGAGCAAAGTCGGCTTCCGCGAGTGTAAAGCCCTCGGCATTAGTTCTAGAGATCAAAGGCAGCTTCTTCACAATATTGTGAAAGCAAGATCCATTGCTAGAAAATGTTTCCACTGCTAAAATGTTTCCACGGTTCCCTCGGCATCTGCCTGATTTTTTGTTTATGAGGGAGCTTTATAAGCTGCTGGACAAGATGCAAACGTGTTGACAAGCCACCTCCATTTCTGAGAAAATTGCATCTGTTGCAGTTTTGGTGAACAATACACAGGTCAATAGCTTGCTATGTTATATTGATTGTTTTCTCTTTGGAGTGGCGGGATGCGTTTTGACTGCAAGGATGGGGAGATGCATTTCTGTATGAAATGGCTCTGCGGTCACCAGCTGTTCACGGGTTCCTCTCTACATGCTACAATTAGGTGGGAATAGAGAATTTCGTTTTCGGAGTAAATAATGGCCATCTAACCTTGGCTTCATTGCTGAGACTTCAATTTAATGTGTAATTTTGTATGTTGCTTTTTTTAATACAGAAGGGAATAAAACAAGCTGCCTGTCAATACGAAGTCTATTCATTTTCTTATAGTTAAAGGATTAGTTCACCTCAAAATGAAAATTTCCTGATAATTTACTCACCCAAATGCCATCCAAGATGTTCATGTCTTTCTTTCTTCAGTGGAAAAGAAATTTCGTTTTTTGAGGAAAACATTTCAGGATTTTTCTCCACACAATGGACTTTAATTGCAACCATGTTTAAGTCCAAATCAATGCAGTTTCAAAGGGCTATGAAGTGCTTCAAACGGCTCTGCACGTTCCCAGCTGAGGAATAGTCTTATCTAGCGAAACGATCGGTCAGGGGCGATTCTAGGATTTTCCTTTTAGGGGGGCTAAGCCCCCAATGAAGGTATGATAAAAAAAAAAATAAAAAAAAACAAGGTAAAAGTTTAATTTAGGGTCTAATGCTCACTTTCATTACCATGCAATTGCAGGGTTTTATAATCACTGTACCGTAGTCCTGAATTCGAGTCGTGTTAGTTAGGGGGGTTCGGGGTTTCCCCGAGAACATTTTTAATTTCTCTGAACTATTATGTGCATTTTAAGATGTTTTGAAGGCAAATTTTTTGGGGATAAAACCATTTCAGTTGGCAGCTGATTATTTTTCTCTCCTCATCAGCATCACACTCTTTTCCTCTTTGGGGGTCAACTGGTTGATTTTGCCTATGAATCATTTTCTCAGACGTGTTCATTTACAAAATTAATTCACATTAAAGGCTACACATTCATTATTGATCTAATGCCTTATCACATATTTGTGTATGTGCACTGGAAGCATCAGCACCAAAACCAATTCCTTGTGTGTGCAAGCACACTTGGGATAAAGCTCTTTCTGATTCTGATTCCTAATACAGGGCTGTAGACAGGGCTTTATAATCAAAGAGGTCCTGCATTTGAGGTGGAGGTTTGGGGGTTACATTTTTTAATCTCTGAAATGTGCATTTCAAGACGTTTGAAGACCAAAAAAAGGATAAGAAATAGCGTTAAAACTATGTCAGTAGACTATTTGTCAATACCTGCTCTCTCCTCATCTCCATCTTCCTTTCTTTTTTTTCAGTCTCCTCATCGTGCCCTTTCTCTTCCCCTCCTAAAGCTGAGCTTTTTTTTTTATTTACTAAAGGCTACAATTTGTATTAGGTATATTTTCAATATGTACACATTCAGTATTAATCCTGTACCTAACAGGATGAAAACGGCTTTGTTAATGTATTTTGTCAACTCACAATGACAGTAAACGAATGATTACATTAGGCTGATGTTACATGCCTAATTTCAGTTCAAAAGGGCGAAATTAGACAAAACTATATTAGTTTTCCTGATTATATTTTGTCATTCATTTAACTTGAATTACCTAAAAAAACTGTCAAATATATAACGTTATAAGTTTAGCTACTTACATCTTATCTCGCACTTGCCCGTGCACTGAAGCGTCGAGTTGTGCTGCTAAAATTCGCGCTCAGCGTCTGTGAATGTAAAGCCCGCCTACTTTGATTTGATTGGTCATCTCAAATATTCTGACATTGACGAGCAGTGACAGACCAATGGGCTCAGATGAACACACACACACACTTTCCTCTCTTTTTGACGCGCTCTCTGCTCGGCGCCACTGCGGATTTAAAGGGTTAGTTCACCCAAAAATGAAAATTAAGTCATTAATTACTCACCCCCATGCTGTACCAACCCCATAAGACCTTCGTTCGTCTTCGGAACACAAATGAAGATATTTTTGATTAAATGTGACAGCTGGATCACTCCTCCATAGGCTCCCTAAGGGAATGACTCCTGACGGCCCAGAGAGTCATTAAAGAAAATGTTTAAGTATTCCATGTCACAACAGTGGCTCAACTATAAGTTTATCAAGCGACGAGAATACTTTTTGTGCGAAAAAACAAACAAAAATAATGACTTTATTCGACTATTCCTTTTCTTCCTTGTAGGCCTGAAACGAGACTTCAAGAGATTTCCACGACGCATGCGCGAGAATTGCGATCTCCTTCAACTACTTCAGTTAAGTTCTCGCGCGTGCGCGTCGTTGAAATCTCTTGAAGTCTCGTTTCAGGCCTACAAGGAAGAAAAGGAATAGTCGAATAAAGTCATTATTTTTGTTTGTTTTTTCGCACAAAAAGTATTCTCGTCGCTTGATAAACTTATAGTTGAGCCACTGTTGTGACATGGAATATTTAAACATTTTCTTTAATGACTCTCTGGGCCGTCAGGATTCATTCCCTTAGGGAGCCTATGTAGCAGTCATGAACCTCTCAGATTTAATCATAAATATCTTCATTTGTGGTCCGAAGACGAACGAAGGCCTTACGGGGTTGGTACAGCATAGGGGTGAGTAATTAATGACTTAATTTTCATTTTTGAGTGAACTAACCCTTTAAGTCTCCCATGATGCTGTGGATCCCACAATGAGCAGCTACAATTAAATAAAACAGATTTTTTTTTAATAAAAAACTATATGAAAATACCAGCTACAATTTGAAGATTGTAAGGGACAAATCAGAAGCGCTTCTTGACCTGCGCTTTCTAATTTATTTAATGATAGCTTTGAGCTTGAAAGAAAACCACTGAATCTGCAAGTTAAACGGCACACAAGGCAAATAATCCGAGCTCACGTGAAAACGTCTCAGGTTACGACTGTACCCTTTGTTCCCTGAGAACAGGGAACGAGACAATACGTCATCAACGTTATGGGGGAACGCCTCAGGCGTGACAGGTGTCTGAAATCACTATCAAATCACGTCAATCACATTGACCGGCGACAGCCCGTGAATCATTAACGTGAATGATTAACGTGCGACCTGGAAGTATATAGGGGCGCCTTGCAAACATGACAAATCACCTTATCGTCTGAAGGGACTGTACGGTAGGCAAGCCCCGAGGCATGGCAGGGAGACGTATTGTCTCGTTCCCTGTTCTCAGGGAACAAAGGTTACAGTCGTAACCTGAGACGTTCCCTTTCGAAGGGAACTCAACAATACGTCATCGACGTATGGGGGAACGAAATACCCACGCCGCCATGCTGAGGGGAGTGCATGCCCAAGGGCAGTGACAACTGTCCGAACCAGCAAATTCAAATGAAATGCTAGAACCACTAACCCTCAGGTCACACTGGGCTGTCAGTGACAGCATCCCCTACGGTCATAGCCTAAGCAAAAAGCCTCACAGGAAAACCTCCATTAACATAGTTAAATGAAAGGCCTACCTGGGCCTGCTCAAAGGCCTAGGACCACCACTTCAATTAGAAGGGGGTCCCTTCTAGGGAATGTGGCTAGGGAACCCGAAGGAACCCCAGCCAGTCACTATTCAGGGGAACGTACTCACCCCGAAGTGCCACCAGGACGGCCTGATCTGGCGTCAGAATGTAGACACTAGTCTGGCCAAATCCTGTCTGTCTGAAGACAGAGCCTCTGGACAAAAGCCTTAAGTAAGGCATCCAACCCGAGGGACTGCGAAGCTGGCAGTGAACCACTCGGCCCGGATCTCAGAGACGGGATATCCCGGAGAGTATGACTCAGCATAGTGCTTTATGACCCTTGCTAGTGAGGGGAGTTTCTCTACTCGATCCACGGATCAACCCAGTGTCTGTGTTTCAAAGCACTGAGGAGGCCTGTGAAGGCCTAAGGGCTGATCTAACTGGGAGGCCTCTCGAGAGGCCTACGACCATCTGACCAGACTCAGGAAGCCGCATGCTCCTAGAGACCCTCAGTGAGGGGAGCACAAGGTCTGCCTGGTAGGCAAACCAGGCTGTAGGCAGGAAAAGTTCCGGGAGGGAACCAATAGCAGAGAATAAACACTTTAGCGAGCCAGGGCGCAAGCTCGCCTTCAGCAGCTGCCTATTAAGGCTAGCTGAAACTGATAGCAAGAGGCCACTAGCTTCATAAACCCAGCACCACTAGGGAAAAATTACAGGGAGGCCCGGAGAGGCCTACTACCTGATAACCACAGTATGTGGGGTGCTCCACCTTCAGGGAGGCCCGTGAGGCCTACTACCTAATAACCACAGTATGTGGGGTGTTCCACCTTCAGGGAGGCCCGTGAGGCCTACTACCTGATAACCACAGTATGTGGGGTGCTCCACCTTCAGGTAGGCCCGTGAGGCCTACTACCTGATAACCACAGTATGTGGGGTGCTCCACCTTCAGGGAGGCCCAGAGTGGCCTACTACCTGATAACCACAGTATGTGGGAGCTCACCTTCAGGGAGGCCTGGTGAGGCCTGCTACCTTACAACCACAGTATGTGGGGAGCTCACCTTCAGGGAGGCCCGGTGAGGCCTGCTACCCTACAACCACAGTATGTGGGAGCTCACCTTCAGGGAGGCCTGGTGAGGCCTGCTACCTTACAACCACAGTATGTGGGGAGCTCACCTTCAGGGAGGCCTGGTGAAGCCTGCCACCTGATAATCACAGCTGTTCGGTTGTCAGTCCTTGGGCTCGTCTCCAGGGAGGCCTGTTGAGGCCTACTACCTGACAGGCAATGTAGGTGGGTGACAGTTCCAAGGCGGCCTGCTAAGGCCAGCCGGCTGGGGACTCGCCTATCAGGGAGGCCTGGTTGGGGCTACTAGCTGATAGCAAGTCGATTCTACTACAAAGGAACACTGTTGGGAACCATACCGCACCAATGTAACTATTGGGCCCACCCACAGGAGGCCTAGTATGGCTAGCTACCTGTAGCGGCTATAAAGTATGTACCACAATGTTGGGACTCACCTCCGAGGAGGCCTGTTTAAGGCCTACTACCCACCAGTGAGTCAACTGCCTGAACCACCAAGGCCAACCATTTCTCTCGAGAAGTGGCCTACAGCGCCCTATTGGGGGCTGCCCATACAAGGAGGCCTGCTGAGGCCTACTACCTGATGGCACAGCCTTTGTTGGCAGATAAGCTGTTTACACAGCGCCTACAGCATCCCGGTGCCTAATCACATTGCCCACGGCAGTGTACTCAGCAAGAGAGCTAGCACCCTTAAAACAAGGGGAGTACAACATACGCCACTCTGCCTAAACGGAGGCCCCAGAAGTCAGGGGCCTACCATCTATGCATGGGCGTCAGCTCAGGGCAATGCTCTGGCTTCAGGGGAGCGAACTTCGACAAAGGAAGAAGTGAAGGCTTACTTCGTACTCGACCCGAGCCATAGCGGTGCGAGGTACAGAAATACCACGGAGGCCTGATTGAGGCCTACCACGTCCTTATAAAACAACCTCTGCACCAAACTGCATTACTCTTAGTCGCCCCAGAATGCAGAGAAGGGGGCGGGCCATGGCCTAACGACTCCCATAGGAGGAGGCTGTTATACAGGGATGCAGAAACATACATTCATAAAGTGAAGAGTCAGAGGAAGAAATGCTAATTTTAGCAGAACGCCTCTAATATCCCTGGCACAGCCTAGGCCAGCTACAGAGGCGGCCCTGGTGAGGGCCAGCCTGTAAGCATAGATCTATCTGAGGGCTCGGAGGAGCCACAGCCTACTAAATAATATAGTCTGTATTATTCCATATAAAGGGCTGCAGAAACTCTCAACCTAATGAAACTCAACAGAGCTCAAGGGGCGAAATACTCAGAAAAGTCAAACGGTCCCATGGGCCGGACATAAGATCTATCTGAAGCTCAAGCGTCAGTCAACACTCTAAGTAAAATATTCTATCAGAGAGAGACCAACTACTTTACCCTGAGGTGGCTAATAGCCCGAAGGCTAACATAGTTATCGTTCTGGCCACCTAACAGGGAACTTCAGGGCCCTAATAATCCAAAAAAGTTATCTTACCTTTTTACCTTGACATGGCCCCATAACTCTATACAGGGAACGAGGTCTGTAAAGAGAACATAATATTTTTTAATCACAAAAAATACTCTTTGAAAGACCAGCAGCTCACCTGCGGCGTGCAAAGTGAAGATTCACCAGACAGTTCTTCATGAACATGGGGTCTACCACCTTTACATACCTGAAAGGGGCACTCTCACTAACCAAGCCGAGGCGGGCCACCAGAACATTGTTCTAACCACGAGCCCAGCCTCAGGCCTGATGTAGGAAGCGCCTGGGGAGTCATTCTTTTGGGTACAGCTGAGCGCGCCTTTGCCTCTCTGAACTTTCCAACCACCGTCAACACGGAGGTGCCGAAAAACTCAGAGGGCGAAACCAGCGAATCGAGGAGAAAGCCTTTGTCTTTCTTCCCGATGTCGGCCAGGTTTAAACACAAATGTCTCTCCGTGGCCAGTATCGACGCCATCGACCGGCAGATTGCGGCAGCAGTCTGATTGGTGGCCCGGAGAGCTATATATATATATTTTTTTTTTTCATTTGCGGCGCAGCTCAGTAACCCCCTCAGGGGCCCCACCTCCTGGTCGAGATCCCCCAGCAGATCGGCCTGTGTACCTGCAACACCGTCATGATGTGCAGGCTAGCACCGGCCTGACCCGCTGACGTGTATGCTCTGCCATAAACTGGCAGGGTTTGAGCTCTCAGTGTCAATTGTCTTGCCATCGACGCATACCCACGCTCTCCTATCCTCTCAACATCAGTGAGACTAGCCCGCTGATGTTGGTGGATACAGGCAGAGTATGGGTTCTTCCATGTCCTCTCGATCTCAGTATGAGATCAGGAAGAAATAAAAGGCTCACCTGAGCTGGTGGTTCTATGACCGGGGAAAAACCCGCTCTCATCGCGAGCGATTTCTCCCCCAACGAGCAGCCACGGCAGCTGCAGCCTGCCCGCGGCGCGTATCATAAAACCAACCAGCTCAGCATACACGGGGCAGGGTGGCTGAGAAGATACAGGAAATATCCTATTATTACCTCCCTCATCAGCCATCTCCTGTTTGTCCGGGAGAGCGCTCGCTGCCGGACTAAGTTTTCCCCTTTTTTTTTTTTTTTTTGAAAAACTTTATCCAAATGCAGCTTACCCTCGTCAGCCGCCGCATCGTCTGAGAGGATTACACCCCTCTCAGGGCGATCGGCGCGCTTCATCTGCGAGAGCGGAGCGATCACAATTGTACAGGCAGTCCCCTCGAGAACTGCCTGTGCGCGCTTCCTTCCCAGAAAGAAAAATGCACAGTTCGTGTGTGTCACCAGGCCTCAGCACGGGTCTGCACACTCCTGAAAGCATTTCATAATAACCTGATTTTCAAAGCAGTAACAGACAAAACAGTCCCTGAAGACGATGAGATGATTTGTCATGTTTGCAAGGCGCCCCTATATACTTCCAGGTCGCACGTTAATCATTCACGTTAATGATTCACGGGCTGTCGCCGGTCAATGTGATTGACCTGATTTGATAGTGATTTCAGACACCTGTCACGCCTGAGGCGTTCCCCCATAACGTCGATGACGTATTGTTGAGTTCCCTTCGAAAGGGAACGGTTATGCTTATATACTACTTGCTTCTACTTCCTGCACTCACCTAGATGTGCACTGGGCTTGGTTTCCGTTGTGAGTCCACATAATGACTCCGCATAAGCAAAGATAACTGGACCGGTGTTATTTTCACCAGCTTACAGACTTTACAGTCTGTACAGTCATACTTTGATTTGAAGCAAAAAAAAAGTTAAAGACAAAAAAATAGAATTAAATTAACTTACTGAATGAGGCAATGAACTATGCATCCCAAAAAGTATTGAGTGACATAATTTGAAAAAATATAAAAAAATGGGTAACAATAAGGTTTAATTTGTTAACTACACTAGTTAAAGGTAGGGTAGGCAATTTGTTTAACACTTTCTGTTATACTGGTGAAACTCAATCAATGATTGAAGTGGTCTAAATATTAAAACTTGTACATTGCTGGGAATGGTAAGTGATTGGTCTATATTTATTCAGGATTATGGATAGTGTTCTGTTTGACAGGAATTTGGCTACTGCACTTTTTTTCAAAGATATTTTTTTAATACAAATGGCTTGTAGAAGTTACTGTATATCGTTGCTTAGCAATCATAGAGTTCATGTAGCTCTCTATTGAAAGATAGAGAATCGTTAACTCGATTTCTCTGGAGAAGATGAATGGGATTCTTCCAAAACCTGACTGTTGTACTCTATTAGGTGATTCTCATTAGAAGCGCCTTAAAATGATTTGTGAAATAAAATATTATGCATGTGACATTTTGATTTATTGATGCAAATTCGTTGTGAAATGTTTGACTGGAGCCAAATAAGCAAATTCTGTACAATGCAAAGCTAATTCTGTCCAAACATTCTTGTAATGACAGTGTGCTGTATGTGTTTTCCCTTACAGCTCTGACAGAGTTCACTGATATTTTATCACCTGAACTATCAACTGCAGTGTTCCTGATAGCAGTGTTTTATACTATACATTGTTCAATCTCAGTATGCTTCTCCGAACAGGAAGCGCACACTCTCTATCTGTCCTATTTCCTCTGTCTTGACATGCAGTGCACAGAATGAAGCAGGTTTTGTTTAATCCTGTCAGTTGCCTTGGGGTTTCGCTCATCAAAGCTGTTGATGGTCATCCTTTAGTGGTATTATTTCTTTCTAAAATATCAATACCCTGTGAACACCCAGTCGCTGTGTGGAATCAGTGGATTTACCTTAGAAATAAAAGCGAGTGAATCTATATAGCAGAATGGGATGTAAAGATTTCAACATTGTACCTGGCATCTTATGGATTTTGTAAAAAACACCTCCCTCAAAACCACTTTAAAGTGGAGTTGTTTGCAGCAATGTGGATGGTTGGTATTTTTCTCAAAGCCGGGAAGAAATGTTGATTCTTAAAATTCAATCATTGAGTGAACATCTTGCTTTCTATTTGCCATTGGGCTTTTGAGACATTGGCACTCTGAGTTTTAGAGACCAAATAGCAATGCTTTTGAAACAAATTACTGTGTTATTTTTCATCTCACCTCGAGACCTCAATCTAAGAAAAGGCACAATCAGGTGGTGACTGATTGAACCTGTCACCTAACCCTCCTCCAATTGAATTTACCCCACAGTTACTTCACTGCACTGCTACAGTGTCGTTGGCGGCAGGCGACCCAACGAATCAAAGGAAGCTTGATAATGTGTCCTCCTGTCTCGTCTAGGTGGCTGTCCACAGCGATCACATAAAAGAGTCACTCACGGTAGACAGATGACACCATGTTGTGTCTGGTGTCTGTCATAAATGCAGTCGCTCTGAGTCATCTACATGTGACATGTTTGTGATTGGAGATGTCACATTGACTTTCAGCCTGTTATTTTTAAATTGGGCTCCTATTCTGTACAAAAATGAGTCATTTGGTGTTTTGGATCTAGTTGAGATGAGTGTTGATAAGAGTTTGCGTTGTGAGTGAAATCAGAGCCTAATCAGAACATTTGTGGAGGACAAACTGAAATTGACAGCTTAAACAATAAAAAAGTTTAAGGTTCTTCAGTTTTTCTGTTGCAGTTCTCCTGCACTCTAGATCTAATCATCTAATATTCATTTCTCTGCTCTTTATCATATAAATAATATTTGATAAGATAATGAAAATATCAATGATTTAGAGTATTTCTTCAAGGTATTTGTCAACAGATTTTTATTTTTGAATTCCTCTTACTGAGACCTTCTCAACATTTTAGTATCAGGTTACTGGAAATGTATTTAAAAAATACAGTAAAAACAGGAATGTTGTTAAATATTTATTTTTAATTGAATTGTAAGAATGCTTTCTTTTTTATTATATTTTAAAATGTGGTTTATTCGTGTGAAGGTAAAACTGAATTTTCAGCACCATTACTCCAGTCAGTGATCCTTCAGAAATCATTCTAATATGCTGATTTATTTTAATCAGTGTTGAAACAGTTGTGCTGCTTTTTGTGGAAACCATGGCAGAATTATTTGAGTAGAAAGTTGAAAAAACAAGATTTATTTGAAATATAATTATAATATAAATAAAAATATAAACATTTAAAAATGTCTTTATTGCCACTGTTGATCAAATGAATGCATCCTCCTAACTAAATACAAGTGTTACTTTCTTTTTTTTAAAGTAAAATCTCTGAGCATAAACTGTTAAGGCAGTGCATAAATTATATTAATATACTGTATGTTTTGTTGTTTTTATTAATTAATCAGCTATTAGGGAAATTTACTGTACAATTCTAAATGATTTTTAAACAGGCCCAAAACAATTAAGTGATTCCTTCTTAACCCTCTGAGGTCTGGGGTGTTTTTGGGGTCCTTGAGATGTTTTGACATGCCCTGACATTTGTGCTTTTTTCAGTTGCTTAGAAACATATTAATGGCACAGGTGAAATTACACTCTATTTAGCACAAACATGGCTACCATAATATGTTAGCAACATGTTTGTACATGTTTGTATTTTTGAGAGAATATTGTTTATGCATGGTTATTGAAAAAACAAAAAAATAAAGTTTCTGAAATAAGGCCACAAAACACACACTAAATATGTGTCCACAAGAGTTTTGACTAATGGATCTTGTCGCCTAGAGTTTAGGCTTCAAAATGATCTGAAAATCATCCTGTCTAATCATTCACATAAAACAATAGATTGTTTTAAATTGTGAAAAACATTTTTTTGTTTGCAAAGGCAATATGCGGATGGGCGTGAACGGCCCAACCCCTATCATGAATAATTAAGTGGTTCTCACCTGAGCAGACAATGACCCTGCATAATAATGAGCCTTTCATTCAGGGGTGTCACACAAGAAAGAATGCAAGGACAATAAATACATAAATATATATATATATATATATATATATATATATATATATATATATACAAACAATCAAAATATAAATGAAAGCCAAAAGCACATTTTTAGTCATACCTGGAAACAAATCCTGGTCAAATAGGTTGTATGGGCAATTCTGCAGAATTGGTTCAAAGTTTGAGTTGGAAACATCTTGAAAATAAAATTGTCTTTTTCCATAAATGTCTTATAAAGTATTATTTTTAAAAGTAGGCAATAGATTTTATCATACATATTTCAAAGTTAAGGATTCATTATTTTGCTTAGCTTGCATTGGAACAAACACTATAACAGTTGATTAGTTTATTTGTGACAAAACATCCTATATATTTTACATATGAGCAGAAACTGTCTAATTAAAGCTTATTTGATGTCTATTTTATAGTAAAAACTTTATAATCTATCCAAAATTAGTCAACGAAATGTTGTCATTACAGACACTAGTATATCGCGATTAAGAAATCTCAGTGGGCTATAGCAATATAGTTTGTATGTGTACATGTAAAAATAACGTTTACTAAAGTACAGTAGGTAGTCAACCAGAATGCCTATTACCGCCGCGGCAAATCCACCGCCGTAAAAATAAACCAGTCGCATTTCAAAGTAGTTCGCGAAATGACCGCCAGGTGGCGCAAAGGGACATTTAGCAAAACGTAAGTGGGGCAATTAACAGTAAGGATGAAATACTACAAGTTATGGTCATTTCCAAATAAGCCTACAACAAACATTTATTTTTAACAAATATTTTTAAATATGCAACATGCACGTTTAAAACAACAAACAATACAATCTGAACCAGCGCTTCTGCTCCTGTATTGAGACATGCAGCGCGTTTCAGTTACAATCCTGGTTCCAGTGGCCTTAATACATTCACGGCTTTTTAAAATGTCACAAAGCGTTTTGAAGTTTTGAATGAAATATTGAAGTTTATAAATAATAAACTTTCTTGTCCTAACCACTGCGGCAAACAGAGCATTTAAATAGCTGCTTAGTTCCTATTTGTTGTGTCGTGCAGGGTCGCCCTGCCCACTATGAAATCTCAATCATTACTTCATAATCTTGCTCCACATAGCTGTAGTCAGGGGCGTAGCCAGGACATTATTTCTGGGGGGGCCAGCTTGGGCCAGTCTTTTATTTGGGGTGGCACTTGATTGTCTAAAACTCACGCACCGCATCACTCAGAGTAGCGGTTTTCCCGTGGCTCGTCAGGCCATAAACCAGGGATCGGCAAGTAGGGTTAGCATCGGGCCAAAAAAAAAAAATTTTATACTAGATGGCGGGATCATAATTAAAGATAACAGCCTGTGACTGTTACAGTGTCTTTTAATTGATGAAAAATGCAACTAGAATTGCCTGTGACTGTTACAGTGTCTTTTGTAACTGGTAGTGAGCTGTTCCTCTGTGTTAAATCCTGTAGTAAGACCGTCATTAACAAAAAGCCACATTTGTGTGGCGGTGTCCGGGTTTTACACTGGATAAACTAATAGAGTGCCGAAGTTACGACGTCACTCTGTAGGCCAAAACGCGGAAGTGAGTTAGCATTTAGCACTCCCGGTTCCTTAGCTCTAAAGTCTATGGGATTTTTGAATGGGTTTTTGCTAAATCGCCTAAAATAAGGTCTGTGGTGAACAAAGCCTCTAAATATTTTCACGTTTTGATCTATGACATAGAACACACAGTTATAACTTGCTTGTGTTTTTTTAAACTTTATTGTGTCTGCTTGTGTTTTTTAAAAACTTTATATAGGCTTCAAAATGTATAAATTTTGGATTAACTTGTAAAGATTATCTTGATAGACAAAACGTGTAAGGCTCACAACTCTTTGTTAAACACAGATCTTATTTTTTGCGATTTTCCAAAAGTCTATGGGGAAATGCATAGCTTTTCGATCGAGGGAACCCATGCGCCGCTAGCTTCCGAGTTGTCCTACAAAGTGACGTCATCACTTCGGCACTCTATAAAGCAGTAGTGACTAGGGATGAGTCACGATTTTCGAATATTCGATTTGTTAATTTAATTATAGAATATCGAATAGGTTGTGTGATTATTGTTTTAATAAATCCCCATGTTTTCAGTGCTGATTCGATAGTGACGCCGTGTTCATGTAACCAGAGGGTGACGCTGCCAATAATGCAAAAGCTGTCTCAAGGAACCGGCTAAAAGTAATGATTATGAATGTTTCAAATATGGCAAGGAGACATTTTAATTGTTTTTTAATAAATTAGTGTTTTTAGTGTCGGCTGAAATAGTGACTGCAGTAGTTAACTCGCCTATAGAGAGACATGCACATTTCTTACGGATTACATAAGCAGAGAGTAGTCGGTTTCTAATTTCGTTTTGAATTGTTTCGTTTAAAATTAGACATTTTAAGCTTTCTATATATATTTCTCGTGTCTGTTCATAGTCGGTTCATTTATGAGACGAGCTCCAGTTCATGACCAATGCAATCTCGCCGGCGCCTCCGTGTCCTGATTATATTGTTTGCTTCTTATTTATTAAGCAATTTGTTGATGAAACACTGATTAAAAATAAGATACAAATGATACAAAACGAAAATCACTTTTTAGAAAGGCTTTCTACAAAACAAAACTTAATGAAGTGGTCAAAATCATGTCTGACCCACATGTCCATGTTGCAACACATCCCGCCTTGCTAAAACACACATGTGGGAGATGTGGAATGAATAACAATAATTCAAACAATAAAAGAGGACTTGAATAAGCCCATTAATGGCATTTTTGAGTCATGCTCTTAACAAACTATGTTTTATTTCCTCTTTCCATATTGTGAATAATTAATGCGTATCAATGGAAGTAGCACCAGACGTGATAGCGGCGCGTACGTTCGAAAAAAAAAAAGACCATTCGTCTAAAATGGATTTTACGCGTCGTTTACCTGTTAGTTACGGTGGTATCCAGTGGTTAGCTGCTAGTCTCCATTAAGCACTGTCAGAATGTAGGCACGTAATGTCTTGCACTGTTGATGGGGGCGTGAGCCAACATCTTGCTAATGTGGGGCTTGTAGCGTAACTGACAAATGACTTGATAAAAAAAAAATAATGCATACATTTCAGCTTCCTTTAGACCGTTTCTGTTCAGGATGTTTTTTTTTTATTACATTTATTTCCCCCCTCCTCAGACTGGGGGTGGGGCCGTGAGGTTTGGGGGGCCGGCAGGGGGGCCGATCCTTGACCAGTGGTGGCCGTGGCCCCCCCTGGCCACCACGTCGCTAAGTAGTCTTATATTTAACATTCAATAAGTTCTATTACACATCACGTTTAGACTGGTTGAAGAGTGTAGAACATTAAGTTAGCAGGGTTTGCCTCAGGTCTGAATAAATTAACTCTGTATAAATTAAATGTTCTGACCTTCTTGCATTTTGTCTCTTAGGTCTTTAAAGGTCAATGGCTGAAGAACAGCAAGGATTTTGTGTTATGTGAAAAAGTTACCGTTTAAGCGGTCTAAATTGCCCTTTTATTCAAGTGTTAGCATTAAGAGTGAGCCATTTAATCCAGAGTAGCTTGTATTCAACATACAGTAAAAAGCTAAAGAGCAGATTAAACTAGCCCTTCTGTATCTCTTGTTTTTCATTATAGAATTACTCATTGGCTTTTCAATTACTATTCCGATCACAGCGGGCTGTGTATTCCCTCAGTGCATTAAGCACTGATTGCATTATTTATTAACAACAGCCATAAGTTCATTGCTGTTGATCCATGTTGCTCCATTTCCGACTTTATCCTCAATTGTTGGGAGCCGAGATGATATCTAACAGTGAAAAAAGCAGCTATTTACATCTTACTGCCTTGCTGCTGTGCTTTTCAACACTCGCGTGGAGTTGTTGTGCCGTAGGGAATGCAAAATGATATCAGAGAGTATATTTGGACGTAATGGTTAGATGGTTCTGGTAAAGCAGACAGCACTGCTGTTGTTTTTGTCATTAATTTAGCACTCACACTCATTAAAATGGTCTTTCATAGGAGTCTCCGTGCGGACAGCGATCACCTGTTTATTTGACTTGTGTTGCATCTAGAGCTAATCGTGAGACTATCAACATCATAAAATGCCTGTAATGATACTAACGCTCTCACTCTCGCTGTCTGGTTCTGCTGACACATCTAACAGAACACCTCATTAAGAGCTCAGTCCCTCCTTTCTGGACCTCACAAATATCTCCACTAACTCAAAGGCACAAACAAGAACTTGGAGAGTTATTTTAGTCCCTATTGGAATTGAGACCCTATCTGGCTTTGTTATCAGTTGATTAAGTAATGCATTGCTCCCATGGAGATGCTTGCTGTCTGAATTTCTCAGAGTTCTTTAGGTGAAGTCAAGGTTAGATGTAATCCAAACTCCTGTATACTTTTAGCCCAATGAGCTTCACTAAGTCATGTCTGCTGGCTAAATGTAATTATATTTTGTGGGATTTTTCCAGATAAATCTGAAGATAAATGTTGAGCACACTAAAGCTGATGCATCCTGTAGGTTTTTATAAATGTAAATCTTAGTCTCTATTTCCTTTTTATAGAACATTTTTGGATGATTCAATTCAACTTTGGACTCTAAGTTTATATCTGAATAAGCAATACTATGTAAGTAATAATTATATAGTGTATAGCATTGAGATTTACATCAATGATGTCACAAATACATCTATTCATGAAATGGATTGTTCACCAAAAAATTGCAAATTCTGTTATCATTTATTCACCCTTATGTCATTCCAAACCTTTATAAGTTTCTATCTTCTGTGAAGCATAAAATAAAATATTTTGAGAAATGTCTAGGTTTTTTTCAACGGAAATCAATATTCATGGTTTGGTTACCATAATTCTTAAATATATATATATATATTTTATGTTCCACAGAAGAAAGTAAGTCATACAGGTTTAGAACGACATGGAGTTGGGGGAGTAAATGATGGCAGATTTTCCTTTCTTGGGTGAACTGTCCCTTTAACATATTTGAATCATTGGGGTTACAATATTAAAGCATCATGTAACAAATGACTTGACTTTTTCCCCCCAGAAATTTAGTATTACAATATCACTCAAGATTCATTGTAAATTCCCCAAATTTGTTTATGATTCTTGTGTTGTGCATATGTGGACACATAAATACCAACCGAATGTGCCTTTCGAACATTTTATGGGCATTGTGGTCAGGGGTTCTCAACATTTTGTTCTCAACACTTTAATATCTAATACTCACTATTAACTAGTTTCATTAACATGCATATGGCAGGGTTTTATAATCACTGAGGTCCCCAATGTGAGGCAGGCTAGGGGGGTTCGGGTGCTCCCCCTGGAACATTTTGATTTCTCTGATCTACATTTGTGCATTTTAAGATGTTTTGAAGGTCAAAAAAATTGGATAACAACAGCTTTAAAACCATGTCAGTGGGCAGCTGCTTTTTTTTCTCTCCTCATAAGCATCCTCATTTTTTTTTTTTTTTTTTTTTATCTTGTTCTGTTTCTTCCCATCCTAAAGCTGACATTTGACTGATAGGCTTTTCATTTTTGTCTGTCAGTGAAGTAAACAGGGTCAACTGAAAGGTTGATTTATGAATAATTTTCTTAGACGCGTTCATTTACTGAAAGCGACTAGGAAAGCTAGGTAACTAACTTTATTAAATTAATTCACAATATGTAGGCAACACATTCATTATTGATCATATGCCTAATACAGGGCTTTATAATCACTGAGATCCTATCTGAGGTTATTAGGGGGTTCAAAAAAAATTCTCTCAGATATATGCATTTCAAGACATTTGAAGGCCAAAAAAAAGGATAAGAAAGCTTTAAAACCATTTTAGCGGGCAGTGGATTATTTGCCAATGCCTGCTCTCAATTCTTATCCATCACTCTTTCTTTTTCTCTCAGTCTCCTGATCTTGCCCTGTCTCTTCCCCTTCTAAAGCAGAGGGGTTTTTTTTATTTACTGAAGGCTAAAAATTGTATATTAGGCCTATATTATTTCTCAATGTACACATTCATTATTAATCTTTAGCCTAGCATGACGAAAACGGCTTTGTTCATTTGTCTTGTCCCCGGCCCCCACAATGACAAACTAATTATTACATTATATGAGTCACATTGCATAGGCCTATTTTCAGTTCAAAATTATGAAATTAGACAAAACTTTATTAGTTTGCCTGGTTATTTTTGTCATTCGTTAAACATTTATGCTAAAAAACTGTCTCTTATCTTGCTCGTAAACTGATGCGTCGAGACGCCCTACTAAAATTCGCGTTCAGCGTCTGTGAATGTAAAGCCCGCCTACTTTGATTTGATTGGTCATCTCAAATATTCTGACATTGACGAGCAGTGACAGACCAATGAGGCTCAGATGAACACACACACACATTGTCCTCTGTTTCTGACGTGCGCTCCGCTGTGGATTGAAGATGAAGAACGCGCTGAATCTGATTACAACAAGCTAGGCAGAAGTTTGCTTTGAAGCGCCCCTAAAAAGGGCCAAGTGAGGCCTATGCACCCCGCTGTGCAAGCCAGGGCGGGAACGGCGGTGGCCATGCGCGATTCATTTGCAGCCTGGACGCGGAGTGGTGTGTCTCTCCTCTGGTCTGATTGCTGCGCGAGGCTACTGAGAGACTGACTGCATGCGAGTGCTTTTGGACGGGGGAGGGGCTCACGGCAGCACCCGCTGCTCGTTGAGCACAGTGACTGCAAAGTGATACGTGCTTTCGAGTCTCCAAACACCAGTCTCCAATAACACCAGTAAAAGTCACTAGATTTGTCGCTAGTCGCTTTTGACAAAAAAAGTCGTCAGAAGGATGATTTGTTTGTGTGTTATAATAGTCCAACCACTTGCATTTCAACATTGGGGGGAATTTTCGTGATTTCCCCCCCTCCCATCCTGCAGCCTACTCGCGCCCCACCGGTTGAGAACCACTGGTATAGGTCATTAGTCTCTTCTAGGAAGGTTATGTGATCAAAATATCTTCTAGCAAGGTTTACCACAAGATGTTGAAACATGGATGCAGGAATTTGCTCCCATTCAGACCAGATCATCAGTGAGGTCAAGCAGTTAAAGGGGTCTAGCCCAAATTCGCCATTCTTAATCATCACAGAGGTTTTTAGTGGGCTTCAGGTCTGGGTTTGTGCAGGCCAGTTGGGTTCTTCCACATCACATTGTCATGCTGGAACATAAAAGGGCCCCATTATGCTAAACATGTTTGTCTAAGGGGGTTGTTTCAATGTATGTTTGATTTAATGCAGCTTTTATCTTAAACAAGTAATCCCATTAATGATTGTCCACATACTTTCAACGATGTGGTGTATCTATTAGCATTATGATTTTAGGACATCAGTCAGTCCCATGACACAAAAAAGATTATTTTACATTCATTGTGCCATGCAAAAGTTAAAATACTCACTACTCTGTTTTAAGAGGTCAAAGCTGTATATTTTTGCATTTATTGAAGTAATATATTATCATACATTACCCCCATCCCGATCCTACATCAATCAAACAGAGATAACTATCCCTGAGTATAATTTTATGAGTTACCATTTGTTTTCCTTATGCATGCTTTGCAGTTGTTCCTTTACTGTTTTTTCCCCCTTTTATTTCATATTCACACCTCATACTCAATCCTTGACACACACACGCACACGCACACACACACACACACACACACACACACACACACACACACACACACACTTAATAACTCTTGCATAGGTAAACCCAAAGCTCAAGGCTTACTTGTCATCTCTTCATTTATCATGCTGAAGACCAAAAAGACTTTCTGCTCATCTCCTGCATTTTTTTCTTTACATTTACAATGAATGTGAGCAATGTGACGGAAGTTGTTGGAGTGTTGTGAGGAGTTCTGCGTTTGATGGAGATACTCCTCACTGAAGGAGCCCTCATATTTACTGATGAAAAGACTGCTGAAATGACACATCATAAGCTTTGCCTCCAGCTCCGAAGGAGGGCGGTGATTTATTGAGCAATTTCTTGTGTGTTTAGCCAGATGCACTATTGCCGAGGTTGCTTTTGTGTTTCGGTTTCCTTTTGTTTCGCTTTTTCTTCACACAAGTGCTTTAGTAGTCATTAATGTCAATAATTACCCTGGATTATGGTAGAAGTTCCCAGTGGAATAACTACAATCTTTTGAAGAGGATTTCTTTTAGAGCACATTTACAACACAAAATGTGTTTTATCAGCAGTGTTGAAAACACTCTTCTTTTTACATGTTTAAATGATGTAGTTGTATTGTCACCTGTTATGTTGGCATTAAACTTTCTCCCTCAAAACCATTCGAGCATCTATCTTACTCTACCAAACGTCAAAGAGGTTAATTTTTTTAGCCATAAATGTGTGTGCTACAGCCTTGGTCATAATAATGAATTTGTGAATAATGCAATTATGACATAATTCCTCTCTCCTGCTTGTCGGCCATCATCATGCTAAAGAGTTTGCATCATTTCTGACGAGCCTTTAATCCAATTCGCCCAAAACTAAATCCAATCAGCCATATGGCAAAGCTCAGCAATATTTCCTGCTGCCTCCACACATTTGAGAGATCTTCATGGCACAGGGTCAATGCTTCCCATTGAAGGAGCCCACTCAGTGTGTATATCTCTAGAAGGTGTGAGAGAGAGGTGCTCTCATGTTCCCTCGCGCCCTGCGGGGAGCTCTTATTGAATTACTGCCATGTGGGTGCAGCAGCTGTCCTCCCGGCCACAGCGGGCCACAGCTGCTAATTGCTGCGTAATAGGCCCAGCAGCAGGGAAGGTCAGAGGGGTGTCCGGCAGCCGTGCCCGTCACCTTTGATAAGGGACTGAAGCAATGTTGAGATCCTCATATTCTACAGCGGTGTGAAAACAAACGGCAGCACACACTGGGAGAGATGATTGACAGTCACTGTGTGGTTCATCAGTCTCAACACTGTCTCATTATAGTAATAAGTAGTTTTTTAGCAGAGGTCCTAGCCCAATTCATACTGCACAAACAGATGCCGACAATCGCGAACAATGACCAGATTACAGTATGTCACTTAGACATTCGATGAATAAAATCATCTGTTTGTTGGAGTCATTGCCTATGTGCTTGAAGCATGATGTGGAAGATAGCATGATCTGCATATTTAACAAAATACTCCTCTCTATAGCAATTTGTGGTGTTATGGTCATGGCTTTCCTGAGGTAAATGTAACGTTACGTGACATATTGTTCTCCAGCTGTTTTATGGACCTCTTTCCGCGGTTGAAAAACAATGATCGATCGATTTTATTACATTTTGGTAAGTTGAACTGTATCTTTCAAATTACCTATTGATCATTCGTGTTTATTTACTATTAACTAGCAGTAAAGAGTAATAGATGATCGGTTTACGTGCCGCTTGAACTGAGATCTGTCACGTCACATTTACAAGCGCCAAAAGGTGTTGTTTGCATTTCGTAATTAAATTGACAGAATCTGAGAGCTGAGAATTTGTTTCATATCAATAGTAACCTTCTCTGTTTTGTCTGTCGGTGTCAGTGTCCTCATTACTTCGTGATTTACCCATTGTGTTCACGTGCTCATCGGATATGTCTGTGATTGGCTTAGGCATGTGCCGGTATCAAATTTTCATGCTGCGATTAATTGATTGAGCTTTTATCACGATATACGGTATTATCACGATATTTTAATTGCTCAAGAGAAATGGATGTATTGGCGGTATCTAAAAACAAAAAAACTTGCATCAAAATGTGTAATTGTGATTATAAAATTCTGTTTAGTTACCAAATGTTTTGACAAAGTTTAGTGATAACATGTTACAATGTTTACATGGTACAATGACCAGTAGGCTACTGTATGTATTGTTGCTTAACACAATTTTCACGATTTCAATTCAATTCTTGGATTTGATTTCAATCTTGATTCAATATTGACTCATTTGGATAAATATTAGGTGGGTTACAGATATCCTGCATGTAAATTTTTCTCAAGAAAAAAAATATCTCACATAATGCTGTAAACATACAGAGAGAAATTAAATATAATGCGGTTTTCATTATAATAACAATTATGTAATGACAAGTAAATATATAATAAACATGGAATATAGTGCACATATTTAGCAAAATACTCCTCTCTATAGCTATTTTTTTTTTAGATAGTCCTCGCTGCAGAACACGAAATCCAGGGGGAGGAGTTGGATCCAGATCCAACTCCTCTCACCTTACATATACCTAAACCTACCCATCTCCACTCCCTGATCCCTAACCCCACCCCTAATCCTACTCATCTCCACCCCCTGATCCCTAACCCCACCCCTAATCCTACTCATCTCCACCCCCTGATCCCTAACCCCACCCCTAATCCTACTCATCTCCACCCCCTGATCCCTAACCCCACCCCAAATCCTACTCATCTCCACCCCCTGATCCCTAACCCCACCCCTAATCCTACTCATCTCCGCCCCCTGATCCCTAACCCCAACCCTTATCCTACCCATCTCCACCCCCTGATCCCTAACCCCACCCCTAATCCCACCCATCTCCGCCCCCTGATCCCTAACCCCACCCCTAATCCTACTCATCTCCACCCCCTGATCCCTAACCCCACCCCTAATCCTACTCATCTCCGCCCCCTGATCCCTAACCCCACCCCTAATCCTACTCATCTCCACCCCCTGATCCCTAACCCCACCCCTAATCCTACTCATCTCCGTCCCCTGATCCCTAACCCCACCCCTTATCCTACCCATCTCCACCCCCTGATCCCTAACCCCACCCCTATTCCCACCCATCTCCGCCCCCTGATCCCTAACCCCACCCCTAATCCTACTCATCTCCACCCCCTGATCCCTAACCCCACCCCTAATCCTACTCATCTCCGCCCCCTGATCCCTAACCCCACCCCTAATCCTACTCATCTCCACCCCCTGATCCCTAACCCCACCCCTAATCCTACTCATCTCCGTCCCCTGATCCCTAACCCCACCCCTTATCCTACCCATCTCCACCCCCTGATCCCTAACCCCACCCCTATTCCCACCCATCTCCGCCCCCTGATCCCTAACCCCACCCCTAATCCTACTCATCTCCACCCCCTGATCCCTAACCCCACCCCTAATCCTACTCATCTCCGCCCCCTGATCCCTAACCCCACCCCTAATCCTACTCATCTCCACCCCCTGATCCCTAACCCCACCCCTAATCCTACTCATCTCCGTCCCCTGATCCCTAACCCCACCCCAAATCCTACTCATCTCCACCCCCTGATCCCTAACCCCACCCCTAATCCTACCCATCTCCACCCCCTGATCCCTAACACCACCCCTAATCCTACCCATCTCCACCCCTTAGATCTGGATCCAACTCCGCCCCCTGGATCTCGTGTACTGCAATGAGGTGCTACTGATTTTTTTCGTCAACTAACGTGCTGGTCATTAAATGGCTTTCCTGAGGTAAATGTAACTGTGACATAATTGTTCTCCTGCAGTTTTATTGACCTCTTTCCGTGGTTGAAAAACACTGATTGATCGATATTATGTATGAGGCATATACCTTTGTAAGTTGCACTGTATCTTTATAAAAATTAACAGATGATCGGTTTAGTTGAACTGAGGCGCTAGGGATCTGTCAGTAAAAACATCTAAACATCCTTAAAACAAGATACTTTTGCTTGAGAAGCAAAACGGTGCAGCTTGTTTTCACAAAATATATCTTCTGTTTTGATTCATTGTAAAACAAGATTAGCTAAAAATGTTAAATATTAAATATTTTAGTAATACATATTGTTAAAATAAAAATAATAATAACAACTATTATTGTTGTTATTCATAATACAAATTATTCAATATGTTTTAATATCTTGTGCAGTTTTTTTTTCAAATAAATGTATCTTGTTTTAAGGTTGTTTAAATGGTTTTTTTTTGGAAAACAAAGAAAAAAATTAAAACAACTTTTTATTTTGCTGTACAAGTTAACACAATGATAACCATGTTGATCAGTTTAAACAAGATTATGATGATACAATCAGTAGAACGTTTTGAAGAGAGTTTCCTCAGTTCCAGAGTATAACACATTATGATGACATTTAAAAGCATGATGCACCTGTCAAGGGATCTCTGAAAATTGCAGTATTCGATTTCACACCTCTGAGACTGGATAATTATGAGCATAGTCGCAGGAGTACATGGCCTCTGACTTCTTCCTCAGCAGGGTCACTGCTCAGAGAACAGCCCAGTAAAATGATGTGCAGACCATCAGAGACAACACAAAGGATAGTCAGTTACTGTAGGTCCCACAACCCACCCAGGGGTCACTAGTAATCAAAACTATGACACTTGACTTTCAGGAAGCATTGCAACACTTGGCTCGTATTGATTGTTCTGATTGCTGTGCATCGTCTCCTTCCTAGTGAATGGAAGGAGTAACAGCTGGAGTTTCCTCAGAGATTTTCTCTTCCCCCTTCCATTTGTCTTTACATCTGTCTCAAACACCTTAGTCATGCATTTTTAGTTATTTTTTAACCTATTCTCTTCTCTGCTTCTGAAGTGCAGATCAATATTTCTGTTCAGACTTCTTGTCACTGTCGCTCATAAATCAGTTCATAATGCTTTCAAATATGATGTGTGATGTAATATGCAGGTATGTGAAGTTTTATATTGACATATTTTCCTTTCTTCCCCTCTGTGGTCACAAAGGAGGGCAAACACATTTCATGCCATTTCATTTCCAAAGCTCTCAATAGCTAAAACAGCATGAATTTTTGACCTGAAGCAATCAATGCTAGTCAACTAGAAAACTGAAGAGTTTTCTGCTGTAAACTCCAATCCTGTTTACCAATGTGATTGTCACTCAAGTTTGTATCAATTCTAAGATTTTGTTGTTTGAGTTTGCAGTTGTTGGGAAGGTCTATGAACCATCCTTAGTGTAGGACAAAATATTATATTTTGATGTGTTCTCCATCCCAAATTTATCCTGTCAAGCAAAACTCTACAAAAAGGATCAGGAAATATGCATTAAGGGTTGCATTTTAATCCTCCATTCACTAATACAGAAGTCAGATCAATGGGGGAAGTCAGCCATAAAGAAACAGTCTATCTGGCTGTATGCCAGCGGCCGTGAACTCTCTCAAGGATTTGGGTTCTCACCTGCCGCCCCTACAGACCACTCTTATTGGCATTGCTACTTTCTCAGGAGCTAATTGGGCAGTTTGCATTTAAAATTAGAATTTGCCTAAAATAACTGAAAAAAAAAACAAGACAGAGGCCCAGATGTACTAGCGCTTTGCGCCCACTTCAGGCGTATTTGTTTCGCAAAGTGCGCATTAAACCAAGGCGAGGTATGGACAAACGGGACGCGCCGAGATGAAAGCGCAGACTGCCTGTCGCGGGAACTGAAAATGTCAAAATGTGCTTTCAAGTTGCGTCATGCATATGCATTCATGGGATGATGATCAAGGGGAAAGTGGGAGTGTCACATAAAGAGATGGGAGGGGAAGCGTAAACTGTGCCTAATTATGTATTCCGCGTCATGTACAGAAAATGCCAGTGAAAGTGTGCCTCTATTTTGCGCTGAAAATTCTCCGCCTCTTAAAAGCAGGTGTAACTTAGGAAGCGGGTTTCCTGGCATATGCCTCCTGGTGAAATGGCTGCAGCTAGTAATCCGAGCAAGACGAAGAAATCGGCTAAGGAGACGAGCTGAAAAGATTTTTGCCACAAGAATCACACGTTTTCAGTTGAGTGAAAACGAAATCATTAAGCATTACAGATTAAGCAGCTACGCAATATTAGGCCATCCTTAAAAATGTTTTGGTTTGCATTAACAGCAAAAAAAAAAAAAAAAAAAAAAGGGTCGGTAGGTAGGGCTATTTTTTTATTTTTTCAAGATTCAATGTAAAAAAAAAGGACACTTTTGGTCATTGTGATTACGTCGGTATGAATTGAAACAAATTTGCATATCGTGACGTCACTGGCTGGGTCTTCAACCCATGCCTTCGGGTGCACCATTGCGAACCTCATTCTGATACAGGTTATAGACCTGAAACAATTTTAAATCTTTGTCAAACAAATGTTTATTGCATTAATTCGAGCTGCATTCATTTGAAGAAAAAAAAAATAGGCACTAGATGAAAGTGGATTTTCAGAGGGAAACAAATAAATTAAAATGACTAATCTCACCAGAGCCACGCCGACCAATAAAACAACGCATTTGGCAGTTTGGGACCATTCGTTTACATTTGACCCATAAACCTCTGCTATTACTAACGGAAATCATTGAGGTCAAATGGCTAAGCGCATTGTAGAAACTTCAGGCCTATTAAGTAGTCCTGACATATTATGGAATGGTCGATTTTCTTTAGTGCAATTTAGTACATTTCGGTATGGGATGTGCTGGTTTATTGGTCAGCGTGGCGCTGGTGACATTAGTTCGCGTCGCGCTGACCATTGGGTGGCGCAAGCAAATACTACCTCCCTGCGCTGTCGAGTCTATCACGACTCGCGCGTCTTGGTCCATTGAGCCGCGCAGATTACTTGTCAGCTCAGCGCGAACTCTGTAACACCGCGCCGTTTCGTCCCACTTTCGGTGTGTTTGGCTTCCCATACTTATGTGTGTTTGTTTGTCAGAGCCTGCAGTTGCTATGTGACGCGCGTTCGCGGTGGGCATATCATGACCGTGACGCGCTCCGAGAAAAGGCCGTTAACATCCATTCCCTATTCTCCTATTCCCCATTTGACCATTTAGAATTTAGAATAATGAGCGACTAATGGTGCGTTCACGTGCTATGAACTTGTGAACTGGTATTTACCAGTGTGTTGCGTTCAAGTGCTTTTGTTGTCGTAATGTGGTAAAAAGATGGAGATCCAGACCTGTTATTTAGCGAAAACTATTTTAGATTGCTTAAGTCATCTGCTACAGCAAGAAAATGATTTATCAAAACTCAAACGGTAAATAATATGCTGCATATTTTCTAGATCATGAATTGTACATATTTTTACCGTTCACGACTCTCGCGTTGCTCTCCGCCATTTTGAAAAGGTCAAAGGTTATCTCATCTCGGCAACTCGTGCATCAAAATATTCTACGAGTTGCCCAGTGGAAAATACCACATGAGGGGGTGTTCATGTGCATTTTCCACGTCGGCTTTTGGTATTTACCATGATTACCATAGCATGTGAACGCACCATAAATGTAGGCTCATACAGACGTATTTCACAAGCAGCCGCGCCGCAGCCATCACCAAGCACGAACCATTGACAGTGAATGAAACGAAGCGAACGCACTGGCCATAGTGTGACATGCGTAAAGCAATGGTATAAACATAATCATCATAGATGACGCCACGGGTTTTTATTTAAAATAAATAACGTAGCCTACGCAATTGATATTCACAATACTTACTATAATATAATTTATATTATTTTATTGCATATGTATTAGTTGTTTGAAGAGTAAAAAAAAAAAAAAAATTGTCAGTTTTAATGAAAGTTTACAACCGGCAAGTCGGTCGGACTATAAAAAGGAAAAAAATAAAAAAAATAATTGGGTCGGTCCTAAATTGACAGGGTCGGTCGGGTTACGGCAAACAAGAATATTTTTAAGGATGGCCTCACAGTTACTGGAAGAAATCAAAGATGACATCGAATCTCCGACTCAGCGTTCACATTCCATTCCAGCAGTTGTTAAACTCCTCGCTACATTACAATTATTGGCATCGGGATCATTTCAAACAGTCATAGCATCAGCAGGGAGAGGTGGAGGCCCATGCAATTGCGCGTTTAAATCATGGTTTAAATACGCGCAAATTACGGTATAGTGGGTGGGGACAGGCACTGATTACCTGATGAACTGCAGGTTTGGTACATAACACGCACACTGCGGTTTCAAATCAAGCGCTTTCTGCGTCTTGGCCATGGCGCTATTAACACTGCGTTCGCAAATGTACGTACATCTGGCCGAGATTGAGATACTTGTTTATCCATTTGTAGACAAATTATTGGCTTAACTTTTATTGTGGATTATTGCTCTGTAGACTCATTGTTTGCTGAGAAATGGAAAACAATTAAATTTTTTGTTCCTTTTCTTGTGCCGATGCTTGATGGGAAGCTCTAATTTTGTCTCATTTGGTCCAGAATAGTATTCTCACATCTTATAAAGGTTAACCAAAACTATAAAACATGCATATCAAAGCTTTATTTCCGAGCAGAAGGAAAATGTACTCGGGAAATGATAATGATATTCTCATACTGTGTAATCAGCTCAGTCCCATCATGCCACGGTTTAAAGGTCACACATGCTCCTATTGACATTCAGATTATAGAGAGAATGAAAATGAAGATTTATTTTTAAATATAAATGCAAAATGAAACGTACATTCAGCATTGCAGTGTGAAACATTTTTTTAATTTTTCCTAAGTTACACGTTAAATGTGCTTATGCTTTTCAAATGAAACTCCAATTATTAATATGAGACTCTTTGTTTTTAGATTTAAGTTTATTTTTGTTTAATTCATACAAGGATATTTCTTGTGAGAAATATGTCATATATTAAAGCTGGGAGTTAGGATAGGCCAGATCTCTTACGAGAGGTTCTCTCGTACTGCGTAATATCTTACACTAGGGGAAAACATCTTTTCCACGAGATATTGAAGCCAAAAATTATCCTTAATTTTGAATGAATGTAAAACGCGTTGCAGCAGCAGGCAGACATAGGCAAGGCGGCTCGCGTGCCTATTGGCTGTCCTGCGGCAACTGCAGCAGCCTATCGAGAGAGGCCCTTGGTGACGTCAGATCCAATGGGAGCGCATCGCGCCCACTACGTCACCTCCCGCCAAAGCGGGCGTGGCCTGGACCTATAAATAGAGCTCGATGGGCTGATATAATCTGATTTTTCATCTCTTCAGCTCACACATCGCTGGATCCGGAGTGAAGAAGCCGCGCCGTCTGAGAAAAGCTTTCTGCGGGACGAGTCTTTGCATCTGAAGACGCTGGCCTTCATCTCGCCGCCTTCAGTCGCCGTACCTGCTACGCTTTCCGGCGTTTATATCCTTTTACTCTGCCGAGTGTGTGTTCGCCGCTGCGACTCACACTCTCTCTCTCTATCTAAAAGAGCCGTGCCGGGATCAGCAACGGGGACCGCCATTTCATCTATGTTTTTCTGCCTGGGTAAGAATCATGCAGCTCTCACACTCACTGACGGCGGCTGCCATCATTGCGAGCTATTGCCATGGTGACTCTTGAGGACTCGCCTGGCATTTTTCTCTGAGTCTGCACTTCCGCCCGCTATAGTGCCGCGCCGTACTCAGCGGGTCCCCGCGCCTTCTCCAGCCCGTGAAAGCTCGCCGTTCACCCGCGAGCTTCACCAGCTTCACTCGAGCCGCACATCGACGGACAACGGCCGGTGTCCGCCGCCGCTTCCACGATTGATGACGACGAGATAGCTCCGCTCCGCATTCCTCGACGCGCCCATCTCCCCAGCTGGCCTCTTCGGATCATCTGTCAAAGTTTCCGCAGATAGATTCGCTGAGGTTCAGAAGACGTCACAGGCTATGAAGCACTTATTACCAAAGAGCTTCCCTTGCCCAGTCATGGCATTAAGAGCTTATGTGTCTCGCTCGTCTGTTTTCAGACAGACTGAGCAGCTCTTCGTTTCGTTCAGTGGACGTGCTAAGGGACTAGCCGCATCAAAACAGAGCCTATCCAGATGGATAGTTGATGCCATAGCGCTGGCATACACGTCTAAAGGCTTGAAGTGTCCTTTTGGTGTTAGAGCACACTCCACAAGAGGCATGGCCTCGTCATGGGCTTGGTATAGCGGGATTACCTTGCAGGATATCTGTATGGCGGCAGGCTGGGCCTCCTTGTCTACATTTATAAGGTTTTATAACCTAGAGGTTCCCGCCTTACAGGCTAAACTACTTTCGGTCTAAAGATCAGTACTGTCTGCCCTGTTGCTTCGGCTCAGAATACTACAACCGCTTGAGCACCGCTCGCTGATCGATAAAATTACTCCATGGGTAAAAGTAAGACCCATACCGTTACACAGTTCAGGCCGAATAATTTCACCATGACTGTGTGGAACACTGTTGATGTGATTAGCTCCCTTAGGACGCTAACTTAATGGGAATGACGCTTCTAGCCTCTCTTCTCAGACTCTCTGTGAGTCCCTGGTGTTTATGCACTATATGAGCCCCGGACACTTGCCCTTGGGACTTGTGTTGGATCCCAGCACGCACGGCGTTTTACACTGTGTTCCCCTAGCGTAAGATATTACGCAGTTCGAGAGAACATCTCGTAAGAGAACGTACTCGGTTACTAACGTAACCTCGGTTCTCTCTAGAAGAGGGAACGAGTACTGCGTATCTTTGTCGTGCCTGCAGCACGCTCTGGTTCGCTTCGGTGATGAAAAAACAGATTATATCAGCCCATCGAGCTGTATTTATAGGCCCAGGCCATGCCTGTCTCAGCGGGACGTGACGTAGTGGGCGCGAAGCGCCCCCCATTGGATCTGGCGTCACCAAGGGCCTCTCTCGATAGGCTGCTGCAGTTGCCGCAGGACAGCCAATAGGCACGCGAGCCGCCTTGCCTATGTCTGCATGCTGCCGCAACACGTTTTACATTAATTGAAAATTAAGGATAATTTTTGGCTTCAATATCTCGTGGAAAAGAGGTTTTCCCTTAGCGTAAGATATTACGCAGTACTCGTTCCCTTTTCTAGAGAGAACCGAGGTTACGTTAGTAACCGAGTACGTTATTCCCGCTACTGCTATTTTTTATTTTATTCAGGCAAACTTTTGTGTTGGATCCCAGCACGCACGCCGTTTCTAATTTTATGGAAATTATGAATACATTTTGAAATAAAACTGCCGTTTTGTTAAAGCACTATCCCATATTTATATTGTTTTGCACACCTAGCTAACTAAAAATAAATACAGTCTGACTACTTTTCAGAAAAAAAGCTTAGACCACATTACCATACCTCAGAATTATCTCAATATTTTAGACATTTGCTTGTGAGTCTTAGGACAGTTTGAACTCATTAAAGGGATACTCCCCCAAAAAATAAAAATTCTGTCATCATTTAGTCACCCTCAAGTTGTTATGATATTTTGAAGAACGATTGGAACTTTGGCACCATTGACTTCCATAGTATTTTTTTTTTCTACTATGGAAGTCAATGGTGCCAAACAACTGTTTGGTTCCAATCATTCTTAAAAATATCTTCCTTTGTGTTCAGCAGAAGAAAGAAACTCATACAGGTTTGCAACAACTTGAGGGTGAGTAAATGATAACAGATTTTAAATTTTTGGGTGGAGTATCCCTTTAAGCTGTTATCTAGCAACTAATTGAAGTAGCTGAATCTGAGTGTAGTTTGTTTAAGCTTTAATGGACATGCTTAGTCTATAAAAACTGAATGAGGACTTCATTTTGACAGTTTCATTTCATATAACATTAAAATGTGCTCAGAAAGCAAATATTCCACTCTACCCTCATTCTAAGAGCATTTAAGGAGATTTCACTGAGAATGAGTTGCGGCTGCTGATAGCATAATTTATTCACAAGCAGTGTCTGTGTTGTTTTAAGGCCTAGAAGAATTATGCAAATTTGTAATGGTGCAAACACACAAAGTTGAGCATGTTTGTGCAATCTGATCGTGATTTGCACTGGGCAATTTGTAACGAGGCATACAAGGGCAGAAGGCCACAGACCTGCATGTGTGTACACATGTTTTGACAACAGGTTTGACAATATCTAATTGTTCTGACAATATCTAAGTGGTTTCAGATAAAGACTGATAGCCTATACAAAAACGGCATTCCTTCTTATTGGCTCTTTTCCTAAGCTTTCAGTCAACCCATCATATTTCAGATCCAGGTAATTTTAAGTACACATTCATAATTGTGTTTGCATAGATGGCCAACCTAATTTTTTTTTTTTTTATCGAACTCACACCATATACACTGAAAATCCATAAAAAACTGAAATGGTGCTGGCAATTTTCTACCAGGACAATATCTATTAAGTTTACTGACATTTTCTTTAACACCAAAGCACAACACAGCACAATGCATAGTATCAAATACAGGTAAAATAATCAACAAGGAGAGTTCCTCCATATCAACATAGTACAAGCCCTATTTGTATGGACTTATCTTAGTGTCTGAACAGTTTAATAGGCTATAGACTGCTGCCACAGTCTATAAGGCGCCTAATTTACATATAAAGAACACATGTTTGTTTTTAAAAGAATGCCATGGCCCTAATTGCAATATTTATTGGCCCTATTTACACCTGACATTAACATGTTTTCTGTGATTGGATCACAATTGTATTACACTTGACCACATTAAAAAGTCAGGTGTAAATGCACCCGAAACGCATTGGGATCATATCACTACAAAAGTATTTAGAGGAATGATTCAAAACACTACAAATGTCCAAAGTTATCCAGTTAATGTGAGACTGAAGCAGAAATTTTCTTACCATTGGAAAAAGCGTAATGGCTTGGATCACGTGAGGCACCTTATCCTATCATGTAATGGCAGTTACTTCAGTGCCAGCCGTTCAAAGTTTTATGACAGTCAGTTTACGTTAACCCGTTTCTTGTGGATTAGCCTGTTGGTCTTGTGAATAAATGTTCTATATTTAGTGTTATATCGCTAAACATACATTAGGACTGCATTGTTTGTTAAATGTGCTTTACTGCGGAAAAAAGGGTCAATATCTCTAATAGCTGCAAAGTACTAGTCACTGCAGGGTGCAAAAAAAACTTAATTGTAATTTAGTACATATTTAATTCAGTAAAATTATATGTATTTATTGCCATCATTAATTAAAAAGCGTTATATCATCATCATTAGGCACAGCAGTCATAAATCATTAAAGTTTAACCTGGCAGAGATAAGAAAGAACAATTCATTTTTGATTTTCTTTGAACAACATACAATATAACACAATGTTTATAATTTAATTATTCTTTTTCTCTTTATTCATTAGAATGCATAATATCAGTGTCATATGCATACATCCAGTTAATAGTCATTACAATTCAAGTCTTATCATAACTGGTAAAACTTGAAAGCCAAAGAAAGAAAACATCAGTATTTTGTTTTAACCTTTTTTTAGACTATACAATTATATCACTCAATATTACTATTAAATACTATGGTAATGTCATAAATGAGTCCTACTGTACCTGTTGCGACATTCCCTTCTCTTATAAAATAACCTTTTTATTATAGTAAAGTCTAGTTCCTAACAAAAGTATTGTTTAGCGTAAAACATGTTAAAGATTTGTGGACAGACTATTGATTCATTAAATAAGCTATTTCCTCACAAAAGCTGTTTATTCAGTGTAGTGAAGCCTCTTCTTCATTGACATCCATTAAAAAAAACCTGCCTCTGGTCTCCTTCCCTGTGTCCCAGTGTTAGCATTAGCCGTTACGCTTTTTTGGGCTAAAGGTTGCTGGCTTGCCTTCTAGTGGCTTTGACCGAAGTGACAATGAGCTCTTTCGGATCTCTGATCACACTTAGAATGCAGGTGTAAATCCAGTCTAGCTAAAAAATATATCCATATATGAAACTCATCTTAGTCACAATGAAACGGTGACAGATCTTTCTTTTCCTCATTGTGATGTACATCCGAGTGAAATCGAATTTGGAAAAAAGAAAAAAAAATGTAGCGCGGGTTCTTGGTTCTATCTTTCAGTTGTCGATTGCATAGAGGCAGATCCGAATGTGAATACAAGGTTAAATAAATAAATAAAAGAAACATGCACAGATTAATTATTCACAATAAGATCAATAACATACATTTAGAAAATAGGGTGAATTTATTTCATGCCAACTTTAATGTCAGATGTAAACGGGGCCACAGAGCAACACTGGGTTTCTGAATAAAATGCAGTAAATGCCACATGCCAATGTGGTGCAACTGCTTAGTGCTTAATTTGCCAGCAATATTATTTTGATGACTTTTCAGGTGTTTATAAGATTATTCCTTCACACAGTCTGTCACCTCAAGAGCCAGGTTTTAATTTCACCCATGGCTCCCCTCTCCTGGAACTCGTCCCCTGCATAATTGACTTTAACAGGTTTGAGCTCAGCTGTGGCCTGTCTTGAAGTTGGGACTCAAGTCTTACTGGCTCTATCTCTCTCTCTCTCTCTCTAACTCACTATAGCACCTGATTAGTGGTCTGCTCCGGAGGGGAGGGGTGCTGGGATTTGGGCAACCAGGTGTCTGTTCAACCAGGGGGGCCCAGTGTTATCAGGCAGCCATACAGAACAGACCCGCTTAAGAATAATCCCGCTTCCCCCTGGACATGCGATGGACAGCCTTCCTGTTGCTCACCTTGAGTTATCATATCACATAGAGGGCGGGGAGGATGTTTTCGCATGCGCTGTGTTAATTATAAATTGCTTAACGAGACGAGCCAGTCAGGTGGAACAGTGGTGCGAAGGATTTAATTACAATTTAGCTTCTTCCTCTCCCCTGTAAACTCAAACCGCCTGTTTTTTTGTTGTTGTTTTTTTTGTGGGGAGGGGGTTGGGGGGTGTATGGTTTCACACAAACACTGATTTAAATTTTTTGCACACTCTATCTGTCTTGTCACACACCGGCTCACTCTTTTCCTCTCTACCTTGCTCTCGCCACATATCAGCATTCTGAGTGAACGGATAATTTATTTTTAGTTTCTGCTTCCCGTCTAGATGTTCTCGGCTCTCCCTCACATACGAACAACCTCCACTGCCTCTTGAAGGGAGGCGCTTTCTTCTTCCCAGATACAACCAGCCACCTTAAAAGCGGCCAATTAAAATCAGCTCTGACAAGTCTTTTTTCATGTGCTGACAGGATCACTGTCCCTTCACCTGAGGGGGCTCCAGGTGTTTGTTCTCACGTGTCATACCTCTCTTTTTATTTTTTAACTAGTTCATCAAGACACTTCTCTATTCTGGCACCTGTTCTCAGACACTCATTATTTCGGTCTGTTTTTGACTTTCACTGCTTAAAGCTTTTAATGGCACCTAATGAAGACCACACATCACGTTGGCTCGCTTCTTGACATATTCGACACCCTCACCATTAATTGTTACACTTGGCTACTTTTTGTCATCACGCTAAGAATCCAGAAGCATTAATAGACTAAGGAGAATGTCAAATGGGGTGGAAGGGTGGTATTGTCATCCCGGAGGAATGTTTTAATACCCTGAGATTTCTCTTTCATAGTTCACAGGACTTAATGGGAGTTCTCAATTATGATTTATTTAAGCATTAACTTTATCTTATTTCTCATAGAACTTTTCTTATTATTATGGGTTATATAAACAGACACAAATGAGACTAGTGTTGCCATACGCTGCTTCTAAATGTTGCTGATTTACTCTTCAGACAGGAATTTCCATCTTTTGTCCATTGATTTTCATTGTGTCTTCCCCATTTCAATCTTCATGTTCCACAGAAGAAAGTCATACAGTTTTGAAATGACAAGTAATGACAGGATCAAAGTTGTTGTTATTAAAATGAAACTCATATTTGTTAATTTGTTGTAATAAAATATAAATATTACATGATAACCTATATTAAATCAGTCAGTAGTCAAAGCAATGTTTCTTATTTTCATTTAAGTCAAATTACTAAATTATTGTAGACATTGCTAAATACGAGGAGCACAGTTTCTGATAGTGTTGCAATCTCTTTTAATACTTTAGAGGAGACACATGGAGAAATACTAGCGTAATTTGGGTGTATAGTGAAAGATATTAGATTGAGATACCTTTATATGTCCTTTAAGAGACAACTATGCATTCATAGGTATTCTCCCCAAATTGTATGAACTGTGACTTTGTGGCGCTATCAGGGCATTACTTGGTTTGTGTGAGAAACAGATTAGAATTTAAGTTGTTTGATGAACTGATAATCTTCCCCTTCGGCTCATTGAGTCAGTAAGTTGAACTCAAGAACCGGATCGGCTCAATTCATGAACAAATGGGGATGAGTAACAGAATTTGGGTTTTTGAGTGAAGGAAACTTTGGGAAACAAGAGATTTGAGCAAAAGTCTCCATTTGCCCCAATTTAATCTCACTACTGTCTAGGAGACAGCAATTGGATTAAAGAGATCTCATTTGTGATTTTTTCAGTCCTCTGGGATATTGCACAGCCACATGCAGACAGCGTGGAAAACGAACAATGTGTAATCAATGGTGTGCACCAGCTATTCCATTCAAATGAGTGAATGCATTTATTGGGATTAGCAGGCCTGCTGTAGCCCTAACGGGATTCTAAGATAAGCACATGGATTCAGGAATGCTTCTTTAAAATGCTGAAGATAAAGATTGACCTATAGATCTCTACCTACTGACCATAACTTATTTTTAACCCAGCATTTCATTGTAAGGCAAAGTGGTTTATTGTGGCTCCATCAGTTCAATGCTGAAATCCAGCTGCTTTCTGCCGCGCTGGGAACATGCTGTCTGAAATCATTAAAGCTATTGTCCTTTTTTATTCTTAGACCAAACCGAACAATCTTTCGCTAAAAGAAAGAGGTTCAGTCATAGGCAGAGAGAGAGAGAGAGAGAGAGAGAGAGATAATCCTTCAATTATTTTTAAAGAGAATGACTCTTATGTTATACCATTTTCTTTAGTAGCCTAGTGATTTGAGGTAATTTAATATGAGAATAGCTAAAGCCTATAACCTTCAGGCTTTTTTTTTTTTTTTTTTTTTGCTAGTGTGATTCACTTGAAGCTTAATGTAAAAACTGTTGGCAACTCTCCAAAATAGAAATACCTTTGAAAATGACCTCCGCAATTGAAGAAATTGCATTCAAGTTTATAGAATTGTGTATTTCCATTGAATTCAGATCATCGGTCAATTTCAGACAGACTCTGGCACTTAAAGGGTTAGTTCACCCAAAAATGAAAATTAAGTCATTAATTACTCACCCCCATGCTGTACCAACCCCGTAAGACCTTCGTTCGTCTTCGGAACACAAATGAAGATATTTTTGATTAAATGTGACAGCTGGATCACTCCTCCATAGGCTCCCTAAGGGAATGAATCCTGACGGCCCAGAAAGTCAATGAAGAAAATGTTTAAATATTCCATGTCACAACAGTGGCTCAACTATAAGTTTATCAAGCGACGAGAATACTTTTTGTGCGGAAATAAAACAAAAACAACGACTTTATTCGACTATTCCTTTTCTTCCTTGTAGGCCTGAAACGAGACTTCAAGAGATTTCAACGACGCGCACGCGGGAGAACTTAACTGAAGTAGTTGAAGGAGATCGCAATTCTCGCGCATGCGTCATGGAAATCTCTTGAAGTCTCGTTAAACATTTTCTTCATTGACTTTCTGGGACGTCAGGATTCATTCCCTTAGGGAGCCTATGTAGCAGTCATCCACCTCTCAGATTTAATCAAAAATATCTTCATTTGTGTTCCGAAGACGAACGAAGGTCTTACGGGGTTGGTACAGCATGGGGGTGAGTAATTAATGACTTAATTTTCATTTTTGGGTGAACTAACCCTTTAAATGTCATCTTTGACTCTGAATCGAGTAGTTAAGAGTAAATTATTAAGTTTTCCATCCTCGCTAGTCTGTTTAACATAATTGCAGTCCAGGGGCTACTTGTTTATACCCTTGCATGTAATTGTTACTGGTAGCCAGTTCACAATGAGTTTTCATCAAATTAATTGAAATGGCAGACTATTTGATTAAACAGTCTCAAAATTAATTTCCTTATCATATTTGGGTGAAATTGATTTCATGCAGTAAAGCTTCAAGTTTGTCCATGTTGAAACTCTTTACTGCTGCTTTGTCTCTTTAAAGCTTGCCTGTCTGCACACATTTGCTTCACAATTAATCACACCAATTTGAATTCTCGGAGCACAGCATATGCTAGTAGACAAGCTAATTGTATCCATCAATTTTCGCAGCTTGTGTCAGATTTACATTTCAGAAAACTTTTAGCATGAGGCTGTCATGGATTACCAGGAGAGCAGCACATGTTAAACTCCCTTAATAAGCCACAAATCCACAGGTGTGAATGAATTATAGAGGATTTTTGTTTCTTAGTATTATTTGCATTTATTCATGTCATAATTGATATTGAAGTAAATTTTCTGAAAATACCTGATCAGAAAGGAATAACTAAATGGAGTCTTCTTCATTTTGATCTCCTCTCCACCACACACACACAAAAAAGATCCTGGACAGTATTATTATTCCATAGGCTTCTTTTGCTTAGCTAAAATAACTGGTGAATAGGTAAATACTAAGGGGCTTTCGCACCGAAGGAACGTTTTCATAGTTCCTCGAACTATTGGCGTAAGTACCCGGATTTTGGCGTGTTCGCACCGCAGGAACTAGGAACAATTTTAGTTCTAGGAACTCCTTTTCGAGGAACTAATTTAGCTCCTATTTCAGAGTAGGGTCTGAAGACTAAAATTGTATTTTTTAATGTTATTTTTTAGTATTATTTTCTTTAGGCCTATTCATTTTCATAATAATGTCATAATGTATTTTGTGAAGTCAGAGAATGTTGTACAATGTACATGTGTGCTGATGAGAGATATGGGATGAGCTATATTTTGCATATGAGTATGCGTGCAATGTAACGTTCACTGAGCAGAGATGTTCCACTGATGATGATACATCAAACAGTTGGTAAGTTCTTTACAAGGAAAGGAATGTTTTTCAACTGATGCAAATATACCATGAATGTATTCACAGTAGGGCTGAAACGATTAGTCGACATTGTCGACAACGTCGACAATAAAAAATTGTCGACAAATATCGTTGTTGTCGAGTAGTCATTTGATCTAACGTGACCTAATGTAAGGGCGTGCAATATCACGATTAGACCGCTACGGCGCTGTGGCGCTAGAGTGTAATGCAGCCCTTTACAAATGCTACTGCGGTAAAAGAAAAAACAGCGCGAATTATGACGGAGTGCAAACGAATCCGAACTAGCAAGGTTTGGGAAAGTTTCACAAAACTTCAAACCAACAATGCTGTCATGTGCAATACACGCAAGGCGGAACTTGCTTTTCACGGGAGCACAACATGCATGTCGGAGCACTTAAAGAGGAAACATCCCGGCAGGAGAGGAGCCGGTGAGAATTGAGTGTTCTCCAGCTGGAGCTAACTAACTAGCGGTAAATCTCGTTATTCGATAATGCAATACTACTAATAATAGTAAGAATATAATCAATAATAATATAATTACTGTAATGTGATGATTTATTTTGCATAGAATAAAGCTTGATCGAGCTTAGGAGTCAGGGCTGTTTTTATTATTGTAACACTATTAGGTATTATAGTCTTATCACTTGCCTGTATTTTGTTCCATAATCATGAAGACTTACAAAAGGAGATGTTAGGAAGAATATCATGGCAGTTACTTTTTCTTTTTCATACTGTAAATTAAAAGGTGAATGAGAACGTCTCTGTCAGCTCAATTGTCATGTAAAAAAAAGATTGTAATTTTATATTTTTAAAAATGGTTTGCAGATGAATATTTTACCATTCTTTGTGTCCTGAAGTAAATTACCCTTTTTCTGTTTCAGTTCTAAGAAAAGCAATGGGCCTATTAAACAATGCTTGCTTAGAGAGCATTTGTGTGTGATTTGAGTTCTGAAATCTGAAAACTTAAAGAGAATGACCTGTTTAGTTGGCTCAAAGTTCATTAAAGCAACTATTTCAAAAGCTGAACTGATTTTCTTTTTTTATATTATAGTAAGAATATGTATAACTCAATGTTTTAACTAATTGAAAAAGCTGAATAATCGTTCCAAACTTACTGATTAGCCGGCAAAATAATCGACGATTAGTCGATTAATCGCTCTAATAATCGTTAGATTAATCGATTATCAAAATAATCATTTGTTGCAGCCCTAATTCACAGAAGGATAGTTTCTTAATATGGAAAGTGGATTGTACCATGTGTAAGCATGAGGTATTCATTATTCATTTTTAAACATAAGCAACATGTTTTTATACCTTACAAGGAAGTTGAAAGTCGCTCAGTGGGGTATATAAGCTCTTCAGGGTTCTCAGCATCATCAAAATCAAAGTCACAACAGCAAGGGCAGCTTACGTCACTTAAGTTCCTACTGGTGGTGCGAATGGAACCAGGAAAATGTTCGTTCAAAAGGGAATTGTTAGTTCTCGGGGAACCACTCTGGTGGCTACACTCTAAAAAACACTGGGTTAAAAACAACCCCAAACACTGAGAAAATAACCCCCAAAAAAATTGACCCAGAAGTCTCAACCCAGAATTTTGGTTAAAAAAAAATAACCCAAAGTTTTTTAGAGTGTAGTTTCTAGAACTAGGCCTAAGTTCCTAGAACTACCCGGTACGAAAGCCCCTCAGTATGTGTGGATGTATGTGATCCATTATTTTATATTGTTTCTGTATCACCAAGAAGCTCCAAATTATGTAGTAAAATTTTATCTTAAATGTTCTCAAATGTATGTATACTCTGACATTTCCTGCACTCCTATCAAATGACATCACTAAAATAACTTAATTTGGAGTCCTTTACTTGTTTTGCAAGTAAAACAATGGAGGGAGAATGAAAGCTTACTAAGATGACAGTTATGCCATGCTGGGTGGGTGTGATGATGAAAGTATATTAGTTTACCATTATGTTTGTGGTGAGTGGGGTCAAGAAACCTGGATTTCCGATTGCCTCAGAAGTTTGTATCCTGTTTGAGCTAAGGTGCAGGACTGTAAAACAGTCCTCATATGAATTCCTTCCTCGTCCCTTAGGCTATCAATGTGCAACGTGACCTGACCCGTCCCTACACTTGTTTAACCATCCATGTCTAAGCACCTGCAGCAGGGCCAGTCAGTGGAGACAGGATGACAGTGGCCCCCTGGGTTTGAGGGTCTCACAATAACCAGTGAGTTGATTGAGTTCACAACCCTGACCTCTCCACTACTCTTCTCTCTTCCTCTCTTCTCCTGTGCTGACTTCACTGCAAACTCATGACAAAGTGTAATGGCCTTCTCCCATGACCGCTGGCCGTTTAATTGATTTTTTTGCAGACAGGCACAGGAGATCTGAATTATCTGAGAGATTTACCAGGATATATTAACAGGACTGAATGGACAGTCTGTCTGTGAGGGATTTGTTTGTTGTATTGAAGGGCTGTGGCTGTCATTTGCATTTAATAAAATCTTTTGAATAGTGTGTTATGGAACTGGTGAATAGTAAGTGGTAAATATTTTTACACATGCACATTTGAAAAGTCTAATACTCACCAAGGCTGCATTTTCTTGATTAAAAATACTGTACAAACAATTAAATTGTGAAATATATTTAAATACAAAACAGTTATTTTATATTATAACATTTTTAAATGTAATATTCCTGTAAGGGATATTTTTTGTGTCTTTTTTTAGCAGCCATTACTCCAGTTTTCAGAGTCATGATCCTTCAGAAATAAGTCTAATATGCCGAATTCTGAACATTTTAAGGCTAGAATACACAACTTTCAGTCTGGACAAGTTGAGTATTTGACTAGTCAAGGCTAGTTGTCGAAAGTCAGAGCCAATCTTCAGATTTGAGTTGACAGATTTCACAGAAAATCGTGTAGTTTACATCTAGTCTGAGGATATCAAACATGCTTTATATATTGAGCAGATTTTAGATAACATATTGTTTGCAGGTGCATTTATGCATCGATGTCAATGTGCTGGCTATAATGGTTCTGACAAAGGTTTCTCTAAGCTCAGGATACTAAGTGGTGATTCTCTTATGTATAATTTAGGTATCAGCTTTGTCTTCAGATATTTTCTGAAAAAAAATTATATTCCTAATATTGTAAATACTGAAACTATCATTTAAATACCATTATACATTTCTGAATATTAAAGGTTACTATTTTAAATTATCTTCAGTGCCCAGCATTTTATATGTAGCCAAACACAGTAGAAAGGGATTAGATAAGTGTAAGATGTTTAGTAAGAGATAAATACTTTCTTTTTATCAAATGTAACACTAATATACCAGTGCTTCATGGTTGTTGCGTACCCTTTTATTCTTTCTTTTATTCTTACATTTTGCATGCATGCAAATATAGGTCATGATTTCCTCAATTAAATCATTGTGCAAGAAAACACTGTCTACTCTAAACAACTTCAAATATGACAATGCATGTATTGTGTTTGATTGAAATGGTGTGGATGAATGAGATTGAAGCTACCCAGAAGGGGGGAACAAATGCTTTCATATCTCAAATGTTTCTGCTAGACATAGATGAGGTTACTTTAACATCAAATGGAGACTTTTGCTTGAGAGTCTCCTGCTTCTCACACTTGTGTCCTGAGTCAAAAAAAAAAAAAATGCTAACGCTCTCACAATGGTCTCTTTTAAAGTTTTAGAAGAGACCTCAACAAAAGCACACACTGTGCTCAGATTTTTCTCCTAAACTAAAAACTCTGTGGTCTCATATTTTCTTCCCACAAAGTTTCAGACAAGATCTCAGTATCACAGGCTCAGATTTTTCTCTTTAGCTTGAGAATCTGGAGCTCTCACATTTGTCTCTTTTAAGAAGTTTAGAAGAGACCTCAACAACTTTATAACTGTAAAATACACTAAAGTCAAGGACAATCCATAAATTCAGAGTTTAAGCCTATATTAAGAGTGAAGATGTGCATAAATAAGGTCTACTCTTAATTGATGACACACAATAAGAGAATAGTGCTCTACTGGGCACATCATTTATTCTTGGAAATAGTAATGTACCCGATCAAATCTGACTTACAGAAGTCTTACTACAGGAACAGTTACCCTGGAGCTTTCTTAATGGGTTTAAAGGCATATTAAATGGCTTACAACTCAATCCTTGACTAATTTGATTATTAATATATTGTAGAAATATTTGAGTTCATACTGAAATATTTGATTTGTAAAGTTGTTGAGATCTCGTCTAAACTTTAGAGGAGACAAATATGAGAGCTCCAGAGTCTCTAGCTAAGGAGAAAAAGCTGAGCTCAGTGTGTGATGATGAGATCTCTTTTAAAACTTTAAAGGAAACCGTGGTGAGATTGTTAGAGTTTTTGTCTCAGGAAACAAGTGTGAGAAGCAGGAGACTAAAGCAAAAGCCCATTTGATGTTAAAGTAACCCTATTTTTTTTTTTGTCTTGGGCAAACATTTTAGATGCTAAAGAGATCTCATTTTTTAATTTTCTGTTCTTTTTTTTTTTAAATTGGCAGTTCTGTCCATAGCGACTTTACACTTAATACAGTAACAATCCGCTTAGAGAATAACCCATTTGAGGAGAGGGCTTCAATCCTGCTCCTGGAGGGCCACTGTCCTGCAGAGTTTACTTCCAACCCTAATCAAACACACCTGAATCAGCTCATCATCAAGCTCTTCAGGATCGCTTGAAAATACAAAGGCATGTGTGCTGTAGCAGGTTGGACCTAACCGCTGTAAGACAGAGCAACAATGGCTTATTTTTTGCATATTGCAGGGATTGAACCAGTATTCTTCCAGTTACCAGCCCTAAACATTTGCATACTATACTATCTGATCCAATAGAGGAGTTCATCATTTAACAACATCCACTTTCATCCTCATATCAGTCATTCCATTATCTAATGCATCACATGTGTTTGCATTAAATAATGGCATAGAGTAAATGAGACATGATGGGACCAGCACAAGACTGGAATGGAACAACCAAGATCTTCCCATTAAAAAAAAAAAAGAGGTCCAATCTAGCAGAACATTCCTATCAACCAACCCCCCAAAAGAAACTTGCCATTGGAGAGCTTTTTGAAAATAAAATTTTCAAGGCACTAATAATCCAAGATGGAGTCAACAGAAATTTGAACCTGTCACTCTCCATTGAGAGTTTTATGGGAAGCAATGTTCCAAGACCGATCCCTATATGCTATCTCCTCACCACTGAAGTGTGACTGAAATCGCAAGAATGAATCGATCAAGTTTTTCCTTGAGTTACAACACCCCTTCTCTCTCTCTCTCTCTCTCTCTCTCTCTCTCTCTCTCTCTCTCTCTCTCTCTCTCTCTCTCTCTCTCTCTCTCTCTCTCTCTCTCTCTCTCTCTCTCTCTCTCTCTCTCTCTCTCTCTCTCAGAATGAAACGTGCCACATTCTTGAAGTTTGAGAAAGCCATTTTGGACACAATGGTGGGCACTTAAAAGCACGAGAAAAAAAACAGAGTTCAGAGTTGGCGGAGGGAGGTAAAGCATAGCATTGGAAGTCAATATATGACAGTGGGTTGGAGAGAAGAGAAGATGGAAGGAGGGCATGGGGTGTTAATAGAATGAAAGAATCAGCAGGATAAGCTAGCCAGTCCAGCATGCAATGTTGACAGGTAATCATTGAATGTCAACCATGAGGAGGGAACAGAAGCAGCAGAACACTCTCTTTACTGTTTTTAGTAAGCTCTGATGGTGGATGACAGCTGATAAAGTGCCACAGTAATCCCACAGTGATGACTGAAACTTGTGAAATGAGACAAAGTTATGGGATGCTTTTAGCTAAAACCCACTCTTGTCTTACTGCTAGTTGGTCAAACTAGTTATTAAGACACATCATTAACATAGTAGCTAAGTTTATGCAACTCGGCCCAGATGTCCGTAGCCAGGGCAATATAACATCACTTTGTTTTCTGGTAAACTTATCTAAATGAACTTGGAAGCAAAATTGTGTAAATAAGACTTGTTTTCAGAGAATATTCTCTGCCATTCAAAAGTTTGGGGTAATCTTTTCTAAATTATTTTTGAGAGAAGTCTCTTTTGCTCACCAAGGTTGCATTTGTTTGACCAAACACTACATTGGTAACACTAAACTCTTTTAGAAATTTTGTGTCAGGTCTCCAGTGCTGAGCACCATTTCTGTGCCGTCTGTAAGTCGTTTCCACTGTAGACTCCAGATTGATCATTTATGAGGTTTGGGATGAGACATTGAGGCAGTTGTCTAGGTTATAAAACAAAACTAAGCCAAATTCCTCTGACCACACCAGGTCGTCTCCTCAAAGTATGTTTTATTATCTGAGGGCATGTTTTCAACTATTTCTGCTTTGTTTGTCCAACCTAAAACCCTCCTTTTCTCTCGCCCCTTTTTCAGCCCTGCTGGCTTCGGGACACTTCCTGGGAGGAATTTCCGGCAGTGGATACTTCATCCAGCAATCGCCAAAGGGTTATCTGTTCTCACGGTCGGTGATGTGACAGACACATCTTTCACGCTCTGATCTTCCCGAGGGGGAGCCACTGAGGATTAGCTGGCAGATGATGCATCAGGAGGAGGAGGAAAGGCCGTGTTTATCTGCTGTCCCCGTGTCACAGAGAGCTTCTGAGGAGCATTCAGCTGCCAGCGGCATCAGTGGGCCTCAGCCATCCAGCTGTTCACCTCACTGCCACAGCTAAAGTGATGAGTCCCAGCCTTTCCTTTCAGGTAGAAACCGCCGTGTCCTCGGTCTAATTGCCCGGTAGCCGAATTCCCCAGTCTGGGCTCAACCGTCTTCGAGTCTGTAATGGGTGGAAGTACAGTGTTGCATGAGAGGTCTCTGCCAAGCTGCTTTTCTTCCTTTCCCTGTCCAACTAGAATTAATGAAGAGAAATAGCTGCCATTTTGGGTCCCTGTGCTCACTGCATGTCACTTACAGGAGACATCTATTTATTCAATTATAAGACCGGTCTGACAAGGTGGCTCAGCTGAGGTTTCTCATTGTGTAAAGTATGATCAGTGTTTTAAAGCATTTTACCCATACAACTGAGTATTTTACCAAAATAATATAACTTTACCCGTGTACTGTAGTGCACTCCAGGGGTTTGGCAGGTTAGCATGGCGACTGCATGGTTTTTGTGATGCCAATCAGCATCATGATGTCATTTTAGTATGGGTCATATTATACTGGACTGCTTTTAAGACGGTGATTTAATTCAGAAATTTCATTGATAGATGCTTTTACCAGATGGTTTCGCTAGGGAATTGTATCATATATTCATTTATATATTGGTATACAAATAAGTTGTATATATCTCAAAAGTAATATATATATATATTTTTAAGTCAGTCATGATTAAATTATTCTGTTTACGAAAGTGTCCAATAACGTTGGTTAAAGAGATAAAATGTGTAGCTTTCGACTGGTCATGTGATCCCAACATGGCTGTCCCCATTAGGTGACCCACTCCATGTAAAATACAGCCACTTTTATTGGGCTTCTGATAGGGCTGATTTTTTTCGATTGATTCGAATGTAATGTTTTGCCATGATTTTATTATTTTTAAAGCGAGAAATCACGGTTTTGAATAAAAAAGTTAGCAAACTTTACAATTAGACATGTAAGCTGTGTCCCAATCCAGAGGTTGCATCCTTCGAAGGACACGGACTTCAAATGCCATGTCTTCAAAGGTCACATAAATGAGTCCTATTTGTCGTGACTTACCCTACACTGCCCTCTCTTTAAAAAAAAAAAGAAAGTTTTTATTAAGATAAAATCTACATATAGTTCCCAACAAAAGTATTTTTTAGCGTAAACATGTTGAAGATTAGCAAACAGGCTGAAGATGATCGATCGAAACAGGCCTCGATTCATTAAATGATAAGCTATTTCCTCACAAAAGCTGTTTATTCAGTTGCTTCTCCTCCATTGATAGCTATTTAAAAAAAACGGCCTCTTTTCTTTTTCCCTGTGTACCACCAAAGCCGGAGCGTTAGCTTTGGTCGTTACATTTATTTGGCTAAAGGCTGCAGGCTTGACTTCCAGTGGCTTTGGAACACATCTGTAGTCGTGGCTGTTCACACAGAATGCATTATGTTATTGCATTGAAAAAACAAGACGTGGGCAGTAGAATGGGAAAAAGGCAAGGCTAATTAGCTGGTAAGGCTAACTTTTTTTTTTTACTTGAGTGCCGTGTTTTTAGAATGCTGTTTTAAGCGCAAGAAGCTGCAAAAAACGTGAGACGCGGGCGCCACCGCCAAACGTCTGTCTAGAGCATGTTTACATAGAAAACAATGAAGAAACAGCTCAGTGGAATGCAAAAACCTGTCAAGAACTAGTTCAAGTTCAAGTGTTTTTTTATTGTCGTTCAATCGTATACAGTTAGTACGGTATAGTACGAAATGAGACAACGTTCCTCCAGGACCATGGTACTACATAAAAACAACATAGGACAATCACAAAAACACATGAGACTACACAGGCTCCATAAGTGCACGTGGAAACGTGTGCAAAAGTACAGGACAGTACAATACAATAAATAAATTATTCAGAAACCAGACAATAGGCACAGTAAAAAAAAGACTACTTTATGTTTGATATCTCATGTTTGCAGGAGGGTAAAAGGCTGAAAGATGCTGTTATTTACTGTTTTTACTTTTGCTGTTAATAATAGAGAATGTGATGCTGACGTCATGCCGCGTTGAGTTGTGGGTAACTGTCTTGTATAGGTGCCATATTAGGAGGATCCCGCTGCCTTTCTGCTAGTGAGTTTAAGGCAGTGTTTTGAATTTCTGTTGTGATTGTGAAAAATGTTGCCATTGTAGGTCATTCATGCAGCATAGAGAATTGCCATAGTAACTCACGACATTGTTCAGGGAGAAAACTGAACAATACACTACCTTTTTTTTAAAGTACTGTTCCTTTTTTTTTTTAAGAAGTACAACTTTTTAATGAGGGAAAAGAAACTGAGTTCAACTTTAAAATATTAGTGTCAAGACAACTTTTCAACTTTTTATTTCTCTCTTTCTATTATGATGCCAGCTCGCTAATAAAGTGCAGGTAGAGGCTTATTATCAAGTTGTTTGCTTTCATGGTTTTATGGACAAATAAGGAAGCAGAAATGACAGGTGGCGTTCAAAGATTTGCTCAGCTTGTCGAACACAAGCCAATTGGACTGTATGGAAATTGAAGCAAGGGGAAGGCGTCTGTGATACAGTAAACAGGATTAGGAGCTTTTGTTTTCTTTGCTGTCAGAGCCAGTTGTGTCCTGCAGAGAAAGATCTAATGGAACGAGCCTGGCTGAGACTCCAATAGACCTGTTACAGACAGTGTCTACCGTGGGAGTTGTAATCAAACGTTAATTACCCGGCCCACCTGTTTACAGACGGATCAGCTCAGATGCCCTGTCCCACGTGAAGATTTGGGGAGGATCAGTATTCCACATTTCAAAAAGATAATGCTGTTTTTTAGGCACATTGGTTCAAACATCTAATTTTGCTTTAGAGTTGGACGTAGGAATCTTTCCTTTTTTATGAGTATTTTTAATGTATACTTTTGGACAGGGGAGAAAAATACCACTCAGGTTGGGTGGACATGGTTGCTCATACTTTTTAAAACATGCACATATTCCTGTGTGGCATAATCCTGTAGGATTACATTTTTGGATAGGAATGTTGTTCCAGGATCAACTAAATGTGTCTAATCCTACAAAATCAGAACGTGAGATTTAAATACACATTTTCTAGGATTTTCTTTTCTAAATTAAGTGCCAGAGTTGCTTAACAGGGCAAATTAGCTTGAGAGCACAATTCCAAAAAAGCGCAGATGGGAGTGGAAAGTTCTGCGCGTGATCTAGTGACGACGTGCAAATTAAAGAACGCAGCCGGATCATTTTCATAACGACCAATGCAATCTACCAAGAGCAGATTAGCATCTTTATGATTTTTGGGGGTTTAAATAATGGCGCAAATAACAGTGAATTGACTAGCGCAAAACTTAGTAAAGCACCTTATATGAATCATTCAAATACTGTCCTCCCATAAATTTAGCGTCTGAAAGGGAAACTCCTACAAATACATATGCAATAATGCCAGAACGTTATGCAAAAATGACCCTGTCCACGTCTTTTCAGCACTAATTTTTCACTGCATGTCTTTAGTAAATCCTGATAGTAGTTTTTTAACGCCAAAAGAGGGTTTGCGCTGGCGCAAGCTGTTAGTAGATCTGGCCCTAAAAGCATAAAGCCAAAAATGTGATTGTAAAACAACTGTCCTGATGTTACAATAATGATACATGGGTAATACTTTATTTTGATGGTCTCTTTTGAAAATGCTGTTGACTCTAAGTAACTTTTTAACTACATGTCAACTAGCTCTCATTAGAGTATTAGTAGACTGTCTGCTATATCTGCTAACACTTTATTCTGTTGGTTCCCCAGCAGACATTCTACTGAATATAAGTAACTTTGCAAGTACATGTCAACTTACAGTATTCTAACCCTAACCCTACCAGTCTACTAATACTCTGATAACACTCTAATGAGAGTTAGTAGACATGTAGGTGCAAAATTACTTAGTCAACAGAATGTGTTAAAGGGACCATCAAAATAAAGTGAAACTGATATAGAATATAATAATAATAATAATATAAGAAATTTATAAAAAAATTATATTATAAAAAAAAAACATGATATGAGGATTTATATGAGGATTTTTTCCCTAAAAAATATGTAAAAAAAAACATGTACTGTGTTTAAACCGCGTATTATTAAATGCAGGGAAAAAAACATAAAATAGGAAATGTGGTTGTCAAACACAAAAACTATAGCACATGTAGATGTAACACCAGATCACACGGCAAGAATGGTGAAAAGCCTTCTGTTTGATGTTGATGTGAAATTCACTGCCTCAGCTAATACTAATAAAGTAATTCCCATGTGCTTCTTTGAAGATATGTTTGAGCACATGACTTTTCACACCAATCTTATATAACCCACCCAAACTAAAGACTTTCAGCCTGCTGACAAAGTTAGCTTTTATCCATTTCAGCCGGACCCCTGCATAGTGGTAACAAGGAGAGACCTGCATGACCTACAAGCCTATGGAATTTGAACCAGTGCATATTTAAATTGGATGGTTTGTTACCCATTAATGCCAGTATACATGAAAATCTGAATGAGAGTCCATGCCTCTGCCTGAAAGAGTTAAGGTGTGTGCTCCTAGAGAAAATCTCGACTGAAGTGTCATGAATCCTGAAGTGCAGAAGCTTTCTCAGGTTCTTAAGACTGCACACTGTGTTCCAGTCTGAGCCCACAAGCTTTGTTTGACCTAGTTATTCTAAAAAGCAGCGAGGACTTTGACGCATTTCATATCCAGGATGGCTGTGTCTGGTACGGTGGGTGATGGGCACATGCAGGAACGCGTGTCAGTATTCACATCCTCCCAACGGCTGACAGGTCACAGAGAAAAGGCCAAGTCCATCACGCTGAGGTTTTTTACTCTGTCTGTGAATGTTTGCTAGGCTATATGTAACCTTTTGTAAATCTTCACTGTAAATGTTGAAGTTTTATGTTATTTGTGTTTTGTTTCTGGCACCATGCAGGATTACGGTGTACATTCCTACACCATATTTATACGCTTGTTTTTGTGCTCACAAAAAACTGTGTGTGTCTGTCTACAGTTTGTGTATATCTGGCATGTCTATAGATTAGTATAGAGGATAAAGGAATAGCTTAAGGGAATTGTATTTGCATGTGTTATTTTATTTATATCTCTGACTAAAATCTGAATCAAAATACTTTTGCAAAATATACGCTACTGTATAAAAAAAATAGTTTTATTAATCAAGGACACTTTAAATGGATAAAAAGTGACAATGTTACAGAAGACTTCTATTATAAATAAATGCTTTTCTTTTGAACTTTCTATTCTTTTTCTTTTTTAATAGAATGATTTCTGATGGACCATGTGACATTTACAACTGTCAGAAATCACAGAAATAAATTCTATTTGAAAATGTATCAAAATAGATTTTTTTTTTGAAACATTAAAATATATGAAAAAAAATATTACTGTTTTACTGTATTATCAAATAAATGCAGCCTTGATGAGCATAAGACTTCTTTCAAAAACATTTAAAAATCTTGACTATATATATATATATATATATACACTTGACTATATATTGAGAACGTATTCATTTCTTCAATATTATGTTATTTAAAACTGCAGTGTTTTGCTGAAGTACAGCTCTTATTAAAATTAGTTTAGGAATTATTTTGAAACAAGTGCTGCATGCTCAGAGGAATTTTCTTTTTGCAAAAAAAGAGACAGAGAGACAGATGTTTTTTGAGAGAGATGTTTTGTCTCGAGTCTGAAGGAAAGGTGACATACAGTACAGGTCAACATCACTCATTTATTCACTTAAATAAAAAACGTTAAACTGAAATATGTTTTCAGAAATTGAATGAGCCAATCTCCAAAGTCTCAAGCAACCAACTTTAGCCTTCAAGAGGATATCTGTGTATACCCTTTTGAAAATATCTAATTCTATCAAGACATTTACTTGTGGCAGCAGTTAAAGGATCAGAGATTTTTTTCACTCCGTCAAGGCCTCTCACCATATTCTTCTCAAATCAGATTTTCCTGCAACACTGCTGAAGCAATGAAATAAAAATCTAATTTCCCCAAATGAAATCAACCAAAAACCAATTGGGAGCTGCAGGCTTTCCCTGAGAAATCACATCAGAATAATTCCACATTCCAAACACATATTTTAGTCTGATAGCAATTCATCCATCAATACACCGATTCTGTCTAGCCGCCTCGAACAGATCGTCCACAGGTAATGCATTGTATGCCGTCTCCATAAGAGGAAAATCAATCACAATTTTAATTCAGATAATACTGTAATACACTGGTCTGTGCAGAGCTGTGTCCCATATATGAAACAATGATGCTTTAAAATATAGAGATCCCCATTTCTTGCCGTGGGACTGGCGCGAATGAATAACCTTGGTTTGTGCTGCCGAGCTGTTTAAATGAGTTACTTTCCCATTACGGTTGTCAATGGAGAAGTTTATTACATGTGAGAGGCATAACGTGGATCCGGTCCATTGAATATTTGCCATTTAAATGGTGTGCAGATTTCCATCAGTCAGCGCGTGACAAAACAGACTGTGCGTGCAGGCGGTAAAAGACGTTTATAGTTCAAGATCAGCTGCTTTAAAATGTGTATAGTACAAACACAATAGTGTACAACTGCTATCGCTGAATATTTGCAAATAAAGTTAATTGTAAATCAGATATGCATTAAAATTCCCTCTCACCTATACACATGCTTGGACAGTCAGTGATTCCAGAACTAATCTTTCAGCCAAAGGATATGAATTACAGCGGCGGGGGACAGAATTAAATGAGTTGCAATAAAAAGGTGTTAATATCCTCAATTACTTCAGGGCTGAAAGACCCAATGCTCTGCCTCTGTTTACCGTGGTATTTACCGCATCAGTGCATGCAGCTTTAAGACCAAATGATCCTGATCCTGACACGTGTGCTTGGTTTGACGTCCTCGAGGATTAAATGACTAGTCAAACATATCCCGGTGATTAATGTAATGATTCCCTAGAGTTGTTTAATATGCTTGGCTGGTGTATTCGCTCCCTAACAAGTAAGAGAGCATAATCACCATTGTTTGCTTTGTTTTTGTTTTTGCAGGACTGAAAGTGGACAGGACGTCAATGGGCTGGACTATGATTCTAAAAGATGACTCTGGTGTAACGGGCTGGACATGGCGTGTTGGGAAATACCTGCTGCTCTCTATGTCTCTCATTGGAATGCAAGTGAGGTCGGACCTGGAGTTTCCAAAGGACAGGCACTATACGTGGAAAACGGGTAAGCGTGTTGCCTATGATGTCTATTCCTGTGATATGGAGATTTCTATGCTAGATCTCATTTTAATGGCTCTGCTTTGATGTTTCTTTCTCCTGTTAGCATTACACAGCATTCATCCATCCATCCATTCAGGATTTTATCTCACTCGAGCTCCGATGGTGTTTATCAGGAACTAGCGTAATAAATTCCTCTGTGCCGTTTCAAACATTTCGTCATGCTGCTTTCCTACATCTAATGTTTAATTAGTACATTGCTGTCTGAGATGCGGCCTAGCAGTTAGCGTGTTCTGTTGTTCCAAACCAGTTGCATTGAACACAAAAGAAACTGTTTTGCAAAATGTTCAAGCTGCTCTTTTCTCAACCCTTGCTTATTGGAAAAATGTGCCTCTACCTACTGTATATTTTTGGAAAGCTCCAAAAATTTACCTATACTTACAACTCACTGCAGTTTCCAGTTGAAATGTACAGAATTGTGCAAAATTATTCAACCCCCCCGGAGACTATAATTACAAATGTAGGCTTTTCTAAAGATACAGAGTTTTATTTATTTATTTATTTTATTTTTTTTATCTACAGCAGTTTAGTGGCAAATTAAAGGTGATAATGTCAATAATGTAATGCTTATGAGTTATTTTTTTTATTATTTTATTTTTGTAATACAGCTATGCCATAAATATTCAACCCCTATTCAACGCTGCTGTTTTTAAGTCACTTATTTGTATAGAATGGTACAAAATTGTGTTAAAACTCTTTGGAAACTCTATAACAAAACTGAATTAGATTGTGCTGTTACACATACATGCATTTAGCCCATGCATGTGCTAAAGTTGAGTTGCAAATATGACCAAGTCAAACGAACTCTCACAAAAGCTATATAGCAAATTGTTTTATTACATTAGAAAGTGGCTACAAGAAGATTTCCAAAACACTAAAAGTTCCTAGAGACACAACTGGCAACCTCATTCATAAGTTTAAACATTTTTGTACCAGAGAACCTTCGAGGGTTTTGAAGAAAAAGCACAATGTCATTAAGGGGAATTAAATGATTGATCAGAGCAACTAAGAAAAACCCTCAATTTACTGCCAAAGACTGTGAGGATGACCTGATGAAAGGAGGAAAAAACATTTCAATGCAGAGTATAAGAAGATCACTAGACAAGCATGGCCTTCATGTTGGCACATCTTGCCAAATGCCACTCTTGACCAAGAAGAACATAAAAAGCTGATTTAAATATGCTAAAATAAATTTAGATAGACCTGTGGAGTTTTGGAAGAATGTTTTATGGAGTAATGTGACCAAATTTTTGGACATATGGACCAGCGGTATTTTTGTGCAAAAAAGACAAAGCTTATGAGCAGAAGAACACCATCTACATGGTCAAACACGGAGGTGGTTCAGTCTTGTTATGGGGTACTTTGCTGTTGAAGGAAGTGGAAATCTTGACTGTATGAAGGACATCATGAATTCTTTGAAGTATCAAGCCATTTTGACAAAGATGGCGATGCCTTCAGTGCAGAGACTGAAGCTTGATGGGCTTTCCTGCAGAACAGCCATCCCAAGTATTCACCCAAATATACTGAAGCTTGGTTCAGGGATCAGTTGTAGAATGTTCTTGAGTGGCCTGTACAGTCTTCATATTTAATTTCATTACACATATTTGGTGGAATTTGAAGAAAGCAGTGGTAACGTGAAAACCAAAGATTATCAGTGATCTGGAAGCTTTTTCAAGCGAGGAATGGACCAAGAATGCAGTAGAGATGTAACAGAAGCTTCTCAGCACTTACAGGCAGCGTTTATTGGAGGTTATAAAAAATAAAAATGTGACTTTTGGGGGTTGAATAACTTTGAACACGATTTTTTAGATCCAATTCGATTTTTTTTTTTTTTTATTCTCATCAACTTTACATTCTCAGAATCACTCAAATGTGTATTAATACAAATGTGTATTAATACACTTTCTATAATAGTTAACTGATGCCTTTGCTGAATTGTTTTCATATAATTTAGTTCTTGGCAGCAAAATGTCTTGCAGGTCAAGTGGGTTGAATAGTTTTGATTGCGACTGTATAAAGACTTATTTTAATGTGGTTCCTTGAACAATGCTATGTTGTGACCTCAGAACACTTTTACCATAGTGTATGATTTGTAAACTAATACATTTTGATGTTAACGGAACATAACCAGCTACATATGTTTGGCTTTTCTGATGTAGTAAACTTGATCAGTAGCTCACCTAGTACAGCATTGCACTCGTAATGTGAAGTGCTCGGGTACGAGTCCCTTGAAAATGTTTTTATCTCACGTTTGCTTTTGTTCACACTGTTTGGTTAGGTTTAGTGTAAGATTTAGTGTAGTCGGTATGTCATTTTCAAATGCAATTGAGCATTCACCTTTTAGTGCCACACACCAAGTCAAGTCATCCTGATTTATATAGAGCTTTTTACAATGCAGATTGTTTCAAAACAGCTTTACAGTGATAACAGAAAAATAATGCAACAAAGTTTGTTTCGACTGTAGCGCAGATCTAGCAGAAAATTGTCCAGCTTAAGTACTATAGGTTCAGTGTTGATTCATTTCCGTTGTAAAAATCATTTAGCCTAGTTATTAATTTATCTATACAGCAGCTCTGGAGAAAACAATGCTGTCATTGTCCAGCTCAGTTCAGTTCTCAGACAATGGTGTCATTGCAGGCAGATACATAATACTGTTGAATATTTAGACCAGACATTTCATTTCCAACAACTAACAACATATAACACTGCCCGATTCACGTTCATCACGTGAACATGTTTGACAAGCAGTGTTTCGCACTGACAAAATAAGTTAGACGGGTTTGAAACGACATGAGGGCGAATAAATGATGACAGCATTTTTATTTTTGGATGAAATATCCCTTTAATTGCATTGTATTCAATCAACGCTCTGTTTGCAAGTGTCTTTCCTCCGGTCCTTTTTCCCCATGCTGAGAATCCCTCATTCACATAGCTCCCAACATCACAACGACACTGACATCTTACGCTAGAATGAAAAACTCTGCCGAGTTTGATCAAGGGGTCCTGTGTGGAAGTGGGTCTGTTAGCATAATATATTCTCTAAGAAAGATTTTCCATCTCTCGCTGAACAATGACAGGCCCTACTGCAGAGAACGTAATCACATATAATGATGTATATAGTAATCTATTCCTAGTCCTCAAAGCTGGAGTAATTACCTACCATTATGCCTAGCTCAAGATTTATGGTGTTTGCCAAGGCATTCTGAAGTAAAGCAGGATTTTTTACATGTTGTGCTCAGTTTCACAAACAAGAAAATCTGATTCCGACCCTTAATCTCTCTGGTTCTGTCAGAACAGGTCTGATTTTTCCCTCGCTGCAATGATTGATTCCAGATAAGGTCTTTTACCCTTGGCGCACATGACTTTCTGCAGCTGTTGACTTCGAAATATTTGATAAATGAAACGCAAAGGCATTTGCATTCCATAAATGATTTAAAACACCCATAGGTGATTCAATTTGAGCCTGATTGTTATCCTACCTTTGCCTCCGAGAAGCAGACCTGCAGAATGAAGAAAAAAGCCTTCGGAGTAACAAACGCAGAGTGTCGCTCTCAGATCAGCAGTGTGGAAAAAGAAATAATGAATTTAAAAGGATCTCCGGCTAGTTTGTCTAGATATGATGTCAATACCCCTCCTAATTAAGGCGCTTGGTTAAAAATACCTGAAACGCTTTAATGATTAAGAAAAATAAAAAAGCGCGATCACTACCTTTTCAGCTTTTTTGTACTATGGGCCGTCGATTGTTGATGACGCACGACGGTCCTGAGCGCTAAGCTAAAAAGAACACGTCAGAGGCGATCGTTCGCGGGCATTTTCTTTTACTGTCTATGAGTTCGACACACTCTTCTACAGTTCATCTTCGGACCCACCTAGAGAGATAAAATGCCACATTGTGATGGTCCCAAAGGAATTCTGGTCTTATTTCTCTTCATTTCACAGGAAACTTCTACTTTGAGTATGGGAAGTGTGCACTGGTTGTTCTAGCGAATACAACCCCAGCAGGCTGATGCGGGAGCCCGACGCAAAGCGGAGGGATCTTGAATCAGCCTGAAGGGGTTGTATTCGCTATAACAACCGTCTCGCTATACATTATCCCGCTTATTACATGACTAACTACCAAATAAATCAATAATTTGACACAAAATATTGATTTAAAAAGGAATTTATTAATTTAAAAACGATTGTATTGCTTCCGCTAAAGAAAATAGTCCGTTCCGTCTCTGGTTAGAATCCTGCTGCGTCCATAGCAACGCGCTGTTTTTCATGGCAACGGTCTGTTATCAAGAAATAGCACACCGCATTCTACACTGGAATTCAGCCAAGCCATGTAATAATGTTATATAATTCTAAACAAATATGTTCATGTTAGACCTGCCTGTTAGTAACTGCATCGCGGCTGGGTAAACCAGCGCTCCATCTGTCATGGAGGCTGACGAGGGCAGCCCACAGTACATCTGGATTGAGACAAACTGCCTCAAAATTAGGATGGGCAATGATGCATGGTAAATCTGTAAACAAGTATCCTGTTCTTAGGCGATAATATGCATTTACTGTGGTAGATTATTTCAAAATTCTTCAGGCCAATATAGTTATGCTTAATCAATATAGCTACCCTAGCTACCTTACCCTGGACTGCTGCTGATATGAATTGGAGTTCCTTACAGCAAACACTCTCCCTTTCAGTAAGCATTGGTAAACAATTGCCACAGCCACACCAATGCGTGTGCCCTACTCTCCTCCTGCTCCTCCTCACTTACGGCTACGAGATGATTAACGTTAGCATCCTGTGAACCTTCCTCCGTATTTACAACACGTTCAGGCTCGAACTGAAAAGGGTGAACGGCAGACATTTCGCTCGCTAATTGAGGTAACGTTAATAGCTTAACTTGATAACGTTTACGCACCTTGTGTTTGTGGCGGCGCTGGGACCAGTCTACGTCACGGCCCAGAATGCAATGGGTAAAAACAACAATGGCGACTTACAGGGAATAACTTTATTTTAAAATATCTCGCTACAACGAAAACATCGCGTCTGTTATTATATCACGTTTGTGGCGCAAATGGTATCGCTAACCCAATAAGACTAAGTTGTCAAACTAGCCGGAGATCCTTTTAAACTCACTGCCTCAGATGTTTTCTCTGTCCCTGTGAGTGCGGTTTAAACCTTTTTTGTACACAAAGGCCTCATTGGCTTTATGATCAGCGCTTTCATGTGCTTCTCCTCAGTGTGGCGATGGTATGACTGAAAAGATAATTGATGAACTAAACTTAAAAAGGCCCGTACGCAGAAAGAATCTAATCAGATCATCGCGGGCGAGGCTGTGACATCTCTGCTGAGCAGTGATGGCTGATATATATCGCTTGGAAAAATGAGAAATCACATCACCGAATACAATCTACTGCTTTCTGGTGCGAGTTGCACCAACAACAGGCATTGTACGTGCATCTGATATGTCTATGGCCATTAAGATCAACATAAAAATTTTATGGAAAGGATTATCATATGGTTGGGCCAATTAGCAGTGCCTTACAGAGCATGAGAGATATCTGTTGTGAAATATTAATGACTTGATTATAAAGTCAACTCAGTTCCACTTTGCAGAGTTTGAATTATTAGGTTGTAGTGATGGTTACTCTGTGGGGTACTGGCTTTTATCATGTGGTTGGTGACTGTTTTTAGCACCATTCTTCAGCTAGTCTGGAAAGCATTGCCTTTTTATTGGTTCATATAGCTTTACGCTTGATGTAATTGGTGGCCTATAATTCTTCTAGGCATTTAACCACAGGCAGAGCTGAATTCAAATGAGTGTTCAACTGTTATAGGTGAAACCTTTTACTCAGAGTTAGCAGAGTTGCGTGACACTTCACGTTATGGAGAGCTGAAGTGTGCTTTGGGCTTGACCTTCATCACTGTCTGAGGGGGGGGGGATGGGTAATGGGACGATCATTTAGCTCCTTAAACAAAGCACTCTCATTAGGGCCTGTGAGGAACAATCCCTCCTGCTCCATTTTTCACCAGAGACTGCCTGAAGAGAGGGAGAATGAGATTGATCAGTGATTTGACTCTATGCAGGGTTTCTGCATGTCATTTAAAATCAAGAAATCTGGAGAAAACATGAGCATTATTTCACATTGACCTATCTGAATGGGCTTTTAACAAGCTGCAAATAATGGCTGATATATTTAACATTGTCAAACCTCATGCACTGTGGGAATATTAACCGTTTTCAGCAATGACTGTTTTCCTCCCAATGCTTTAGGAGACATGAAGATTGTATCGAAAAATAACAGATAATGGAAGCATATGCTGTATTTCAAAGTTTGAACTTAATTGTTTTTTAGGTTATGTGCTATTTTTTCAATATTAAAATTATTTTATATGTTTTCAGCCCACATTTCACACTGCTAATGGTTCATTAATTGTCTAAATATTGTTTTTGTTTTTTTCTCTCGTTGACAGTCCAGATGTTCTATTTTAATGAATGCTCACTTTATGTGGTAATTTCACATTTACATATCTTCAAGACAGTAGAGTCGTACCCTTTACCAATATTTTGTCGCTTTTCCACTACACAGTACCAGCTCGACTCGACTCGACTCGACTCTGCTCGGCTTGGCTCGCCTTTGTTTGGTTTTGCCTCTGTATTGATCTTTTGCACTGCCTCTTGTTTTGCCTTCCTAGCATATCAATTGTTATATATGGTGCAAGATAAATATGTCAGCAGTTGCACCATTACACTGACCCTAGTGGAGTCTGATTGATCTCGCTCCCAGATGAGTTTCTTCTCCAACATATTGTGAAAGGTTTCATTGCTGGAGTCACGTGTGGTCTTAAATCCGATGACGCCTGGTTTGATTTGATACACCATTACAGTTGTCCAGTTTCTAATGTAGATGGGATATGTAATTGGCTTTAAAGGGATTCAGAAAGGTAATATACATTTTCATATTAATATAAAAGTCGTTGTCTTAGTCTACTACTACTGTTTGCGAGGTTCATGACATACAGTGGTCCTGTTATTCTTTTCACTTTTTCAACTTTAGTTAGTGTGTAATGTTGCTGTTTGAACAGAAAAAAAAATCTGGGGTGCGTTTCCCAAAAGGATCGTTATCCAACTATGATCGCAATTCCCATTGAAATCTATTGGTAACCACGGAACTTGCGACCATAGTTGGCTAACGATGCTTTCGGGAAATGCACCCCTGCACGGTAACAAAGCTCAAAGTCCATTCCTTAGGGAGATATTTTATTTAACAGAGCTTTCCAAGAACTACAATGAACGACTAGTTTGGACTACAACGAGTCTGTCACTCATTAGTGGATCAAAACTTGTACGTATGTCTTATTATTTGTAGTTGCGTTTTCTAATAACAGTTCCTATTATACGTTTTTATCTTGATGCTACAATGTAAACAAAGGGCAAAGCTGTTTGTCTCCGCTAGCCTGCTAGCTAACATTAGTATTGATATAGTGTTTATTTTAGCTTTTGTAAGCGCTCGCTTTTGTAAGACTGTTCGCCCACCCCTTAGGAAAATTTACTTTGGTTTTGTGATCGATTACTGTTTGTATTACCATAGTTTACAACAAATATGATGATTAAATGGTGTAGAATATTGTATCTAAAATGTACAAGAAAATTACAAAAACCAAAAATGCTTGCAAAGTCTGTGCATGAAATCCGTTCTTGACGATCTTGTTTGTTAACATTCTTAAGTCTGAATCAGGCTTGAATTGGTTTGAAATTGACGCCATCCTTATATTACATCTGAGCAAATGAAACTCGCGGTTATGGTAAAGGGGCGTGACATTTCCCAAACACGCGGTGTCAATCACAACACACTGAGCCAGCTAACCAATCACAGCACATTTCGTATTTCGGAAGGAGATGGGGCTTCATCGAAACCGGAACTTAACGGCGCATTCGGGCCAGACTGGGGTGAGAGGAGCTGTAGTTGTGTAAAACATTTGAAAAATGTGTTTTTGAACAATCAAGCATGAAAGCATATTCTAGTACACCACAAAAACTAAATCTAGACTTCATAAAAGGGCATAATAGGGACCCCTTTAATGACATTCAAGGGTCGGTTAGTATCAAGTAAACAAGATAACATTTAATATATAAAGCTGCTTTTTAGGTAACTGGTTAGCAGTAAGGATCATGGCCCTCAGTGTGGGAGACCTTTAAAAATCCAATCCTATTTGCAAATATCACTGTATCTCCTGTTCTTCAAGGTCCTGTTTATTTGCTCTTGTGATAAGGCTTGTCTCCGAAAACAGAACAACCAGTTGGTCTGCATTTCCCCATCAATAAGAATAAGCAATTAAACACTTGTGGCAGTGTTCTGTCTATTAGCATATCAGTTATATCCTCCTCATGGATGTTAACAGATTTTCTTGAGGTCTGGATTTGCATTATTAGGAAATGTCTCATCTCATTCCCACGTTTATCTCAAAGACGGGGGCTCAAATTTGTTATGGATTTTTTTTTTTTTTTTTTAAGAAAATGTATAGCTTTTAGTCATAACTTGGTGGGTGCCAATTAGAGCTGTGCATCAAAGCATTTTATTTTTGGAAAGAAGGCATTTATAGTTATTTTGTAAAGCTCTTTTAAATCTATAAATATTTAATAAAAAAGGTTGCAAACACATTCCATTTTCTTGAACACAAGGTCAAAGCTCGTTGCAAGTTTGCAAAATGTAGTTGATTAATTTTGATGCAGAGTTATCTCAGAGGTGAAAGGAAAATGGGGGGGAAAAGCTTTAGACAGGTGTGGAAGATTGACATTTTGAATATTTCCCTCAGACAAATACCAAGTACAGCATAGAATGGCATTGTGTTATTTTGCTTTGAGAAATGGACTGGCATTTGAACTGGCAGAATAATGCTGCAAGTCTCTTTCTCTGTGGCCAGCAGGTTTATTCTCACCCTCCTCTCAGAAAAACAGCTACAATCAGTTCTAGTGTAAATTACTGCAAGTGTCACACACACACCAATTACCACTTCCTTTCTTTCACAGAGATTTGTAGCACATTTATCCAAATTATTCCCATATCTAGACAAAATCTTTTGTTTTGAAAGTCTTAAAGTGTGTATGTCAGGTTCAATTTTTTTTTTATATATTAAATAAGGGTTAGATGTCTGAGTGAAAATGTAATTATCATTCATATTATTAGTGTAATTGCCCTAAGCTTTATAGCCATTTCTGTCAAGATCATATTTTTAAAACACAGCTGAGCTGTGACGTCAGAAGAGGGAGACGTTTCAAAAAAGTTCTATTCAAGTATGGTATGGATCGAAGAAACATAAATATCTGGTGTGAAGAGAACCAGTGGAGACTTGGGCAGGTGTATATAGGCATAACTTAGAGGTGGAACGGTACATGTAGTATTCGTATTGAACCGAAACGCTACGGGCGTCACAGTTCGGTGCATGAATATACACGCGTATAAAAAAGGGAGAGGGAGAGGGAGAGGGAGAGGGAGAGAGACGCAGGGCGCGATCGAACAGTGGAAACATAAAAACTGGAAGTAATGGGCGCTGCAAATGACCGAAGTCTTGGATACCGAAGCAGCACTGAAGTCAGCGCGTTTGGTCCGAACAAAGTTGACCCAGGCACACAACACAGACCTGCTTTTTGGGACTGGTTTTAACGGTGTTTTTGCTTCCAGCACAAACGCAGTAATTCACCATCGTGAAAATACGCCTGTGTATACCTAACTAACTACCTAACTTAAATAGCTAACTAAATAAATGAATGTCCTAATCACTAATTCTCTCGCTCTATCACTCGAACAATTATCAACACAGCTCACAAACTCCGCGACCTGGGGAGACGTCTCCCTCTTATGACGTCAAGCGATCCGTTTGGGGGGAGGAGCAGTTTTAAGTGAGTACTGAAAATAACTAACTTTTTCATCTTATATTCTGCCTTTAGGTATCGAAAATCATACAAAACAATACAACAACTTGTCAAACGTGTATTTCCCCTAACTATTTTGTGTTAATCATAACTACAAATTTAACCTGACATACGCACTTTAAGGTAGGCCTAATTATCTATCCCTTACCCCTAAACACATCTATGCAATATGTGTGTATGTGGATACAATAAATAAAATATAATAAAATATAAATTATTATATTATAAATAATTATGAGTACTACTGGTTAAATGTTGTGGTCGGTAAGATTTGTATAACGATGTTTATGAAAAAAAGTGTCTTATGCTCATCAAGGCTGTGTTTATTTGATCAAAAATACAGTAAAGCATATTATATTGTAAATTATTATTACAATTTAAAATAACTGTTTTCTATTTAGCAACGCTGATTTTTACATTTTTTTTCATCAATCCAGTCTTCAGTGTCACATTATTCTTCAGAAATCATTCTAATATGCTGATTATGTGCTCAGGAAACATTTCTTATTATTGTCAATGTTGAAAAAGTTTATTTTTGGAAACTACTATATTTTTTCAGGATTTATTTTTCACTATTTATTTTTTGAAAGTACGACATTTATTTGAAATATATTATAAATGTCTTTGCTGTCACTTTTGATCAATTTAATTAGTCTGATGAATAAAAGTATTAATTTCATTTAAATTCCCCCTGTGGTGAAAATCAAGATTTTAATATTCTTTATTGATAAATATGGTTTATATGTCTTTGTGGTGTTTTTAATATGCTTTAAGACAAACCATGTGCACATTCATAAGTCAGCATCATTGCAGAGTATTTTCAGCTTTGAAACTGCAGTGAAAAAGTCTCAAAAACGCAGTTTGAAATCGCTGGAGCTGACATCACAAAGTAACTACCTTGTAACCAATCACGTCAACGTGCCGGCGGGCTTTAGCATATCATTAACAGCGAACTAGCAGGGGAGTCTCGAGAGTAGCCATGTTATCCCCGTATATATATATATATATATATATATATATATATATATATATATATATATATATATATATATATATATATATATATATATATATATATATATACATTTTTTTTTTTTTTTGAATATGAAAAATCAGATAGATTTAGCAATATAGCGGGTGTATGATATTGTTATGATGAACTATATGCCTTTCTCCACTGACGTTCTGATTTGTTCAAAGCGTCTCTTATAATTGTTAGAAGGCAGACTGAGATGGCGAATGGGCACATAGTTTGTGTAACATTAGCAAGCAAAAGGCTAATCATATTAATTACCGTTATGTGTCAAACGATGTAAATAACGATACCATTGTGGAGCGTTTACCTCAGTAAGTTGGCCGAGTGAATGAAGGCGGGGCGAATCAGCATATTCATGGATCCACGTATACTAAATGAAGCAAGGGTGTAGAGTTACATTCAAGCTATTTTGAGGCATGACGATTTTTTTTGGTGATCAAAGATGAGTTTTAAGGGTTAAAATTATTGATTACAGTGGGACTTTAATAAAATCTTACTGAACTAAACTTTTAAACTGTAGTGCATTTAATTAAATATGTAATGAATTATTATACAACTATATTTTATATTCTAACAAAGCATGGGCATTCTTTGAACTCCCCAACATTTAAGCCTGCTTGTTTATTATAGTTTGTTTAAATTTGAGCCATTTACAGAAGTGAAAGGGTTTGTGTTCATTTGCATTACGTTGATTAATCTCATGTAGATACTCTGGAGGTCTTAATGGTCGCGTTTCCAGAAGATGTGCATCCAGATTAAATGTGGGAACTTGAGGTTGAGCACATGAGAGCAGAGGCAATGATTCTCTGCAATGAGAAATCAATAAGGGTTTCATTAAGGAAGGAGGGTTCATCTCAGCCCTTTCGTCATGTATCATTCAGGATTCAGTGGCCGCTGTCCATCACAAAGTTAAGAAAATGAAGATGAAAAGAGAGAGGTGAAGTGTTACAGTATTACCACTAGACTCATGGTAACCTCACGTAACTTGCTGTTAATGAGCATC